>JAKSZT010026914.1:3222952-3580273 GCA_026826555.1 Tolypeutes matacus | reverse complement strand
CCAAGTGCCAACTGGCAACACAACTGGAAAAAGACCTTGAATAAAAGGGGGAAATGGTAAAGACAAATGAGTTCAAGTGGCTAAGAGACTTCAAAGAGAGTCGGGAGGTCATCCCAGAGGTAACTCTTACGCACACCTCAGTAGGAGCTCATAGAACATCTAAGTGCCTATCACCCCACACAGAGGGGTTCCTGAGAGCTCCAGAGACACCCTGGTCCTATATAAGGGGGGATAGCACCAGAGACTGATGCCTTATCAGTGGGTTCTATTTTGGAATCTGTGCTCCTGAGAGTGACAGAATTAGACTCAAATAAGTCCTCCTTGCACATGGTTCACCACTCCCTTCTATTCAAACCTATATGTGATGCTGGAGTTTTTAGGTATACTTCCAGAGACTGGAGCCTCCCGCCTACCTATGTGCCAGGTGTGCATGAAATCTAGGTGGAGCTGCAACTCCTACCCTACAGCTCAATGGACTCATCCAAGTCACCTGGTGAGGAGACAACGATGGGCAATGGCCATCCCAGGGAATGGAGAGGGCCTGCATCTGCAGGCAGGATCATCCCACCCACCATATCCATGGGATATAAGCCCTCTCTCACTTGGAGTTGGAGTGGACATCACCATCCCAGTCCCCTCAGGATTGGGGGAAGAACTATGGACTAGAGTGGACTTGATGGTATTCTGTTGTACACATATGGTGATTCTAGCAATGCAAGAAATTATAACAATGAGGTGGAGCCAGTGGCCACTTGACACTTTTGGGATAGGGAGGGGATGAGCAGTTGAAATACAGGGGCTTCTTTGGGAGTTGGAGGTTGTCCTGAGTACTGTTGTGGCAACGGATGTAGGCCATTTTAAATCAGCACACACCACTCAGAACTGAGTGGGATAGAGTGTGGTCTACAGTGTGAACTGTGGTCTATGTTTGGTGGCGAGGCTCCAGGATGTGTAAGTTCATTGAGGGTGGTGGGCCACACTTGTGGGAGATGTTTGTGTAGGATGTGGTGGGAGGTGTGGGAGGTGGGCAACATGGGAATCCCAGTGGGTTCCGTGTAATATTTTGGGTAATCTAAGCACCTCTTAAAATATATGTATATATATATATATATAACATTATTGTAAGCAAATACACATATATGCATATATATTTATATATCATTTTGCAAATGTTTGTATGTATTGTGAGAATTTTGATTTTTACCCACAATAAAAATAAATTAAAAAAAAAAAAGTGTGAATACATCTAGCTATAAAAAGTTCATTACAGGACTATTTACATAAGTAAAAGTTCAGAAACAATCTTCAACAATAGAAGAATCATTACAGTATTAAAATCCTCTAATTAATTATAAGATAGACACAATATATTATAAAGAAAAAAATTACAAAATAGTAAGCGTAGTATTATCTTATTTTTTATATTTTTGTAGACCATATATACCAATTTGTAGAACATCACTAATTATACATATATTGTATTGGACTCAACTTATAAACCTCTACATATTTGCTTAGCCCCATGGGCCTCCTAGGTCTGACGAAGAGATACAGCTGGACAATTATGTAAAAATTAAACGGGTTTAATGATGGAGGCTTTGGGTGCAACAAGGCAGGGGGGATATTGGGCACAGGAGGGTTCTTTGGTGACCCTCAGATCACATCCCATGAGCCTTTTTCACATATCTGGAAATTCCCAGAGTATGAAGGTTGGGTGTTCAGAAAGGGAAGATGTGAGGCCAATGTTTTCTTTTCTTACATCATTATTTTCCTTTTTATTGCTAACTTAATAGGAGAAAAACATCAGACCTAGACTCAGAAAAATTAAGAGATTATCCTGGAATTCAGCATCATTGCCAATTAATGCAAAAAGTGAGAAAAGTTTCAAAGCACAATCTGTGTTTATCCTCAAACCTCCAACAGAACCTCCCTTCCCTCTATGCATATTGCATCTATGGGCACCACCTGAGATACTCTTTTGAGTGTTCATTGAAATCAAATCCTTTTTAGGCTTCCCTTTCTAAAACACGCCCCTCCATCTGACCCAAATCCAGGTGGTTTTAAAATTTTGGTGACAGTAGTAATGAATTGGGGGAGTTAGACGACAAGAACAAGATTAAAGATACCTTAATTAGGATGAATCAGAATATGGGCATAATTTCTCAATTTCTGGCCCATGCATATGTTGACTTTAGTGTCCTTTCAGAAAAGCCAGGTAAATCTATATCAACATCCTGAAACAGAAGATCGAAGTTAAACACTGTTATCTGTTACTATTAGTTTTTTTGCCAGGACACATATTCCCTTTTGGTGATCTCAGCAGCGGAGATTAAAAAAAAGGAAACCACACCGCTGTGGAATACTTGCAACAGACTACAAGATAATATCATCAGACTATTACCACCAACCATGGTCCATACCATACATTTGGCATATTTTCTCCATACCCCACCCCTATTATTAGTGCAGTACATCTTTGGCATTGATGCAAGAATATTACAGTATTGCTGTTAACTATAGTCCATAGGTTACATTAACTGTATTTTTCCCATATTTCTCCACATTCCCATCATAACACTAATCATTTTAAATATGCTCTAAATTGAATTAGTTTCATTTCTTATTAAATTCAGGACCTAATTTTCAATAGGTAAGCTTTTGTTTTCTTTCCAATAACAATCCCTAACATTTGTCTAGTATTTAAAATTTTACAATGCACTTTATATCTACTGTCATATTTGCAACTTTCAACAACAATATGAAAGGTAGAGTAGATATTATTTACATATTTGTACCACTCATGGTAGACTACAGGAATTCACAACCCCAAATCTCAGTGACTCAAAACAATAAAAGTTAATTTCTCACTAATGTTGAGTCCAAAACTTACAAGGAGCTCTCATGAGCCCAGTTATGATGTCATCATCTTTGACACCAACATGGTAAGAGGGATGAGCATGGGAAAGCTTACCAGATACTCAAAATTTCTTAGAAATGACACACATCAATTCCAATCACATCCAATGGGCCAGAAACAGTCACATGGCCCCAGCTAAGATGCCAATAAATGGGAAATACAGTCCCTGGCATAGCAGCGGCATCCCAGTAGCAAATCTACAGCAGCAACAAAAGTATAAAGTTTTTGGTTGTCAGGTAGCCATCTCAGCCATAATTTTATAGGTGAGGATACAGACTATCACATAAGGCAGAAACTACACCACAGCAGTTACTCCAATCCAGGTCTTCCACCTTTTAGGTGGTTGTTTCCACTCAATGCTAACCTTAAAGTCAGTCACAATAAAAGGAATTTAAAGTGACATTGAGTTATCCAGACATATTTTCTTCTTCTAACTCCTTCATTTAGTTTTTCTTTAAAGATCATTTACAAAAACCAAAGTCTTAATCATTTTAGTATTTTTTCTGACCTCCTCCCTGTCCCACTCTTGTCTTGACCCCACCACATTAATCACGTTGACTCTATTTTTTGCATTTATAGCTATTTTTCTAAATTGTAATGTATTTTTTCAACAGATCCATATCTCCTATTTGAACATGAGCCCCTTGACCATGGGAATTGAGTGTTACTTCTTTGTATTTTAGAACTATCTTACAGACGAGACTTGATTTTGTATCCATTAATAGGGAACACCAAAAATAGGGAGACAGAGCACACATTATGGAAATAAAAGTGTAAGTTTGTATACAACAAATGTGTATATAACACATTTTATTTTCATTTTTGTTTAGTAGCAGCAGCAGTTCCCCCTTTTTAAAATGTTTGTTTAATCCTACCATTCAGCAGTCTCAAGAGTCAGAGTGCCTGCATTAGCTCTGAGTTGATGCTTGGATGAGCCTTAAATCTTCATGTTTTTTGACACCGTGCTGAGACAAAGTCTTTGATTCAAGAAAACTGCATACCCTGTGGAATAAGGCTGAAGCAATTAATCAAATATTTAATTATATCGTAACAAAACACAGTTATCAAGCTTTTAACTAACAACGGTAAAGAGTCCCCAGTGACCCAGACAAAAGAAGATACCAAGACACAAAAGACTTTAAATCTCAGTTCTTTTAGTTTCAGTGGAAAAGTGTGGAAGAGTCTGGAGTGTTTTGGCAACACGACGTTGAAAATCCAACAGCCAAGCCTTCCCTTGGAGGTTGCCTGTTCCACAGATACCCAATCTTTGGTCCACAGACTCTGCTGGCAAATTTTTACCACCGTGCACTCCTAGTAAAACAGCTCCTCACTCCCCTTTTCCCTTTGTCTCCTTTCTCAATCCTGGAGTCCACGGTCAAAAATTTAGATAGCACAAGCCTTCCCTTTTGTCTTAAGAGCAAGCATGCTTTATTTTGCTGCTGTCTTTCTGTCCGAAGTCAGAAAGGCAGGTTACTATCTCCCTCCTTCTGGTGAGGGAAAAGTGGAGATGGGATCTTCTATACGATAACGCTATTTTTTCCCACTAATTTTGAGAGTGTGCCATAGCATAGTTATGATGAATTTTTGTGCTTTAAGAACCCCTTCAGTTTGATGGTGCTGGACTGTGAAGGGGAGTAGAGGGGTGGGGTTGGGTTGGAATATCCATGGAACTGAGGAGAGCGTTGGAGGAAGGAGCAGGTGAACTCTGGGGAATTGCAGGTCTGTGGTTAAAACTACAATAGTGGAAATGTTCTTTTGGCAAATATAGCACAGGAGGGTTACTGGTGTAGGGTTTCAGGGTTGGGGGATATGTGGGATAGAGCACACTTGGGGCATGCCTCTATGGAATATGTAAGTGTTCATCTTGTCATAGTGTGTTATCTCAGGGGGTAGAGACCCACAAAATAAACAAGAAAATATTAAACTCCCATCCTGGGGAGTCCTGCTATATTCTCAATTAGAGGGACAAGAATCTCTCAAGAACATAGGCAGTTCCTAATAAAAGAAAACAGATCAATATGTCAAGCCCTCAATATTATTGCATGTATAAATATGAACCCAATTCTTCAAAAATTGATTCTTTGTGATTACCATAGGTTCCAAGGGGAGGGGGAGGGAAGAATAGAATAGATGGAACATAGTGCATTCTTAGGGCATTAGAATTGTTCTCCATAATCTTGCAATAATGGATACAGGCCATTGTAAATTTTGTCAAAATCTATAAAACTGTGCAGTGCAAAATGTAAACCATAATGTAAACCACTGACCATAGTTAGTAGCAGTGCTTCAATATTTGTATTTCAATTGTAATAAATGTACCATCCACATGCAAAATGTCATTAATAGGGGACAGCGGAAGGGGGGAGGGCGTTGGGTATATGGGAATCCCCTATATTTTCTATGTGACTTTTCTGTAACCTAAAGCTTCTTTGAAGATAAAGGGAATAAAATAAGACACTAGGGGAACATATGGAAGAAATAGTCACTGTACATAAAAGATAACAGATCTTACAGTGATGACACAATGTAAAAAAATATTTTCTTTTAATTTTTAAAATAAAATTAAATTATTTAATTTTAAAATTTTTTACTTTTTATTTTTGTGTTTTATTTGTTATTTTATTATTATTTTATTTTATTATTAATTTTGGGGGCGTTTTTTGGCTTTGCTTTTGGAGAGGTTTGGATCACAGAAAGGTCACAACTGTGGCAGGGGTGGGTCACTGGTGTGGGGTGTCAGTGATGGAGGGATGTTTGGGGAGGGGTGCACTGGGGCATGCCTCTAAGGCATATGAATATGTTCCAGTGTTAATGGGGTGTTGTCTCGGTGGGTGGAGACCCACACAATAATCATAAGAATATTGAATTCCCATCCTGGGGAGTCCTGCCACATTCTTTAATAGAGCAGCAAGAATTCCCTGAATACATGGGCAGTGCCTAGTAAAAGAGGACAGACCATTATGACAGGCCCTTGATATTGATGATTGTACTTATGAATCTTTTCTTGTGAAATTGAAACTTAGCCTAGTATTACATATTGCCTAAGAGTTATCTCCTGAAAGCCTCCTTGTTGCTTAAATGTGACCTCTCTCTAAGCCAAACTCAGCATATAAACTCACTACATTTCCCCTGGCATGGGACATGACTCCCAGGGATGAACCTCCTTGGCACCAAGAGATTATTACCAAGCACCAACTAGCGATGCATCTGAAAAAACACCTTGACCAAAATAGGGAAATATTAAACACAAATGAGTTTTTATGGCTAAGAGATTTCAAAATGAGTTGGGGGTCATGCCAGAGGTTACACTTATGCACGTCTCAGCAGGATCTCATTGATTGGCACAGTAAATGGTGCCTCAAACAGCAGGGCTCCCGAGGGCTCTAGAGACATCTAGACACTATAAGCAGGGCAGAAAACCTCAGGAATTCGATACCCTGTCAATGGACCTTACTTTGGCATTTATGCCCCCAATGTCACATAATTAGACTCATTTATAGTTTCCCTACATATAGCTCTTTTGCCCCTTTTATTTGAACCTATAGTTAGCACTGTACCTGTTAAATATATGTCCCAGAGACCTAAATCTTAGGTCTGACAACACCTACTCTCCAATTCACTGGACTCACCCAGGAAAACTAATAAGGGGATAATGGATGACACCTATCCCTAGGAACAGTGAGTGTACGCAACTGCAAGCAAAACAGTTCTATCCATGTGCCCCATGGGATCTAAGCGCCTTCTCAATTAGAAACAGAGTAGGCATCGCCATCCCAAAGTCCTCAAGATTGGGAAATGAACAATGGACTAAAGCAGACTTATTACTATTCTATTATAGACATTATTCTAGCAGTGGAAGAACTTGTATCATTAATATAAAGACAGTGGTCACCCAGAGGTTCTGAGGAGAGGGAGAGGAAAGAATAGGTGTAACATGGGGGCATTTTCAGGACATTTGAATTGTTCTGCATGACATTGCAATGGCGGATACAGACCATTATACATTTTGTCAAAACCTATAAAATTGTGCAGGGCAAAGTGTAAACTATAATGTAAATTATAGACAACAGTTAGTAGCAATGCTTCAATGTGTGTTCATCAATTGTAACAAATGTACCACACCAATGAAAAATGTTGTTAATGTTGGGATGTGTGGGAGGGGAAGGAGATGGGGTATATGGGGATCCCCTATATTTCTGATGTGACATTTGTGTGATCTAAGGCTTCTTTTAAACTAAAAAAAATATATATTAAAAAAAGAGACCCATCACACCAGAATGAAAATGGGGAGAAACCAGGGTGAATAAAAAGACAGAGTCCCATCCCGCCACCAGTGTGCCTATTCACTGTAATCTGGGATGGGAAACAGTTGTCTATTCAATATAAAACTTTCACACACACATAATAACTCACTCACACTTTTCATGATCAAAGAGAACTTTTTCTGCTTCCAAATAAATGTATGAAGAGATGTCTATCAGTGACAGGATTAAGATTTAAGGTTAAGAATGAACTCTGAAGCAGTCTAAAAACTGCAACAACTCCATGGACGTTAATAAGATATTTTAATATTATTCTAACAGAGTTAGAAAGGAAAGTTCAAATGGTTCCTACTATGTGCATAGCAATGTTCAAGGTGTTATGAAGGATACAAAAAAGCATCAAATTTCACTTCTTGCCCTTGCTCAAAAACCTTTGATAACATTTCATTTTCTATATAGCTTAAAGTCTAACCAAATTAGCATGGTATGGTAGAGTGAATTATTGTCCTGAGTTTTCACTCCTTCTCTCTAATAAGATTTTACTTCCACACCGTTTGCCATGTGATTTTGCAACGACTCAGTAGAATAGGCAAAATGCACAATTCTATTTCGACTTGGTACTCTTACTTAATTTGACCAATGGAATGTGGGTAGAACAAGCAGTGTGTCGATCATAAATAGAGATCTTAAGAGGCCTTTCTTGCACCCTCAAGAAAAACATCCTGAGAGCAACACAACCCATACAATGGTTCTTCCTTTAGCTCATGTCCAGGAATGAGAAGACACAAGAAGCTGAGATGAGTCCAACAAAGCCAAACCTACCCAAGCCCAGCAAATCCACAGACAACCCGCAGCCTTCATTTTAATACAAGCAATAAATAAATACCTCTTGTAGTAAATCATGGCAATTTCAGTGTTGTTTGCAGCAAAAACTGACTAATATATATGCTATTCAAAAATTTCACAGTCTATCCCTAGCATATTGTAGCAGTTTGGCAGTTTGATGTAATTATGAATTCCAAAAAATAGAATTGGATCATGCTTGTAAACTGGTCCGCTACAATCTAGGCATTATTAAGTTATGATTAGGGCATTAACTGAGCCACATCAGTAGGGCATTGAGCCCACCCCTTGGTGGGGTGGGAATCAAATATAAAAGGCATAGCAAAGAACAGAGTTGGAACAGTTTTGGTGTTGGAGTTCTGGTGAGGAAGGAGAGAAGGCCCCGAGATAGAGACGAGCCATTCACCTGAGAGTTCCCAGCTGGCCTTGTGGAGAGAGGCAAAGCCTAGAGATCCTCATAGTCTATAGCTGACCTTGTGGAAGAAACAGAGGAGCTAAGCCTGGAGAGAAATGGAGCCCCAGGAAGAGAGGAACCCAAGAAGCCTGAACCCTAGCAGCTGCCTTGCTCCAACGCATAGCAACAGACTTTGGTGAGGGAAGAAACTTATGCTTTATGGCCCAGTAACTGTAAGCTTCTACCCCAAATAAATACCCTTTATAAAAACCAACCAATTTCTGGTATTTTGCATCAGCACCCTTCTGGCTGACTAATACACATACCTTTCCAGTTTTACTACCACCCTTCTGCCCTCCACAAACTATGTTTCAGCCAAATGTGCTATTACTCAAATGTACCCTATCCTTTCCATGTCCATGTCTTTGCTCATGAGAATGCTCTACTCTAAAAATTACATGTTCCAGTGTAAAGAGCACAGGCTTTAGAGTCAGATAAGCCAGGCTGTGCAACCCAAGACCATCATGCTAATAACTATGTGGTCTTAGACAAGTTACTGAACTTCTCTGCATCTGAATGTCTCTAGCTGTAAAATAAGGGTAATAATATGTACCTTACAGGCTTGTTATAAGAGTAGATATAGTGTTTGCAAAGCACTTAATATAAAAGCTGGTGAAAATGGTGCTGTATTAGTCCTTGGGTCCTTCAAAAAGCAGATGATAAGACAAGAGTAGATGTGCAAGAGATTTACTGGAGGAAATGCTTATGCCAGAGGAGGTCAGAGAACCTTCACACCACTGTGCAGGTCTGACATCTATGAAGGAGAGAGAGAATGGAGGAGGAATAGTAAGGGAGTCTCAGGCTGCAGCACAGTTCGTAGAAAGTCTTGGCCAGGCCAAAGGGGAGTCCTTGAGCCAAAATTGCCACTAGGTAAGTCCTGCATCCCTCAGCACTCCACCATGCTTGGTCATGGGCTGGCAGCAGGCTGTGGGAAGTATGGTGTTGGCACAAATGTGGTGGAATAGATACAGAGGGCCAGAAGCCAGGACTGTCATTCATCTCTGTTCCAGCAGCCACAGATCTGAGCAGTCCATTTTCATAGCTCCAACAGGTGCCTATCATGAATCTCATCGTCCCCAACTTCTCTGCCTGCTAAAATTCCACTCATCATTTATTTATTCCACAAAATTCATTAAGCATCTATTACGTATCAGATATTAGCCACAAGTTATCATTTAGGGACCAATTCAAATGCCCACACTACAAAGAAGTAGTGCCTATCATCTTCCTCCTCAAAGAACATATGTGTGTGTGGGGGGGGGGATGAAAAAAAAAAGCATGGACTTTAAAATCACAATGACTCATATTCTCTGCTAATCACTATTTTCAGCCAATTTCTCTGCGCATGAATTTTATCATCTGTGAAGTGGTGACTATAGCATTATTGGGAGGTTTAAGAGACTTAAAGTTGGGAAATCGGCTAGCACAGCTGCTTACATTAGTTTTGCTCAAGATAGCAAAATGTATTTCTTGAGAAAAGTGTTTCATGGTTAAATATGTTTAGAAAATACTGCATAAAATATCTCCTTTTGGAGATTCATAATGCACACTAACAATTGAAGCCTCTGAGAAGTTGCATGATAAATAATTCTATTTACTTTAATTCAGTACTTCCTAAAACTATTTGACCACCTCTTCCTACTCCCCTATTAGAATATTATTGACATGTAGTGGGCTGTCAGTATTTTTCAAAACATAGTTTGGAAATGCTGATAAAATGATTTAGCAGGGAGAATTAAGCCTGAATTAGTGGAAACAGGGAAGAATTTACTGAGGAAATAGGACTTAAATTATTCTCGGGTCCAAGGACGGACTTAGTAAGTTATTTGAAGCATGTGTAAAGTCTTCCATTTTAACCTGACATCCCTGTCAAATTACAGGAATATGAGCAATCTGCTTTTCCAGGTAAAGAAGGCAAATATTAGGATTATGTGGCTAAGGTCTCCAAACTTTAACCTGTCTGCCCACTACCTGTGTATCTCTTTCCCCACAAACTTTCAACACCCTCCTCCCCCACATTGAAAAGGTTTAGAAAGATTTACTTCATGATAATTATTTGGGAGGCTACCACATATAGAAAGAGAAGGCAATGAATTTTATGAACTACCTTTTGGGCTCAGGTCAACTCTCTACCAAGACACCTCCAATTTAGAGGAGTGAATCTGGGAAAAGTCACAATGATGAGATTTTAAAAGGCAGATAGCTCAGCCCTATGGATCAAGGACCAAGAGCTAAAACAACTGGAATCATTCTGTTAGCCTCCCTCTATGAATGGTTAACTTGGTTAATTCCAATGCTTGAGTTATTCACACACAAATCTAGTGATAAATCAGGCATTGGAGTTAACAATGTTAAAGTTCATTGTATCTCACTTGGTGACATATCTATGGTTTTGTCAAGCAGCCAGTTTTTTATAGTGAGAAGTTTTCATGTTTTTTAATAAGGTTCTATAGGTTATTAAGAACCAATCTTCTTATAAATTAACTTAGTGCTCTGTGAACATATACAGGATTGAAAATGCAAATGCTCACAGAAACCAGGCTGGTAAATGAATTTGGATAAAATCAGCCAAGTGCAAATGATAGGGAATGGTGGAGACTCTGGCAAACTGGAGCATACATGCCTTATTTAAAGAAACACCCCCACACACACTTCAATTCCAGCCACTATTACCTTGTAGATATGTATACTTCATGCTGCCACATATCCTGATTTTTTAAGAAAAAATAGAAATCTGGATTTTTACATGAAATTTCCTAGTCTTTAAATGTTGGCAACTAAGTAAATATTTTTAAACCTCTCTAAACTGATTTAAATATACTTCTCCCAACTCCCCTATACACACCACACACACACACAGACAGGCATTTGCTGGACAAATCCAGTCCAAAGGTCACCAGCTTTTAACCTCTGACACATGCAATAAATACTTACTGAATGACAACATCAACACTTTCCCAGAACACATTGCTTCTCCCCTCAATTGAGGGATACATCAGTTCTGGTATTTTGAGACTAGCAGCTGGGTTGTCAGAATGGTACAGCATTAGTTTTTGTCTTTGCTCTATAAAGAGAATTGGCCACTAAGATTTATGGAAATGACTGAAAGAAGTTGCCATCAAATATGATTTCTTCTCTGTGATACAAGTACTTCATAAAGAGGCCTAGTCCAGATGTCATTATAGATTAAATAGGCATGGATTTTCGCCTCCAGATTCAATGTCAAACTGGAAACATTATTACTCTTTCCATACTTGTGATGAATATTACTTCAAGATGATGACAATAAGTTGTACGTAAAAAAATGCACACAATATTGCATCATTTAGATTTAATTGCAGAATGTGTTACATGTAAATCCATAACTCTCACAGCTACCCATTGTTTTTTGTTTGTTTGTCCTCCAGGATGGGGTACTATTAATCTCTGGAGAAGTAGAAAACTCCTACTAATTTGTAGGGTCCATTAAAATTCTGGTTTTTCTTTTTTTTTTTTTTTTTTTAAGTTTATTTATTTACTTTATCTATTTTAAACCCCTCCTTCCCCATTTGCTGTTTGGTGTCCATTCACTGGGAAATTCTCTGTATCTGTTTCCTGCCAACTCTTCTCATCCTTCTCCTCCAGTCTTCACCAGGATTCAATACTGGAGACCTCTGATGTAGGAGAGAAGTGTTCTGCCACCTGCGCTACCTCGCTTCCTGGTTTTCGGAGCATCTTGTCTTATCTCTCCTCTGCGTCTCTCTCCTGTTACATCATCATCTTGCTGCATGGCTCCCGGGGCCTGGTGGCTCATGCGCCTTCTATATATTTTTTTTATTTTACCGGGAGGTCCCGGAGATCGAACCCAGGTCCCTCCATAAGGCAGATGGATGCCCAAGCATTTGAGCCACATCCGCCTCCCAAAATTCTGGTTTTTCTGCATGTGAAATATGAATAAGGGTAAAATTGCATATATAAGACAATTTTTCTTTAAAGCTGAACAAATGTATGTTAATACTAGAAGATGTTAATATCATACCAAAAAAAAAAAACCATTATGCTAAGTGAAAGAAACCAGACACAAAGTACTACATATTGTATGATTCCATTTATATAAAATGTAAATATAAGTCAATTTATAAAGACAAAATTATATTAGTGTTTATGTAGGGCTGGGGAAGAACTGCAAAGGGGTATGGAGTTTTTTGTTTTTGGAGTAATGAAAATTGTTCAAAAAAATTTTTGTGGTGATGAATGCACAACATTGTGATTATACTAAAAGCCATTGATTATACACTTTGGATAGATCGTATGGTACATGAATATATCTCAATAAAACTGTTTAATAAATAAATAAAGAAATATGTAAGAATAGCGAGAAATAGAAGCTATTTGCAACAGGGGAAGCATAGAGAGATTGAGGGGTGAAGAATTTTCTTGTTTGCTTGTCTCTTTTTTTATTATTATTATTGAAATAATGCAAATGCTTTAATAATAACTGAAGTGATGAATGCACAACTATGTGATTATACCAAATACCACTGATTGTACACTTTGGATGAATTGTATGCTTTATTAATATGTATCAATAAAATGGATTTGTTTACAAAAAAAATTCTGGTTTTTCTCACTCTTTTCCTCACTGCTATCCCTAACCTCTCTTCCACCCAGAAAGAAAACAAGATTCCAGGCATTTTGCCAAAGTGCATTCTGTTCATTTCTTGAAGAATTAACTTTTGGAAGTCAGGAATCTCCTCTGCTCCTTCTGGATGTATGACCCTCCCTTACTTTCCCACCTTCATTTCCACCTATTCCAAGCCTCCATCCTCACCTCCTACGCTACCCCATGCCCTACCACACCACACACACACACACACACACACACACACACACACACACCACCCATCTGATTGGCAAGAGTTGATTGGGACTTGCCCAAATTGAATCAGTTAGATTCTTTATCCCTATAACCGGGAATGGTATGTAAGAAAGAGTTCCAGCCTTTTAGCCTAAGAAACATGATAGAAAAATGATGTAGGGCTACAGAGTAAAGACAGGAATAGAGTTCTGGGGGCTTATGTTCAAGTTTTTAATTACATCCTAAGCCTGACAGCATTCCTGCCCTTGGGCTACTTGAGACACCCCTGTACCCTTATAATAAATACTCTTCCTCTTCCTTTTTTAAGCCAGCTCAAATCTGTTATTAGGAACTTATGAGTTCAACAGTAATTCTATTTTGCAAAATTGACCAAATTCAATCAGAGATGTATAATTTTAAAACTAAACAGCCTCTTTTTCACTTCAAGATGGCTGATTGGAAAATCAATTATAGTGTATCTTTAGTCAAATTTTTATGGAGAAAATTTAATGGAGAAAGTGAACAGAAACATGGCATGCTGAATATTTAATTGAAGCATTTCTTTATTCAATTGACACATTTCCTTATTTTGAGCACCTGTATGTAGAGCACTGGGTACACATGCTTAGTGCTACCACATCTCTTTGTTTTTCAAGAGAAGTAAGACACTAGAACAAAAAGGCAGGCAGAGTTTTGGAGCTCGCCTTCAAGTGCGTCAACTGAAATGCAAAACAAAGGAGTAGGACAGGACTCATTCAATTTAAGGTTGCCATTACTACTGTATCAAATTTGAAACCAAAACCTTGCTACAATGTATTTCTTATAGGAAGGTCCCTGCCTTGGTCCCTTTTTGATGGGCCTCGATCCCACTCCCTTCTCCACCATAGCTGTAGGTTTTACTTTGAATTTCACCCAACTCTACTCTTAGTTTTATAATGACTGTTCAATATTTAATGAACCAATTAATTAAGTAGCATTTATTATGCTGTAGGACAGTGGTTCTCATATTTTAGAATGCAAGAGAAGTATCAGGGGAGCTTATTAAAAACCCCAGACCCCACCAACCCAGAGATTCTGATTCAGGAAGTCTGGGGTAGGGAGCAGGAACTTCATGTTTAATAGTCGTTCTTGATATATCTGTTCTTGGTGATTGGTTGACTACACTCTGGTCCCCACTACTCCAGGAATATCGAATTATGAGACTATACACTCCATAGGTGATAGAGCATGTAGAGGTGGAGTCCAGATCCCTGGTCCATTACTTAGAATCTGTGTGTTTGGGGGCAGGTTTTTGTTCCAAATGCTCCATGACTCAGTTTCCTCTTCTATAAAATGAGAATATAATATCAAGGTCACATGGTTGTTGTGGGCATTAAATGAGCTCTGTAGGTGAAGGTCCTTATCTCAGTGTGCCCTGCCTGGAGCTCTTGCTGATTCAGCTGTTCAGGAGAAACAGGGATGGAAGGTCAGAATCTGCTAATAGAACCACAAAAAATTCCAGAAAAGAAAAGCAAATGTACATCCCGGTCCATTCATGTACTAGGGAAGAAAAGGGCAGTAAGTAGTCCGAGGTAAAATAGATATGTGAAATATGCTCCCACCCCTTCTAGTCACCTCAGGAGGTGAGAGATAGCACAATGTGATGGAAAAACAAAAGCATCTCTGCTATTGAGGCAAGCCCAAAAAATCTGTTGGGATAAGTGACACTTTCCCACCTAAATGGTCCTGTTCTTGGGATCATATACTGCATGTATACATGGATTTCACTGTCCTGTTTTTAGAAAAAAAAAATGGGTAGCTGCTGGCCACTGACCTTTGCCAGTCCAGGGTGACCACCTTAAATAAAGAGCTTGCTGTAGCATAGCTGAGCTTAGCGAATTTAATGAGAAATTTGGTCCTGCAGGATTACTGTTTCTGGGCCACATCTTGTCAGCAATTCCTCAGGAAATTATTCAACCATCCCCAGTTGCAAAGAAACAGATGGTGTATTGGAGAAAAAAAATACTCTGCAGTATATGCACTGATAAAAAGCAAATTTAAGGACACAAAGGCCAAGACTGACACAAATACCAAAAGTACTTTATCCCCAGAAAAAATGGACTTGCAGATATTTTTGTTTTCCCTCCCCTTTTAAACTGTGAACTGCCCCAGTCATCGGTTTGTGTACGCAATGGAGACATTTGACTTTTCAGGGCTGTTTAACAGAGACAGCTTATTTCAGTAATACAGAATAATACTGATCAAACACTCTCATGGAAGATCAAGTTTTACAATTTGTATTGATGTCCTGCTTTCCTTCCTCTAACTTCTTTTAACCAAAACTCTAGGATCATGCTCAATTATGCCAACTGCCCATTAAGAAATACTGAATTGTTATTAAAAATTATCATGGCACCTGAGAAAATATCAGTGTAACCCTCATGAATATTAAATCTTTTCATAATGATCAGGATTGTTACCATGAATACTAAATGTTATGAATTCATTGCAAATTCATATTACTTAGTGTGAAAACTTGGCCTGCAACCAGAAAGTCTAAATTATACTTGGCAAATGCTTAGGATTGCTTTTAGTTATAAAACCAGGAAAAGGAAAATGGATAAAATTTTTGACCTCCAGACTTAGAGGCCAAAGGGTTTTAGGATTGCAAAAGTAAGGTTAGTTGCAATTTTCAAATATTTCATGTGAAAGTTTAAATCTTCTTCAGAGTTCCTATCCCTGCTTCATTACATCTCAGTGAAGAGAAGTCTGAGAAGTACTAGGAAGTAGAGGTTAGCACATTCAGTTATTAGTATATGACTATATATATAAGGTATTAACCTTCAGAGATTAATATACTACAGCATGTTATGGGAGTGATTCTTACCCTAAGTGAAACTTAAGAAAAATAACCTGGAGTTTTAACATACAAAGCCAACTTTTAGTCTTCCCGGCTATCAGTGAAGCAAGCAGAAGCAAATATAAAGAGTGTTTGTTATAGCAAAACTTTGACCATGTGTTTTTATTATTTGCATGGCAGTCAGGCAAATAAAATGGAATGATCGATTCTCTAGACAATTCAAAAACAGAGGAACAGATGGAGGTATACACAAATAGATCTTAATGAAAATCTGATGAGCAAGTGGATCTCTCTCAGGGGGTTTCAACTGAAAAAAAAAAATGTTGAGCAATTTATAATAAACTGAAACCTGCATTTCATGAGCATCCCCTAAAAAGGTCACCGATAGCTGCATTTACTGAGTAGGTCTCCCCATTCATGTCGTGTGAACAGAAAATCCTAGGAGCCAAGCTTTACAGCCTGCATCAAAGCAAAGAAGCTCAAATGAAATCTCTTTCTGGAAAATGTGTTTCTATTTTTTTTTTCTTCTTTTTTTTTAGGTTTTAATACTTGCTTTATTTACCAGTTTGGAATAGCATTAAGTGAAATCAGCTTCTGGACTAGTTATCTTTAATTGCCATTTACACAAGCTAATCCTTGCCAGGATATCTTACTCCCAAACACTTTTGAGTTTATTTTCATATATACTCACATTGTAAACAGAGGGAAAAAAATGTGAATTTTATACTTTTTTTTTTTTTTACCCCAGCCCCCAAAATCATATAATCTCATCTCATATATGTTTCCTCGGTTAAGTAAGTCCTTACTTAGCTAGCTTTCATGATATACATATCTCTTTGAGTCTTTGATTAAATGCAAATTAATCATTAAAAGACTTTACTTAGCTGAATTCAACAATTTAAAATCCCTGCTGTCTAACAGTATTGGTTTCAGAACTGCTTGTTACCACCTGGAAGATGGTTTTACAGAACAAATCAATGGCTACGAGTAACATAAATAAATTTTGAATGTAAGAAATACATTTGTATAAACAAGTTTAGAAATCAAGGAAATGGAGCTGAAAGGTAAATTATTTGCTCAAGGTCCCATAGTTAATTGACAGCAAAGCCAAGATTATCATCCAAGTTTTGTAGTCCCTAGTCTAATGTCCTTTATTTAAAAAAAAAAAAAAATTAATTTTTAAAGAAGTTTAGATTACATGAATGTTACATAAAAAATATAGGGGATTCCCATATGCCCCCCCACATACACACTTTCCCACATTAACAACATCTTTCATTAGTGTGGTACATTTGTTACAGTTGATGAACACATAGTGAAGCATTGCTACTAACTGTGGAGTAGAGTTTATGTTATAGTTTACACTCTGCCCCACACAAGGAAAATGTGTTTCTAAATCCACAAATATTCAACTACCTCCAGAGATTAAGAGTATGCTCAACATGGATTTAAGTACTGTAATCTTTAACCCAAATAGTTTGAGCCCCACCTGAAATTTCCCTGAAAATACATGATAGCTAAATTATTGTTTAAGAAATGGGGAAATTTTGATTGATGGACAGATTTAAGCATCTCATAATTTCCTAAAACATTTTCTCATAGTCCTTGGCAGTAAGTAGTTTAAGGTAATGAAGAATAGGGGACAGATGCTAATTTTGCCTCCAGGAATTTCTATGAAGTGATAGGATGGCATTAAAACTGCAAAACAGCAGGATTTAACTAAACAGAACATCAATCAGTGAAGAACAGTATGGTGTATTTGGAATCCCTTCAGAATGTCCTCAGGGCACATTCCAAGATGCGTTTTTTCCCTCTAAATTGTAAGTCTCATAAGCAGTGTCTTACATTCTTCCAGTAATTTCTCAAGTTATATAATTCTGGTCAACCAAGTAGCTCCCGAGAGTTACTCAGCTAACAATCCACCGGCAGGAATTATTCAGCTAATCAGGATAACAACTGTGCATTTCTTCCTAAGTCCATCCAAATTCCATTAGCATCCTCCAGACCCCCTTGGTTTCAATAATACCTTCTCAACAGTTTAACAACTGCTTCAGAATCTGAGGTTCCCAGATCAGAAGCATAGATAAGAACTTTTCCGAAATTCCCAGAAAATCATGAATAACATTTCTAAGTTCAAAAATAACCTCTACTTATTAAGGCTAGCAACTGTGTGAAATCATAACACAATACCATAGGGAGAGAAAATCTCAATATTTTAGCCTAACTGAAGTCAGATGAGAGAGCACAGGCGAGGGAAGAAATGATGACTTCATTCTTTGATCTTTCACATAAAATGAAAAATTACCTAATTTCTATGTGTCGCTGTTTCTTCATCTGTAAAATGGGGATAATAACTACATACTTTGCAGGGTTGTTATGAGAATTAAATGACACTCATCAGAGTGTTGATAAAATTGAATCATAGACATATTGCGGGGGGGGTGTTCTCTTTCTCTAGAGGGTTATTCAATAGTCCCAGAAAGTGTACCCAATCCTTAAAATTGGGGAAAGAGGACTCTCATCTTCAAATCATCACGACCGCTTTGAGATTCTTATTATTCAAGACATGTACACACACACACACACACACACACACACCTCTGTCCATCTCAAGGCAAATGTTTCCCCTGCCTCTAACCAAGCAGGGACAGGACGTTTGGTCTTGGCTGGGACCTAGTGTGGAGATTCTTCAAGCATGTACACTGGCATTGCCGTCTGAGGTGGGATACACCTAGGATTGCACCTTGGGATGGCAGTGAGGACATCCGGCTCCATCCAAGTTCAAGTCACACCTCCTTCTGCGAGCCCTTGGAATCCTCCTTTCTTTCAGAAAATCCATTCCCTTGGTGAGTCTAGATTTTAAAAACAAAGAAGTATTAATTTTCCCCTGAGGGCAGGAAAGGCCTAATTTCTGGGACTCTAAGCTGGCTTGCTCTCTGGAAGGTAAAAAAGAAAAAAAAAATCTTTCATTTATTTTCCAAGACTCCTGTAATATGAGAATGAGACAGATATTAATATCACTTGCTTTAGAAACTCCCTAGAAGTAAAACTTTTAAGAATGATTATGCTCTGGGCCTCTTTCCAAGCTGCAGGTTCCAGCAGGGTCCTTCTCTCAGAAGAGGCAGTTAAGTATTTTGACCATGTAGTTGGTTTATAAGAGGTAATGGAAAGGAGCTATTTCTACTGGCTTATATGCAGGTAAAGAGGTCCTCAGCTGTACTCAGGCAGCTAGAATACAGCGGTGACCACACAAACTTCATAGTCTAACTCTCCTTATATTCATCCATTAAGAAGCGATCAGACTGCATATGGTTGTCAAAGTGGGATAACACTTGAAAATGTAACTTCTATTATATCATGCACGAGGTGACCTGAGAATAGTACTAGGGGGTATTTAATAGTATTACATAGAACTTTCTTATGCATTATAATGGGACTTCAAGCTGTAAGAAAGTCTTCCTGCAAATTTCTTCCTTGAATAGCTACAACTTGCAAATAATGCAGGTCAGGGCAGAAAGAGAAACAAGGTGACAAATTATAGAGACCACTCAAGTTAAAAAGACATCCTTCTTGGTTAAGCAATAAAGGTAGCAGTCAGCATTTTTGCAAAGTATATTGCCCAGTTGCCCCACCCCCTTTACCACCTCTCATCAGAGCAAAAAGGGTCCAGTTCTCCTCCAACACCACAGTCTGTGGAGCAAGGTCAGGCAAGGAAATGTATTAGCTAACCTGATGTTGGGGTACCTGGGACAAAAGTAAACTTTTCTGTGTAAAAGCAGGTCTGGGAAGCAAGGAAAAGCCCAAAACATAAAGTCCAGGGAGTTAGACTAGAACAAGAATTGAAGACAAAGAGATGGTCTACAACATAAAATTTGTATGACTAGGCAAGGCCATGGATGTAGAGCTAGGATATATTTCCTCAGGTGATCTGAGAAAGGTAACGACATCTTGTATAGGAGAGTCCAGTAGCGAGGGTGCAGTAGAAAGATCAGGGAGGAAGACGGTACTTTGTCTCTATAGATAAAGACAAAGCTTTCAGTAATAAGAGTAATACAAATGCTACTACTAAAATAAAAAGTAGCTAACACATTGTATTTTTTACATGTTAAGTGACACCCAAAGCATTTTACATATTTTAATGCATTTAACCTCCCAATACCCAAGAAGTAGTACTCTTGTTATCTTCATTTTAGAAATTTGGAAACTGAGGCACCATAACCTATCCAAGATCACATAGCTAGGAAGTGACAATGCTGGTATTTGAATGCAAGGATTCTGATTTCAGAGTCCAAACACTTAACTCATGTTTATTGTATGTCAGGCACTACTTCAGGTACTTCAGCTGGCCTTCCAGAGGCCAAAAGTAGACAAGAGGGACGCTATTGTAATGAAGGTATTTTTTAAAGATAATTTAAAAAGAAATAATTCTATTTTAAGGTACAACTTAAAGGTGGTGGAGGAGAGAGACTGATATGCCTTAAGAAGGAGGCAGTTTCAGGCATCCCAGCACAAGCAACATGCTGCAAAGTTATACTTTGGCAGAAAAGACTGAAGACCATGGGGTCAAGGCATGATGGACCATAGAACAAGGAAGCATGTCAACAGCTGACCCAGGCATTGCTGAGACAGAATTGGGATATTCTGCGTGGTTTGGCATGTGCAAGAACTTCACATTGCCAAGCATGTGCAGGAGCAACGAAAATCAGAGACCAGAGAAAGAGAGTGATGCTCAGAGAAATGGAAAGGGAAGAACATCTCTGCAGCAGTGCCCTGGCAGCTCAAACTTTGGGATTTCTGGACTCAAATCTCAAAAGGACATAGCCACCCTTTCAGTTGAGCTGATGGTGGGTAATTACATTCTTCTACATTTCTGCTCAAACTAGATGACTACAAAATATTATGGTGACAGGCGGGTTTCACAGCAATCATAATTCAATATTTTGATAAAAAGAGTTTCTCCGCCCTATCCCAAGGGCTTCACTGGCTTGTCTTACTTACATGGCATGGACTCTCAGTGAGTAGAAGCTAATGTCAAAGCCCATTATTTGACCCACCAGGTAGGCCTAAAAAGAATACCTTTGAAAGGTCAGTCATAAAGTAAGATATTTTACTTGCATTACTTTTGTTAAATAAAGTAGGTGGTCTCTTATAGGGGAAAATGGCTTCAGACAGCATCTTGCCTGGAGAATCCAGGCAAGGTAACTAAAGGAATTCAAGCTCTGTAGTCTCAAATGCTATCATCTGTTTTGAAAATGATATAGTGCATTAAAGTTTGTGTAAAAATTCAGGGTACTTCTGAGGCCTCTTAAGAACAGACATTTGAAACAATCTGCTTGTACCTTATAAATCTTTGTTTACTGCAGCTAGATATTGCTCTCTCAAGAGTTTGATCATTAGACATATTGAGTAGTACATCTGAAAAGAATGAGATTGCTAATTGGATTTACAATGAATTCTATGGATAAGTAAATATATAGCATTAATATTTTATTAATAATTATTAAGATACGTTGGAAAGGAATATGTTATACTAGATTCTTAGATATATATATATAAAGTATCTAGTACAGTGCCAGCATAAAGTAGGCACTCAGAAAATGATAGCTGGCATTAGTGATATATCCTGTAGAAAATAAGATAGTTAAAATAAACTAGAGAAAAGTCTGTTTGTTATTTTGGAATGAGCCCTGCCAACCTCAAGCCAAAATTATTTGCCTTTTGTATCCTATAATCTGGGGAGGAAGACATTTTCTTTTCAACATTGGGATATATAGCTTTAAAAGGGCTAATTATTAGAAGATCCACTATATTAATTGTTCATAGCTCTGGAGTCCTATTTCTTTCTTTTTTGGCAAGTTTGATATTTCTTGGCATTTCTAAGCCTCAGTCAGTACATACTAGTATATTCTCTTGGTCTTACCCACCTATTAAAAACACCTGATTCTGTTACTCTGTTGTTAAAGACATCACTCCACCTCTGACTGTTTTTGCTATACAACATACATCACAATTGCCAGCTATTGCTTTTATGAATGCAGCAATTGAATGGAATTCATGACTGAATTTCTAAGTCACAATCCTTTACCTTTCACACACAACAAATCTCATCTCTCTCAATGAAAAATTATATCTTCCTTTTTCTTCTAGGGCAATTCTTGGGGCCCTAATGCTGTATGAAACCTAGATATCTATTAACCTTTGATTTATATTCATCTTGCTAAGAAATTGGTAACCTCCGATCTTTTTGAACTTAGAACCCAGAATATTTCTTAGTTAAAAGTACAGTGGTAGCTTACATATCAATATGGTATCTGCATTCATCTTTGCTGTCTCTTGAAACACCATGAGACTGTTATTAGAAGAAAAGAAAGATATAAACCCACAACAACAAAGAGAAAAAGAGTGGAATCATTAGTGAACAATATATTTCATAAAATTTCTGTAAGACAAAAAATCAAATGGATGATTCTAAAGAATAATGGAGAAAGGCTGAGAGAGCCACAATCAAGAATACTAATGAAGTGGACTATAATCAATAAGATAACAGCTTTGCCCTGCAGGACTAGGTATGAAGGAGGACGGACTGAAAACACAGGCTTGAAAAGAGGAGGATTAATTGAAAGTCGGCAGATAGAACAGTCAACACACTTCCTTTCATTTACCCCAATGAAGAACATCTGAAAGTTGAGATATTTATCCTTGTGGTGATTCAGACCTATGTATCCCAGAAAATCATGCTGCTAGACTTGGTCAATTCCTGTGTATGTGAACTCTTTTAAATGGGACCTTTTGATGAAGTTACTTCAGTTAATGTGTGGCCCAGCTGAGTTGGGTTGGGTCTTAATCCTATTACTGAAGGCCATATAAAGAAAGTCACAGAGAAAGAGAGAGCCACAGGAAAGAGCCAGAAGCTGGAAGTTAAAGGAATCGGGAAGAGGAAGGAGAAGCAGGATAGGCCACCATGTGTATTGCCATGTAACAGAAAAATCAAGGACAAGGATCACTGGCAGCCAGACCCAGAACACTGCAGTCTTCTGGGAGAAATCATCACCATGATGATGACTTGATTTTGGACTTCTAGACTCAAAACCATGAGTCAGTTAAATTCCCATTGTTTAAGCCAACCCATCATATGGTATTTGCTTTAAAAACCAGGAATCTAAAAAAATCTTTCAGATAAAAAAGAGCATTCCCTGGATACACTGAATAAATAATCTGTGAAGAATTAGGCTATCACTGATCAAAACCTTCATCATTCTCACATTTAGGAGTCCCAAAGCATAATCTTTGGTTTCCTAGCCTCTCCAATTCTTTCAATAATTCCTTCCCCTTCAACAAACCCCACCCATATACACAGGGCTCAAATTTGGTTTTCTAATGACAGCAATAATGGCATTTGAGAAAAGGTGAAACATGGAAAATAAAGGCAATAGAGAAAAATAACTGAAGATGAAGCAGAAGTAATTCAGGAAAAATGGACTAGAAAGAGAGAAAAAAAGAGTCTTCAATTTGGTCTTCAGAGAGTTGAGAAGACATTACAAACATAAACAAAGAAGAAGATACTATGAAAAAGGTACAAAGACCAAAAGAGACTCTTAGAAATCCAAATCAACTTTTTAAAAATTAATAGATGCATTATAATATTCAATCAAGTGATTCTCCAAGAGAGCAGAACAAAGACATTGAGATAAAAATACTGTGACACATTGTCTAAATAATATAAATGATCTTTATTTTCAGTTTTTAGAATAAATTTAGGGATAAAGTGAGGAATCCTTTACTACAATTACTAAGAAAGGAAAGATGTTGCTGACTAAAGATAGAATGAAATAAAGGGAAGGCAGAGATGGAAGAAAGCATGGGAACATTGGTGTCTTTATCTTCACAGTAGGAAGTCAGGAAATACTGTCAATGATGAATCAATAAATGGTCACTTAATATTTTGGGGAGTTGTAAAAATGACAGGTAAAAGGGCTAAAAAAGATTTTGGTTAGACGTGTGGAAGGAGACACAGAGGGTAGTATTATTAAGCTAAATCTTTGTCTATCATAACAGAGGCCAAAAGTTATTGTCTAATACCGATAAATTAAGAAATGGCAACATGAGCATTGTATATGAAAATATGGAGCAAACCACATAAATACACAAAAGCAGCAAGGGTGGTAAGTATTTACCTCTGAGACATGGGGCTGGGGTGAGGAAATTACCAGAAGGCAAAAATTATTGCTTTTCCTTCTAACTGTTTCTATACTATTTGACTTTTTAAGCCATAGGCAGTAAATATATATGTATATGTATATATATATGTAGATGTAGATGTAGATGTAGATGTAGATGTAGATGTATTTTAATGCAATGTTCAAAAACAAAATAGCTTTAATCTCAAGACACTTGAGAGGCTGTCTCTGCCCTTTTGTACTTCTTAGGTGGTTACTGAACATCCTGAGCATTTCAGCATCATGAGGATAATTTTTCAGCCATTTCAAATACCTCAAGGCCGTTTTTTAGTTACTTGATAAAGCAATCTATAACCAAATTAAAGACAAAATGATAGAAATGAGGGGATATCTTCTCATTTTACCTGCAGAATCAGATATGCTCAAGAAGGATTTTAATACATAGTCTCTGAAAATATGCTCAGTTTATTACAAATGAGGTGAACTCTTGATTATTTAGAACCTAGCGTTAAGCCCTCAGAAACTTACCGGAATTGCTGCTTCTACCCTGCCACTATGATACTGTTGTTTTGCTGCATTTTACCCTTTGGGAGAAAGGAAATACACATCACATATCTCACTTATTTCCAATCTAGTAGAAAGATTACAGTTCTGAGATGCCCAATATAGATTCATCCCAATTTCCCTTTACTCACCGAGGTTCAGAAAGGTAATCCTATAGAACCAGGAAAACCTTTTTCTTCACTGTGCTTTTTAATGTTTTCCTTATTTTGGATAATGTAGACATACTACGTTCAGTTTATGAAAAGAAAATGAAAACTTTCCAAGAAAAAAAAAATCCAAGAATAAGAACTTGAAAGACCTCAATTATCAAAGAAAGGGGGATGAATTCCAATTCCATGTGATGCAGTTAAGAAGCAAGGAAGGAGGAGCATATATTCTGAGTTTTACTAAAAAGAAGTTCTTGTCAAGCAGCCCTATGTCAACATTTCCCCTTATTTGGCTTGGAAACAGCTAAAAACTCTCTCGCCTCTTCATTTTCACAGTACCTTGCCAAAAATTTATCTTTATATTCATTCATCGTGTATGCTAGGTTTGTTTGTTTACATATTTTTAAAGTAATACATGCTCAATACAGAAATATTAGAAAATACTGAAAAGCAAAAACGATTCATGTCCTACTACCTAGAGACAACCATGATTAGCATTTTGGTCAATGTCTTCCAAGTCATTTTAATATGCATATAACTTTAATTAAAATATGCCTAGTCTGCACATATAATTTTATAACCTGCTTAACAATTTATTGTAAACATTTCTACTTCAGTAAATATATTTCTCCAAAAATTGTTTATTGGTCACAAAATATTCTATCAGATGCCTGTTTCACGCTTTTTAAAACCAGTCCTTTATTCTTGGACATTTTGGTTGCTTCCAGTTTCTGACTATGATCAATAATACATTGATGAATATCTTTACACATACATTTTTGCATACATCTCTGAGAATTTCTTCAGGATAAATCCTTAAATAAGAAATTGCTGGATCAAAGGCAATACATATTATAAGTCTTTCTCAAAATGCATTACTTAAAAAATTTTAGTTCATTAAAATTCATTTTAATCTCCAAATACTGGAGGAATAGACCTGTTTATATACACCCTTTCAGGATTTGCCCTTATTAAATACAACATTTCAGGATGTATGCAAAGAAAAAAGACTAGAAGGAAATATTACCAAAATGTTTGTTATTTGACTTTGGGTAATGAGATTATGACTGAGTTCATTATTTTTACCCTTTGTGGAATTTTCTAAACTTTTTTCTTCAATGACCATGTATTAGTTCTTAATTTAAACTTGTCAATATTAAAAATTTAAAATGGCATCATTTAATGTGTGTAGTATACTTGATGTCAGTTGATCTGATTCCACATCTAACTTTCCTTTTTGTCTTAATCTAACCTTCTCATGGACCTTTGAAAGGATTACATTTTATGCTGCTTTTTGTACCCCAATTCCTTTCTAGCCACTGCTGATTGAACCAGGGGAAGGCTCCTGACCAAAAAAGAATCGATCCATAGGCTTTGCTCAGCCAACCAAAGCCTCTAGACTGTGATACAGAGGCCATAGCTATTAGTTGGTAGGTTCTGGAACTGAAAAGAGGCCAGAGTCAGCACCTTCATTAACCAACGCTATCTGCAAGTCTCAGATGCAGGGCAGCAACACCTGGAAATAGAGGAAGCTAATCTGCAGGGGGAAATAGAGGGATGTGACGAGAAAGGTAGACACACGAGACCATATTGCCTCAGAAAGACAGAGAGAGAAAAAGTGCAATTCCTGACTTACTGGTTTTCAGGCCAGCAAGCCCTGGGGCAATTTCTTTCTAGTCACGCATGATGTTTATAATATGGCTAGTTGTATCTTTATCAAAAAAAAAGAAAGAAAGAAAGAAAAAAGGAAGGAAGGAAGGGAGGGAGGGAGGGAGGAAATGGAAAAAGAAACAAGAAGAAAAGAGAAGAAATCTTTATGGCTTTTTGTTCTTTGGGACTAGAATAATGTGTGACAACTGACTTCATGTGATGTTTGGTGTGTCAACATTGACATTCTAAAGTTGAGGTTGCAAATGAGCAGTCCATAGGCCTCATTCCAATTTGTCATGTTCTTCTTGATAACATTAAAAAAAAAATGGACCAACATTTATATATGGGGAGGTTTTACATAAAGTCTGAATCCTTGTCTTTTTTTGAAAATACTTCACAGATTGAGCATGATTGTACCTCACATTTCCATTAAGTCTAAATTGGCTGTCACCTGCACCACTCACGAGATACCTGCACAGGCACCGTCCCTGGCCAGCTATGTTCCTTTCCTCTGCTGGCTAGGAGTTAAAGTTCCTAACCCCCTATTCTGAAAAATCCACTCTCAATTTCCTCCCTATACTTTGCCGGCTTCTAAAGGTCTGATTCCTGGGTCTTTGTAAGCGATTACAGGCAACACTCGCTCTATCTCTTGAATGCTTGCTGGAGCATCAGTTTTTAACTAAAGTTAATGGCTTGTCATTAAAGGTTGATGTTGGTGCCTGAGGAACAAGGCATTTCATCTGCCTCAGCAGTACGTCTGCGGCAAAGGACAAAAGCTAAAAAAATCAAACACTTCTTCATTTCTCTAGAAAGCTTTCTTTTTATTAAATTAGAAATACCAATTTTGGAGAATCTTTTTTTTTTTTAATGCAGATTGAATATATGACACCATATCATTACCCAAATCACAAACACAAGCCATGAGGTTGAAGGACCTAATGAATGATAAAATCTGAACATTAAAGTTATTAATCTTCTGTTATGAAGTTGCCTGATTTTTAAATTATGTTGTTGATTTTTTGGTCCTGAAAACCTGCTTTGAAGAAACAAACAATGCACTATATTTCCCACTTAAGATGGAAGCCAGCTTTGAATATCCGCTGGTGCACCAGAGCTGTCTTTGCTCTTTAATTTTCCTTGGAATAAATGAAGGGCCATGTAGATAACTAGAGGGATATGCAAAGAAGATCTTAATCTCCAATGTCTGAGGTCTCCAAATCTGAAGTCCCTCACATCTGCTGGACCACAGAGGAAATGTAATTGATGCAGTGAGTCCTTTTGAAGACTATTTATAAAGAAACAGACTATGTACTCTTATGCTTAACTTTAGAAAAGCTTTTGACCTGATTCCTTCATGCCTTTCAAAAGGAGTCCACTTCCTGGCAAACTAGCATATTTGGAATACTAAAGTCTTTGGCGATCTGAATGAACTTTTATAGTCTGCCACTTAAAGGCAGGAGATCAAATCTGGAATTGAACTAATTTCAGGCTAATGAAGATTGTCCCATGTTCTCTTTACAAGACCTGGCCTGTGTGAGGCAAGGGGACAAGGCATCAGCTATGCCTTATTCGTCAAGATAACATATTTTTCCACAGGAATAGTCAAAATTGTGAATTTCAAACACAAAGTAAAATTAGAGTTTCACTCAAAGTCTAACTGCAGTCGATACGACCTGTCCTTCAACCACATTATTTTAACTCTTTGTTCACAGTAATCATAACAATAAAAGGGAATATAAACATTTATCTAATTTACCATCCTTAGAGACTCATTAGGACACAAGGAAAGACTGGTGAGATGATCCAGCAATGAACAGTCACCCTCTAATATGAATGTGGAATGTTAACATCTCTTATTTGAGACTATAATTAAATGTACATCTAAAAGCCAGTGTACTGGAATCTGGAGGGAATTCAACCCTTTCTCTGTGCTGTACTGGCAGACAGTCTATATAGCTGCCTTAAAGTTATACACTGAATATAGAGTATCTGCTTTTATTCATCACTATAGAGATTTGCAAAGAGCTTTAAATTATAACCCCACTTTAAAAACCACAGGCTTGTTGCTAGGTATTTGTTTCATTTTTAGCAAACTATGAGAAAGCAGGGAATCTAAAAGACAAGCAAGGAGGAGACAGGAGCCCCCTGGGATACAGCCCTGTGATCTCTGCCAGGTTATGACTTTATATAACCCAGAAATCTTGTGGCCTCAATTCAGATATCCACGGAGATCCAAAGCCCAGCACCCCAGCTTCAACCCACAAGGAAGTTGCTTTCCTCAATAAGTAATCGTTACTAAATGTTTAGCTTGTTTTATTAGCAGTAATCACTCTCGTGATGAGAAAGTGATTAAGCCAGTTCCTGAATTCCAGGTTTGCTAGAAAACTATCTTAACTGACAGAACAAAGAGAGTTTCTTTAATTCATGTGCCACTGTTTCTTCTCCATACCATACTCCTTCATATATGAAATATCAGATATCACAGAGAGATTAAATCATAAAATGCCATAATGCCTCATTTAACAGACACAGGCAAAGAATGTGGCACATTGCAAGTGAGTACATTTTCCAAATAACTGAAATTTACCCCATTAAGCATTAACTTTTTAAAACATAGCAGGCAGAAAGGCTTTTTAAAAATATGTAACTAAGTTTTTTGTCCTTTAAAACAGAAGTATTGAACACATGATCCTAGTCATGAAATGTATATATGTAGCACTCTTACTATCCTATCCTGTCAGGTGTATTGCTTTGACTTTTTATAGTTTTGTTTTTTTTTTTTTTTTAGTCTCCTTTTCATTTTTGGCTGTTCAGTATCATTTTAGGCTGGTAATTCGAGTCATCTTCCTCAGCCTTCTAAAATTATTCTGTTCTAATTCCTTATTTCTAATCCTCTGTGGACAAATAAACTAGATTTTGGAAAGGGGTGTGTGTGTGTGTAACATGATTGTAGATCATCCTTTAAGGACTCTCACAGAGTAAAGAACAGGACATTTAGTGACTGGGAACTACAAGCCACACTCTGTTTTGCACAATTCAAAGAAGAGTTCTCTTTCTTTCCCTGGTTCTTAGCTAATCTCCCAATAGTTGATGTGGTTGCTTAAGTGACATCAAAATAAATGGGGTATCAATAGACATGTTATTATATAAAAGTTGAAGATATAAGGAAATAATTCAAGACCAAGTTATTTCCATCCCAAAATTGTACACATCTTTATGTATAATGTAAATAAAATATTATTGAGCACAAAGTACAATTTAATATATAAAGAGCAAAGTATTAATTTGGGATCACAAATGTTCAGAGGTATAAATAAAAGGCAGCATAATAGCGATCACTCTTCTAATGAATCTTCAAATTATTACACCAGTCATGTACTTCAGAGAGTTGGGTGGAGCTTGTTTATTTGTTCACACATGCCTGGGGGAATCTGATTCTGAGATTCTGTTTCTGAAGGTTAAGGGGGAGCAATGCCTCCCTATGTTTTTAAATTTCCACAGTTAATTCTGAGCCAGTGTTGAAAATCACAAGGAGTAATCTCTCCATATTCTCTTCCCTCGGTATTCCTTTCCTCTCTTTATATTAATATTTCTCTCCTTTCTCTCTTCTTTTTCTCCAGCTCTGTTGTACATTTCTTCCTCTTTCTATTTCTTTTCTCCCCTGAAAGCTAGCAGAAGCTCCAGTATTCTCTACAAGAACTATGAGCTCTTCTTCTGGTTTACAAAGGCACTAACTTATGTTCCAAACTTCCTTTCCCCAAAATTAATATCTGACACTATTCTTTGCCTTCCTCACACATTGCTCTTTAGCAATTATTTCTTCCTGCCTCATGTTATAGTTAATTGTTTTTCAACTGCCAATCTCCCCACTATATTCTAAGTCCATTGTGGACAAGTGTTATTTTATATTCACCTCGAAATCTTCAACATGTAGCAAACACCCGTCATCAGATCTTTATCCACATACATAGAAATATGTCTGTATTTAATCAAATTGAAGCTATTTATGCACAGTATAATTATGATAATGATATACTACATTTATATGTGTTATTTTCAAAGCACTTCTATACCTATTGCTCAATTTAAACATACAGCAAGTCAGTGGTTTAAGTAGAACAAAATGGTTATCTATTGTTTTGCCTTCCCAGCATTCATTTACTTCTCTTCTGATGCCAGTAGTCTGGTTTTCCTTGAGCATGGATCCCTAACCTACTTTTATTCCATCTAGTAGAGAAGAGCTAACTCCAGCCCTGGCTCTAGAACTGGTCATGTAACTGAGGCCTGGGCAGTTGAGTACCACATTCCCCTGACTCTGGTGACTGATTCAGGGATGAGCATCTGGTCCAAAGAGAAACAAAGGAACTGAATTCTGGGACTTTACCAAAGTGTCAGGGGGAAGCAGATGTGGCTCAAGCAGTTGGGTTCCCGCCTACCACATGGAAGGTTCTGGGTTCAGTTCCCAGCGCCTCCTAAAGAAGACAAGCAAGACAGAAAGCTGACATGATGAGCAGGCACAGCGAGATGATGCAACAAGATGATGCAAGAAGATGACGCAACAAGCAATGCACAGAGGTGGCTCAAGCGATTGGGTGCCTCCCTCTCACATCGGAGGTCCCGGGCTCAGTTCCCAGTGCCTCCTAAAAAAGAAGAGGAGCACACAATGAACAAACACAGAGAGCAGACAGCAAGTGCAAACAACAAGGGGGGCGGGGGGGAATAACTAAATAAAATTAATCTTTTAAAAAAAACTGTTAGGAAGACAAAAATCACTCATTTCTGATGGAGATGCTGTGACATTAGGATATAAACCAATTTGGCACTATAATTCAAGAGCCAATAGGGAGGAAAGCAGAACTGAGGGATTGAGAAAATGAAATTAACTCCTGATGGCATAACTTGAACCTGTGGATCCAGCCACACCAAAATATAATATTTTTGTTATTCAAATCAATATATTTCCTTTCGCCATAATTCTATGTGAGTAGTTTTTCTGCCATTTGAAAAAGAAAGAGTCCCAATTAATCCAAAGACTAATATCACTGAAGATTGAGGTTGTTCTATGATCGATCTAAGATCATATAACTATTCTTCCCAGGACTAAATTCTGTTCATAGCCAGTGTTTCTTCCAAAACCCTTCTCTTGCTCATGGAAGTTAAATTTGAAAGGTTTGGGGAGACATGCCAAATTAATAAAATAATAATAATAAAATACAAATATTTCTTCTACTACCATCTACCACATACCATTGTTCCTCCTTAAAACAACATCATAAAATACCAACATCCCTCAGGGAGAGTCAAGAAAAATTAAATTAAATTAAATTAAAAATAATCGGTAGGCTAAAAAGAAGTCCATTGCTGCCACAAATTTATTTTACACAGTGTAAAGAAGTCTACCAAATATTGGAAGCATTTACAATTTTACTTATCCAGATTATGGATGAAGATAATTGCCCAAGATCCTCCAAGGTTTTGCTCCTCATAACACATGATTTAGTCTTCCTTCCACATCTAGGTGAGTCACTATGCCATGTGACAAGAATAGGAATTACTAAAGCAGAATAGATTTTTTAAATATCATGAACTAGGACAAAGAATGAAACAGATAAAAACCTGCCTAAGAGGCATGACTAAGTAATTCAGTAGCAGATGGTTCTGGTCATTCAGGCATCTCTTAGTAGTCAGAGTTTAAGATTTCTGCCCCAGGCAGAAAGAGGCTTGCTTCAGCTGTTTCAATAACATGCACCCATTATCATCCCAAAATACTGGTCACTATGTACCTACCTGGTTTCTTCCATGAAACAGAAATTGAGGAAACAAGGAGAAAGGAAACAAACCTGTAGGCTCATATGAAGTATTGGCTAGATGATGCCATAGTTGTCAGGAACAGGATCTATCCCCAGTTTGGGTAATAAGTCATGGTCAGACTTAGTCCTCAGACGCACATGAAATTGAAGAGGTCACCAATGTTTTGGGATTAATTTTGTTATGTTTGCCTTTTACCTTTTAATATATATATTTATATGCATAAATGTATGTATCTATATGTATATTACATTATGTTATATGTATTACATGTATTGTGTAATATATCATATATATAAACATTCACACATATAAATAAGTACTTGCATGTACATCATATACATAATATATATATATATACATATACATATGTACATATACACACACGTATATCTTTAATTGACATTGTGTATAGATAAACCTCCATTTACATTGTCATTTTTTACAGAAAGGCTTATATTACCCTCTCTCTATATTCAAAATGGAGAATCAGAAATAGAGCTGTGGTCAGAAAATCCCGATTTTAGACATTTGAGAGCCTTAATTTGGCATTTATATGAGCTAAATCAAAGTTCCTGTGAAAATAAATGGAATGAGCAGCAGTAAATCCAAAGGAAGGTACTGGCATATAACTTTGTGGAAGAGAGTATACTTTTATAGAGGTGTTTGGGTCTTATTCCATAATATCTTTTTCTAAACTGCTCAAGATGCTGAAGAAACTCAGACCAATTAAACCAGTATCCCCTGAATAGGACATGGATATGATATCTATTCCTAGATAGATAAGGAAGGAGGAGATAGGATGTTGGTATAGATGAGGAAAGTTGGGAGAAAAACACCAAAGATTTATTTAGGTGCTAATAATGTTGCACCTCATTTAAGAGTATACCAAGTAGAACAACCAGTTGAATATGATGGATTTAACATATGCATTTACATTCATTCCCTTCCAAAGCCTATTAATACAATAAAGAATTATATACACACAAGCCCAGCAGTTCACAAATTCATTCATGTTCACAAACTTTTAAAAAACCTTTTTTAGTTCAACACTCCTAACTAGGAAAGAAAAAAACCAGGGCCAGAAACTTAAGGAATTTCCTTAACATGAAAGAGAGAGGGGGAAAACACATTAAAAGATAACAAAAAAAGAAAATTTTAAAAATATTACCAGAATAAACTTCCAAAACTATTATTACAGCATCAGTGATAAAAGAAGGCATTGAATCTATGAAAGAACAGAGTACTACATAAAAAGGAAGAATATTTAAAGAAGAAAAAAGCTCTTGGAAATTAAAACTATATAGGAGAAATTTTTAAAAATTCAACAGAAACGTTGGCAGAAAAAGTTGAGGAAATTTCCCAGCAAATAAAAGAAAAAAAAAAAAAAAGGAAATAGAAGAGAAAGGATCAGAGAATTAGAGGATCAGCCTAGAGTCTCTAGAAAGAGACCTGCAAAAGAGAGTGCAGCAAAAAATAGAAGGGAAGAAATTATCAAAGTAGTAATACATGCCAAATTCACAAAACTGAAAGATAAAAGTTTCCAGATTTTAAAAGTTGACCTAGTTCCTAATACAATGAAAAAAAAAAAGACCAATTAAAGGCCTAACATCAGTACCAGCAATAAAAACTGACTGGAATGAAAAATAGTCATATAAAAAGGCCTAAGAAATCAGGTTGGTGTCACCAATACCAGAAGCTAAAACAAAGAAACAATAACTTCAAAATTCAAGGGGAGGAATGATTTCCAAAATTCTATACCTAGCCAAATTATCAATTAAGCTTGAGGAAAAAGACTTTTTAAGCAAGACTCCAAAAAATTCACCTTGTATATACCCCTACCCTGGAATATACAAAATGAAGAATGTGGTCCACCAAAATCAAGAAAGAGAAAGACATGGAAACAAGGAAACTCAGGATCCAACATAAAAACAAGGCAAGGCAATTCCTAGGACAGTAGTGAAGGGAACTAGTGAAGGGAAGTCCCAGAGTGACCACTGTGCCCAGTCCTAAAAAGCGCTGATCTTGGCTGAAGCAAGAGCAAAAAGGATTCCAAAAGTTCCCTCTCCAAGAAAATAAATTAGAACTGATATATTATCTGATGTGTTTCAATGTAATAATTCATTTATATATGACAGTGCTTGTGAATAACTTTTTCATCCATAATAAAGGAGTGGTCTAGCTGATCTCTAAATCCTTTCTAGATCAAATGACCTATTATCTATAACCTATGACTCCAAATTCTTTAGAGATGAAAATCTGTATTTTAAAATGAGCCAAGGTCAAAGATGTAAGGTTTATGTACTTAGCCATGCAAAGAGCCAAATAATATTTAGAAAAGCATTTTATTTAAATCAGGTTATATCAGGATTTTAAATTTTTCTCCATTTAGCTAAATAATCTGTGCTTTCTCTGTTCAAACCACAATCTACTTACCCCCCTATCCCCTCCATGCACACATTTCAGACTTTTTTTTTAAGGTCGTTTCATCACCTGTGCCAACCCAGGTTCACAGAGACAGCTGTAAATAGGATAGGAAATGCCCTTGCTAATACGTGCATCTCCCACAGACAGGCCCACTGATTTGCAAACCAAGAGAATATAAGGATTAATAACCCACTAAAGTATAAGAATCTCATTAGCCAATGTATCCTTGCATTTGCTAATGAACAAAAACAAAACCTTAAATATGTGTGCAGTGTTTTAAGAAACTGGGAATCAAAGTATGCTTCCTGAGAAATCATTCTTTCTCTTTGGCCTCCATAATTATTCCAGGGATCAAGACTGGTCACACATTTCATGTCCAGTAGAAGCAAATGTCCAATTTACACAGTGAATATACAAACAGCAGGCCAAGAAACTCTTTTGTCTTTTCATTTTCTTCTGGTTTCTAACTTCACCTCTACTCTAGTCATTGCCTTCAGTTGTATCTTCTCTGTGGCACCCTTGGCTTGATTCTATTTGCCACACATTCTCCAAGCTCCCAACCGTCCTTGTCTGCCTTTGTTCTCAGCGTCTGTCTTCTTCCAAGCTGATTTCCAACCTTATGGTTCTTTATACCAAATCACTCGGGAAACACCATCAACAAGTCCTATGACACTGAAAAGACCTAATCCTTCTAGATAAATATATCTCTGTACACAAAGCTTGCATCGAAAAATAGTTAAAGACCTGGGAGCAGATGTATCTCAGTGGTTGAGTGCCTACTTCCCATGTACAAGGTCCTGGGTTCAATTCCCAGTAAACTTAAAAAAAAAAAAAAAAGTTTAAGTCCATGACAGAGATTGCAAATTCACCTGCCTACATGAGCAAGAAATAACATAATGAGTGGCTCCACTTAAGTGTGGGAGCGAGGAGAACTGTAGGGAACTTGAGTGTACAGGCCCTGTCCAACGGACAGCTGTTGCTCAGCTCCAGCCAATTGCCATCATGCAGTGTATAGGTCTAGTGTCACCCTATGTTCTACGTTTTTTTTTTTTTAAGGAGGTACAAGGGATTGAACCCAGGACCTTATACATGGGAAGGAGGTCCTCTACCACTGAGCTCCACCCGTTTCTCCTATGTTCTACTTTTTAACTGTAAAATTTCCCACTTTGTAAAGCACTAGGAAGGGAAAATAAAGTAAACATAAATTACCCTAATTTATCACATTATAGGGAGTTGTCTGACTTTTTATCTTTCCCAGCCAATGGCTCTTCAAAAAGGAAGTGGTATCACGAAGGTTTAGATAGCCTTCTTGAAGAGAGTTCCAAATTTCAAGGACTTCAATCTTGCCCTCTGGGTTTTTACAGGAACTTTGCTATCATCAACATCAGCAGGATCAATTATATCAGATCAAGTATATCAAGATTTTCCATTGAAAGTCTTCTTTTTATCTCCCCTATATCAAACACATGTATTTCATAATCCTTTAAAATATGGGATTCTAGACTAAACAAAGAATACTGGATTGTTTCTAGCTAAGAAAATATTTTTACTAGTAGTAAGCCACAAAAGACTTACACAAGAACTGAACAAAAGATCAGTTCTCCATAGGTTGCATTAAAACTTTCAACATCAAATTAGTTAAAAGTGTCAAGAGCTATTCTTAAGCTTGACTGTTTAGGAAGGATTTAGGGATATGAAAACGCAGTGAGCATTAGGACATTATTGGTGTTTTTTCCTCAGCAAATGTTTTGCAGAAACTGTTTCCACAAGATATGATTGTCCAGACCTTTTTTTATCTCGAATTTTTTAAACTAGTATTTTCATTGGGGTACATAGATTACAGGAGATCATGAAAAGAATACTAGACTAGCAAAAGATAACAAAGTTCAAACACCAAGCAACATCTTAAGTTGAATTGCCTCAAAATAACTTAACAACAAGGTTATAAAAGTGTAAAAACCTTTTAAGGTTCAGAAGTCAGAATCCCACAGCATTTCTAATTAGCAAAATTCAGTTCATAAAAGGAAGCTAAGATCTCAAGATTAAATTCAGCTGAGGCTCTCAATCATTTCCATTTAAACAGTCCAACAGATTGAGCTATGGTCTCCATTTCCTCTGTAAAACGTTTTTGGATACTTATGCCTATAGGTTGTTTTCTAGAATAGCCATACTAAGTTTCATGCTTACCATGAGTCACTTATGTTTTTCTCAAATCAGTTCATGCCAGTTTACTTGTTATTGAAATTACATAGTTTGATTAAATATTATACAGACCAACAAAATATGAGTGTAGAAGGAGAGTTTTGGTTTCTATGAAAATCTAGTTAAATGCTTTTGAGAGCACTGATAGGGACAAGTCTGGAAAGAATATTATTGAATTAGATGTGGGAAAATATCTATAGAAGAATGGGAAATATTCATAAAACTCTAGAATGAGTCTAACTTCAGACCACTTCACAACTCTTTTTAACTCCAGCTCTGCTTTCAATAAGTTGGAACTTGAAGAAATAGTTGACAATACATTGTGGGTATGGTTTATGCAAGAAAGACAACTGAGCACTCCAATGAACACTCTACAAAAGATCTTGACTTCACATCAAAAGACTGACATAACATGAATATCACATAAATATGATTGTCCCTTTCAGTTTACTAGAATTTACTGGCTATGGTAGATGCATCAGATAATAGGGCTTCTACTATAGTCATTCAAATAAATCTTATATTCAAGATAAACAAGTTAATATTTTCACCAAACTCACTGGTATTTGTAGCCCTTTGGTTCTAAACCCTTGTCAATATAAAAATTATCTCCTCCTAGCCTCAACATCCTATCATGTCAGTCAATTGCAAAGTTTATATATCAATGGACCAAAATTAGGATAATGCTAATGGAAAATTCTCTACTATGAAGTTGGCTTTTTCTTCTTGATCTAATTAAATAGCTTGCATTTGTTTCATAATTCAGAAAATAAAAGGGTCTGATTTATGATATAAATCACTTTATATTATCTAAAATTATGCTATATAAATCTCTGAAATATTCATAATTAGATCAAAATTTCAAGAATTGATAATCATCAGTAATTTCATTTGCTAAGCCCTATCAATGCTTATTTTTCACAATGCTCATTTTAAACATGAAAAAAATTAAGTTGCAGAAATATTAAGTAAGTTGCCCATGGTCACTGTGCTAATGAGGGGCAGAGCCAGCACTTGGCCTCAGGTCTCTCAACTTCTAAAGCTGTTGTTCAGCATCACCATGTTATCAGGCCTCATAGAATACATCACTTTAATGCTTCTCAACTAAAGTTCCCAGATTCTTTAGACTATCAAATTTTGTTTTTTCAATTGGTCCATTAAATTTCTAAAAATCATTGGTAATAATGCAAAATTATATAATTTTAAAATATTATATACTCCACAAAATTTCTTCAGAACAGAGCTATATATTTTCGTTATTAATAAAGAAGCCTCAAGAAACTACTTCCGAGGAAGGACACAAAGAGAATAATTCTGGTTTTTTTTTTTTAGTTCATTCAAACACCTACTCTGGACCCTTTGCTCAGCACTGAGGATATAAAAGTGTCTAAGACTTTGTCACTGTCCTCACAGAGCCCGTGATCTGACCAAGGAAGATATAATCAAGTAGTTGTAACATGATGTGATAGCAGTTCTAATAGAGTTGCTGTAAAGAGGAATTAAAGTCAGGCTGGAGTCTTGGGTACCTAGCAAGGAATCTGGACTTTATCCTATCAGCAATGGGGAAACAGAGTGGTCTGATGGTCTTTAGAATACTAAATTCAAATCTTGTCTGCCACTTTGCTATCATGTAATTGCAACCTATGAACCTATTAATACAAGGTAATTACATAATGCCTATTCCATGCAGTTGTTTTATAGATTAAAGGAGATCATGGATGCTAAATGCCCTTTATGGTACCTAGAAATCAGTAGTAATGAAATAGGAGCTCCTCTGAGAAGTTTAAACAAAAGAATGGTGTGATTCAATTTGTGGTTTAAAAAGATTGTCCTGGCCACAATGTGGAATCAGGTTGATTAATTAGGGAACTTTGGCAACAATATAGGTAAGAGATGGTATGATCTGAACTCCAGGCAGCAGTAGTGGTGTTTGAAGCAGGAAACAGGTTCTAGAGGTATTTTGGAAGTAGTAGATTAAATATGGAAGAGGGAGTTCGGATATGCTCAGCATTTTATAGCCAACCAACAATCAAAATTATATAAATATATATGTAAATATATATATTTATATAATTTATATATATATTTATATGTATGTATATATATATATATATACACACACACACACACACACACATACATATAATTTCTTTCACTCTGAATGCTTATTTGTTTTTACCTCTTAACAGAAAATAATGAATTTTAATTAAAAGACCTCAAGGTTGGGAACCAAGTTCAGTTCTGGCTTAGCCCTAGATGACTCTATGATCTGTGTTTCAGTTTCCTCATTTGTAAATATGAAGACTTACTCATAAGATTTTGAAAAGAATGAAGAATATTACTACCAATAATAGTTCAAGTTTTATAATAGTTATTCAATTAATAAGAATGCAAATTGTCCAAGGTTATACCCAATGTTATTGGCTGGGAAAAGGGTAATGAAAACTCTCTATGCTGTTTCTGCAATGTTTCTGTGAGTCTGAAATTATTTCAAAATAAAATGTTAAAAATGATTATAAGAATGTGAATGCACCTGAAATCTGTGTGTGAATCTAAATGGCTATTATCACTGATGCAGTCTACAGAGAAATTGAACTATTCAATCTAAGTTTAAATAATGCTTTCCCAGTGGATTGAACAACTGCCCAGTGACACACTGACTCTTGGAAGCTCACTTCGAATAGCATTCTGAAATTTTCTCTTGCCAAATATTTCTTTCTTTTCATGTAAGAATGACAGTAAACAGCCAAATCAAACAGGAATTGTTTGGCTTATTTGAAAAAAGCCTTTGGAAAACAGCTTCGAGTTGTCATTTGTCATTGTCACCAAATTCTGGAGCTGTGGAGAGAAAAAACTGCGGTGTCATTCCTCTATCCATTTCAACGCATTTTTCTTATTTATTCTTTCACATGAGATCAGAAGGCCCATGTGGAATTCTTTTTGGAAACAAAAACTCTAGTACTAGGAAGAGCAGTTGAGCTTTTTTTTTTTTGACACTGTTTAGCAGCTTCCATTTCTCTTTGAACATAAGAGTTTATTTAAAAAGGTCTTGATTAGTAGGAGACATTAGTAGGTAAATATGATTTATGTGTGTTCTACATGCTGAGGCTAGAGATATGAGCACAGGAAAAATAAAATTGGCCACCACTTGCACTTTTTTAATGTGGCAGGCACTTTGCTAAAGACTTTACATATATTGCTTCATTTCCTTCTCACACACAAAAAAAGTACTGTACCAATGAGGATAACTGAAGTTTAGAAACTTTGCTAAAAGTCTCTCCTCCAGCCAGCAGAAGAGTGCCTATTTAACTTCAGAACCCTTACCCTACCTAACCCAACATATAGCAACTAGTCATGGGTAAATCTGGGTAGAATTTAAGACAAATAAATATGCATGAACAGTCATTATCAAAACAGTCTTTCATTGCTAGGAAACTATGCTGGGAGAAGTCCCACCTAAAACCACCCCCACATCTAACCACAGGAAAAATATTTTAAAGCACCAGCACTGAGGCCGCCTATACGCGCACACAAACACACACATAATTACTGGATTACAATTCCCCTCACACACATCAACAAAGGAGGGTCTTTCAAATAGAGCAAATTCAATTAAAGGCATTTCCAGAAGATGTAAAAGAATGTGATTTAGGTCACCCACATGATGTCAGAACGACAGGTTGAATCTCATCAATTCAATGAAGCAAAAGAAAATAAAATTGAAGCCAGTTGTTTGGCTTCATGTAGCAAAAACAACTGCCTGATTAACGAAATTTTTCTCTTTCTAACTGGTTGTCATGGTATTGTGCAGACAGAATCTTAGACAGAGGCTGCAGACAACAACAAATTTGTGTCATTCGGCCTTGACCCTTATATTGCAATTATATTAGGACTGTCATTCTGGGATGACATCAAATCGCAACACAGTCTCTTAAAAATCTCAGAAATTTGGGTAAAAATACCAGCAAGTCAGTGCAAGGCCATATTTTAAATTATTTTAGAAGATGCATTTATTATTTTCAAATATTGTGTACATTCAAAACTCAGATATACATATGAGTATTAAAAATAAATTCAATGAAGAAAATGAAATAATGGCAACAAGCCTCCATGGCATAGTAATTCTGTCAAAACTATGCAGTTATTTTAGTGCATAGATCTCAGTTTCTTAACCCTGGGATTAATGAGAATTGCAATAACGATAGTCATTGGTGCTTATTGAACATCTAAAATATGCCAGAAGTAGTGTGTGTATTTTCTCATTTAACTTCCCTGCAACCTTTGAAATAGGGTCTATGACGATCCCTTTTTTCCAGCTGAAGAAACTGAGTTCAAAAAGAATAAGTCTGTTGCCCAAGAGCACACAACTAGCAAGGGGTGGGGCCTCTGTCCATTACATTCCATGGTGTAATGGAACACAATCCCTAATATTCATGACTTAACCCAACCTGAAGAGCATGTGAATGAGCATACCTTAAATTGGTGGATGTTTAAAGCTGATTCTCCTTCAGTTACATTTTCTCAACAATTTCCAACTTGTATTTACAATCTCACTGAGGACAGAAGACTCCTTACAAATAAAGAATCAATGAATAATGAGCAATTAACAAGTTTAAAATGTAAAAAACAAAGTTTGGAATTTAAAGTAGCTAAGCTGAAATGCCCACTTAAAGACATTTTAGTTCAACAATAACGTCCAGGATTTTAATTCACTTCCTCCATTTTTTAAAATATAATTTTTATTGAAGTATATCATTCATACATGAACACGCATAAAAAATAAGTGCATAGTAAAGATTGTGAATATACATATGTATATATACGTATCCATATGTATACAAATATACATATGTAATATCATACAGGGGTCTCATACATCACCCCTCCACCAACACTTTGCATTGTTGTGAAACATTTGTTACAAACTATGCAAGAGCATCATCAAAATATTACTACTAACTATAGCCCCTATCTTACATTTGGTGTATTTTTCCCCCAACCCACCCTATTTTTTTTAAATATATTTTTGTTACAAAAGGTTGTGAACTTACAAAACAATCATGCACATGCGAACAATTCTCATACAACACCCCTTCACCAACACATCACACCGTGGTGGAACATTTGTTACAGATTATGAGATAATATCATCACACTTTTGCCACCAACTATGGCCCACAGCATACATTTGGCACACTTTTTCCACACACCTACATTATCAACACAGTATATCTTTGGCATTGGTGCAAGAATATTATAATATTGCTGTTAACCACACAGTCTACAGGTCACACCAATTGTAGTTTTCCCATGTTTCTCCACATTCCCACCACCCTGCAATAGTGATGTATATCTGCTTTAGCTCAAAGAAGGACAGTCTTGCAATTATACCCTCAAACACAATTCTCATGCACCTCTGGGTTCACTGTGTTATTCAGTCCCTAGATTATTCTTTAGCTTTCTTCAATTGACATTTACTTCCTCAAACTACCCTTTTCAGCCATAACCCCACTTATAAACCAGTTGCTATCACTATAATGTGTACCCATCAACTCTATCCATTTCCACACTTTTACAGTCAAGTTAATTAAAGCTCCTATATACATTAAGCATCAGTAGTTCTTCTCAACCTTCCTCTTATCTCCTAATAACCCATACTCTAGGTTTTAACTCCATGTGTTTATTTTTTGTATTTAGTTCATATTAATGAGACCATGCAATATTTGTCCTTTTGTGTTTGGCTTACTTTGCTTAATATAATGTCTTTAAGATTCATCCATGTTATCACATGTGTCCCAATTTCATTTCTTCTTACTGCAGCATAGTATTCCATCATACGTATATACCACATTTTGTGTATCTATTCATTGGTTGATGGACACTTGGGCTGCTTCCATCTTTTGGCAATTGTGAATAACGTCACTATGAACATCAGTGTGCAGATGTCTGTTCATGTCATAGTTTTTAGTTCTTCTGGATATATTCCTAGCAAAGGAATTGCCGGATCATTTGGCAGTTCTATATTTAGCTTCCTGAGGAACCGCCAAACTGTATTCCACAGAGGCTGCACCATTTTAAACTCCCACCAACAGTGAAGCAGTGTTCCTCTTTCTCCACATCCTCTCCAGCACTTATTGTTGTCTGTTTTTTTAACAATGGCCATTCTGTGCAGTGTTAGATGATATCCCATTATTGTTTTAATTTGCATTTCCCTAATAGCTAGTGATGTGGAACATTTTTTCATGTGCTTTTTGGCCATTTGTATTTCCTCTTTGGAGAAATGTCTATTTAAATCTTTTGCCCATTTTTTAATTGGATTGCTTACTCCTTTATTGTTGAGTTGTATGATCTCTTTATATAGAATGGAAATCAAACCCTTATCAGATATGTGGTTTCCAAATATTTTCTACCATTGAGTGGGCTGCCTTTTCACCTTTTTGATGAAGTCCTTTGAATCACAGAAGTGTTTAAGTTTGAGGAGGTCCCATTTATCCATGTTTTCTTTCGTTGCTCGTGCTTTCGGTGTAAGGTTTAAGAATCCACCACCTACCACCAGGTCTTGAAGATGTTTTCCTACATTTTCTTTTAAGAGATTTATTGTACTTGCTTTTATATTTAGATCTTTGATCCATTTTGAGTGAATTTTTGTATAAGGTGTCAGATAGGAGTCTTCTTTCTTTCTTTTGGCTATGGATATCCAGTTCTCCCAGCAACATTTGTTGAATAGACTGTACTCTCCCAGCTGGGTGGGTTTGACAGGCTTGTCAAAAAACACTTGGCCATAGATGTGAGGGTCTGTTTCTGAACCATCAATTCGGTTCCATTGGTCTATATGTCTATCTTTATGCCAGTACCATGCTGTTTTTAACCACTGTAGCTAGGTAATATGATTTAAAGTCTGGAAGTGAGAGTCCTCCAATTCCAGTTTTACTTTTTAGATGTTTCTGGCTACTTGGGGCCTCTTACCCTTCCAGCTAAACTTGAAAATTGTGTTTTCCATTTGTTAAAAAATGCTGGTGGAATTTTTATCTGGATTGTATTGAATCTGTCTATCATTTTGGGTAGAATTAACATCTTAATGATATTTAGTCTTCCAATCCATGAGCATGCAGTGTTCTTCCAATTATTTAGGTCTTTTTAAATTTCTTTTAGCAATGCATTATAGTTCTCTGAATACAAGTGCTTTTCATCCTTGGTTAAGTTTATTCCTAAATATTTGATTCTTTTAGTTGTATTGTAAATGGAATTTTTTTCATGACTTGCTTCTCAGATTGTGCATTACTAGTGTATAGAAACACCACTGATTTTTGCATATTGCTCTTGTATCCTGACACACTATGAAATCATTTATTAGCTATAGCAACTTTGTTGTAGATTTTTTGGGACTTTCTAGATGTACAATCATCTAGAAAGTGAATAGTGAAAGTTTTAATTCTCCCTTTCCGATTTAGATGCCTTTTATTTCTTTTTCTTGCCTGACTGCTCTAGCTAGAACTTCTAGCAATATATTGGACAACGGTGGTGACAATGGGCATCCTTGTCTTGTGCCTGATCTCAATGGGAAAGCTTTCAGTCTTTCACCATTGAGTACAATGTTAGCTGTGGGCTTTTCATATATGGCCTTTATCATGTTGAGAAAGTTTCCTTCAGTTCCTATTTTTAGTAGTATTTTAATCAAGAAAGGATTTTGTATTTTGTCAAATGCCTTTTCTGCATCAATTGATAAGATCATGTGATTTTTCTTCTTTGATTTATTAATGTAGTATATTATGCTGGTTGATTTTCTTTTGTTGAACCAGCCTTGCATGCCTGGTATAAAACCCACTTGATCATGATGAATAATTCTTTTAATATGTTGTTGGATTCGATTAGCAAGTATTTTATTGAGGATTTTTGCATCTATATTCATCAGAGAAATGGATCTGTAATTTTCTTTTTTTTGTAATATCTTTACCTGGCTTTGGTATTAGGGTGATATTGGCTTTGTAGAATGAGTTTGATAGCATTCTTCTTGTTCAACTTTTTGGAAGAGCTTGAGTAAGATTGCCATTAAATCTTCTTTGAATACTTGGTAGAACTCATCTGTGAAACCTTCTGGTCCTGGGTTTTTCATTCGGGGGAGCTGTTTCAATCTCTTTACTTGTGTTTGGTTTGTTGAGGTCTTCTATTTCTTCTGGGGTTAGTGTAGGTTGTTTGTACGTTCCTAGGAATTTTTCCATTTCGTCTACATTATCTAGTTTTTTGGCATAAAGTTGTTCATAGTATCCTTTTATGATCTCTCTTATTTCTGTGAGGTAATGTTCCCATTAGTGATGTTCCCATTTTCATTTTTTATTTCATTTATTTGCATATTCTCTCTTTTTTTCTTTGTCAGTCTAGCTAAGGGTTTGTCAATTTCATTAATCTCAAATAATCAACTTTTGGTTTTGTTAATTCTATTGCTTTTTTGTTCTCAATCTCATTTATTTCTGCTCTGATCTTTGTTATTTCATTCCTTCTACTTGCTTTGGGATTAGTTTGCTGTTATTTTACTAGTTCCTTCAGCTGTGTAGTTAGATCATTGATTTTAGCTCTTTCTTCTTTTTTAATGTAAGCACTGAGAGCTATAAATTTTCCTCTCAACACTGCCTTCACTGAGTCCTATAGGTTCTGATATGTTGTATTCTCAATGTCATTTGTCTCAAGATATTTATTGATTTCTCTTCATATTTCTTCTTTGACCCGCTGATTATTTAAGAGTGTGTTGTTTAATCTCCATATATGTGTGAATTTTCCCTTCCTCTGCCGCTTGTTGATTTCCAACTTTATTCCATTATGATCAGAGAAAGTGCTCTGTATAATTTTGGTTTTCTTGGATTTATTGGGATCTGCTTTGTGACCTAACATATGGTCTATCCTGGAGAAAGATCCATGAGCACTTGAAAAGAACGTATATTCTGCTCTTTTGGGGTGCAATGTTCTGTATATGTCTATTAGGTTTAATTCATTTATCATATTATTCAAGCTCTCTGTTTCTTTATTGATCCTCTGCCCAGATGTTCTACCTATATTGAGTGGTGTATTGAAGTCTCCAACTATTATTGTAGAAATGTCTATTTCTCCCTTCAGTTTTCCCAGTGTTTGCCTCATGTATCTTGGGGCAACCTGGTTAGGTGCATATACATTTATAATTGTTATTTCTTCCTGGTGAATCATCCCTTTTATTAATATATAATGTCCTTCCTTGTCTCTAATAACAGTTTTGCTTTTAAAGTCTATATCATAAGCATATAGATGGCTTATGTTTTCTTATCCATTCAGCCAGTCTGTGTGTTTTGATTATGGAGTTTAATCCATTAAAATTCAATGTTATTACTGTAAAGGCAGTTCTTATTCCATCCATTTTGATCTTTGCATTTTATCTGTCATTTTATTTCTGACACTTTTAGTTACTGTTACTGATACAGTCATCATTTCTAGACTCTCTTCCAGGCCTCTCTCTCCTGTCTTTTCTTTTCAGGCTGTAACACTCCGTTTAGTATTTCCTGCAAAGCTGGTCTTTTTGTTATTAACTCTTGCAGTTTCTGTTTACCTGTGAATATTTTAATCTCGTCCTCATTTTTGAAAGATAATCTTGCCAGATATAAAATTCTTGGCTGGCAGTTTTTCTCATGCAGTATCTTAAATATATCATACCACTGTCTTCTTGCCTCCATGGTTTCTGATGAGAAATCAGCACTTCATCTTATTGAGTATCCCTTATATGTTATGCATTGCTTTTCCCTTGCTGCTCTCAGAATTCTCTCTTTGTCTTTAGCATTTGACATTCTGCTTAGTGTGTGTCTCGGATTTGGTCTATTTGGATTTATTCAGAAGGGAGTACGTTGTGCTTCTTGGACACAGATGTCTATGTCCTTCAATAGGGGTGGGAAATTTTCCACCATTATTTCTTCAAATATTCCTTCTCCCTTTTTTCCCTTCTTTTCTCCTTCTGGAACACCCATGACATGTATGTTTGCACATCTTTTGCTGTCATTTAGTTCCCTTAGACCCTGTTCAATTTTTTCTATTCTTTTCTTCATGTGTTCTTTTGTATGTTCGCTTTCCATGGTCATGTCTTTGAGCTCACCAATCCTTTATTCTGCTTCCTCAAATCTGTTGTTATATGCCTCCAGTGTATTTTTAATTTCATTTATTGCACCTTTTCTTCCCATAAAGTCTGCTATATTCTACGTATGATTTCAAATTCTTCTTTGTGCTCATCCAATGTCTTCTTTATATCCTTAATCTCTTTAGCCATCTCATTGAATTTATTAATGAGATTTGTGTGAACATCTATGATTAGTTGTCTCAACTCCTTTATATCATCTGGAGGTTAATCTTGTTCCTTTAACTTGGCTATATCTTCCTCTTTCTTTGTATGAGTTGTAATTTTTTTGTTGGTGTTTTGTATCTGGCTTGCTAGTAGTATTTATTCTGGGTGTAGTTTCTCCCTATAGTTTAGGGCTTTCTTGTCTTTTCTCCCTTGCTGGTTGTGTAGTAGGAGCCAAGGATGTAGTTGGTGCTATAAGCTATTGAGGCTGAAGCTGCCCACGTTGCCCCAGGAATTGATGAAGCTTCTCCCACCTTTCTCCTCTGTCAGGGGTAGGGACAGAGCTGTAGCCATGTATAATAATCCAAGTTGAGCAGGACAAGACTGTCTGTAGTTGTCTGAAGAGACGGATAAAGCTTCATACCCCTTCCTCCCCTACCTTGGGCAGGGAGGGAGTATAGTTGTGGGAAGCAATCTATTCGTGTGGGACCAAAATAACCATAGTTGCTCAGGTAAACTGATGTAGCACCACACCCCCTCCCTGTTGGGGGTGGGAATGAACGCTCTGGAGTGCCCAACAATCGAATCTGTGTGGGCCGAATACACCTGGAGTTGCCCTGAGAAGCTAAAAGAGTACTGTCCTTCTGCCCTTTAGGGTGGAAACAGAACCACCAATGCCCAATAGTTCAGTCCCTGTAGGCTGAAAGTAGCCACCATTGCCCAGAGTGGCTGAGAAAGCACCAGCCCCTCCTATCCTATTGGGTGGTGGGGGTGGTTCTACAGGTGTCCAACAGTTCAGTTCCTTTAGGCCGCGAATACCTGCTGTTGCCCATCGAGGCTGAGGAAACACCAGCCCCCTCCTATCTTATTATGGATGGGGTTGGATCCATAGGCACCCAACAGTTCAGTTACTGTAGGCTAAAAGTATCTGCTGTTGTCTAGAGAGGCAGTTGTGACACCAGACCCTTCCTATCCTATTGGGGGTGAGGGTAGATCCATAGGCAACCAACAGTCCAGTCCATGCAGGCCGAAAGTGTCTGCCACTGCCCAGAAAGGCTGTGGAAGCACCAGCCCCCTCCTTTCCTATTGGAGCATAAGGGTGGATCCACAATACCCACCAGTTCAGGCTGTGTGGGCCAAAAGCACCTGCAGTTACCCAGAGAGGCCAGGCAAACACAGTACGTCTCTTGTCCTATCGGGAATGGGGCTGGAGCCACAGGTGCCCAATGGTCGAGTTTGTGCAGGCCAAAAGTGCCTGAGATTGCCCTGAAAGGCTGAGGGAGCACTAGCCCCCTCCTACCTATGGGGGTACAGAGGTGGAGATGGACTCAAAGGTACTCAACAAACCAGTTCGTGTGGGCTGAAAACTCCTGCCGTTGCCCAGAGAGGCCGAGGATATCCAGCACCTCTCCTATCCTATTGGGGTGCAGGTATGCAGCCCCAGCTGACTGAATTTTCAGTCTGTGCCAGTGGAGAGCAATTGCAGTTGCCTGGAGAGCCTGGTGCAGGTCCCATCAGCTTCCTCGCTGCTGGAGGTGGGGCTGGAGCCTAGGCTAGGGCTGCAGTCCGATCTTGGTGGAAAGAAGCCAGTCCCTAACTTCACTGGATTTTAAGTCAGCCAGGCTTCCCTTCATGCAGGAGATGCAGTCAAAATGGTGGCTACTAGCCTCCTTCTGACCTGTACATACTCAAAGTTTAGTTGTTCCTAGAATTATACTTTAACCCGCTGAATTTACTAATCAGTAGCTGAAGTTGGTGCCACTGTGTCTTTCTACCCCATTTTTTGGGAAATGGAGCTTCCAACGCCAGCCACGGAATAGCTCCCGAGGAGGCTGGAGCCACGGGCACTGACCTCCATGGCGTGGAGGGCTCTACTCACAAATCTCTGCAGATGGGTATTATCCTCCTTCCATACTGTCAAGGATGTTGCAGGATACTCTTCTGGCCTGCTGGGGCCCCCAAACAGGTTCTTTAGGTAGCTCTGGGTAATTACTAACTGCCCTGTAAAATGAGCTGACTCTAGGAGCTCCTTACACTGCCGCCATCTTGGTTCCCCCCCTTCCTCCATTTTTTTTTCCCTTTTCTTGTTTTTTAATAAATTTTTTTTTTTTGGTGTATAATTCTTCTTTTTTTTTTTATTTTAAAAGATGCCTAGATTACACAAATGCCACACAAAAACCACAGGGATTCCCACGTTCCCCACCCCCACACACACCTCCCACAACATCCCACACAAACATCCCTCACCAGTGTGGCACATCACCTGCAATGGATATACACATCCTGGGGCTTTGCCACTAAGCATGGACCATAGTTCACATTGTAGACCATACTCTCTCCCACACAGTTCTGCATTATATGCTGATGTAAAATGCCCTATATCTGTCCTTGTAATATCACTCAGGATAATTCCCAAGTCCTGAAAAAGCACCTGTATTACAAATGCTTTTCCCTTCCCTGCCCCAAAAGCATCCAGTGGCCACTGGCTCCACCTCACTGTTGTAATTTCTTTCATTGCTTGAATCACATTATGTCTACAACAGAATACCATTAAGTCCACTCTAGGCCATGGCTCTTCCCCCAATCCTGAGGAGTTTGGGATGGTGATGTCCACTCCACCTCCAAGTGAGAGAGGGCTTATATCCCATGGATATGGTGGATGGGATTATCCTGCCTGCAGCTGCAGGCTCTCTCCATTCTCTGGGATGGCCGTTGTCCATCATCGTCTCCTCACCAGGTGACTTGGGTGAGTCCACTGAGCTGTAGAGTAGGAGTTGCAGCTCCACCAAAATTCCAGGTACAGCTGGCACATGGGAAGGCCAGAGGCTCCAGTCTCTGGAAGTACATCTACAAACTCCAGCATCACATATAGGTTTGAATAGAAGGGACTGATGGACCATGTGCAGGGAGGACTTATTTGAGTCCAACTCTGTCACTCTCAAGAGCACAAATTCCAAAGTAGAGCCCACTGATAAGGCATCAATTTCTGGCACTATCCCCCCTTATATAGGACCTGAGTGTCTCCAGAGCCCTCAGGAGGCCCTCTGTGTGGGATGATATCCACTTTGGTGTTCTATGAGATCCTACTGAGGTGTGCATAAGCGTTACCTCTGGGATGACCTCCCGACTCTCTTTGAAGTCTCTTAGCCACATGAACTCATTTGTCTTTACCTTTTCCCCCTTTTATTCAAGGTCTTTTTCCAGTCGTCTTGCCAGTTGGCACTTAGTATTAATCCCTCATTGCCAGGGAGGCTCATCCCTGGGAGTCATGTCCCATGTTGGGGGGAAGGTAATGCAGTCATATGCTGAGTTTGGCTTAGAGAGAGGTCACATTTGAACAACAAGGAGGCTCTCAGGTGGCAACCCTTAGGCACCCCATAACAGTAGGCTAAGTTTCAATTATAAGAGCAAAGACTCGTAAGGCTAGTCATCAGTAACAAGAACCCATCAGTGGACCCTCCTCCTTTGCCAGACACTGCCCCTGCACTTGGAGGACTGTTGCTGCTCCCTTGGAGAATGTGGCAGAGCTCTCCTTGCTGAGAATTCAGTATTCCTTCATTTATTGAGTGATTGTCTCCATTATTAAGATATATTTTTCCTCAATTGCCAGAGCTAGTAAAATGAATTCTTTAGGGACTAGAGCTGTTTTTCTTGTTGTCATCATTGTTGTTTTATACAATAAATTTCTAGAAAGCCTCACCTTTCATCATTTTCTCAGTTATGTTATATAGAGGTTGTTTTTCCAAGTGTGACAATCTTTCTTGAGAAACAATGAAACAAGCCTGTGGATCATTTTTGGAAAACATATCTACTCAACACATATAGCAAGACAAAGAATAATGATTTTTCTCTAAGCCAAGGAAATTTGCATTCCTAGGATCCACATTCAACTTGATCCTTGATATAACATATTTTGGTTAGTGCCTTGGAGATTAGGCAGTGGCTGTGGAAGTCTTTCTTTAGCATCATTCCCCAGATACTCTTCAGGAAAGGTGGCAGTGACACCTTGCTCTGTGGTGTTATAGAGATTTAAATAGATACCAAAAGAAAATTGGACCAGCAAGCACACACTGTAGGACAGGGACTCTGCATTGTTTGCTCCAGAGGTTCAAAAGTGGGAGATTGACAATGTATGCAATGTGCTTCAGTTGTCAGAAGTGACAACTCATTATCTTAGAACACAATCCCTAATATTCATGACTTAAAAATCTGAGGAAATGGGCAATAATTTTCATCTACAGTGCGTTTGCTAGATCACAGCTCTGCTTTTCCCTCCTCACTCAATCATTAAGTAGAAACTTAATATAAATATGCAACATAGTTGTGTCCTTCTTTCTTTTTTTGGCAAATTGGTCTTTGCTCCTAATTCCCAGCAGTATCAATTAATGAAGCATAATTTTAATGGAATGCTTGAAAGTACAGGACTGGCACTGTAAAAATTAATTGTCTTGAGTTGATTTCCTGTAGACACCGTTAATCAATATTATGCCATCTTACAAGCAGCTGCTTGCCTTCTTTCCAGTGACAAAGAGAGGAAAGAATGTGAATAAAGCTGCCACGTGCTCTTCAGGTGTGTGGGTGACATTGGAATTTTTAACTTCTTGGAATATAAAATCCTAGAAAGAAAATTAATTCTTTGGATGTTTTTTAAGCTTTTAACCAAGGTTTTTAGGAAAATTTTTGAGTAATCTAGATTAAATGATTTAATTAAACAAGGTATAAATGATGTCTTCTCACAACAATGGTGTCTAAAATTTGATCATTTGCTTGATGCCAAAATCTGAAAATTATACCCTTTTATATCAAGTATTGTATATAATCATTTTGTGTCCTTGGAAATAAAGTGATGCAAAGAGTGTTTTGATAATCTCTAGGTCAGCACGAGTATTTGACAAGAGAATTCAATTCAGAATAAAAGAACTTGTGATCCACTTGTGGCTCTATCACCTTCTGTGTGAACTTGAGTAAGACAATACAGAAACTAAAACTTCCTCCTTCTGAGTCAAAGTTTTTACATTTATAATGTGAGGGAATGAATAAGCAATCTCTAAGGTACAAGTTCTAAAGTTCCATGTTTTAAAAACAAAGGACTTGAAACACTTCACCCAAAGAGGGAAAATCACCCAATAATTCACATTATTCAATACCCAGGGATGCTAGATTTTTAGGTCAGTGCTGTCCTATATTGTAGCAACGAGGCACACGTGACTACTGAGCACTTCAGATGTGCTGTGAGTGTGAAACACACACCAGATTACAAAGACTTAGTAAGAGAAAATAGAACGTAAAATACCTCATTAAGAATTTTTAAGTTAATTACATGTTAAAATGATATTTGGGATTTATTGGTTTAAATAAACTGCATAATCATTACTGTCACTTGTCTCTTTTTGCTGTTTTTAATGTGGCTACCAGAAAAGTTACATATGTGGCTCACATTTGGTCTCTATTGGACAGAGCTGGCCTCATTCCTGGGAGCACAGCGGCAAGCAAGACAGATAAGCCGCCATTCTTCCAGAGCTTGCACTTTAATGGAGGAAGGAGACAATAAACAGACGAAGTAAATAATTAGTTACAGGTAGCTCTGCAATGAAGATAATAAAAGAGGAAAATGTGCCAGAATATTTTTCTTCAGATAGAATGGTCAAGAAAAATCTTTAATCAGGGGACATTTAAGCTGAGACCTGAATGATGAAAGGTGGCAGCCCTACAGAGATCTAGTAGAAAAATAGCCCAGGAAGAGGGAAGAGCTAACCCAAAAACCCAGCAGTGGGAGCATATGGGATGTTTGTACTTATTGGACATTAAAATACGTATGTTTAGAATACAACATTTACTAGAAGTATCAGTTAGACTCTATAATGTATTTATGGGGCACTAAGCATTGTTTTAGGAACTTCTATATTTTCCCCACTTAATCTTCACAACAATTCGCTCTATTTGTAAAGTTGTGACATAGTATCCACTATACAGACGAAAAAACTAAAGTTCAGAGGGTCTGAGTGATCTGCCCGAGGGGGTCCAACATTAAGAGACAGAGTGGGGACTGAAGCTCTCAGCCTTATGCCTTGCATCCAGGGCTCTTTCCCTCTGGCTGTCTTCTGGTATCATGACCCAATGTACACAGGGCAAGTTAAAAAGATTTCCCACCAACACATGACATTATACATTTGTCAAAGCCTATAAAACTGTACAGCAAAAGGGTAAACCATAATGTAAACTATAGGTGGTTAGTAGCAATGCTTCAATATTGGTTCATCAATTGTAACAAATGTACCAGACTAGTGTAAGATGTTAATAATAGGGGAAACTATGTGTCTGGCGGGGGGTGGGGGGGGGTATGGGAATTCCCTATGCTTTCAGTGTTTTTCTGTAAGTCTAAAACTTCTCTAAAAATAAAGTTTATTATTACTAAAAAAAAGAAAAAGAAAAAGAAAAAAGAAAAATCCCAGCAGATGTGTGACCTTTTGCTACACTCTTCCTGGGCTGCTTTTTATTGCTCAGAGGCTCACAGAAGGAAGAGTGAGTTTGGGGAAATGCAATCACTACCCTCAAATGTTTAACAAATTGGGGGCACCAGTTTGCCCTCAGGAAGCACAGTTACTAGACAACATTGTTCAGTTTTAGAAAAGAAGGAAGAAAATCTTAATTCCCTTTCCCCTTCCTCTCCTCCTCTTAATTATTGAACATTAATCTTATTTATTACATTAGTTTGGTGCTTAGCAAGCATTTTTTATTTGTTGCTCAATTTAGCCTTAAAGAGACTGCTGAACAGTGCATCCAAGAAGCAAAGAGACCTGGGTTTGAATCATCTCAGCTCCACCACCTACAGGTATTATAACCTTGAACTATTATAACCTAGACACTCTCTAAGTTCTCAGTTTATTCATATTTAAAAAGATCATGAAAGAATTGCTGGGTAAGTTGGCAGAGTAGGGAGCTCCAGGACTCAGTGCTTCCACCAAAACAACTATTCAACAGGCATGAACTGTCTGAACCAACTACTGTGAAATCCCAAGGGTCAGAAGAACATTGTACAGCATCAGGAAAAAGTAGGAGAAAGATGCTGGTAAGTTAAGATAACGAACAGTAAATTGCTCTCTCCATGTGGTAGCTACACTATCCCCACTCTTGAGGTAGGCCACCAAGGGGTCCAGTCCTTGGCTAGCTGCCGGTGGCAGAAAGGGACATAAAAATCCTCTTCCCCAAGAACAGATGTATGCAGGCCAATCATTGAGCACAGCTTTTGAGCGAATTGGAGTCACTGGGTCCCGTCTCTGAGGGCAGCCATTGTTTCAATCAGCCCAGACAAAGGCAGCAGCAGCTACAGTTTCATCCCTACCACAGCTAAGTTGATGGCAGCTATTGTTTCAACCCAACCTGGGCAGGGGCCGAGGTGGTGGAGATTTAAAGATACAGTGCTTCCTCAGGGCTGCAGAGGAAAGTCAGCTGAAGGGCTGCATTTGTCGGGCAGGCCAGGAAAGCTTCTCAGCTTTGGGGAACCATCAGAGAAGTTTTAGTGCCCTTCCTGACCCCATCCTCAGGACACTTGGAGCCAGTCTGCTCCCCCTTCATGGGTCCTTGGTCCTGTTTTCACTGGGAAAGACCAAATTGGGAAAGTCTTGCCCAGGTTGATCTTACACCCAGAATTTGCCCTCCAGGCAAAAGCAGCATTAAACAGCAAAAGAAGTGTAATAAACTATAGAGGTGGTGAGCAAAGCCCTGCAAGCTTCAGACACCGGAGAGAAGAAGATTTGTCCCATGGAAAACAGAGGGAACAACTAAATTCCTAAAAACAGGGGAGCTCTAAAACAACTAACAAGCAAAAGCCCAGGACAAGAAAGAGGGCCCAGAAGGAGAGGGAAAACCCTGCACAGTGCATTTGCCTTAGACAAACCTTCCTGATAGGAGCACTGAAGCTCAAGAAAACCTCTGTCTTATCACCAGCTGGTTACAAAAGAAGGAAACAGACATCCCAAGAAGTAAATCCAGAGGTCATATTTTTAAATATTAAAATGCACAGTGTGCAAAAAAAGAGTAAAAGAAAAAGAAACAAGAAATCATGGCCCATTCTTATGAGGATAAGAATACAGAAACACTGGCAAAGAAGATGAAAATGTGGACATAACAAACAAAACCTTTTTAAAAAGGATCTTAAAAATGCTTAAGGAGATGAAATAATGTACAGAGAAAGAACTAAAGGATATCATGAATACAATGAATGAACAACATAAGAGTCTAAGTAAAGAGATAGAAATTTTAAAGAGGAAACAAACAGAACTACTGGAATTGAAGACCACAAAAACTGTAATGAAAAATGCCCAAGAGGGTTTAAAGAGAAGAATGGAGCTGGCAAAAGAAAGAATCAGTGAACCTGAAAACAATACACTTGAAATTAGTCAGGCTGAGGAGCAGAGAAAAACAATAAATATTAAAAACAAAACTAGTCCAAGACAGCTGTGGAACAACATCAAACACACCAATATATGCATTATGGGAATCCCAGAATGGTAAGAAAGAGAGGAAGGGGCAGAAGGAAAAACCAAAGAAATAATGACAGAGAACTTTCCAAACTTAGCAAAAGACATAAATAAGCAAATCCAAGAATTCAAGAATTTATTGAACGATAAACAGAATAAACATGAAGAAAAATACACCCCACCATATACTGATTACACTATCAAATACAAAAGGCAAAGAGAGAGTTATGAAAGCTGCAAGAGGAAAGCAATGTGTTACATACAAGAGAATCCAAATAAGATTGAGTGCCAATTACTCATCAGAAACCATGGACGCAAGAAGGCAGTGGGTTGAAATATTTAGAATGTTGAAGGAAAACAACTGCCAGCCAAGAATTTTATATCCAGCATGACTCTCTTTCAAAAATGATAGAGATTATTAAGACATACTCAGATAAATTATGCTAATTAGCAGAGCTAAAGGGAGTTCTTCAGATGGAAATGAAAAGACAATAGACAGTGGTTTAAAGCAGCATAAAGAAATAAAGACCTATGGTAAAGGTAACCATTTGAGTAATTAGACATGCCAGTATTATTGTATTGTATTCTTTGGTATGTAACTCCACTTCTTCCTACAGGTGTGAAAATTCAAATACACAAAAAGTAATGATAATTCTAGGTTTTGGGACATACAATGTAAAAAATATAAGTGGTAACAAGTACAAAAAATGGTGGGTGGACAGAGGGGTATTGGAAAAGTATATGTACATGCTAGTAAAGTTAAGTTGGTATCAAACCAAATATAATTATTATATATTTGAGATGTTAAATTTTAACCTATGGTAACCACAAGGGAAACAGATGGAAAATACATCAAGATATGGAGCTCCAAGATGGCAGAGTAGGGAAAGGCAGGCTGCAATTCTCCTCCAGAAACTGCAGGCAGGTAGGCAGGTTTACCTGGCAGAAGGGAAGCTGCAGGACTGTGGGGGCAATTGGAGAGGGAAGCTAGAGAGGGGGGACCAAATTGGCCAAGGGGAAAGGGAACCCATAGGAGATAGGGCACTCAAGTCGACTCATAGGTGAGGGAAGCCAGAGAAGTGATTTGGCTGGAAGACCAGTGCTCAGGCACCCCCCTCCCCCACCCTGGGTGACCAGGGGAGCATCCTGGTACCAGCAGGTTCTTGAGATGGGGGAGCTGTGGGGAAAACAGGTGTGGGGGAGAGCACTCAGCCAAATCAGGGGAGAGACGTGTTGGGTGGGGGGGAGGGCAGATAAGGCAGCTGGGCCAGAAAAATAAAATAAAATAAAACAATGCCAGCCAGCGCTGAAGCAGCGCAGGGAGAGGGAAGAGGAAAACTGATCAGGCAGGCTGCCATATCCATCCCTCCCTGGGAGAGAGAAGAATTGGGTCAGTGAAGGGGGTAGGCTGACAGGCACCTAACAGCCCAGGAGAATGGGAAGCCTAGAGAGGGAACTGGTAAAACATCAGAAGTCTAACTGGCCTGAGTGTAAAGAGGGCAAGCAGAGGCTGACTACAAGCCTTCAGAAGTCTTCAGAACCCTATCCTAACCAGTGGAGTGGGTGTAAATCAGTAGTTAAATTCCTGCTTCACATATGTGAGTTCCCAGGTTCATTCCCTGGTACCTCTTTTAAAATAAAAAATAAAAAAAAAAAAAAAAAAAAGCCTAACAGGCTGGAGTAATAGGAAAGGGAAAGTGGGGAGAGGAATCCCAGGAGCTGCAGGGAGCAGGAGTTGAAGGACAAGCAGCCTCAGGACAGGGAACTTAGACTTTTTTTTTTTTAGATCATTTGATTTTTTTATTTTTTTTTTTATTTTTTATTCCTTATTATTTTCTTTACACCCAGATACCTTACCTGGGGAGGGCAGGCTGCAAGGTGATTGAGTGTGAGCACTGACAGCCTGAGATGATTGCTGGTGACATGAGAGGGAAGCCTGTTTTCTCATTTTTTTGTTGGTGTTGTTACTTTTTTTCTTTTTTTTCTCCTTAGTTTCTTTATTTCATTTCTTTCTTTCTTTTTTCCCTCTTCCATTGCTTTACTTTCATTCTACCTTCTCTTGTTTGGTCCTCATTTTCTCTCTTCTCATTTCATCTTTCTGGTCTTTTATTTTATTCTAGTCTATTTTTTTTCTTGTTTCTAAAAATATATTCCACAGTTTTATTTTAATTCTTTTTATTTTTTATGATTTTTCACTCTTATTACTTAATTATTTTTTCTTTTCTTCCTGGTTCTTTCAAGGTTTCTTTTCCATCTTTTATTTTTTATTATTCCTTTCCTCTTTGCCTTTCTTTGCCTTTCTGTGGTCTTAATATTTTTTCAAGGGAACATGGACAACAACAAGGATATAGAATAAGTAGGACCAAGTGTCAAAGAGGAACCTTAACACAAAACAAAAATAAAATAAAATAAAATAAAATAAAACACTAGAGTAGAAAGAGAAGTTAACCATCTGAATAAGCCCATCAAGATAAACATATGTCTAGACACCAGCAAAAAATTACAAGTCATACTAAGAAACAGTAAGACATGGCTCAGTCTAATGAACAAACCAAAAAATACAGGAGAAGATACAGAATGCAGAACAACTAATCAAGGTTGTCCACACAAATAACATGAATCAACTTAATTAAGTGAAGAAAGAGATAAAAGATATTAGAAGACACTGGGGAAACATACAGAAAAAAATTGTAAACATATATAAAAAGATAACAGATCTGATGGTGATGACTGGCACAACACAAGAAATTAAAAATACACCAGAAGCACATAACAGCATATTTGAACAGGCAGAGGAAAGAATTAGTGACATCAAAGATAGTACATCTGAAATCACACAGATAGTAGAACAGATAGATAAAATGATAGAAAAAATTCAGCAGGGACAGGAAATTGAGTGACAACATGAAATGCATAAACATATATACCATAGGCATCCCAGGGGAAGAAGAGAAGGGAAAGGGAGCAGAAAGAGTGTTGGAGGAAATAATGGCTGAAAATTTCCCAACTCTTTTGAGAGATAAGGATGTACATGTCCAGGAAGTGCAGCATACTCCAAACAGTATAATCCCAAGAGGCCTACCCTGAGACACATACTTATCAAGTTGTCAAATGCTCAAAACAAATAGAGAATTCTGAAAACAGCAAAAGAAAAGAGATCTATCACATACAAGGGAAGCTCAGTAAAATTAAGCACTGATTTCTCATCTGAAACCATGAAGGTGAGAAGGCAATGGTATGACAGAGTTAAGGTGCTAAAAGAAAAAAACTGCCAGTCAAGAATTCTGCAGCCAGAAAAGTTGACATTCAAAAATGAGGGAAAGTTCAATATATTCACAGATAAACATAAATTAAGAGAGTTTGTCAATAAGAGATCTGCCCTTTAAGAAATACTAAAGGGAGTGCTGCAGGTTGAAGGGAAAAAAAAAAACAGGAGAAAGAGGGTTGGAGGAGAGTGTAGAAAGGAAAATTATTAATAAGAATAACTAAAAGGATAAAAAGAGTAATAACAACAATATAGACATATATAAACCTAAAGAAAAAATGACTCATGTAAGTACTGCCTTGACAGTAATAATGTTAAATGTTAATGGATTAAACTCTCCAATCAAAAGACACAGATTGGAAGAATGGATAAAGAATTATGTTGTCTACAAGAAATTCACCTTAGCTAAACTCAGCCTATAAACTCACTACCTTCCCACCAGCATGGGGCATGACTCCCAGGGATAAGCCTTCCTGGCACCTAGGGATTATTACCAAGCACCAACTAGCTATGCATTTGGAAAAAGACCTAGACCAAAAGGGAGAAATATTAAATACAAATGAGTTTTTATGGCTAAGAGATTTCAAAATGAGTTGGAAGGTCATTCCAAAGGTTACGCTTATGCACATCTCAGCAGGATCTCACTGATTGCCACAGTAAACAGTGCCTCAAGCAGGGGTGTTCCTGAGGGTTCTAGAGACATCTAGACACTATAGGAAAGGCAGACACCCCAGGAAATTGGCACCCCATCCGTGGGCTTTACCTTGGAATATATGATAACCTATCTCCCAACGTATCAGAGTTAGACTCATTTCCCACACATGGTTTTTCTGCCCCTTTTATTTGAACCTATGATTATCACTATGCCCATTAAATATGTGTCCCAGAGACTTAAATCTTCAGTCTGTTCATGTGCCAGTTGAGCCCTGAATCTCAGCAGAGTTGCAACCAACACCTACTCTCCAGTTCATCAGACTCACCCAAGACAAATAACAAAAGGATGATGATGGGCAATGGCCACTCCAAAAAACAAAGAGTATCTACAACTGTAAGCAAGACAGTTCCATCTATCTGCCCCATGGGATCTAAACTCCCTCTCAATTGGAAGCAGAGTGAACATAACCATTACAAAATCCACAAGATTGAGGAATGAACAAACATAAGCAGGGAATGCAACTATGGACCAAAGTGGAGTTATTATTATTTTAGTAATGGAAGCACTTGTAACATTGATATAAAGACAGTGATCACCAAGAGGTTCTGAGGGGAGGGAGAGGGAAAGTAGGTGTAACATGAGGCATTTTGGGGACATAGGAATTGTTCTGCATGATATTGCAATGATGGATGCAGGCCATTATACATTTTGTCAAAACCTATAAAATTGTGCAGTGCAAAATGTAAACCATAATGTAAATTATAGACCATGGTGAGTAGCAATGCTTCAAAATGTGTTCATCAATTGTAACAAATGTAGCACACTAATGAAAGTTGTTGTTAATGGGGGAAAGTATGGAGGGGAAGGGTATATGGGAATCCTTATATTTTCTATGTAAAATTTATGTAATCTAAAGCTTCTTTAAAAATAAAGGAAAAAAAAAAATATATATATATGTCTGATATAAATGAGAAGACACTCAATATGGTAAAATGCAAGAAAGCTAATAAACATAAAAGTGGCTTTAATGGAAGCGAGGGACAAAAATGGTGTAAGCTAAATAGAAAATGGCAGAAGACAGACTTGTATTGTCGGTAGTGGCATTAAATGTAAATGGATTAAACGCTCCAGTCAAAAGACAGAGATTGGCAGAATGGATAAAAATGCATGACTCAACTCTATGCAGTCTACAAAAGACTCACCTCAAAGTCAGTTACAAGTAGGATGATGGTGAAAGAACGGAAGAAAATATATCATGCAAGTAGTAACAAAAAGAGAGCCGGGGGTGAATATGATAATATCAGATAAAACAGACTTTAAGTCACAGTTATGAGGGACAAAGATGGCCATTACATACTGATAAAGAGGACAATTTAACAGGAAGATGTAGCAATTATTAATATATATGCACCTAACAGCAGAGCCCAAAAATATATGAAGCAAATACTGACAGATTTAAAAGGAGAAACTGACAATTCTACATTAATAGTAGGAGACTTAACACACTACTTTCAATAATGGATAAAATATCTAGTCAGAAGATTAATAAGGAAGTACAGGAACGAACGATACACTGAATCAACTAGACATAACAGCCATACATAGAACACTGCAACCAATGAAAACAGAATACACATTCTTCTCAAAATCTCTTGAGGTGAATGAAAATGAAAATACAACATACCAAAACTTATGGAATGCAGTGAAGGCAGGGCTGAGATGGAAATTTATAGCTCTATATTCTTACATTAAAAAAGAAGAAACTGGTGGGAAAATACACCAAATGTAAGTTATGGGCTTTAGTTAGTAATAATATTTTGATGATGATCTTTCATAGTTTGTAACAAATGTTTCACAACAATACAACGTGTTGGTGGTGGGTTTATGTATGGGAACCCTGTATGATGATATGTATATTTGTTTTGTAAGTTCACAACTTTTGCTATACATTTATTGTTTATGTATGTTTATTTATTGCAGTATCTGCAAGCCACAGGCCTTGCCACATTTGCAAGCTGCAAGCCTTGCCTTAGCCTCGCCTGCGAGGCATAACCCCCTCCCCCGTTCCCCCCTTCCCTCTCTCCCACTTCCTTGTTCCTCCTCACCAATCAGAGCTCTCGCCCCAGTTATTGCCTTATTTGGACATGTTGGCCTTCTCCTCTAGCCTCCCCCCTCCCTTCCAAATCTTCCCTCCACGCCCAGCAACAGCTTAGCCCTATCAGAAGACAGTACGCTCACCCCCGCCCAACTCTGCCTATAAAACTGCGCAGCTCTCCCTGAATAAAGGTCTTACCTTCCAGCAAGCAAGTGAGTGGTGTCTCTTCATTTAGTACTGTCAGGGAGACCACAGGGCACCAAACGGCGACCCTGTGACAACTTCTCCTTAACCCCCGTGAAGACCAGGGAGCCGGGTCTGCGCTCTCCTGACAACTTCTTCACCCCCCCGCCGTTCCGGAGTGCACGCCGGACGGTCCACAACTAGCTCGTGTCGCTCCCCGGGCTGCAGCAGGGCTGATCACCCTCAGGCCCGGAAACAAAGCGGCAATTTATGAGTGATATACTTCAATAATTTAAAAAAAAATAAACAAAGAAGAAAGGCTTCAAATCAGGGACCTAACCTCAACACTGGAAGAACTAGAAAAAGAAGAGCAAACTAAGCTTCAAAGCAAGCAGAAGGAAGGAGATAACAACGATTAGAGCAGAGATAAATGAAATAGAAAAAAAAATAGAATCAACAAAACCAAAAGTTGGTTCTTTGAAAAGATCAACAAAATTGACAAACCTTTAGCTAGACTGACAAAGAAAAAAGAGAGGATACAAATATTGAAACTCAGAAATGAAAAGGGGTACATTACTACTGGTGCTGTTGAAATCAAAAGGACTATAAGTGGATACTATGGACAACTGTATGGCAATAAATTAGACAACCTAGATGAAATGGACAAATTCTTAGAAACACACAAACTATCTATATTACTCAAGAAGAAATAGAAAATCTCACAAACCAATTACAAATAAAGAGATTGAATCAGTAATCAAAAACCCCCAACAATGGGAAGCGGCTGTGGCTCGGTCAGTAGGGCTCCCGTTTGCCATGTGGGGGGCCCCGGGCTCGGTTCCTGGGGCCTCCTGGTGGAGGCGGGCCCGCCCGCACGGCGTGGTTGGCTGACCCGGCGAGCGCGGGTGGCAAGGGGGGAATGAATGAATAAATAAATAAAATCTAAAAAAAAAAAAAAAAAAAAAACCCAACAAAGAAAAACACAAGAACAGATGGCTTCACAGGGGAATCCTACCAAACATTCCAAGATTTGACTTCAATTCCACCTAAACTCTTGCAAAAAATTGAAGATGAGGGAACACTCCCTAACTCATTCCACAAGGCCAACATCAACCTCATACCAAAATTGGATAAAGATACCACAACAAATGAAAACTATAAACCAATATCTCCTATGAATATAGATGTAAAAGTCTTCAACAAAATGCTAACAAACCGAATCCAACAGCATATTAAAAGAATTGTACACCATGATCAAGTGGAATTTATCCCCAGTATGCAAGGTTGGTTCAACATAAGAAAATTTTAATGCAATACACCACATTAATAGAATGAAATGGAGAAAAAAACATGATCATCTCAATCAACACAGAAAAAGCATTTGATAAAATATAGCACCCTTTCCTGATAAAACACTCAGGACACTATGAATAGAAGGAAACTTCCTCAACATGGTAAAGGGCATATATGAAAAGCCCATAGCTGACGTCCTACTTAATGGTGAAATATTGAAAGCTTTCCCTCTAAGATCAGAAATAAGAAAAGGATGCCCACTGTCACCACTGTTATTCAACATTGTACTAGACGTTCTTGCCAGGGCAATTAGGCATAACAAAAAATTAAAGGCATCCAAATTGGAAAGGAAGAAGTAAAACTTCCACTATTTGCAGATAAAATGATCCATATACATAAAATCCTTAAAAATCTACCACAAACCTTCTAGAGTTAATAAATGAATTCAGCAAAGTGGCAAGGTATAAGATCAACACCCAAAAATCAGTAGTGTTTCTATCCACAAGCAATGAACAATTGGAAGAAGAAATCATGAAAAAATTCCACTCACAATAGCAACTAAAAGAATCAAATATCTAGCAATAAATCTAACCGAGGATGTAAAGGAGTTGTACAGAGAAATCTACAAAACATTGCTAAAAGATATTAAAGACCTCAATAAATGGAAGGATATTATGTGTTCATGGATTGGAAGACTACATATCATTCAGATGTCAATATTACCCAAAGTAATTTATAGATCTGATGCAAACCCAATCAATATTCCAACGACCTTCTTTACAGAAATGTAAAAGCCCATAATCAGATTTATATGGAAGGGTAAAGTGCCCTGAATAGCTACAGCCATCTGAAAAAGAAGAATAAAGTTGAAGACTCACATTTCCTGATCTTAAAACTTATTACAAAGCCACAGTAATGAAAACAGCATGGTACTATCACAAGGACAGACATATAGACCAATGGAATAGAATTGAGAGCTCAGAAATCAATCACATTTATGGTCAACTGATTTTTGACAAGGTGGTAAAAGACTACTCCATTGGGAAAGAACAGTTCTCTTCAACAAATGATGTTGGGAAAATTGGATCTTCATTTGCAATAAAATGCAAGAAGGAGGATCCCTAGCTCATACCATATACAAAAACCAATTCAAAATGGATCAAACACCTAAACATAACAGCTAGAAATGTCAGACTCCTAGAGGAAAATGTAGGGAAGCCTCTTTCAGGACCTTGTATTAGGCAATGGTTTCTTAGATTTTAAAGCACAAGCAACAAAGAAAAAAATAGGTAGATGGGACCTCATAAAAATAAATAACTTTTGCACCTCAAAGGACTTTATCATGAAAATAAAAAGACAACTTTCACAACAGGAGAAAATATTTGGAAACCACATATCCAAAAAAGAATTAATATTCAGTACATATAAAGAAATCCTTCAACTTAACAAAAAAAGACAAACAACCCAATTTAAAAATGGGCAAAAGTCTTGAACAGACATCTCTCCAAAGAAGTTATACAAATGGGCAGAAAGGACATGAAAGATGTTCAACATTACTAGCTATAACTGAAATGCAAATTAAAACCACAATGAGATACAATTTCATACCCATTACAACGGCTGCTTTTTAAAAAAAATGGAAAATAACAAGTGTTGGAAAGGATGCAGAGAAATAGAAACACTTATTCACTGCTGGTGGCAATGTAAAATGGTGAAGGCGCTGTGGAAACAGTTTGGCGGTTTCTCAGAAATCTAAGTATAGAACTACCATTTGATATGGCAATCCTACTACTAAAAAAATACACCCAAAGGAAAGCAGGGGCATGCACTGATACTTGCACACCAATATTCATAGCAGCGTTATTCACAATTGCCAAAAGATAGAAGCAACCCAAGTGTCCCTCCACCAATGAATGGATAAATAAAACGTGGTATATACATACAATGGGATATTATTCAGCTCTAAAAAGGAATGACATCCTGATACATGCGACAACATGGATGAACCATGAAGATATCATGTTGAGTGAAATAAGCCCGATACAAAACGACAAATATTGTGTGATATCACTGATTTTAAACAATTATATTAAGCAAACAGCATCATAACCTAGAATAAGGTTACCAGGGAACAGGATGGGGATAGGGAATGGGAAGTTATAGTTTAAAATATACAGGGTTCCTATGCATCTCTGACAGACCTGGAACAGTTAATGTCTGCTGCTAAGGTTTTCACCACAGATGCTAGAGAAAAAATTTCCTCATACTTTCTGTCTGTCTGGTTGTGACAGCCAAGAGTGAATGAGAGAATACAGGAAATTCTAAAAACATGGGGAAAAAAAGAGAAGAAAATAAAAAGTAAAAAAATAATAAGAAAGAAAGAAAGAAGGAAGGAAGGAAGGAAGGAAGGAAGGAAGGAAGGAAGGAAGGAAGGAAGGAAGGAAGGAAGGAAGGAAAGAAAGAAAGAAGGAAAGAAGGAAGGAAGGAAGGAAGGAAGGAAGGAAGGAAGGAAGGAAGGAAGGAAGGAAAGAAAGAAAGAAAGAAAGAAAGAAAGAAAGAAAGAAAGAAAGAAAGAAAGAAAGAGAAAGAAAGAAGGAAAGAAAGAAAGAGAGAAAGAAAAAGAAAGAAAGAAAGAAAGAAAGAAAGAAAGAAAGAAAGAAAGAAAGAAAGAAAGAAAGAAAGAAAGAAAGAAAGAAAGAAAGAAAGAAAGAAAGAAAGAGAGAAAGAAAGAAAGAAAAAAAAAACATGGGGAAGGGGAAATAATCTTTGCTGTAACTCAGAAATAAATTTGTAAATAGTGAACAAAAAAAGAATACAGTGTTTCTATTTGAAATGATGGAAATGTTTTGGTAATGGATGTGGTAATGGTAGCACTGAAATATATATCTGAACATGACTTAAAAAGGAAGTGTTAGATTATATGTATGTCAACAGAATAAAACTTTTTAAAATCCCCTATATACACAGTGATTCCTAAGTTTTACCATGTACTTTAATTAATAGTACAATTATAAAAATGTGCAATCATCAATTGTAACAAATGTTCCATACCAATGCAAAGTGTTGGTAGTGGGGTGGTATATAGGAATCCTGTATTTTATGCATGATTGTTCTGTAAATCCACAGCTTCTGTAATAAAGAAAAAATTAAACAAAAACCCTATGGGGTAGATATTATTATTATATTTACTTTACAAATAGAACACCGAAGTTTAAGGAAGTAAAACAATTTACCCTAGCTCTAAATACTAAGTGATGAAGCAGGGCTTGGGTCTGTCAAGACTGAGAGCCTGCCGCTCTTCTGGCTGCCTGGACTTCACAACCAAACTCACAATAGCCTTAGCTCTCCATTCCACTTTGTCTTCTCTTCTACTTCTAATCAACATCTCTCTATGCTATGAGTTGTTGCCCAAAAGCTTGAGTCCTGGTGTGACAATGGATTAGTCACTGCAACTTAACCCAACTAAAATGTTAGCCAGTTAATTGTCACCTCTCCACAAAAACACTGCTTTACATTCAGGTTCATCATATAAGAACCTGTAATAGTTCCATGGGAATTTCAGGAACCAGTGGTTTGAGGAGCCTCCCTTCACCATCCAACCAAAACACATAGAAAGTATCTTTTCTTCTTGTAAGTGGTCCACCTTGATTTTTAAAGATGTTGTTATACAATATGGATAACAATTTTCTATACCTGCCTCTTCACATAAGGCAAACAATGCAAACACTAGCCCCAATGAAATTGAAGGGAAAAATAGAGAGGCAGGAAAACTCAAGCAGAATGGCCTATGATAAGAATCTAATTGTCTATACTAGTGTCCATAAGATGTTTATTAGAAGAAAAGGGAAAGGGATGAAATTCCAAACTACGTTTGAAAAATGATACTTGGTACGGTCCCCTCTTAAAGATTCACATATATAAAGGCTCTAAGAAGTCCAGCAGTAAAGGAACAAGTTAGTCTCTGGGGAAAGCACCCAGTAGAGAAGCACATCAATCAATTACGGCTATACAATTCTACGTAAGTCCATACTATAAAACAGACTACAATGTATTCTTGTCCTGGAGAAGCTGAGGCTTGGGAAGTTTGGGCCTGCTAATGTCATTGGACACCTGTGGGTTCAATTTATCCATTATTCTGCAAAATAGCTGATATTTTTCTGAAATTCAAATCTCCTCACCCTGGGGCCCAACCAAATCTATTCTCCATCAGATATCACTGGGCAATGGCAAAATTGGGAAAAGCAAAGAATATACTGAACCCTTTTCTTGTGACTAAAGATTAACTCTGCTTATGAACTGGAAAATCCCCAAGTACAGTCTTGAACTGAAGTAGCTTCTGAAAGCAGGAACACTGGTTTATTTGAAATTCCAAAGGGAATGTCCTAATAGCTTCAAATATCAGTAGCTTCACCCTTTGGACTGCAGTTCTTTGTCCCCAAACAAAAGACACAGTTTGGAGGTCTCAAATAACATCTCCTTCAGGCAGATGCTAAATGCTAAGCATGACTCCCTGGAAATAACTTCCCATTGCACAAGGATTTCAATCGGAGGAATCAGAGGATAGGTTTGCAAAACATGAAATTATTGGGGGTGGGGATAGACAGAGAAGGACACATAGAAAAGCTTCAAATATTTTATAACTTTTTAGTGGTGAAATACAAACCTATTTCCTAATTAGTGCTGATTCTGTTCTGAAATTTTAAGCAGGATTCAACATGTTATTTAATCTTACATTTTGCCCCCACACTTCTAAAAACTGGGAAATACAGTCATTGATTCCTGAGAACACGGAATATCTCTATTAACTTTTGTTATAACTGTGCACTTTCAAAATGCAAGACAGTAAAAGGCATTGTTTCAACTCTATTTAATCCAATTGGCTTCTCTAGTCAAGTGCCTTTGACTGTGGCTTCTGTTGGCCAAGACTGGAAAAAGTGTCATGTTCAATATTCTAAACTATTCATCCCAAGTTCTGAATTAGGAATGGGCAGTCTGCCTAAACATACACCAATGCTGAAATCTATTCCAAAGAGGTAATTTTGCAGTGGGAATAATAACTTTTTTTTAGAACTGTGTGCAGAAAGCATACCAAGGAAAATGAAAGGTTTTAGAAAACTGCTGTGCAACCACATTTGGAGGTTTCACCAAAATATTTATACTGGTTCCTCCATCTCCATAGAGCAGATTTTTTAACATATGGCTTGGGGACATTTTCTCCATCATTCTGTCTCCCTTACCATCTTGTATTCCAGTTTTGTAAGTAGAGACATATATGAATATTATGTGTGGTTTTTCCCTTCAAATTATGGAGAAAATTAGAAAATAAAATATACTAATAAGTGGCACGCTGAAAGAACCTATATAAAAAGCTTGCAATGAACTCTACTGACATACAAGCTACAGTGAGCAGTTGAGATTTTGTCCAGTGTTATTCATTCCACGATCCTTTTAGATCAAATACAATTATGCCCACATGGAGCTAAAAATAGTTTAAATTCTGATGAGGTATAAAAGCAGGATAAAATGACAGGCATGGGACACTTACTAAAATAATCAATAGTACTTCATACTTCTGTTCTTTCAAATCTCCTTGAGAAAAATGATCTATATATACCAGAGTGGATGATTGGGAGGGGAAGGGGAAATGACGCCCCTCTTTTAAAATATCAAATGGATTCAAAAACTACAACAGACATCATTTGTCTTTTAAAATAAATCCAGTAAACTGTACACTACATATTTCACACATCAGGCATATTTGTAATGTGCCTTGAAAAAAGGTGTTATTTATGCTTTATTCTTTTAAAATATTTCAGCTGTGGCTTATTTCTGTTTGAAGTTCTTTGCATATTCTGGGTCTATGTATCTCCATATCTCTCTCTCTCTGCAACCTCATATTAAAAGCACTAGCTATATAATAAGATTATTTACAATGTGCAAGGTCCTTATGACTTTACAAACATTAACTCAATAATCTTAAATTAATATTAATAAAAGTCTATAGTACACATATTCGCATTAGACAGATGAGGAACCTGAGCACAGAGAGGTTAAGGGACTTTTCCAAGGTCACAGAGTTAGTAGGTGCTGGACCTAGGATTCAAACCCAGACAGTCCAGCCATGGTCTTCACCAGAGCCTCTTCAGCCTTTACCATTTGCTGCCTGTATTCCAGGCACACGGTTATTTTTCAGTTCCTGAATCCCTCAAAAGCTCTTTCAGCCTCACTGACTTTGTACATGTTCTCTTTTCCTGCAAGTTCCTCTCCGTTGGCAACTTCTCACCCTTTCCCTCTCTGCCTAAATGCCACCTCCTTAGGGACCTTACCTGCATCCCAGTTAAGATTGTTTCTTCCCTGTCAATCTCTTTCTTCCTTGGCTTGTATCTTTCATAGAACTCATCACAATTTGCAGTTACTTTATTCATTAGTCTGTTTGCTTATTCCTGTCTATCTTCCCCACCAGAACATTCTCTCCGCGAGAGCATTGCCTATCTTGCTCACTGCAGTATCCCCAGCACTAAGCACAGTATTTGGTTCATAGTAAGAGTCAATAAATATTTTGCTGAATAAATGAATGAATATTAAAGAATTTTCTACATAGTTTGGGCAAATCAACTAATTAGGACAACTTTCAGGTTAAACTGAAGCTATGTCCAGATATGGGTTCAGGAAATGAGGTTTTAGATGGCAGTTATTTAGAGAACATGGCTCTAACATATCCCAGGAATGTGGATCCAATCTCATGACCTTTTAGACATGTCTTACTGCAATTGTCAATAGTCATTTAACAGTACTCTCTGAGTCAGCTGCTAAATGCTACTTGGACATGCACCAAACAAGTGGTAAATTCAAATCAACAAGTAAGAAGGTAAAGCTGGGGGGAGCCAAATCTTGCAACCCCTCTTTTCTTGTGCTGCCTACAAATGTATGTTTCTGAATCAGATTCTAACTTTTATGTAAAGTATATCTAAAAGTTTGATACTGTAAAGGCAATTAGGGCCCTAATTATTTCTGTCAACTTCAGAATGGTGGTAATACTAGAAAGTCAACTTTTTAAAGCATTATCACATGATGATCTTATTTGAGCTTCCAGTTTGAACAGCCACTAGTCCCAAATTCTAAACTGAGCAGAAATTATTACTAGCTCCAATTAGCAGAGTTAGAGGCTTTGCTTAAGATCAAAATTTCCTTTTTCTGGTCCAGTACTCTGAAAAAGAAAAGTTTATTTAACTTCATGATCGGTTTGCACTCACAACACCCTCCAGTCATGCCATCACTTAGCCTAAATAAAAGCCAGACTAACCCCAAAGCGGTATTTGTCAACCAGTAGCTATATCTGTCAGAGTCTGGGCAGGAAACAGATGGGACACCTGAACCGAGTAATTTAAAGAGAGTTTAATAAAGAAATTATTTATATAAAATTATAGGTAGGGTTTAAGGAAACCAAAAAATGGATAGTGAAGTACTCTAGGACTGGCAACAGTGGGGAGCCAGTGCCACCCCTAGACATGAAACAGCAAGAGGTGGAAGTGGTCACCAGAACCAGATTCAGGCAAAAAGCTGTGAGAAGTACTTGTAGGGAGACCATCTGACAAGGAGCTGTGGCCTTCAGTAGAAGGATGGATACAGCCAATGCAACCCTGATAAGGAAGAAGCAGGAGAATAAATACCCCAAGCTAACTCTCCTCCTAAAATACCACCAACTGAGCCAATCCAACTGGAATTCAAAGTATAAAGAAGAACTTTCTGGACAGAGCAAGGTGAAGAATGGTGAAGAGTGGATCTGAGGAGAGGGAGTGACCAACTCATCCCAGTTTTCCCCAGATGTTACTGGTTTAGCACTGAATGTCCTGCATACAGGAACTTCTTCAGTCCCAAGCAATCTAAGATGATTGCTCTCCCTAAGCATAGTTCAGTTTATTCCTCCAAAATGGGGTGGGAGTGCTAGTGGCAGGCCTATGGTGGTTCCTCCTATGGAAACTGGAAGAAGTGGTGCTATGGGAGGAAGATACATAAGTGTGAGTTTTGGGCTAAGACATGCCACCATCTGTGAGAGCTCTGGTAGACCTGCTCTTCAGAGGTTCATAGAGTAAAGAGACAGAACTCTGGTCCAGGAGTCACAGGATAAGATTTCTGCTTGCTGCCTCTGTACCTTGTATCTCGCTTCTTCTGGTTCTGAGAGGGTTTCATCTGTAAAATGAAGAGCTGCAACTGGATCGACATTTACTGAAGCACCTACTAGAAAATGCATAAGGCTTTCAAAGAAAAGAAAACCATGTAAAATACATATGAAAAATGCTCTATACCATCCCCCCTCTTAGAGCTCTCTCAGAGAATATCGGTATCTTGCAGTTTCTGAGACATTGTAGGGTAAGGAAATGTGTTTAAATTGGCTTAATCCAACTTATTTTGACCACAAATCTTTTCCCTCAAGTTACATTTTATATCATCCCACAGAAGGGGTAATCCACAGAAGGGGCTTTGGAAAATGCTGGACAAGATAATCTTTATTGTCTCCCTAATCTGTGCACTCTGTGACTCCTTGACCAGTAATAAGGGGGAAGGCATAGAATGTATGTGACTAAAAGTCAAGTAATGTCATTGTCACCTTGGGTTAACCAGCATTACTTACACAATTACAGCAAGATTCACAATTCAGGATGGAGTCCTTGGCCACTGGATTAACAACCATGAAGAGGGAAAAAAAGGCTCTTTAGATAAAATAGTGGAAATTCATCCATATTTCTCTTTTTAAATGAGGCTGCAGGTTATTGAGAATTCACAAGAACCTATTAATTGCCTTCCCTGAATCATGATTGTGACAAGGGGTTCATACCAGATGCTCCTAAATATAATGAGACTAATTTGTAAATGTTCCCATAATGCACTAATTCTGAAGGAGCACGCTGTCAGGGGAAAGTTTCTCCTGACCTCAGCTAATGACCTCCTTACATCGTGAAGCATGAAGATTGATAGATCTTGTAATTTTATCCCTGTTAATTTAACTGCAGATGCTATTCTTGGGCAACTGGGTGATCACAAGATTTGAAATATTGATGAAAGTCTATAGGATGGCAGTAAAGAAATAGTGGTTTTTAACAGACTATGAAGGAACTTACAGCTTGTTAAAGAAAACTGGCTGCAGTTCAAAAACGCATGGGAAACTGACAGAGTAGGAAGCATTTAAGATAGAGTCAATGAAGTAAACCATAAAATTTATATTTATGAAGTCAGCAATGCTAAATGAGCAACAAGAACCAATGTGACTTAGTGTGAAAGGGAAGACTCACAGAGCTGTAGAGAAGCAAGGAAAATCAGAGAAATATAAAGGTACATAGGTACTGTTAATATTTCACCATAACAAAATTTATTAAAAAATTGTTGACAATTATCCATTAAATTCCCTGTTAGTCCACTGAGAAGTACAGTAGTAACTCTATGTCAGAGACAAGGAAACCAAACCAGAGAGAAGAAATGGATCCAGTCATCTGAGCCATGGGGAGTCACCATCGTACCCAAGAGGGAGAGAATCTGTATGTTTTTATAGCTTCCTTTGAAATCCTTACCCCTAAGACTTGAGAAGGAAAATAAAGGAATTAAAAATGGTATCTTGAGCTTTTCTTCCATCTCTCTACCTATTACAATGGACTGTCCTGGGTACAAAAGATGAGAAAAGAAAAATGGAAGAGGAGTTATAAAATACGGAGGAGAGAATTGTCATAAAAATCAAATGGTCATACTGGTAGTTACAGAGTCCCAATTTTGTGCCACAGAAAACTCTATAGCTAGAGCTCTTAGGGAAAATGCCAGAAACTCCAAGTGGTTTAGAGCTGCTCAGAAGTGAAAACAGAGAATAAAAGCTCCTGAAACTAGGCAACATAAAGGCAAAAATATTGGACTGAAAGTCCAGCAGGCCTGGATTCTAATCCCAGCTCTGCTGCTCTCAAGGTCTAAGTGACCATGAGCAAATCGCTGAGGTACCTTCTGGCCCTAAGGTTGCTGCCAAAGAAAGTTCCCTCCCATTTCTGTCTCTGACCTCAAGCTCTGTCCATAGCTGAAATACATTTAAACTAAATGGCCAAGCAGAATTGAGCTTTTGGAGCGAGTCTCCCTTCAGGGAACTGACAAATCAGTTGTAGTTTCTGTATGCCAGAAGCTGTCAGCAGCATGATAAGCCCCCTAGATCTCAACCAACATTTTTCATTTTTCTAAGTTCCCTGAAGATAACTGTGCTCCTGTCTGTCTGTCATGCGTTTGAGGTCACAGGTAGTCTGAAAATGGCCCAGGTTATAAAGCTCTCACAGAGCCTGAAAAATCAAGACCAAGATGTTACAATATCGAAGGGTTCTCTGAAATCCAAAATGCACCATGGCTATAATGGAGTCCAATATCTACTCCATGTATCAGAACTGACAATTAATAAAATTGATAGACTATTTTTGTCAATGTGTTTTCTTTAAGTTCTGAATGCCTTGTATTCAATATTGGAGGTTTCTTTTGTTCCTTTGCAAAAGACATTGCCTGGCAAGCACACAGGGAAGTATAGTGACATGTTTTTATAGAACATATCACCAAAGCCTTATTATGAAACTTGAAGCATTAGGTTTTTTAATATATATTTTAAATAAATAGAAAAGTAATGATGGGCTCCCAACAATTTTAAAATTAGAGGTTCCAACATTATTCTCACAGATGGCATCCTGCTTTGTGTTATCACATTCCTGTTAGCAACGGTCTTCATTATACAGAGATATTCTTCATTGTGTGAACTTCATAATAGGGATTAAGGAAAGGATATAAATGCAGTAATTTAGCAGATCTTATTGTTGGAAAGTGCTCATTTACTTCTAACTTGCTGCATGACTCTGTTGCTTAAAAAATGTTTTCCTGCTGATTTTAGCAGCAGGGAGAATACAACACATTGTTGCTAAGGTTGTTGATTCTAACTAGCTTTCATTAGGTATAAAAACCCATGAAAAATCAATAAATACTTTGCGTTTTCCTAAAGAGCATTCAACGGTGGGTACTGTTAATGTGCTCATTGTGTCCAAATAGTATTAGCCCAAGGGAAATAATGAGGAAAAGCATAAATAGAAAATGGAAACTACTCGCTCCATATTAGTAATGCTTTCCATGAAATAAAGCATTTTAAGTCAATAAGTTACTTAATACTTAGAGAACAACACAATCTTTTTAAAAAGTCCCCTTACATAACTGGCCATCATTATTTAGTGGAAGTTTTTGCACAAATATTACCTAGTCCCTGATGGAGATATTAATTGTCCATGATAACTGTCTATCCTGACACTATTCCTCTAAGGTAGTCTTACCTATGCCCACATTGCAAGGCCAATTTTTTAAAACTGTTATGGCCTCTTTGGCTGTATCTTGGCATTGCCCACTCACCCTACAAGACGTAGTACAATGCAATGAACATGTTAGGTGCTCAATAAATGCTTCTTGAGTAGAAGCGAATTCTCTCAAATAACTATAATTTATTTTTCAAAATTACTTGCTGTGAAGCAGGATTCATAGGAATACTATCTCTGGATACCAGACTGAGACAATAAACTCATTACTCATTATTATTTTAGGGTCACAGAACCTTTTGAGAATTTGATCAAAGTTATGAATTCTCTCCCCCCCAAAAAAAATTCACATACATTTGATTTTACATTCAATCAGTAATTATTCCATGACCATTTCATGTTCCATGAATCTTTTAAAGCACAATGGATTCCAGGTTAAGAATTCCTGCCCTGTCAAAACAATAAAATGATCACAGAAATGCTGGTGATACACAAATCATTAATTTTAATGATATATACTATCATTATATATATATGATTTGAGCAAACACTGATAAAATTCCTTATTGTGTTATATAATTCAATTTTTAATAAAATCCAGCATGTGAAAATTGCAGGACACTTGTGATTGGGTTCTGATTATTTGCTTCTCAAAACAAGTTTTCAATCTGCCAAAGACAGTAAGTGTCTTGAAGACAGGGTCTGTGTCTATGAATCAGCAGTCCTTCCATGCTGCAGAGTTGGCATTCAGCAAGTGTTTGTTGTGTCTTTTATATAAATAAACGGTTCTCTTGCAGAGGTACTGTAAATTGCTATGATTCATTTAAATGTTTGCATTTAGGTCATTAAGTGCTTGCACAGAAGTGCAAACAGCCTCTGCCAATTGAAGATTACTCAGAAAAACAAGATAAAGCGTACCTCAAATTGTAATGTAAGTGGATGGGAAAAGTGATTTACTTTACAAAAATGAAATTTACTCAAATCTAGTACATAAATCAAGATCTTCTCTCTCTCTCATGAATAATTTGAGTCACCTAGTATAATTTATAGCTTTTGTCAAGAAACCAATTTAAAATCCTATTCCAATTTTAGTATATCTTCTGTTGAAGCTACCACAAATCCTGAAGCAGAAACTTGTTTGAATCGCAGAATTTTTTTTTTTTCTAGAGAGATACAAGCTCTTCAAAAATCAGGATTTGATTTGGTTTTGCTTTGTTTTATTTTGCTCTTTGCTGAGACAAATTTTTAAATTTACTAGATCATTGTCACAAAGAATTCTCTGTGAAGTGTGTATACACATAACTACTTGCTTCGGCTAAAGAAGCAAATAGCATATTGAAAGGGACTTCTTCATTCTTCTTCTGAAAATAGTAGAAAATTCTAATCTCCTGATTGGGGAAAAATATTCTTGAGAAAGGATTTTACTTACTCCAAGCAGGAATACCTTATTAAGTAGAATCCTTTTACCAATAGATCCCTCAACTTTGAGGTGCCAAACTGTATCCAAGCAGTTAGCTTCCTCCAGAATCCAGGAATTTAGAAGTTGTCTTCTCATTTCCCTGTCATTACTGACCACCTCTGGCTAAGTCTGCTTTCCTAGGATGTGAAGTCAGAATGCAGCTGAGGCTTCTCTGGTCAAATAGCCTGTGATGCCTCTGAAGCTATTATATAGTTACTACTGCTGCCAAAGTAAACTGGGAACAAGGAAAGGAGTTCTGTGTAGAATTCTGAGTAACTTACTTATTCTTCTTGGCTATGTGTGTGTGTGTTCTTCCTTTTGATATGGACGACAAACGTTTAGCCCCATGTTTGAATTTGAGAATCATGAATGACAATAATCCCGTATAACTTTGTGTAGCGCTCTATAGGTCTCTTAAGAGAACTGTGGAAGAAGGTTCAGCAAAAGAGACTAAAAACAATAATCAACCAAAGAGGAGAGGAGAGAAGTGTGAGAAAATGATATGAAAGGACAAAAGAAAAAACGTTTTCAGATGCTGCATAGATGACTGTATGGATGTGGACCAATAAAAGTTTACAGAGTTTGTAAATTGAGGAGTTTTTTTATAATCTTAAGAACAGTTTTAATGGAGTGGAGTATGATTTTTGAAAGTCAAATTCCATGATTGGGAATTTAATAAGAAGTAGTTAATCATGGTAGTATTAGACAATATTTTCAAGATAGGGGAAAAGACAGAGGGAAATAAGGTAGTAGCTTGAAGGGTGGTCAATGGAGCATGGAGTGCCAAGAAATTAGTTCATAAGAATGGGTAAAAGTTGAGCATGAACACAAAGCTAGGGAGGAGCAGGAAGTATAAAGAAATAAATTGAGGATTAGATTAAGAGAGAGTATAATTAATGAAGCAAGGATTGGGGAGGGAAGGGGATCCAAGGGATAAATCACAGGCAAGGAAATACTGGAAGTTGCTTGGAAGATTAAGTAAATAAGAAAGCCCATTATCATTCTTTAAAAGGACATGTCAGAGAAGAACAAATCTCAGCATGGCTAAAAAGGAAGATATCTAAACTTCTCCTGGGGTTGATTATACCAGACAATTTTAGTAGTTCCTATTGCGATGCCCATTTGAGATGATGCACGACATATTTCAGAGGACAGCTAGGAAAAAGAGCCCTTTTGGGAGCTTGGCAAGTCTTCAAAACAATCCATTTGCTAAACGATGAATTAAGCAGAGTCAATTCACCAAATTTATTAATATATTTTTCAGTCTTTTCTCTTGACTATATTTATAACAATTAGTGCTGATGATATTTTAATCGATTTTTAAAGATTTAGGGAAAGTTTTGGTTGACTGATTTAGTTTTGTTCTTTATAGTACCATTTTAAGGAATCCTTAATCTATCAAAAACTAAGGGAGGAGGGGCTCCATCCCCACCCCCTAATAGGATGGGAGGGGACCTGTGTTTCCTCACCCTCTCTGGGCAACCACAGGTGCTTTCAGTCCACATGGACTGGTTTGTTGAGCCCCTTTGGTTCCATCTCAGACCCCCCCCCATAGGATAGGACGGGACTGGTGTTTCCTCAGCCTCTCTAGGCAAATGCAGACTCTTCTGGCCTGAACAAACTAAATTGTTGGGCACCTGTGGCTCCACCCCCACCTCTGATAGGACAAGAAGGGGGCAGCATTTCACCAACCTCTCTGGGTAACTGAAGGTGCTTTTGGCTGGGATGGACTGGTTTGTTGGGTGCCTGTGGTTCCATCCCACCCCTTAAAGGGCAGAAGGAACAGTACACCCTCAGCCTCTCAGGGTAACTACAGGTACTTTTAGCCCACAGGCTAAAAGATTTGTGGAAACTCCAAAGGACCCATCCCTAAGATAAGGAGGGAGAACGATACTATGTTAGTCTACCCAGGCAATTGCAGTCAGTTTTGATTGTAACAGCTTACTTTTCCTCACACCTGCAGCTCCATCCCTGCCCCAGGTAGGGAAAGAGGGGCATGAACGGTCATCAGTCTCTCAGGGCAACTACAGATGATCTTGGCCTGCACAGCTTGGACTATTACACATGGCTGTAGTTCTGTCCCTATCCCTGGCATAGGAGAAAGGTGGGAGAAGCCTCATCAGTTCCTATGGCAATGTGGGCAGCTTCAGCCTCCAAAACTTATAGTACCAACTACATCCTTGGCTCCTACTATACAACCAGCAAGGGAGAAAGGGCAAGAAAGCCCTAAACTAAAGAGGGAAACTGCACCCAGAATAAATACATCTAATAAACCAGATGCCAAGACATCAACAACAAAAAAAACAAAAAATTACAATCCATACCAAGAAACAGGAAGATATGGCCCAGTCAAGGGAACAAGATGACATAAAGGCCTCTAGATGACATAAAGGAGTTGAAACAACTAATCATCAATGTTCAAACAAAACTCCTTCATAAATTTAATGAGATGGCTAAAGAGAATAAGGATATTAAGAAGACATTGGGTGAGCACAAAGAAGAATTTGAAACCATACATAGAAATATGGCAGCTCTTATGGGAATGAAAGGCACAATAAATGAAATTAAAAACACATTGGAGGCATGCAACAGCAGATTTGAGGAAACAGAAGAAAGGATCAATGGGCTTGAAGACATGAACTCTGAAAGTGAACATACAAAGGAACTGATAAAGAAAAGAATGGAAAAAATTTGAACAGGGTCTCAGGGAATTAAATGACAGCAAGAGACATACAAACATACATGTCAAGGGTGTCCCAGAAGGAGAAGAGAAGGGAAAAGGGGCAGAAGGAATATTTGAGAAAATAATGGCAGAAAATTTCCCAACCCTTTTGAAGGACTTAGAAACCCATGTCCAAGAAGCATAATATACTCGCATCCAAATATATCCAAATAAACATATGCCAAGACACATACTAATCAGAATGTCAAATGCCAAAGACAAGAGAGAATTCTGAGAGCAGCAAGAGAAAAGTGATGTGTCACATACAAAGGATGCACAATAAGATTAAGTGCTGATTTCTCATCAGAAACCATAGAAGCAAGAAGGCAGTGGTATGATATATTTAAGAAACTGCAAGAGAAAAACTGCCAGCCAAGAATCTTATATCTGGCAAGGCAGTCTTTCAAAAATGAGGGTGAGTTTACAGTATTCACAGATAAACAGAAACTGAGAGAGTTTGTAACCAAGAGACCAGCTTTGCAGGAAATATTAAAGGGAGTGCTACAGCCTGAAAAGAAAAGACAGAAGAAAGAGGCTTGGAAGAGAGTCTAGAAATGATGATCATATCAGCAAAAATAAGTAGAAGTGTAAAAAATAGTGGTGAAAATGAAATATGACAGATAAAACCCAAAGGTCAAAAGAACTGCCTGTACAATAATAACACTGAATATTAATGGATTAAACTCGCCAATCAAAAGATACAGAATGGTGGAATGGATAAGTAAATATGAGCCACCTATAAGCCGTCTACAAGAGACTCACCTTAGACCTAAGGATACCAATAGATTGAAAGTGAAAGGCTGAAAAAAGATATTTCACGCATGCAGTGACAAAAAAAAAAAAACCTGGAGTAGCAATACTTATATCGGATGAAATATGACTTTAAAAATCAAACCTGTTATTAGGACAAGGAAGGACATTATATATTAATAAAGGAGCAATTCTTCAGGAAGACAGAACATCATAAATGTATGCACCTAACATGAGGCAAACACTGTCAAAACTGAAAGGAGAAATAGATATCTCTACAATAATAGCTGGAGACTTCAATACACCACTCTCATCATTACATAAAACATCTGGACAGAAGGTCAATAAAGAAATAGCTTGAATAATATGATAAATGTACTAAACCTAACAGACATATACAGAACACAGCACCCCAAAACACTAGGATATACATTCTTTTTAAATGCTAATGGATCTTTCTCCAGGCTAGACCATATGTTGGGTCACAAAGCAGATCTCAATAAATTCAATAAGACTGAAATATACAAAGCACTTTCTCTGATCATAATTGAATAAAGTTGGAGATCAACAACAGGTGGAAAAAGGGAAAATTCACAAATATATAAAGATTAAACAACATATTCTTAAATAATCAGTGGATCAAAGAAGAAATTGTGAGAGAAATCAATAAACATCTCAAGACAAATGAAAATAAGAACCCAACATATCAGAACCTATGGGATGCAGCGAAGACAGTGCTGAGAGGTAAATTTGTAGCCCTCAAATCTTATATTTAAAAGAGGAGCTAAAATCAATGACATAACTACACAGCTGGAGGAACTATAAAAAGATAAGCAAACTATTCCCAAAGCAAGCAGAAAGAATGAAATAACAAAGATCAGAGCAAAAATAAATGAAACTGAGAACAAAAACAATAGAGAGAATTAACAAAACTAAAAGATGTTTCTTTGAGAAGATTAATAAAATCGACAAATGCTAAGCTAGACTGACAAAGAAAAAAGGAAAGAAGATGCAAATAAATAAAATGAAAACGGGCATTACTACTGAGCCCACAGAAATAAAAGAGACCATAAGAGGATACTGTGAACAACTGTACGCCAACAAACTAGACAAGATAGATGAAATGCAAAAATTCCTAGGAATGTACAAGCAACCTACACTTACCCTAGAAGAAAAATAGAAGACCTCAACAAATTAATCACAAGTAAAGAGATTGAAACAGTCATCAAACAACTCCCTAAAATGAAAAGCATAATACACCACATTAATAAATCAAAGAAGAAAAATCACATGATCCTATTGATTGATGCAAAAAAGGCATTTGACAAAATATAGCATCCTTTCTTGATAAAAATATGGCAAAAGTTAGGAATTGAAGGAAACTTATTCAACATGATAAAGACCATATATGAAAACCCCACACCTAACATTGTATTTAATGGTGAAAGACTGAAAGCCTTACCGTTGAGATTGGGAACAAGACAAGGATGCCTACTGCCACAACTGTTGTTCAATATAGTGCTAGAGGTTCTAGCTAGAACAATTATGCAAGAAAGAGAAATAAAAGGCATCAAATCAGAAAGGAAGAAATAAAACTTTCACCATTCATAGATGATATGATCCTATACCTAGAAAGTCCAAAAAAACCTACAACAAAGTTGCTATAGCTAATAAACAATTTCAGCAGAGTGCCAGGAAACAAGATTAGTATGCAAAAATTAGTAGTGTTTCTGTACACTAATAATGTACAATCTGAGGAAGAAGTCAGAAAAAAAAAATTCCATATACAATAGCAACTAAAAGAATCAAATATTTAGTAATAAACCTAACCAAGGACTAAGCACTTGTATTCAGAAAACTATAATGCATTGCTAAAAGAAAATTAAAAAGACCTAAACAAATGGAATAATATTCCATGCTCATGGATGGAAAAACTAAATATCGTTAAAATGTCAAAATTGATATACAAATTCAATGCAATCCAGATAAAAATTCCACCAGCATTTTTTAAAGAAGTGGAAAACACAATTATCAAACACTCCTTCTCTGTTGGTGGTAATGTAAAATGGTGCAGCCTCTTTGGAAGACAGTTTGGCTGCTCCTCAGTAAGCTAAATATAGAACTGGCATATGATCTAGGAATTCCTCTACTAGGAATATATCCAAAAGAACTGAAAACTGTGATGTGAACAGACATTTGCACACCAATGTTCACAGCAGCATTATCCAGTTGCCAAAGGATGGAAACAACACACATGTCCTACAACTGATGAATGGATAAGCAAAATGTAGTATATACATACAATGGAATACTATGCTACTGTGAGAAGCAATGAAATTCGGACACATATGATAAAATGGATGAACCTTGAAGACATTATGCTAAATGAAATAAACCAGACACAAAAGGAAAAATATTGCTTGGTCTCACTAGTATGAACTAAATATGAAGAATAAACACATGGAGTTAAAACCTAAAGTATAGGTTATTAGGAGATAAGAGTAGAGTTGAAAAAGGGTACTTATGTTTAATGTATGTAGAAGTTTTAATTAACTTGACTGTAAAAGTTGTGGAAATGGATAGTTGATGGTAACACATTATAGTTAATGCAGCTGGTTTATAAATGGGATTGTGGCTGAAAAGGGTAGTCTAGGGATGTAAATGTCAATTGAAAGAAAGCTAGAGAATAATCTAGGGACTGAATAACATAGTGAACCCAGAGGTGAATGAGAATTGTGATTAATAGTACAAATACAAGAACGCCCTTTCATGAACTAGAACAAATGTACATCACTATTGCAAGGTGGTAAGAATATGGAGAAGCATGGGAAAAATACAATTAATGTAATCTATGGACTATAGTTAATAAAAATACTGTAATATTCTTGCATCAATGCCAAAGATGTACTGTGTTAATAATAAGGGAGTGTGGAGAAAACATGTCAAATGTATGCTATAGACCATAGTTAGTGGTAATAGTCTGATAATGATATCTCATGATCTGTAACAAATGTTCCACAACAATCTAATATATTGGTGGAGGGGTAGTGTATGGGAATTCTATACACGTGCATGATTGTTTTGTAAGTTAAAAATATTTTATTAAAACTAAGTATCATAGGATAGGGTACCTTAATCTAATTATGAACATACACAAGATTCAGAAAAGTAAATTTAAATGCCAGTAATCAAAACTTTAGTATTTTATATGTGGATTTAGGTTACAGTGATTCTAATATATTTTAATTAGTTTTGCCTTGCCCACCTCTTGCCATTTTTATGTCCCTTTTGCCAATATATCAAATAGAATATCCTAGACATGCAGTTATTCATGGCAATTAGTTGCCACATTTTTAATGTGTGGTATAGCTGATTTTATTGCTTCACAGTTAGTTTTTCTAAAAAAAATGTACAGTATCCCCAAAGATGCAAGGAATCAATGAAGCTGTCACCCATTGAGTAAAACTCATCACAGAGCATCATCCCTTGTATTGATGTATCCAATGACAAGAAAAAAAAAACAAAAAACTGTGTTCTGGCCTTTGAATGCTGGATTTTTTTTAGAGTATGCATACATCACTCAGCACATAACTGTGTTACTTTGGGCTCTTCAATATTACTAAAAGAGGCAGGCTGGAGGTCTGGTCCAAGGGCACTGGGGACCTGCAGCAGCATCAGCCACATGGTCACTGGGGAATCTGTAATTCCTAAGCAAGGATGTGTAACCAACTCATAGAAAACCGGAACACTAACATTGGAGCCCAGAAATGACCTGAGCTGGACTGACCCCCACAGCACGCCAATTTTAACTAATATATTATTTGATCTCTCCTTCAAAATTTTGTTTTTTGGATTAAATGTAGGTCAAATTTGAATTCCTAATCACATAGTCTTTTAAAATCTAAGTAGACATTTCCATTTTACTTCTTTGAATGGCTCCAATCTCTCCTTTTTTTGCAGCTGTCAACAAGTCAATGGCTGGATGCTTTACATGGTAGTATAAACTTTCACTTCCTAAAAGACTGATATGGAATATACAAGTCCCAAGATAACTTTTATGTGGACCAAAAATATACTTCTCATTAATGAGAAAAGAAGAACTTGGGTGATATAAGTATATTTGTTAGAGATTTTTGGAGATAGAAAAGGTGGTACCTCTTGACCCATCCATTTTGATCACTGGCCTCATGAAGAATCTGTTGCACGACCCAGACTCAGGTTACTGGGCCACAGTCACAAAGTTAGCTGCAGAGTATGCAGACTGGGCAGCTCTTCATAGTGATTAAAAGTGGAACCTCTAGAGTTAGACTTCCCAAGTTTAAGTTCTAGTCAGTAACAAGGTCAGGTCACTTATTACTCATTATTTGACAAGTTATTTAACTCTTTCTTTGCTTTTTTCATTCATAAAACTACATGAGAATTAATACATGTATGCTCAACACATAGTATAACATCAATATATATTAGTTGTATTATATACACTATATAAAGACTATATATAGAAAAGACTATAGATCGCTGCTTAGGATCAACACACTTTACTTTTTAAGTTCTTCTATTAAAAGGAAGGCAAGCTTAAAAAGTTGAATTTACATTAAATGCTATTATTCCTCTGATATATGATTCATTCATTCATTCAAGAAATATTTATTGAGTGCATACCATATGCCATGCTCTGTGCTGAACGAGGAATATAAAATAGTGGTAGAGGGGAACAACATGGTCCTTACCCTCGAGGAGTTTACAATCTTCTAGGGAGGACTTCAAGCTATCTATACAGCACAATTAGAAAATGCATGTGATGAATACTATGAAGGAAAAGAACAGATGTAAAATTAAAGCTTCCATCAGTTTAATCCTGCCAGCTACACATTTGTGACAAATAGGTGACAACCAGAATTGCTGCTAGACAAGAATACAGGCGTTCTATTATTTTCTATACTAAAGAATATCCTAGTAGAAAAGTAATCATGTCCAGAGTTAGTCTTCTTCAATACTATCATAAGTATACATGCTGTGGTAGCTATAGCAGAATTCACTGATCTCACCGGAGAGCATCAATTATTATGGAGTGAAATCTTTCCCTAAAAAAAAAAACTACAAGTGAAGAAACAAGTGGATAATATGTACCATTACAGAGGATGTATCATGAAAGAGGGAGAAAATAATTTAGCAGAGGGTAGAAAATATTCCCCTGACTCCTTTGTATGCTTGCTCAGTCTTTTCTGCCCTGGAGTCACATTTCTGTGTTATGTTTAAGTCCCTGTGGGTGCAGAGGAGGGCTGGATACAGAATCCACCCCACTAATGCCCTCCAGTATGGGCTTCACAGAACTAACAAGTCTGGGGAGGCATTGGTCCCTTGGATGTAATTATGACAGGCACTCCATACCCAAAGGAGATGCAGGTTTGCACTGGCAGTTGGGTGACCAATTTTGGTTTGTCCCAGACTGAGGGGTTTCACAGGATTGAGATTTTCAGAAAAACTGGAACAGTTGGCCACCTTAATAGCAGGGGAGCTTCACTAAGGCAGGGAGTTTGTCTCCCTGTACTCTGGATGATCTCATTGCAGGGCACCTAGTAATGGAGTGTGGTGATCAAATGTGGGAGCTCTGGGTCCTACTACCTGTGTTCAAATCTAGCTTCTACTAGGCATTTTACCCTTCCTCTCTGAGTCTCAATTTCCTCATCTGCATAATGATGGTGTACTTTATAGGTTGGTGTAAGGATTAAATAAAATAAGGGAAGCAAAGTTTCTACATGCTGCCTGGCACATAGTCAGCACATTGTATATATATTAGCCACTACTTTACTTTAGTAGGCCCTCTTTAAGTATTTGTTGAATGAACGAATAATTGTATATACATTTAACAAGTCTATCATGTTTCTGATGGTTACAAATTGTCTTTCCATTGGAAGTTGGGGGGGGGTACGGAGTAATGGATATGACATCCCCCCATTACCCACCAACCCCATTCCAGATAACTTCCTTACCACAGCTCTGCTTATGCTATCCTACACTTTTCTGAAATTCAGTCTTATTCCTTTGGAGTCTATATCCCACCGGCAGAGAAATAATACATTGTTCCAGCAACAAACAGGTCACATTCTCCCATCCCTTCTTCACTTTCAGCTCCACCTTCCCAGGAAGACTGGGCTACCTCGTAATTATTACTACCATTAGCAGGGAAAATATTCAGAAGATTCAGCTGAAATCCAAGAGATGAACAGAAATGCAAAAAGACAGGAGAGGACCATGCTATCACCCTTTTAAGGGTGTGGGGATATGTACAGTCAGGAACCGGTTCACACCTAGTCTGTCAGAGAAAGAGACTTGGATTCATCAGGTAGCATGCTTGGCTTTTAAACAAACCATATTGATCAGCAGGTTCACTGTATAAAAGAAGCAGCAAACATGTATTATATAAAGAGTAAGAATGAGGAAACATTTTAGCTTCCAAAGTTAAAGGTTTCTGACTCCCAGAGAAAAGTCTTAGGAGATGTAGAAGATACAGAAAAGGCACAGGAAACATTTTAACACTACTCATTATTTTCAAAGAGTTGAAGCTTTCTTCTGCAGGGTTTTGAAATTACACTTAATAACCCCACCAAGATTCTGATCCACCCTTTTGGAGTCTCACTCTTCACACACATACACACATACATACACACACACACACACACACACCCATGAAAGTCCCTGGTGTAGCAATTCATAGCTATCAATGGGAGTGAGTCTTATCCCTCAGAAGTGATGCCTGTGGGAAAGCAAGATTGAAAATTCCCAGTTGGTGGACAGGGCACTGGACTGGGACACCAGAGATCTTAATTTCAACCCAATCCATTGGTGACTGTGGCTAATCATCCCACTTCTTTGTTTCTCAGCTTCTCCAGCTGTTAAAAGATCACAGCATTTCTATTCATTTCTCCTGCAGAGGGTATTCATAAAATGTAATAATATCACATGCATGGAGGCACTGTTCAGATGATAACTTATGCATACCTCATAGCATTATTAATAAAAATCAGATTCAAATATTCTGCCTGGAGACCTTCATCTAAAGCCAGGAGAGTAATTTCTCTTCACTGATACCAGTCCTTTGTAATACTTAGGTTTGGGAAAGGTGAAATCATTTTTTTAAGCAACAGGAGGTCACTATATAGTCACTCTCTGCCAAATATTTTCAAGATCCTTGTTCACACTAGTTTTAACTTTATCTAAAGGATTTAAAATGCATATTAATTAAAGAAATCCCATTCTCTACTAGAATTTATGTAAGCTTATTCCTCCTTTATAAAGCATTTAGTTCACATTGAGAGAAACAAGTGTGTTCTGATTATAAAGAATACTGAATATAGAACCATCATTAGATAGTATATGATGGATAAATAACACCTGATAATGTGAGCCAGTCAACTACTGTGAATATAAATACATTTTTTAAGTCATGCTGGCTATTAATCAGTAGTAACACCAATGTACAGAATGAAAAATTTCATTCCAAGCTGATTGTTGAAGTGCTCCATAGAATATTTCCCATTTTCTCCACATAATTATTCACATTGCTTGAGTTGATAAGAGTTCTTGGTTTCCTATATCTTTTCTGATTTTTTGAGTCCTGAACAGTGTTCTACAAAGGTATCAAAATTCAGCATCCTCTTTCAGTTCTGCGTGGGATTTTAAACTTCGCTCATATGAAAGTCACACCTGCAATAGGTGGAGCTATATTCTGAGACTTTTATAAGCCTATCAGTCCAGCTATATCAAGCAAATGTTATCATCAATAAAAGTACATGGTGTTTTCTGAATCACTGTATTCTTTTGGAAGAGTGTCAGCAGCAAGGGGTTACCACTTGATTGTGCTACTTAGACTTACAACTTTTTCACGTCCAAGTTCTTGAATAGTTCATTCTCTTGATTGCTAAACACCACATAGAATAAGCAATCAATAATAATTGACTGAGCACCATTTTCACAAGGTGGGCACTGACTTAGACTGTACCTGTAGATTTTGATTTGGCTCCTCTTCAAGATACAAGAGGGAATGGATGTAGCTCAAGCAGTTGAGCACCTGTTTCCCACAAAGAGGTCTCAGGTTCGGTCTCTGGTGTCTCCTAAAAACAATAACAAAAACAACAACAAAAAAAAAAAAAAAACAAGCAAACAAAAGAAAAAACCATCTCCCAGGGAGCTGATGTGGCTCAGTGGTTGAGCACCAGCTTCCCGTATTCGAGGTCCCGGGTTCATTCCTTGGCCTGAAAAAATTTAAAAAAATACAAGATACCCTTTGGACTCTCAAGATTATAATCTAGTGAGAAAGTCAAAACATATACTTAAAAAATTATAACTGTGTAAAATGTAATAAGGTGGCTAAAGTACAAGAAATGCTAAGAGGCAGTAACTGATGAAATGCTACATGAATGATACTGAGATCAGTGGTTCACAAATTGTGCTCCATATAACCCCAGGTGTTAGGGGACCAGAGTGGCTTTCAAAGCTGCAACAGTAAACAAGGGAGGTACCAAATAAGTGGGGCTTCAGCCCAGCCCCTCATCCTAGCTTACACCAGAGTAACTTTTGGGGTTTTGTGGTGGTGGTTTTTTTTTTTTTTTTTTTGACTTTGTGTTTTACTCTCTATAGTAGATCTTCACATACAATTTCATACCAAGAACCTTGAATTCAATTTTTTAAAACTTGATATATTTTTAAATGCTATAAATTTCAAAATCACATAGTGTAATCACTATGACAGTTTAGGATATGAGGTGGTTTCTTGAAGGAGGACTAAAGACTTGCCCAATGTGGAGGATTTGGAGAGTCAGAAAGTTTCCAGTTTAATGGTTTCTATAAAAGCACTAAGATACCTGAACAAGTGGCAGTCCAAGGTGGTGGACCAGGTTAGGATGCAGGATCCTGCAATCTGGGGATAGTGTCACTTGCCCACAGACTGTAGTACAAGGAAATGAGGAGAGTGATTTAAGGGGCAGCATCTTAGAGAGCAGCCAAATCAAAACCCACAGTCTAAAGTAGCCATTATTTCATAGGAAGAATCTATGGAGATGGATGCAGGATAGATACCAGAAAATTCATAAGTGAGGAAGAAGTTTCCCAAAAAATCGGCAGAGGCTTGACTGACACGACAGGGAGTGTGTGGGCTTCCTGACCCAGCTAAGGCAAACATTAGAGCTAGAAGATCAGTTTCATAAACTAAAGGCGGGAGCCCTGCCTTGCTGAGAAACACTGCAATGGCAAAATATGGGAACTGAGTCCTCCTCCCCCAAAGACCCTTTTGTTTGTAGATTGAGTATCACCCTCTACACAGAGAATTAGACGGCCAAACCTCTGGAAAATATCCTGACACCATTTCTTTCTTCAACAGACCTTTGGACCCAGGAACCAGGGGGATCTGAACTGTGTTGTTATTGCCTGAAGAGATAGAGTTGGAAGAAATGAAATGCACTCTTCTTAGCATTTTCGGTATTCTCAGACTCGATGTATATTATCTAGACATAGGTAATTTATTCTTCTAGATTGTAAAAATAGAGAAAAATGATGTACAAAAAACATTATAGGAGACTTCTGGGAAGATGGCGGACTAGTAAGACACGGGAATCTCTTCTCCAGAAAAAAAGCTAGAGGACAAGCTGAAACAGCCCCGAAATAGATCTTCTAGGGTTTAGGACAGCAGGTGAAGGCTGCACACCACCCAGAGGAGAGAGGGACAGAAGAGGGAAATCGGGACAATGGAACCGTGAGTTGGAAAGTAGCAGCTTCTGCTGCTGCCGGCACCCTCCCCCAGACTCTTCAGAATTCTCGGGCCTCTAGGCCTGCGACCACAGACAAAGGGGGCTCCAGGGATCTACCACTCCCGGAAAGGGGAGAGAGAGGGACACAGCCTTAGGCTGACTCAGGTTCTGACCTGTACATTTGGGCTGCGGAGCCCCACGGACCCTTCCACACGGCGGTTTGCCCTGGGAGCCTAGGAAGGACTGGAGAAATCTGACCCTCACAACCTCCCTCTCTTCTAGCCTGGACTAATTGTTGAGGACTCCACGGGAGAGGGGAGAGAGAGCCTGGGGCTGACCCTGCTTTTGACTCCCCAGGTTTGGTCTGCCCTGTCCCGAGAGCCCTTCTAGGCCGGGTGGGCTGCGCCATTGTTTGCCTTGGAGTCTGCAAGGGGCTAAAGATATACAAACTTCCCAATCTCCTCCTTTACTAACAGGGACTGATTGTTGAGGATTCAGAAGGGAGTGGAAATATTTCCTAGCTGGGAAAAGAGGGGTGCTAAGAGAGAAGTCTGGAGAACTGTTTCAGAAAGTTTGAATCACAGAGCTCTTAGCCCCCAGACAGGAAGCTCTACCACATTGATCTGGCCTGTGTCACAACAAATACATTCCGACCAGGCAATGAATTGAGAGCTGCCAACAAGCGCATCTGCTGGCAGACCAAGTAAGTGCACATAAGAAAATTAATAACTAAGAGAGGCTTTTCCTGGCCTCTATAGCCTCCCTGTCCAAGGCCCTAGGAAACTACGCTAAAGCCAATTACTGGGTCCAGTGCCCAGTTTTGAGCAACCAGCAAAACAATCCTAACAATCAAGGTTGAGTCAAAAATCAAAGAGCTGTGGTAACTCACAGCCTCCTGCCACTAAAACCCTATAAAAGAGAAAGAGATAGAGATCTAAGTAAAATACAAACTAACCAGATGCCTAAGTACCAGCGAAAAATTATGAGCCATACTAAGAAAATAGAAGACATGGCCCAAGAAAAGGAATACAGCAAAGTGTCAGAAGAGATGCAGAATTTGAGAGAACTAATCAGTGAGATGAGCACAAATTTCCAAAATCAAATTAATGAGATGAAAGAGAATATAGTTAAAGAGATAAATGACATCAAGAAGTCATTGAGCGAACGCAAAGAAGAATTTGAAATCCTGAACAGAAAAGTAACAGAGTTCATGGGAATGAAAGACATAATAGGTGAAGTAAAACATACATTTGAGGCATACAACAGCAGACTCGAAATGATAGAAGAAAAAATAAGTGATACCGAAGACAGAGCAGCTAAAATTGAAGAGAGAAAAGAATAGAGAGAGAAAAGAATGGAAAAAAATGAGCAGGAGCTCAGAGCATTGAATGACAACACAAAATGCAAGAACATACATGTCATGGGAATTCCAGAAGGGGAAGAGAAAGGAAAAGGGGCAGAAAGAGTATTTGAGAAAATAATAGCTGAAAATTTCCCAACTCTCACGAAAGAAATGAACTTACATGTCCAAGAAGCACACCGTACCCCAATGAGAATAAATCCAAATAGACCTATGCCAAGACACATATTATTCAGAATGTCAAATGTAAAAGATAAAGAGAAAACTCTCAGAGCAGCAAGAGAGAAGCAAATGATCAAGTACAAAGGACGTCCAGTAAAACTCAGTGCACATTTCTCTTCAGAAACCATGGAGGCGAGAAGACAGTGGTATGATACAATTAGGAAACTGAAAGAGAAAAACTGCCAGCCGAGAATTCCTTATCCAGCAAAACTGTCCTTCAAATATGAAGGTGAATATAAAGTATTCACAAACAAACAGAAATTAAGAGAGTTTGTAAAAAAGAATCCAACTTTGCAGGAAATATTAAAGGAAGCCTTAGAACCTGAAAGAAAAAGACAGGAGAGAGAGGCTTAGAGGAGAGTAAAGAAGAAAGAAAAGCAGAAAAGATAACCAAAAGAGTAAAAAGAAAGACAAAAATAAGATGACATATGAAAACCAAAGAATACAATGAAGGAAATAAATAGTGCATTTTCAGTAATATCATTGAATGTGAATGGATTAAATTCCCCAATCAAAAGATATAGGCTGACAGATTGGATAAAAAAACATGAGCCATCCATATGCTGCTTACAAGAAACTCACCTCAAACACAGGATACAAACCGGCTGAAAGTAAAAGGTTGGAGAAAGATACTCCACACGAATAGTAAACAAAAAATAGCAGGGGTAGCTATACTAATATCAGACAAAACAGACTTCAAATGCAAAACAGTGATAAGAGATGCAGAAGGCCATTATATATTAATAAAAGGGACAATCCTCCAAGAAGACATAACAATCATAAATATCTATGGGTTGCCACCTGAGAGCCTCCTTGTTGCTCAAATGTGGGCTCTCTCTAAGCCAAACTCAGCATATGATTGCATTACCTTCCCCCCAACGTGGGACATGACTCCCGGGGATGAGCCTCCCTGGCAACGAGGGATTAATACCAAGTGCCAACTGGCAGCTTTGCGCAGTGGCAGTATTGTAGCCAATGAGGTTTATCCGAGGCGCGATTATTGCTAATTGAAAACTTTTCCCAAGTGCCAACTGGCAACACAACTGGAAAAAGACCTTGAATAAAAGGGGGAAATGGTAAAGACAAATGAGTTCAAGTGGCTAAGAGACTTCAAAGAGAGTCGGGAGGTCATCCCAGAGGTATCTCTTACACACACCTCAGTAGGAGCTCATAGAACATCTAAGTGCCTATTGCCCCACTCAGTGGGGTTCCTGAGGACTCCGGAGACACCCTGGTCCTATATAAGGGGGGATAGCCCCAGAGACTGATGCCTTATCAGTGGGTTCTATTTTGGAATCTGTGCTCCTGAGAGTGACAGAATTAGACTCAAATAAGTCCTCCCTGCACATGGTTCACCAGTCCCTTCTATTCAAACCTATATGTGATGCTGGAGTTTTTAGGTATACTTCCAGAGACTGGAGCCTCCCGCCTACCTATGTGCCAGGTGGCATGAAATCTAGGTGGCGCTGCAACTCCTAACCTACAGCTCAATGGACTCATCCAAGTCACCTGGCGAGGAGACAACAATGGGCAATGGCCATCCCAGTGAATGGAGAGAGCCTGCAGCTGCAGGCAGGATCATCCCACCCACCATATCCATGGGATATAAGCCCTCTCTCACTTGGAGTTGGAGTGGACATCACCATCCCAGTCCCCTCAGGATTGGGGGAAGAACTATGGACTAGAGTGGACTTGATGGTATTCTCTTGTTCACATATGGTGATTCTAGCAATGCAAGAAGTTGTAACAATGAGGTGGAGCCAGTGGCCACTTGACACTTTTGGGGTAGGGAGGGGATGAGCAGTTGAAATACAGGGGCTTCTTTGGGAGTTGGAGGTTGTCCTGAGTACTGTTGTGGCAACGGATGTAGGCCATTTTAAATCAGCACACACCACTCAGAACTGAGTGGGAGAGAGTGTGGTCTACAGTGTGAACTATGGTCTATGGTTGGTGGCAAGGCTCCAGGATGTGTAAGTTCATTGAGGGTGGTGGGCCACACTGTGGGAGTTGTTTGTGTGGGATGTGGTGGGAGGTGTGGGAGGTGGGCAACATGGGAATCCCAGTGGGTTCCGTGTAATATTTTGGGTAATCTAAGCACCTCTTGGAATATATGTATATATATAAATAACATTTTTGTAAGCAAATACACATATATGCATATATATTTATATATCATTTTGCAAATGTTTGTATGTATTGTGAGAATTTTGATTTTTACCCATAATAAAAATTAAAAAAAAATATATATATATATATATATCATGCACCTAACCAGGGTGCCCCAAAATATATGAGACAAACTCTGGCAAAACTGAAGGGAGAAATAGACATTTCTACAATAATCGTTGGAGACTTCAACACCCCTCTCACATCATTAGATAGAACAACTAGACAGAAGATCAACAAGGAAACAGAGAACTTGAACATTATGATAAACAATTTAGACCTAACAGACATATACAGAACACTGCATCCAAACTCAGCGGGTTATACATTCTTCTCAAGTGCCCATGGATCTTTCTACAGGATAGACCACATGTTAGGTCACAATACAGCTCTTAATAAATATAAAAAGATTGAAATTATACAAAGCACCTTCTCAGATCATAATGGAATGAAACTAGAAATCAATAACAGACCGGAAAAAAGTAAATTTGAAAAGGTATGGAGACTGAACAACACACTCCTAAATATTCGGTGGGTCAAAGAAGAAATTGCAAGTGAAATCAGTAAATATATTGAGACAAATGAAAATGAGAACACAACGTACAAAATTTATGGGATACAGTGAAGGCAGTCTTGAGAGGGAAATTTATAGCCCTAAATGCCTATATTAAAAAACAAGAAAGAGCTAAACTCAAATATTTAACTGAACAACTTGAGAAACTAGAAAAAGAACAGCAAACCAATCCCAAGCAAAAAGAAGGAAAGAAATAATAAAGATTAGAGCAGAAATAAATGAAAATGAGAACAGAAAAACAATAGAGAAAATCAACAAAACCAAAAGCTGGTCTTTGAGAAGATCAATAAAATTGACAAACCCCTCGCTAGACTAACAAAGAAAAAAAGAGAGAAGATGCAAATAAATACAATCAGAAATGAAAGGCAGGAAATTACAAATGACTTCACAGAAATAAAAAGAATCATAAGAGGATATTATGAGAAACTATATGCCAACAAACTAGACAACCTGGATGAAATGGACAAATTTCTAGAAACTCATAACCAACCTACACTGACACAACAAGAAATACAAGAACTTAACAAACTGATCACAATTAAGGAATTTGAATCCGTCATCAAAAATCTCCCAGCAAAGAAAAGTCCAGGACCAGATGGCTTCACAGGTGAATTCTACCAAGCATTTCTAAAAGAATTAAATCCTGTTTAAACTCTTCCAAAAAATTGAAGAGGATGGAAAATTACCCAACACATTTTATGAAGCCAACATCACCCTAATACCAAAGCCAGATAAAGATTCCACAAGAAAAGAAAATTACAGACCAATCTCTCTCATGAACATAGATGCAAAAATTCTCAACAAAATACTTGCAAATCGAATCCAACAGCATATCAAAAGACTTATACATGACGACCAAGTGGGATTTATTCCTGGTATGCAAGGCTGGTTCAAAATAAGAAAAGGAATCAATGTTATACCACATTAACAAATTGAAGGAAAAAAACCACAGGATCATCTCAATAGATGCAGAAAAGGCATTCGACAAAATCCAACATCCTTTTTTGATGAAAATACTTCAAAAGATAGGAATAAGAGGAAAATTCCTCAATATGATAAAAGGCATATATGAAAAACCCACAGCCAACATCATACTCAATGGGGAAAGGTTGAAAGCTTTCCCCCTAAGATCAGGAACAAGACAAGGATGCCCACTGTCACCATTGTTATTCAACATTGTACTAGAAGTTCTAGCGAGGGCAATTAGACAAGACAAAAAAATTAAAGGCGTCCAAATAGGAAAAGAGGAAGTAAAACTCTCACTGTTTGTGGATGACATGATCCTGTATTTAGAAAATCCTCAAGTATCCACAACAAAGCTACTTGAACTAATAAAAGAGTTCAGCAAAGTGGCAGGATATAAGATCAACACACAAAAATCAGTATTGTTTTTGTACACTAGTACTGAACAATCTGAGGAGGAAATCAGGAGGAAAATTCCATTTTCAATAGCAACAAAAAGACTCAAATACCTAGGAGTTAATTTAACCAAAGGAGTACAGGACCTATATGCAGAAAACTACAAAACAATGCTAAAAGAAATTTTAAAAGACCTAAACAAATGGAAAGACATTCCGTGTTCATGGATTGGAAGAATAAATATCGTGAAGATGTAAATCTTGCCCAAACTGATTTATAGATTCAATGCAATACCAATCAAAATCCCAACAGCTTACATTACAGAATTAGAGAAGGCAATTACCAAATTCATCTGGAAGGGTAAGTGCACCCGAATAGCCAAAAGTATTCTAAAAAAGAAGAGCAGTGTGGGAGGAATTTCACTGCCTGACCTTGAAACATATTACAAAGCTACAGTGGTCAAAACAGCATGGTACTGGCATAAAGATAGACACATCGATCAGTGGAAGAGAATTGAGAATCCAGAAATATACCCTCACCTATACAGTCAACTGGTTTTTGATAAACCTATCAAGCCCACGCTAATGAGAAAAAACAGTCTCTTCAACAAATGGTGTTGGGAGAACTGGATATCTATAACCAAAAGAATGAAAGAGGACCCCTAACTCACCCCCTATACAAGAATCAACTCAAAATGGATCAAAGATCTAAATATAAAATCCAGGGCCATAAAACTACTAGAAGAAAATGTAGGGAAACATCTTCAAGACCTTGTAGTAGGTCGTGGTTTCTTGGACCTTACAGCCAAACCACGTGCAACAAAAGAAAAAATAGATAAATGGGGCCTCCTCAAAATTAAACACTTTTGCACCTCACAGGACTTTTTTCAGAAGGGTGAAAAGGCAGCCGACTCAATGGAAAAAAATATTTGGAAATCACATATCTGATAAGGGTTTAATATCCAGGATATATAAAGAGATGTTACAACTCAACAATAAAAAGACAAATGACCCAATTAAAAAATGGACAAAAGACTTGAATAGACATTTCTCCGAAGAAGGAATACAAATGGCAAAAAAACACAGGAAGAAATGCTCAACATCACTCATGATTAGGGAAATGCAAATCAAAACTACAAGGAGATATCATTTCACACCTATCAGAATGGCCACTATTAAAAAGACAGAGAACTACAAGTGTTGGAGAGGATGTGGAAAGATAGGAACACTTCTTCATTGTTGGTGGGAATGCAGGATGGTACAACCACTATGGAGGACTGTTTGGCAGTTCCTAAAGAAGTTGAATATAGACTTATCACGTGACCCTGCAATACCACTACTGGGTATATACCCAGAAGAAATGAGAGCAGTGACACGAACAGACATCTGCACACCGATGTTCATAGCCACATTATTCACCATTGTCAAAAGTTGGAAACAACCAGGTGTCCATCAACAGATGAATGGATAAACAAACTGTGGTCTATTCACACGATGGAATATCATGCAGCTGTAAGAAGAAATGAAGTCATAAAGCATATGACAACATGGATGAACCTGGAGGACATAAGTTATGTTGAGTGAAGCAAGCCAGACACAAAAGGACAAATACTGTATGAATGCGTTACTATGAACCGAATATATTGTGTAATATATTGTTTGATTTAAAAAAATTATATATAAAAAATTATAGCACTTCTTGGACTATAAGCACAAAAAATGGATTATTTAAGCAAAATTTTCAAAAATAATAATTATTAGGATATGGAAGAATATTGTAGAATTGAAGGAAATGAGCAACCCAGCCTCAGAAAGGAAAAGCACAAGGATGAGATTTGGGGAATCTCAGCAGCAGAAACCTAAGGCTTTCCTTTCTAGGGACTGTCATTATATGTTCCAACTTATTTCTATTTCTGCATAACTGCAATCATATTTTTCAAATTCTCAGGAGAGAAAGTATCATTGGCTGGGACCAAAGAGTCTCAATCCTTGAAGCAATCATCCATGGCAAAGAGAAAGGATGGTTTAGAAAAGATGGCCATGTCTACCAGGAGGACTTTGTGCACTGGAAAATCTTCACAGTGTATGTGACTATTATGTACACTATTAATTACTGGTCTAAGAGTCATGGAAGAACTCATTTATGATGTACTGGAATACAATGAACTGGGTGAGCCTGATATATATAATATACACTTGACATCCATGATTTCGAAAAACAGAAACAAAGCAGGTTTCTCTGTTTTAGACTGATAGAGCCTAAATATTGAGAGAAGTGTTCTTCCAGTGTGTTATTATAATATGATCATGTTTACCCATTATTGTACTTATCCAACTATTGTAATTGCCTGTTTACTTTTGTTTTGTCCTAGACTGTCCTTAGACTGCTTCTTGTTCACTTTTGCTCCCTACTGACTGTCCCACAATTAGCCAATCAATAAACATTTCTTACATGTTAAATGAAAGTCATGCCTGCTAGATTCAGGATGGACTATGGTTATTGGCCAACTCAGGGCTGGGATGTGGTTCTCCAGGCAGGGCTTTTGGATAAAATAACAAGAGGAAACACAAAGCTATGATCTGTGATTCAGGACTCAACCCATGTACGGTTGAGAGGCTGCTTCAAAATGAGCCATACATAAAGCTCATGGGAAGCAGGTCTCCACAACAGGCTGAAGCTAATGAGCCTCTTTTACCCTGAGATAGTGCTGGCCTCTCTGCCCATTTTGGCCCCTATGGCAAAGCCCAGATGATCATATTAAAGGCTCAGGCTCTTATCTCCAGACAGGTTTTGCAACATCAAATGCTAGTCTTCCTCCATCCACATTTCCTCTTCTAAATACTTGTCCTAAAATAAAAGAAGTAAAGGGGACTTTGTGGTTCACCTTGAGCCCCTTTCTCTATCAAAAGAAGAATTGTCAATATTTTACGTTCTGCATAACCAACCCAAAAACTTTTTATGTAAAACCTGATTTCCAGGCCATTTGGTTATATCTTTGACATCCAGTGATGGTTTCTTCCACTGTAAAGGTAAGCCCCTATTTTTTCTAAATCAAGTTAATCATAGCCTTTCCATTGAATTCATTGATAGTAAAATTATTTCCAGACCATCCACAACTGAGGCCCACAATAAACCATTGCTCTTCTAAGAATGTTCCATTATAGCTCACCTTTCTCCAAATACTAGCAAAATGTGGGGTCATCAGTGATCCATCCCTTGAGTTTATAAATCATATCTCTTCATGGATTACACTCATCTACCCAGAATTGTCTGTATGTAAAGGAACTGACTAAGTTTGTCCAACTTAAATTTGCTCTTGTTAATAAATCGCCAAGTCTTTGGAATATGATCAGAGAAAAAGACCCTTAGTAGCCAAGAGGAAGGTCCACAGCTGATGCAGAAAATGGCTTCTGAGAAGAAATTTCCTTTGTCCTGATAGGAAAAAGAAGAGGGAATCTGGGTCAAGAGGCAGACATCCCTGCCAGAAACCTTAGCATCAAAGAAAAGGATTAAGATATTATTAAATATAGTAGAGATACATAAAATGTAACAATACTTGGAACCAAATAACAAAACTCTCCTTTAAAAAGCATTATATTGCTTTCTTGGGAAGCATATATCTAAAATTATAATAATTCAGATTACTTTCGGTTGCACTTAGAAACATTTTGTTAAAATATTGCCTTACATCATATTTGAAAAACATAAGCAGACTTTTACCAAATATAGACACAAGGATCATAAACTGGAAATAGAAACCAAAAGACAGACTTAGTGGAAACCAAGGGAATACTGATATTGTATTACACTTGGCGGTGAAGAAATAGAAATCTATAGTGATTTACTTCCTTTACATAGAATAAAGAATTAGCTGAAAAAATATTCAAACTATCAGAAATAGTAAGAACTCTTTGGCAATGAGTAAGGAAGAAGATTTACTTAACTTTGGAGGGGGTTGACAGAAAGGGACTAAAATGAGAAACAACAATATAACATATTACCTTTGTTCTTAAACATCTATATTTAATGTATCAGCTCTGGCTGTTGTTAGATGCCTTGGCAACTCAATAAAGGTACTGAAATGGAAAATTGAAAAATTTTATTGTGATATTTCCAATTTCTCCACTAGTGGAATAGTTTAATAATAAGCTATTGCATATGTTTTCAGCATTCTCATTAAAATGAGTGAGCTATCATTTTTCTTTCTATTCCCAGCTATCAGCAATTTTATTTACCAGTGCATTTTAAGTAGAACACAAAACTCAGCTAACCATTTATGGTTGTACTTTCTGAATAGGCAAGTATTGTCTATTGCAAAGACAAAGAGTTTTAGAGCTGGAATGAAACTTAACTGGTTTCATATTAGATATTTCACATTACAAATGAGGAAACTGAGGATCAGGAAGATTAAGTAGGTTGTCCTAAATCAAAATCTAGTCAAAGGTAGGGTTGATGCCATGCTTTCCGAATGTTCTACAGCAGATGACCTCAAAGTCCTAATATTACTTCAGTAGTAGTTGTGGAATATGGACCTATAAATTTCTGTCTAGCAAAAAAAAAAAAAATTGGCCAGAGAAGAGCTGTAATTTATTGAAAGTCTACTTCGGCCTTATCAAAAGGAATTCCATATTGCAAAGGAATCAAATTCCATTTATCTTCACCCCTAACTGGATATGAATATTTTCCTATTGGCTTTTATGAATCTGCCCAGCTTTTATATTTTTTACTATTGGACAAGATGTCTCTTTGTATTCACATCAAAATATTGTAAAATATCAGCATCACCTTAATTTGTAAAGTGATAGCCTCATAAAATTGCGTCAATTCCATTGTTGGTCTTTGCAGAGTAAATTTACTTCTAATCTTGTACCTACCATTAAGCTGCTCATATCACTAATTTATTTCCCTTTTAAATAGCAATTTAGGCATCTTTCTTTGGCTCAGACTATTCATAAAATGTTTATATTAACTATTTATTAATCCTCTTGAGGCAGAGGGCTCAATTGCAAAGGGAACGGCTTTCAGATGAAAGAATCAGGGGTGGATCCAACTCTCAATTCTGTCACCAATAAGCCATGTGAGCTTGGGCAAATCATTTATCTTCTCTGAACTCTTCTTCATGTGCAAAATGTAGCAAGTGAATTTCCTGATCTCTAGGGTCAAAAACTCCACATTTCCAAATTGATCATTGTTTAAGACAATGTTAGTAATAATTACGCTTAGTTTGAAGCATATGGAAGCTTATGTGGAAGGTAAGGGAACTTCCATCCCTTTTACCTTTATAAACTTGGTACATATTTCAGTTCTAGCACTTAGACAAGTAAATAAATAATAAAATGTGATGTCTTCCTTACTATACTGTGAATTCCATAAAAGGTTAACTCATTTTTATAGGCTTAATGCCTAGCAGAGTTGACATTCTATAAATGCTTGATATATGAACAAATGAGTGGATGGTTGCCACAGTATAACAGTAAGAAGAACTTAATATGAGTTTACATTATCTCTCTAAACAGCCCAGAGATCATTATCCTGAACCTTATCAGAATACCTAGCACTTATATGTAATTTTGCCTATTTACAGCATAATGAACTTCACAGTTACATCTCTTATACCTGATCTCTTCCTGCCTAATTTTATACTCTTAACATACCTTCTTGACCATAAAACCTTTTTGAGAGCAAAATCCGTGCCTGATTCATCCTACCATTCTGTACCTATTCATTGCACTTATGTGGCTTTCCATCAATTTTAACTTTCCATCAATTTTTCCATCAATTTTAAATCAATGACAAGAAAATATTTTCAATATATCAGTGGCCAAATAAAATAAATGATACATTTTGTTACAATTTTTTTTCAGGGACAAAGGTTTGGAACAAGTTATCTGTGATGATAAAATTACATTTATTAATCTCAAATTTTTATCCCTAAAAAAAATCACTCACCCTGGTGACTTTATTTCTCTTCACAATCAATGTATCTTAATAAGATCTCACAGAGGCCAGGAAGCATGAAGAGTCCTTGACATTTCCACTGTTGTTCAAAAATAAATCACGGCAGAGTTATATTTTCATGATTTTATTTTATATAAAATCCAATGGTGTGGTATAAGCATTCCCCCTATCTTGCATGCAAATTATTTCTATGTTCCTTTTCTTTGTCAAATATTAATAGTCCACTACTCTGCGTAGTAGCAGAATACTGGTACTCCTTGTGGTACTCCTGATCTGTTTTGACTTATTATCACGTGATTCCAGGGTATTTACTTTAGGAAGATATCTTTTTGTTCTCAGTCGTGTCTGTTTCTCTGGTTGAAGGTTGTTTTCCCCTACATGCAGTTCTCTTTTCAGGCAGCATAAGTTTCTTAATTGCTATCTTGTAACTTTCACACATTCACATTTCTGTATTGGCACAAGCAATCTATATTAACACATATATAATGTTAGTATTTTCTAACTCACTTTTTAAATAGCTTTCACAATCCTAATTATGCTATTAATTCATTATACTCATTACAAATATGATTTGTTCATGGTGATCTTCATTGTTATAAGAAGTATTTTGTATTACTGTTATAAATGCTACCAATAAACCATAATTGTTAGAAACATCCTTAATACATTTATTGTTTGTTTCATCAGGCCCCACATAATCAATTTGGGCATATTTATGTCTATATAAACTTCAAAGGAACCAGATAATCCTTACTGCTCAAAAATTACCAACATGTTTTTTTAAATAACAGTTAAGATTTATTGACACTTGCCTTAGGTCAGTTACTATGCTATTTATCACTAAATGCATTAACATTGATATCTTATTAATGTTCACAAGCATCCTATGAGGCAGAAGCTTTTACTTCCTTATTTTACAGGTAAGAAAACTGTGGCTTAGACAGGTTAAATAAACACTCAAAATTTTACAGCTAATAAATGATGGAGCAGGAATTTCTGCCCAGGCAATTTCACTCCATGTTGTATATTTTTTGTGGAGGAGGATGAGTTAGAAGATACTGTTTTGTTTGTATTTATATAATATAGTCTGCATGTCATTTTAAAATTCTGTCTTTCAACCAAAATTACAGGCAGTGAAAATTGAAACATTTTCAATAGGAATTGTAGGCTATCAAAAATATAATAAATCATTATTACTGAGAAATTAGCAAATATGGTAAATCAAAGTAGGAAAATAATGTAAGTGTACGTAATTATCAGCATAGTTTTCTAACTGTGAATTTGCTAGTGTTGACTGATTAATTTTATAGTTAATAAGCTTATTCACTGTGTACCTTAGAAGCTTTTTCCTTTTAATATGTAAAGTTTAAAGTTTAATATCTTTTCACAAAGATTAATCAAAGATTTTCCAGCTGCCAAAGATAATGAAGCAAAAATGATTAAAAGTAAATTTAACCACAAAGGTTTTGATAGTAGTACATTACCTCCTGTCCATTTGTGAATTGATTTTTGTAAAAAAGCAAATATATAAAATCTAATACTCATGGTCTTTTATTATTTCCCATTTGCTGTCATCAAATTAGAATAATATTCATAAGAGTTATGTGCATAAAATAGGTATGAAACCATACTCTGAAAGTTTAAAGACTCTATGAGCCTTTTAGAAAAGATGCCTTAACATATTATCTAAATAAAAATAGTTATACAAATAAGTATTTCCTGCTTTTATTATCTGAAGCTGAAACTATGTGAAACTTAAAAGCCAAAATATTCCTTGCTTTTTAATTTGTTTTATAAAACTTAAAAAGCATGGAATTTACAATGAGGAGCAAATAATTTCTTTGAGAATATAAGCGTTTCATCCAAATAGCCCTCAGAGCAAAACAATGCATTGGGGTTCACACATCTATCACATTCAAAGTCTAGGAGGCATACCCTGGAATTATGACCTCAAAGAGCTTATCTTTTGGACTGTTTCGTTTATTTGGGGGGTTTTTGTTTGTTTTCAATAATGAAAATAATAGACACCTATTGACTCAACATCTAGATTTTACAAAGTTAAGTATTTCTTAACCTACTTTTATTATACAAAAATGCAAGCGGACATATCAGAGCCAACAGCTCACTTTTTCACTTAGAATTCCTTATAGCCAGGCCTTCTGAGGCATATGGTTACTACTACATTTCTGATTTGCAAAACAATTTATTAAAATTTCCCTTCAGACAACAATATGGGGGTATATGATTTTTCTTATTGGAGTAATGAAAACTTTCTATAATTGACTGAGATGATGACAGCACAAACTCTGTGATGAAAATGAAAGCACTGAGTGTACATTTTGAGAGGACTGTACAAAGCATAGGACTGTATAACACAGGGAATCCAGTGGTGGATGATGGACTGTGGTTAACAGAATAAATATGAGAACATTTTCTCCTGAATGATAACAAATATATAATACTAATACAGGATATTAATAATTGGGTGGGCTGGGAGGAAATACACCAAATGTAAGATATTGGCTATAGGTGGTAGTAATATTTTGATGATGCTCTTTCATATTTTGTAACAAATGTTTCACAAAAATGCAAGGTGGTGGCGGGGGAGATGTATGGGAACCATGTATGATGATATGCATGTTTGCTAGGTAAATTCACAATTTTTACTATACATTTATTGTTTATATATGTTCATGTATGAATAACCTTCAATAATATTTTATTTTAAAAAACTGAAAAAAAAAATGTCCTTCAATTGAGATAGAAATAAAACATAAGTACAGGGGTGATTTTAAATGATAACATTTTAAGTGCCATTGATTTTCAAAAGAAACAAAAAAAAAGGCAAGCAAAGGTAATATATTAAGTGATTATGAGCTAGAGATCTGTAAGAGATCGAGCTGGATTCCAATACTGATTTTGCCACCAACCAGATACATGGTCTGGGGTAAGTAACTTAATTTTTCTAAACCTGTTTTCTTCATCCATAAAAAAGAAATAAAAATGTTATTTCCCTCATAGGGTTGTTGTAAAGATTAGATGATGTAAGTAAAACAATTAGCTTAATGTTGGGAATAAAGCACATTAAACTAACAAAACATACTGATAAATGATAGTTATTGTCATATTTATTAGAAAACTGGGGAAGTAATATGTCATTTTTCAGGGATGTTGCAACAACAACAAAAATCTACAACAATAAGAATTTAAATCACAGTTTATGCTTCCTTTGTGTATTACTGTAAAGTAACTAAGTTTGAATTGGACTAAAGAAAGAAGTTAAAGTACCTTTCATTACTATAAGCCTTGGAGTTAAGAGATGTGCAATGAGTACTTGACCTAAGGAAGAGAACCACATGCTAGGAGGAAATTGTGAATAATTAACTTGTTAAATAATTCACTAAAATTAACCACTGGTCATGCTGTGAACCACTTGGTCATAGTTGAAGATGTTGTATAAAACAATAATGATTACAATACAAAATTCTATGTGGAAAAGTCCTTACTTCAAATGAGTCCAAAAATCCTATTAGAATACCTAGATTATGGTGGCACAAGGCAATAGGAAAAATAAAGGAAATGGTAATACCTTAGTTATTTTTATACTTAATATTAATGAATTAATTTAACCATATAAAATTGCTATTTTTATGAGTTTAAAAAAAATGTTTACATACTCCATCAGAAATTTCATGAGGTTCAGCCTAATAGTTTGGCTGGGCTTTTATGTTTGGGTCAGCTTTACAGTTCTATCATAGCAGACTGTGGAGTAGCCTAAAGCCTCTACTCTTTTAGAAGTCATTGCCAAAATGCAGAGGTTAGACAAAATCACAGACACAGAACCAATTCTCTGAAGAACATAAGATGGCATTATATAAGTATTCTTGGCTATGTTACATCAGCCATAGCAATGTATTTTCTTCAGCGTAATCCTTGAGCCACCAATTATCCTTGAGCAGCCAATAATCCAATTTGGAGGTTATAAATTTACATGTGTCAATCCCCCGTTCTAAAATAATTTTGACCTCTAAGCTAAATCCTTGGCTTTAAAAAATTGTATTTCCAGGGCATGTAACTATGAATCTTGTCATGCCATGAGTCAAGACAGGGGAGTGTCATATGACCCAGGGGGATGGGGAGAAAGGAACAGTTAAGATTAAGAGGGGTATTTAGTGGTCATGGGGAAGGTTTTTCATTACTTTACAGTAATGGACACAGGACATGGTAAATATCATCAAAAGTTATTAAACTGTACCATCTAAATTGTAAACTATACTGTAAACCATTGATAATGTTTAGTTGCTAAATTTTACTATCTGTATAACAGTTATAACAATGCTAACATCCATTTAAAAAAAAAGGTTTTAATATGGGGTGGGGAGGGGGGAGGGTGGTTGGGTATGTGGGAGTCTCTAATATTCCATGTGTGACTTTGCTGTGACCTAAAACTTCTTTGAAAATTAAATGAAAATTTGGGAGACACTGGGGAATGAGAGGGGGAAGGTGTCATGGTACACTGGACATACGATAATATAGTGATAAAAGGAAAAAAGAATAATTTTTTTAAAAAAGGAATTTTTTTGTTTTTCTTCCCATTTTTTTGAATGTCCCAATCCGCTAATTATATTTTATTTTTAGTTTAGTTTTTTTTTTTCTTCTGAGTTTCCTTGTACTTATCTATTGCATTTAAGCTTATCATTCTTATTTCTTTTTCCTATTAATTTTATTTGGTTATTATATGGGCATCATGTTCAAGGAAGGTTTAGATCACAGAAGGGTTACAATGGGGGCTACAGAGGAGCATTGGTGGGGGGGTGTCTGGGATGGGGGATTCATGGGAGTAAGTTCATCTGAATATACATGAAAGATATATAAAATCATTCAAATGATCAAGGGATGGGGCATGATCACGGTGGGTAGACAATCACTCAATAAATGAGGGAATCTTAATTCCCAGCCTGGAGAGCTCTGTCACATTCTCCAAGGGAGCAGCAACAGTCCCGAGTGCAGGGGCAGTGTCTGGCAAAAGAGGATGGCCCACTGATGGGTTCTTGTTATTGATGACTAGCCTTATGAGTCTTTGCTCTTGGAATTGAAATTTAGCTTCCTGTTATGGAGTGCCTAAGGGTTGCCACCTAGAGCCTCCTTGTTGTTTAAATGTGGCCTCTCTCTAAGCCAAACTCAGCATATGAATGCATTACCTTCCCCTCAACATGGGACATGACTCCCAGGGATGAGCCTCCCTGGCAACGAGGGATTAATACCAAGTGCCAACTGGCAACACGATTGGAAAAAGACCTTGAATAAAAGGGGGAAAAGGTAAAGACGAATAAATTCACGTGGCTAAGAGACTTCAAGAGTCGGGAGGTCATCCCAGAGGTAACGCTTACGCACACCTCAGTAGGATCTCATAGAACAGCAAAGTGGATATCACCCCACACAGAGGGGCTCCTGAGGGCTCTGGAGACACCCAGATCCTATATAAGGGGGGATAGCCCCAGAGATTGATGCCTTATTAGTGGGCTCTACTTTGGAATCTGTGCTCCTGAGAGTGACAGAGTTGGACTCAAATAAGTCCTCCCTGCACATGGTCCAACAGTCCCTTCTATTCAAACCTATATGTGATGCTGGAGTTTTTAGGTATACTTCCAGAGACTGGAGCCTCTGGCCTACCTATGTGCCAGCTGTGCCTGGAATCTCAGTGGAGCTGCAACTCCTACCCTACAGCTCAATGGACTCACCCAAGTTAATTGACGAGGAAGCAAGGAGACGACGATGGGCAATAGCCATCCCAGGGAATGGAGAGGGCCTGCAGCGGCAGGCAGGATAATCCCATCCACCGTATCCATGGGATATAAGCCCTCTCTCACTTGGAGGTAGAGTGGATGTCATCTTCCCAGTCCCCTCAGGATTGGGGGAAGAGCTATGGACTAGAGTGGACTTAATGGTATTCTGTTGTAGACATATTGTAATTCAAGCAAGGGAAGAAATTATAACAGTGAGGTGGAGCCGGTGGCCACTGGACGCTTTTGGGGCAGGGAGGGGAAGAGCAGCTGAAAAACAGGGGCTTTTTTGGGACTTGGGGGTTGTCCTGAGTGGCGTTGTGGCGACAGATGTAGACCATTTTACATCAGCATATACCATGCAGAACTGTGTGGGAGAGAGTGTGGTCTACGATGTGAACTGTGTTCTATGCTTGGTGGCAAGGCCCCAGGATGTGTATATCCATTACGGGTGATGTGCCACATTGATGAAAGATGTTTGTGTGGGATGTTGTGGGAGGTGGGGAACATGGGAATCCCTGTAATTTCTGTGTAATATCTAGGTAATATAAGCACCTTATATATATATATATATATAAAGAAAGAAATTGACTATAACATACAAATTTAAAAAAAATTGTATTTCTGAGAATAAAAGGCATAACTAGTATTCACCAATATCAGGTCCTTCATTCCTTCCAGGGTACATGGAAACCTCACTTCCCAATCCACTTGCATATAAGTGGGGCCCTATGACTACTTCTGGCCAATGAAATGTGAGCAGGAATAATGAGCATCACTTCTCAGGGCTGAAAAAGTGAAAAGGCCCATTCAGTTTCCCCTCCTCCACTGCAATAACCAAGAGCATCTTAATTGCGATTGTGGAGCCACGAGATCAAAAGAACCCAGATTGCCATGTCACTTCACAGGCGACAACTGCCCCTTAGAGTCACCCAATCCCAGGGTGGCTTTACATGAGCAAGAAATAAAATTTATTGTGTTGAAGCACTGAGAGTATGGAGTTATTACCACGGGATACTTAGATTATCATGAATACTACAATGACCATGCAAAAATGAAGATGGTCAAAACCATTATTTGTCTTCCTCAGATACTCTGCTTAAAAGTTTATAGCTGTTTTATATTTTTAAATGCATAGTAAAAGAAAGATTGAACAGAAGTACTCTAAAATGGCATCAGGAATTAAAGTGTGATTTTTGTCTCAGTTCTCCAGATTTTATCTACTTTGATTATTTTTCAAATAATAAAAACAGAAAATTTTAAATTTTAACTAACATTCTGTGCTCCCTACCCCACCCCCACTCCCTACAAACTCACACATACTACACTCTTTATTTTAAAAAATGGTTGTTTGCGTTTGTGATTTTGTTTGGGTTTGGGTTTGGGTTTCAGGGGGGATTTTTGTTATTGTGTGTTGTTTTATTTTGTTTTAAAGAAAATTTATGTAGGGTTTGAAGCTGAAAACCTGAAGCTGGAACCTAAGATTTAAGATGTAAACTCCTAGATTCTGTTTTATAAAACATGTTTAGAGAAGACTGGATTAAAACCTTAGGAGACCCAAGCACTGGAAATACTTTGGTTTGCCCTAACCCATCTACCCATTTGCAAAGCTAACTCAAAAATACATGCAAGGAATTTTAACAAAGATTTTATTTTTTCCCATGACTATACTAATTCTTCATTTTCCTTTTTATTTTTAAACCTTCAAAGATTAAAATGTTTTCAAAAAATCTTTTTCTGTCCCTTATGTGCTAGTACTCTAACCATTGTGTTTATATTAACTTGGAGCCAGTGACATTAAGTGATCAACTAAGGTTGATTTGACTTTCAAGTTCCAGGATGAAACTGAGAAGGATAAAAATGGAAAAGAGGATAGTTTCCATCACAGAATAATCAAATTTGACTCTTCTTAATTATTTAGAATGAGGTAATATAATATCCAAAATAGTTTAAAGAACTAACCAATAAATTTATATAGTCTTCAGATATAAAGATAATCATTTTCTAGCCTTTTCTTCTGGGATTTTAAGCAAAATGGGTTACCCCTATACAACTCTGCCAATAAAAATAGGCTCAGAGCACTCCAATCCTATTGGAGCAATTGTCTTCTTTTGCTTCTTCCTGACTTCTTGTTCTCACCTGCTCTACCCAAATTTTGAACTCTGATGTTTGTGCTTTTGACCTTGGTCAAGGAATTTGCTTCCTGGCTTTTGACCCTGGCATACCCCAGACTTCACAGTGTACTTGGCTGATAGCCCATCCTGTTCTTTTCCAGTCTTGAGGAAAAAACTATTACAGCTACTATTTAGTGAGCAATTGTGTTAGGCATGTGCTAGACACTTAATATACATCATCCCAACTGATACCCACAGTGGGCCTGGATCATAAGTATTTTTATCACCTTATGGCAATTAAGGAAAAAGTTTTACAGGAAGAAGTCAAGCTTTGATCACAAATACCAATTCCTTGCTTTTAACTACTACTAATAGTATCTCTGTATCCACATGTTCATTAAACATATATGTTTAGGGGGCAGATGTGGCTCAAATGGTTGGGCATCCATCTCCCATATGGAGGGACCTGGGTTTGATCCCAGGGACCTACCGGTAAAATAAAGAAAAATATAGGAGGTACGTAGGCCACCTGGCCCCACATTCAGGTGCACCACCAGGCCCGATGTGCGGGCGTGCCAGGCCCCACCGAGCCATGCAGCAAGATGATGATGTAACAGGAGAGTGACACAAGGGAAAGCCAAGATGAGATGCGCTGATAAACCAGGAACTAAGGTCGCACAGGTGGTAGGACACCTCTCTCCCACATCAGAGGTTCTCAGGATCGAATCCCGGTGAAGACAGGAGGAGAAGGATGAGAAGAGAGGGCAGGAAACAGACACAGAGAATTGCCCAGTGAATGGACACAAAAACAGCAAAAACGGGGTGGGGGGGGAGTTAAAAATGGATAAAAATAAATAAATAATTTAAATATATATACTAAGCACCTACTATGTCTCAGGTTCTGTGGTAAATAATGGTTATAAAAGTGTGAACAGTATAGACAGAGTCCTTAATTTCATTGTGATAGAATTCTAATGGAGATCATGTGATAAATATGCAAACAGATAAATAATTTCATTTTAGAACATAAGTGCTATGAAGAAAAGAAAGTAGAAGTTAAAGTGATGGTGAAAGACTGGAGGGGTCTGTGTGGAAACATTAAATGGGCAGTCGAAAGAAATACTGAAAAGAAGCCAGATTTGGAAATCTAGCTAGGGAAATTCCAGAACAAGGGAATTGCAAGTTTACAGGTACAGAGTTAGGAATGAGCTTGCTATCCTCCAGGAATAGAAAGTCTATTGTCACTGAGTACAGTGACCCAGGAGAAGATGTTTGCAGAAGAGCTGAGAGGTAGATCCTTGTTGTCCACGCTGAGTTAGAACTTAATTCCACGTGCAATGGGAGCCACATTTTAAGAAGGAAAGTGGCATGATTACAACTCAAATTTCTAAAAAGCACAAATAATGCATCATCTTTAATAATGAATAGGGCAATAGGGGTCAGAAAAGATATGAATATATAAGGTACTCCAAAGCCCAAGGCACAAAAACCCTAAAAAGAAATAGATTTTCTACACCCTCAGCAAATCAGTACTATCCCAGGAACTAAGTGAGTAGATGGGAGATGAAGGATCAGATTTTAATTTGCTAATATTTAATTATATTTATGTGTATCATCTCTTAAGGCTTGGGATATCCTGCCAAAGTAAAATATTGGCACTCTAAAATAATGTTTTCAGAATTCCAGATAGCCCTGGCAACAAATTACAAGCTCTACAGTCTTTATTTACAAAGCATGCTATAGATGGAAAATTAATAAATTATAACCATAAAATAGTTTTATTAGGTTCTGCATATACAGAAAGCAAATTAGATAAAAATCCTTAAGGTCAAAGACTTATCTTCTTTTATGGAAGGGAAAAAAGATGGTGCCCACTTGTACAAAATCCATCTGGACAGACATTATGGAGAAAGTATCTTACCATACAATGTTTTCTTTTATAATAAAACCCAGAAGATATAGTACTTTAAAAATTAAAATTTTACAAACTCTGAGACTTTGTAATAAGAAAATGAAATGAAATTTGTACACAATACATGGGAATTTGGTTATAGAATTTACAAGTCATGTTTATAGGAACTACAGATAAATTTCCAAATTCCTTTCAGAAATATACTATCCTATTATAGTCCCCAAAGTTGAGAAAAAAAGAGTATCAGAATTAGAGTGATAAGATTACAATCAAATCTTAACAAATCTTATCTTTAATGCATGCCATAAAATATAATATTAATTAGTTTATCATGAGTATCATGAGAAATGTAAATAGCAAGCTTAAAAACTGGAGCCAAAAATTAAAATGTAGGTGGGAAACACAGGAACTAGGGTGACTTCCAGAATAAATCCGAGTGTCCTAGAAGTAGCAAAAGAAAAAATATTCAGCATATTTTAACAACTTAACTACAGAGTGACTTCATGTCCCTGGGAAAAAAGAAAATCTTAATTTTCTTATAAAAGAATATGGAATACACACATTTCAAGAACCATAAAAGTTGTAACTAAGGAAAGGCCATCTGGGCAACTAGATTATCTTTACAATACACTCTTCCATATTTTATTTGGTCCAATTTTAAGTACCTCAGAAAATTAGATTTCCATCATCTCCTTGACAATTTTCTAATGAACCATTATATATTATTCCTAAGTAATAATCCCCACCAACTGGCTTAAAGTACTATACCCATGTCTTACTGGTATTTTTTATTACTATGTTTTCATTACTGCCATATTACCAAAATAATGTTTATGTGTGTAAATGTTAAAGTTCTGATTGGGAAAACAGAAGCTGGCAGTGGTTGAGCGGTGAGTTTAAATACTGAGTCCCCAAGGATGAAAATAAAATAATATATAAGGTCTACTCTCATCCATTACTAATTGCAATATGAGCAAACCTCTAGGAAAAAGAGATCCCTCTCCCTTCTTGAGTGTAAGGGGCATTTGGGGAATTTGTATATCATGGGCCTGCCTGACAAATACATGTACAGGAACAATGAGGCGCAGCCAAAGGGTCCTACTTTCTCTAACTCATCCTTGCCAAGAAAAACAACATCGTTGCCAAGCTCACTATGAGGCAGCACGTTGCAGTGGAAAGTACTGAGCACAGAATGAGAAGTCAGAAGGCTTGCAGTCTAGTCTCAGGTCTGTCAGGATCCAGAAAGATTTGACCATGCCAAGCCCTTTGGCATCTCTAGGACTCAGTTTTCTCATTCACACAATGGACTGTGGGCAAGACTCCTTTCAATGCCCATATTTTAATATATGATGATACTTACCTAAGACAATAGAACTAAATAGACAGTCCTTCTAAAGATATGCTGATATGAACTGTTACACAATGATTGTAGCTATAACAGAAAATATATAAATTCATCCTGCAGATGAACATGTTAAGTTTTAGAGTGGGGGAAGTTTTGTGAGAGTTTGAAAAATATAAGACAAATCTTTCTTATCTGTTAGAAAAAGCAGTGAGAAAAACTTTTTTTATGTTTTAAAATCTCTTCAAATCCCAGGTTCTATGAGTATATTCCATTTTAAGAGAAAAATCGACTAATTTAAGGAAAATGAGTGAATACAAAGTCATATTATTATGATCTTTATTAACTCAAAACTGGAATAACGGGTAATGAAAACTCCTAAGTAGATCCCAAACTCCTTTTATTTGTCAAGTTCAATCTTTTTCTTCCAAACATCATGGTAGATTAACAAAGTTTGAAACTATGTGAAATGACCAAAAGGAAGAAGGGAGAAGAAATATATACCAAAATGCTGGATAATCCATACCTTGAATAGGTATTCTCTGATTAAGAAGTTGGTTTTATTTGTCCTTCTCTTTTGGGACCAGGGTTATTGGGTCTTAGTAAATTATTTTACCCCTGGTTATGTAAATTATTGGTTTCCAAACTTTTCTGATAGGATACCCCATCAGTTTAAAATGTTCAGTATATATGCCCAATATTTATTTATGTATTTATTCATCTATTTATTCTGACAGCTTATTACATATACTGTTGTACATTATTAAGCATAACAAAAATAAGTTGTTAAAAACCAGTAATGAGAACTAGATCATATGTGTTACTATCTTGCTAGTCATGGTGCTTCATATTATCATTATTTCAAAGTACAAAGGCTCGTTGTTAATAAAAATAGATATAAATTCATATTTCAAATGTCTTATTAATTAGTTCAATGAGGTGGGGAGGATGACTTCTTGTCAGACTGAATTAGAAAGATCATCAGCATTTTTAACTATCCAATATGGCTAAGAATTCCTACTACAGTAGGAAAAGTGTAAACTCCACCAATTTTCTGTTGTTTACCAATATGCTTGTAATATTAGTATTATCTTCTTTGCAGAAATCCTTTTAAGCCACTTTTCCATTTTGTGACTGCTAATTTGGTTAAAACTAAATAATAGAATCCTTAAATTCTTAACTGAATACACATAAACATTAGTAAGATACAACCACTGGAAAAGAAAGGGTATGAACCACATATTAACTCCTCCCTGCTTTGCACCTTCCAGTATTTCCTCAGTATACTTCTGTGAGGGAGTAGGAGAGAATAGCTGACCTATGGGCAGGTGAGCGAGCCAGTATCAATCTGTATATTCCATATTTGTAAAAGCTTAGTATATTCTTTTAATAAAAAGTATAAATAGAAGTTCTGATATTTATTCCCCAAAGCCTACTTTAGAGACCAAAGGTATCAACAGACGTGGTAGGTAACCAAAGTTATTTGAAGCTTTGATACGTTCCTTGAATGTCAGTGGACCATGGGTATGTACTAGGCACACTCAACAGCATATGAATCTTTTGAGCATGACCAGTAGGAATTGTTACAGAGTTTAGAGGCTCAGCTCTCTTAAAACAAAATTTTTCACCTTGGTGCTTGAAACCATTCTTCCTCCTCTGAGTTTCAATCATTCATAACCTCAGAAACAAACAAACAAAAAAGTTTTAAAAGTCATTTGCTCACCTTGAACACATTCTATTCTCAGGTCAAGATGACATTAATCTTCAAGCCTTGATTATTCTGGGAGATGTTGCGAAGGGTTTTTCATTGGTTAAAGGTCACATCATTCCACTGCATGAGCTTGAAATGATTAGTGATAATGTGTGAGTGTGTACAATGTATCTGAGCTCCCTCTTTTATATTCTTTATATTTTATAAGCTTTGTAATTTATATGTCTTCTTTGAACAAATAGTTATTGAGGGCCTTCTATAGGCTTGATACTATGACAAAGTTGCAGTTCTTATTTGAGGAGGGGAGACAGACAATAAATGTGTGTATGTGCATGCATGTAGGAGGAGATAAGAAGAAAACTCTGAATAATTCCAAACTTCGATTAGCTAACATTGTCTAAAAGAGTCTTAAAGTAGATGAAGGACACAAGGTGAGGGGGTTGAGAGAAAGGACTATTTTAGATCGGGTAGTCAGGGACTGTCTCTCTGATGAAGGGACATGGAGTAGAGAGCTGAGGTGATGGAGGAGCACACCTACAGACATTTCGAGAAAGGGGGTCCACACTCAAAGACCACGAGGTGGGAACGTGAGGTTTGAAAGAGCAGAAGGAAGGCCATAGACACAGTAGCAGGATAAGGAGGGGAGAGTGGTGGAGAAGGAATTAAGAGAAGTGAGGTGGCAGGTAGGGAAGGCCTTGGAAGTCAGGGTCAAGTTTATGTTGGATTCTGAGGGCAATGGGAAGACGTTGGTAGCTTTTTGAGCAGAGAACTGACATGACCTAACATAATTTCAAAGGTTCAGTTTAAATCCTTTATGGATAATAGCACATAGAGGCAAGATTGGAAGCAGGAAGACAAGTTCAGAAGCTTTTTCACTAATCCAAGTGAGCAATGGTATTTTGGATGAGGTAGTGGTGGAGGTTGGATTTGGAACACATTCTGAAGTGGAACTATCAGGATTTACTAATGGATTGGGTATGTACGTATGAAATAAACGGCAGCAAAAAAAAAATAAAATCTTTGTATGCTTAAAATAACTCTAAAGTTCAAATCGAAAGCGGAATCCAAAATTAAGACCACTTGGAGGAGTCTTCTCACAGCACTCATACTTCTCATACACCTTTTCACAGTTGCAATTAATTTTCTTTGCACTTGTTTTTGTAACAGCTGGGGGAGCACCCAGTAGAAGCTCCTGAAAGGCAGGATTTGTTGCTATCCATCTGGTTCACTCAATATCACCTGCACTAAGCTCAATGCCAGGTACTTGCTGAGCCCTCATTAAATACTTGAAAGAATGACTGAATGACCATCTGAAGCCTTGAGCAATCTTGAAATTATATCTTATTAGAAACAATTGCAGGTTACAGGGATGTTGAAAGGAAATATTTTTCATTAGATGGCAGCTAGGACTATAAAGGGTCTCAAAAGTTTTTCTAGCTTATCCTTTCATATTATTTAAACTCCAGGAAAAATCTAATTTTACTGCTCCAAAGAGATGTTATGTCTCCTATACCATCAGCTTCCCTCCTCACCCCTCACATGGCTCCCTTGTCTGACGGCTTCTTGTGTCTACTCATTGTCACTGCTCGTTGTATTCGCTCATTGTCTCTGCTTGTCTTCTTTTAGGAGGCATCAGGTACTGAAACCTGAACGTCCCATGTTGGAGGCAGGTGCCCAACAACTTGAGCCACATCTGCTCCCACATCTGCTCCCTACTCATTGTGTCTGCTCGTTGTGTCAGCTCCTTGTGTCTGCTCATCTACTTTAGGAGGCACTGAGAATGAAACCCAGGACCTCCCATCAGCTTTTTCGGTTAGCAAATTCTTCTGTCAGTGGAATTTTACCCAAATCTTGCATCACAGTCATATTAAACATTTAATCTATTTAATAATTCTTAGAAAATCGTTTTTCTGTTGATAAGAGATACCACTAGGCCTTCATTATTCAAGTTCAAGCAAAACACAATAGAATTTTAGAGTTAGGTCTAGAGATAATTTTCAAATCTTATTTTCAATGATTGTGAACTCCTTCTCCCATAAACTTCCATGCTAGTTGTTAAAAGCTCTTCAAATTGATTTTGTTGCATTTCATTTCACCCCTTCTTCACATCACCGGGGGAAATGGAAAAGGAGAGTGAAGAGATTGAGACCGAAAGTTCTGGAGGTGAGAAAGTGCAAGGTAGTGACTGGTCTAGATAATGTTAGCTACTTGAAAGTCGGAATTATTCAGAGTTGACCATACTTGAAGCTTGCTGTATTAGTAACATATAAATGTACTGGTCCCTAACATTAAGTTTTCTATTTTAAAAAAATAAGTTCATTTAACCTTTCACTGAAATGTCAGTAGGCTGAGGCTTTGGAAGGTGATCTGCAGAAAGAAGGCTGCAGTCATGATGGAAAGTCTTTGTAAAACTACACAAGAGGACACCAAGTGATGTGTGGTTTGTGATGTCAGCAGAACCCGCGGATAGAATCGCTTGGGTTTCCATCTCTTGGCTAGAGAACGTCCCTACAAAGAAGAGGCTAACCCCCTGACACCGCCAGAAACTTTCCCCTGAATTGGCCTCCCTTTGGAGAAGGAGTGCCCCCTGCCTGGCGGACCAAGCGAATCCCAGAGGTCGGTCTTGGGGACGCTTTCACTAGGGAGCGGCCCCTCAGGCCCTGCGCCGAGACGGGCGGGGTCACCGGCACTTGAGCCAACAGGGGCCGAGCCCCAAGGCTGGGACACACGGAAGGGAGACCCGCGCGCTTGAGGGAGACAGCTCCGGGCAGGGGGGGCCAGGGTCCCCGGGGCCAGCTTCGGCTCCAGCGCCCCGGCCCGGAAGCCTCCTGGGCAGGCTGCCAGGGTAGGGAGGGACGCGCAGCCCCCACCCCCGCCCCCGCAGGGAGGCCGCGGCCCCGGCACCCGCGAGGTGGCGAAGCAGGGACCGGTAGGGGCGAGGTGGGAGAGGGCGGGATCGGCGGGGTGGGGTCGGCCGCTCTCCCCGCGGTTTTACAAAGCCCATGAGCCAGCCTGGCCGCCAGGCCCGACCACAAGCCGCTGCCCAGGTGCCTCCAGTGTCCTCAGGTAGCGCTGGCGCGGGGCGGAGATGGACGTGGGGCGTGGCCCGGGGTCCGCACCAGGGTGGGCGGGATGATGTGGGCGTCTGAGTTCCCCCCAAATCTGCCCTCAAGGTACACAAGGGCGTGGAGCTTACGTTTGCACGCCTGAAAGGGGGAGGGGGTGACCCGGTTACCTCGCGCTGACCTCACTGCTATTTGATAATGTACAGGGCTCCGGAGGGTGTCACTGGCTTCCAAAATACTTTGGGTGTTTTCTGCACCCTCCCTTCCTAACCACCCCCCTTCAACACACAAGCACACACACAGACACCCCACCCACTCGGGCAGAGGCGGGTGGCTGGAGGGATTAGAGAGATGAAGGCACTGTCTGTCCAGAAGAGATAAGGATCTGGGCAGGTCGTGGCCACGCTGGGGTCTTCAGAAGGTAGGCACAGCATCTGCTGCTGGTCATGCCCGGCCCTCAGGTGATGCGTGATCCGTGTTTTCTTGGTTTGTTAGCTCTGAAAGCCCCGGCTATAAAAAGGTTTGGGTCAATAATGAGACTTTGATCCCCAGAGGCTTTCTTTACCCTGCTCTCTGGGTGGGCAGGAGTCTGGAGGAGGGGCAGATGGGAGTTTGAAGTGGATGTTCAAGGATGCTTTGTTTTTAAAACTGGCAAAATTTTAAAAAAAGAAAAAAAAAAACTGAATCAGGCTTTTTTTTTTTTTTTTTCAAATATGCATTTTAAGAAAACCAATAGCTCATGAATAGAATGGGTGTGGCATTGTTAAATTTGAAAACTAAGTTTACTGTACAGTTTTGGGGAAACTGCTTCCTTATCTGCTTTTTTATGTGCTGTATCTGTGTTGGGAATCCTGTCACCTGGTATTGGCTACCGAATTTGGAGCAGATGTCTATTATATTCTTTTTATATTGGTGCTTCAGGTGAGTGCGACCTTGCTTCCTGAGCCTTTAATCTTGGTGTCTAGTGATAGGGAAAAGGCATTGAAAATGTGCCCTCTGCAAGTTTGGGAGCAAAGAGGAATGCCATAGATCTTTTTTCCCATTAAAGTTTTCACATAGTGGCGATGTAAAACCCAAAGCATTGTTTACCACCTGTCAGACTCACTCGGAAGTGTAAGAATTAACTAAGAAAAGATTTGTAAAATACTTCCCAAATATAAAATTCTATAAATATGCTAAATAGTAATAATCCACCCATTGTTAAATTTATGTAGCTACTCCTGCCATGCATACAGGATGATTCAGAATGCATGTTTCCTGTCAATTAAACAATGAGTTTGGAGTAAAATAATGAGCTCAATTCACATCCTGTAAAACTTTGAAATAAAACTTCTCCCAGAAGGCCACATTGGCAGAAAATCATAAAGTAAGCAGCATTTCAAAAACTATATATGAAATGGCATTTACCTTATGGTTGAGGGGAAAGAGACCCAGTGAATTTCAGAAACCAAGCGTTATTCAGTCCCAGTTCCTGTATGCCTGAACCATAAACATTCCCTTACATTTTGGGTAAGTCTATAAGGAGGACAAACAGGTTTTGTAGGATGGCCTATTAGCTGTCCACTCTAATCATGAAGTAGGCCTCTTGGTATTTTAAGGCTGTGGTTTTGTTCATAGACAATGAAAGAAAATCTTTATTGTTACTTGGATAAATTATTTATTCTTCCAATATCTTGGGCTTGTTTTTTAAAGCATCCTTAACACCAGCAATCAGTTTAATATCCTGAAGATAAGTGAATTAGTTTGTTCTCAGTGGATTGGGTGACATGTTAGCATTTTTCTCTTTGCATGTATTTAATAATAAAGTGTGTCATTCTTCTGTTTACTGGTCTCCTAGAGTAAAACCTGTTCCTTATGCTAATTTTAAGTATAAATATTGATATAGATAGTCTTTTCTCTTTATGACAACAACTCCAGATTTACTATTGGCAGATTAAGCCGTGAGCAAAACCATGAAGTTGGGGATATTTTTCCTTGACACCCTCCCATTGCTAGTGTCCTTTCCTCGTTTCCTCCACTCATCTCTCAGCTGGAAAGCTGGTAAGGAGGCCCCAACCCAGTAAAGGTATCCCCTCTACCACCATTCACTCTTTTTTTTTTTTTTTTTAAAAGATTTAATTTATTTATTCATTTATCCCCCCCTTGCTGCTTGTGCTTGCTGGGTCAGCTAACCACGCTGTGAGGGCGGGCTTGCCTTCACCAGGAGGCCCCGGGAACCGAACCCGGGGCCTCCCATATGGTAAACGGGAGCCCTACCGATTGAGCCACAGCCACCTCCCGCCATTCACTCTCAACCCAAGTAAATTAACTTGTGCCTGCCTTTGCTGACTTTCCAACAGCTTGGTATGGATAAAAGCACATTAGCTGAAAAATAAAAGCAGTTTGCATTTATCAGGCAGCTATGATGTACACTGTGTCCTGTAATCTCATTAAATCCCTGTAACAATCTGATGTGGCAGATATCGTCTGTGTTTCACACAAGAGGAAGCTGAGGCTCAAAGAAGCTGTCATGCTCAAAGATGAGCACTGAGTAAAAGAGCCATGATTTGAACCAAGGCTGTCAAGCACTTCCTGCTGCATTGTGATCTCTGACTAAGAAGGGTTTACATTCTGGACTGAACCGTGGAAGAGTTCTCCAATAAACTAATTGGCCATGTGACCTCAGATAAGTACCCTAAACCCTCTTGGCCTATGGTTTCCTTTCTCTGGTATTGGATTAAATTATCTCTCAGAGATGGAAGAGACTGTTCCAAGATTTTGGTAGCCAAGTCCTTAAACTTTTCCTTCCACCGGATTCCAGAATATGCTCTCACCTGCACTCCCCTTTCCTCCACTCCCTCTCCTTTGTTAATCTTTTCTTCCTATAGGTCTCAGTAAATATCACCTCCTCCAAGGGTTTTTACCTGACTACAGTTCTGTTATTCTCTACCCCAGGCTTAGAGATCCCCAGGGCATTGATTACAAACTGTGATTATTTTATTTCTGTTAGTTTACATGTGGTGGTAGTTTTTATCATCTTCCTCACTGCTCCCCACTTCTCCCATCAGAATATGAGTTGCATGGGGCCAGAGTTCTCTTTAATCTGACATTTTTCATCACTGTAATCCCAGAGCCTAGTACAGTGATGACTGGCACATAGTTAGTTGGTGATCAATAAGTATATGCTGAACAAATAATTTGACATGTGTGAACGGCCAGTATATTGTCCCTTCCATGGGATAACCCAAACGAAGCATCATCAATCTTTGATTGCTTAGAAAGAGGGAGCCTGAATTATGAAGGGAGATAAAAGTATTGTAATTGGAGACCATGGGGCTGCCTTCAGACACACAGGACAAATGGACATACTACACATAGTCCAACTCCCATATTTTACAGCACAGAACTGACTATCAAAACAATAATAGAAACTTGAGGGTAGAAAATACTTTATAGAGATTAGTTAATGATCCAAACCATTGTTTTATTGATGAAGAAATGGAAGCCCAGGAAAGTATAGAACATGAGGTAGAGAACGTAAGCTCCCTGACTTTCAGCCCAGCACTCTTTTCATCAAGAGTCAAACAGGGAGTAGAGGTGGCTCCAGCGATTAGGCACCTCCCTCCCACATGGGAGGCCCTGGGTTTGGTTCTTGGTGCCTCCTTAAAAAAAGAAACAATGAAGGGGGAGAAATAAATAAATAAATAAATAAATAATCTTTGAAAAAAAAAAAAAAAAGTCAACCAGTTCAACAGGGGTAGAGAGCTTTGGATGATGATGATTGCTTTGTGACATTCTTAATAGCCTTAGGTTGTCCAGACCAATCCAGGGTAGCAGCATTAGAAAATAGCAGAATGCCCTACTATGTATGGATTGTCTAGTTTTTAATTTCAGATGATCCCTATAACTTCAGTGACTCATTTACCATTTTAATGATCCAGAAGGCAGCCATTTATACCTATCATTACTTCACCAATTCTCTTTAAATTCTTGAAAGCTCCAAATGGAAAATCTACAGTGCTGAGCATTTAACACTAGTGTGACAGAGTCAAGATACATTTAAAAGATGGTTGATATTTTGAACTCCAAAATGTTGATCACTTATTTTAAGGACTAAAATGATAACTTTTCTTCTCTAACTTAGAAAGCAATCTTCATTAGAGTATTACATCTCATAAACAAGCAGTTCTTAAACTTCAGAAGACATAAAAATTATCTGGAATGCTTTTCAAAAGCTCAGATTGCTTGAAGCCATTCTGCATAGTTCTAAATTAATAAGTTTGAGATTGGACCCCTATAACTGCATTTTTAACAAACACCTTTAGTAATTTCTCAAGAAAATGGTCTGAAGATGTCACTTTGAGATCCTATAATAATTTTGGTTTATTTATAATTTTTCCAGATTCCTTATAAGAGGATTGTTTTGATGCTAATATATCTGAGGAGGATATCAGTGTGTTTGAAACCAGATATTATCAGAATTGGTCTACCAGATATAATAAGCATTTGTTTCCTTCTTGCAAATTCATATATATAAACGTGTGTGTGTATCCAGTTGCTTAATCATGAAATAGCTACTGGGTTTGATATTGGTCCAAAATGAAAGAATGTCCTAAAATGCTTGTCTTATACCAGAAGAAAGAATCAGTAAGTATCAATAAGAGTTCAGTGTTACTTTATTTTCTGAGGGGAAATACTAAAGTCCCCTGCCCTCAAGATGTTTTGTGCAGTTGAGAGATAAGATTAATTACCACAAAACATTCAGGGTCAAGGTTGTAGATAAAATATAGGCTATTCAGTTAAATTTGAATTTCAAGTACACAACAGATCATGTTTTAGTATAAGAATGTCCCATACAATATTTTTATTTGTTAAATCGGGCAACCCTACTTAGTAAGCATTAGCATTTAATATCATTATATTCCAGAACTGTGGGGAGCTGAGTGGTTAAGATTTGGGAAACTGGTAAAAATTCTGGAACCCAGTGGCACATTCCAACATACTCTCATACTGTTTCATGAATTCTGGGCTGCAGAAGCGACTTTGGATGATAGGATTATCTCCAGTGGAAGAGCGCAGAGGTAGGCGTTCTAGGCCACTCACTCTGGGCTAGGAGAGCTGGGTGGGCTCACTCTATGCTGGATGCCTTGGAAAAGTAGAATTTGGTATGGGCCTTTAAAAGGAGAACTTTGTTGATGGTAGAGTGGTGGAGGGGGAAGCTTTGGCAACTGTTGAGGTGCCAGATAGCTGAGGCTTTGAGAGGAGGCAGGTTACTTCAGGTTCCCTTAAACCTGAGGCTAATTAGGATGAAGTGCTGAGAAATTAGCTTGTGCAGGTTTTTCAAAAGTCCAGATTGTGGAAAGCTTTGAATTCTAAAGTGTTTAGACTGCCTATGTTGGAAAATGAGAGTGTCCTCAGAGAAGAGTCAGTTAGGGAAGAGAACATGATCAAACAAAGGGAGGTAGCATGGGGAAGTTGTAGGGAGCACAGGACTGGTACAAGCTCCTCCATTTATGAAGTGGGAGGCCTTTGATGCATTGGCAACTTCCATGAGCCTCCGTCTCCTGAGTAGTGAATTGAGAATAATAAAGGCCCTTAATAGTGTTGTTGTGAGGATAAAATGAAGTTGTGCAGTGCTTGGCACAGTGTGTGATATGGCGTTAATATTCAATTAATGATAACTAGTACCACCACAGCTGCTGCTGCTACTACTACACCACAGTTTTTATTGAAGGAGGATTAGTCTCTCAACAGCCTGAAAGAAGGGTTTTGGGGAGTGAAGGTAGAGGGAAATGATTGTTTAACATCTAGATATCAACAAAGCTTAAAAATCTTCCCTTCTCCAAAGTGAAATTTCATTATCAAAAACAGGCAGGATCAAGTTAGCAAAATAATGTTTGTACTTATCAAACATTTTGAAATAAGTACATTCAATCTTCTATTGTTTCTTCAGAGAGAGGAAATCTTTTGAATAATCAAAATAATTTATTATGATCCAAAGTTAAGTAAACTTTTTTTAAAAATTGTACATGTTATTCTTAACAGCAGATTTGCTATCTGACTTGTTTTGTTTAGGCTCAAATTTATATTAATTTGCACATGATAAGCTCACACTAATCACTCAGAATGTTGCTTCCCAAAGCCTTTTAAACAGCAAGGTGAAATGAGCTTATTAGGGATAATTCACAAAGCAACCGAGCTTCCTTCGTGTGGGTCACAGAGCACCCGGATAAAGTTGGAGATGGTATCCTGGAGGCTCAGGGATCAGACTCCTTGGTTTCCAATCCCTAATGGTTCTTCTGACTAGCTCTGCAACCCTGACTTGACTTCTCTAAACATCAGTGTCCCCTCATCTGTAAAACAGAACTAATAATAGTCCCAACCTCAGAGTTGTGGTGAAAATTACACAAGGGCATACAGTATCCTCAGAGTCCTCAGCGTGGGGTCTGGTATACAATAAGCATCACCTAGAATTCTGTGACTTCTGTGTCATCTTATCAATATATTATTTCTTTATTATACTCATAAATAGTTTAATTCAGGAAAACATTTATTAATGTGAGAGGTACTGAAGATCTTTAGGAATATCTTACATTTATTGATTTATACAGCCAGGCCTGTTCGGGGAGTTTTTTAAACCATCAAGTACAGTCTTCTTATTTCTAAGAATTTTTAACCTCAATTTTCATTATGTGTTCCTTTCTCCTTCCTACCCATCTATCTTCAACTTTAATAGGGTAATTGGTGTCTTTCTGAAAACTTTACATTAGAGAGTCTAGGTCCTAAAATTTATTTGGCTCACAAAGAACTATATACTGAACAATATTGGATTGGTTTAAGGTATATTATATTTACAAAAATGGCAGTTTTATTTTATTTGGTCTGTTTAAGCACCTTCAGGGCATGTCCCACATGCCTTCTTTATATTTATATAGTAGACTCATATATTTACTGAATGAATTGAATTTACAATAAAATGCATTGTAGTCTTTTTCTGAAGATACCTTTTCCTCATATTAGGAAATCTAACTTTAAAAAGTTAGATTCCTCTTCCGGGAATGCTCTTCCCTCAGCTCTTGCTGGACTCAGATGTCACCTCCTCAGAGAGGTCTACCCTGACCACCCAATCTCATTCACTTTTTATTACATCACTGTGTTTTATTTGTTAAAGTACATTACCATCTGATTAGTTCACCCTTTTGGTCTATCCTTACCCTCACTATAAGGACTCTAAGGTCACAGATCAAGTCTATATGATAACTACTGTTTTCCTAGCACCTATTACAGTGCCAGGCACTTAGTAGGTGCTTAACATATATTTTATCAATTGGTTGAATGGCTAAAGACTGAGATCTGGTCTTTTGAGCTTATAATACTGGAAAGCAGTAATTTTTAATTGTTTGAATCAAATTTACCTTTCAGAATTGGATTAAAAATATGAAATTCCTTGCTAATAAAAATTCACATGCACAAAATTTTGCATAAAACTTGAGCGAGACCAAGCACCTCAGGCTAAGAATCTAGGCTTTAAATGTGTATGTAAAATTATTAAGGAATATATATTCACTCATATTGGAATATTGAGTTAAATATCACAAAAAGAATGCAATCATTATGAACACCAGTGTCTTATTGTTCATACTTTTATGTTAATAAATTATATGTTACCTTGGGAAAATTTTGCAACCCTCCAAAGGAAAAAAAAAAAAAACGCTATAAAGTGTTACATATTTTATTTATACACTTGGAAGGATTTAAAGCTTACAGAGAAAGGCTAATAAACATACATACTATGCAGAAATATAAAGTATATTTCAAATAGGTAAGAAAAAAAATGAGTCAAAGGAAGAAATAAGAACATAAGATGGGGCCGAGATTCATGCTCAAAATTTATGCCATGAAATTCAACACTCTTGCTAGAAAATAACAAATTTTGTTCTCAGTTTTTTAGCAGCCAATGCAAATGAGAAAAAAAATGATCAGTTATGCCATGCAGTGGGTCATATTTTATATTTATATGACTATATTATATGTATTTAATAGCAAACAATTTCTTAAAAGAAAGAATCTTGAGTATTGTAATAAGGAATAAGGAATGTAGAGATTATCATTTCTCCTGCTTTATTTTTGGCATGTACCCTTTTACCTGATCCTGAAATAACCCAGAATAAAATGCTCAAAAATGACTAGCACTTTGGATTTCATAATTAAGATTTTATGGCTTGCTGTAATTTTTGTTGTGCACTATTTAAATAAAACAACTGAAGAGCTCATTCTCCCATTTAAGGGGCCTGCACCTAGAACCTTGACTAATGCAAACTGTTCCAACTAGCCTTAGTTTCCTTGGATAGGAATCCATCAGGAACTTCTACACCTTCTTTCTTTGAGAGAACAAATACAAAATAACTAGCTTCTCAGAACATTATGTGGATTTGTGGCATTCTCCAAAGGGCTATAAATGGATCACATTGACAGCTTTATTTGTCATTCTTAACTGGAATGTGTTTCTCCCCTTTGTGTTAAATCGAAATCAGATGGCATTTCTTATTTCATTGTGCAATGTTTTTACTCTCATAATTACAAGAGTGCATTCATAACTGATACTATTCCAATTTGAAAATTTTTTGTTTCATGTTTTGGGGGGTCTATATTTGGAATGTAACTGAGAGAAAACAATTTATGCAACACTTTAGTTTTGCCTATTTATGGAAGCAGTTTCTGAAATACATGACAGTGGCCTTGGACATGTAAAGGTGGAAATAAAGGTTTCTGTGCACAAAGTGGCCATAATCATTTGGTTATGTGTGTTGGAGGGAGGTACAGTGATAAAGGAGGAGGATAAAGATGATGCTAAGTACTCCAGCCAGGAAGAGTAATGATGCCATTGATTTTAGGTAAGGTGTAGAGAAAGAAAAGCAAATTCAAGAGAAGATGGGTGTGACAGTTTGAAGATGCTTTTGATTGGACTACATCAGTGAGTCATGACTCCAGTTAAGTCTCTGACCTCTTGCTGGATCTTATATAAACGGAGACACAGAGAGAAAGGAAGTTGCCATATTTGATCCTGCCATGTGAGAGAAGACTCTGGGTACACCTACAGCTGCAGAAAGGCAGGGAAACCCCGAGAGACTGAGAAATGAGGCCCGGAAAAAGACAAGCCCTTTGCCTGGTTGCCCACAGCTGATCTTCAAGAGACAGTAGATTCTGGAGGGGAAGGCAGAGACCACAGCAGAGATCATTGGCCATCTTGCTTTGCCACGTGGCAGGACCCTGAGGGAGCATCTCTGCTGATGCCTTGATTTGGACATTTCATGGCCTCAGAACTGTAAGCTTTTACCCCAAATAAATCCCCTTTATAAAAGCCAACACATTTCCGGTACTTTTCAATGGCAGCCCTATGGCAAACTAAGAAATTGTTACTGAAAGAGGGGTTTGTGCTGCTTGCAATTACCAAATATGTTGGAATGGCTTTATAATTGGTTAAGGTATATTTTTAGAAGAATTGTGAGATGCTTGATAGAAAAGGTCTAGATTGCTTTGAAGAAATGGTTGGTAAAAATCTGGATGCTAAACATAGTTCTGATAAGGCCTTAGACAGAAACGATGGCTGTAAAGAAAGCAATCCTTGCTTTAAAGCGACAGAGAACTTGGAAAAATTGACTCCTGATGTTAGGTGGAAGCATAATTTGAAAATGACAAGCTTGGACATTTAGCTGAGGAGATTTCCAAACTAAATGTGGAAAATGTGGCCTGGCTTCTCCTTGAAGCTTATAGCAAAATGCAAGAGGAAAGAGATAAGCTGAGAATTAAACTACTGGGCACAAAGAAACCAGAAATTGATGATTTGGAAAATTAAAAGCTTCTGGAAAACAAGCCCCAGAGGATAGTGCCCCATGTGAGTACTTAACTGAACTTGGAAACAGGCAGCCATTTAAGTGCAAGCCAGGATTGGAAATGCAATTATCCAAGAAAGACTTGTGGAAAGTCTTACTGTCTGATGGCTTGGAACCCTGTGAACTGCATGCAAAACCGACAAGTTTTTGTGAGATATGTATGAATGAAACCACTGTCAGCCCAGACTAAAAGGTACAGAAAAGGGAGAAGTTGAAGGAGAAACCACTTAAAGAGGAAAATCGTGGAAGCTGGGGTCTAGACTTGGGACATCTTCACTGGCAATGAGAGGGACCCCAACCATGTGTGCAGAAAGGTTAAGTTTGCCCTGGCATTTGAATAGGGTGGATCTTCCAGCCTGTTGTTCAGGGAAGTTTGGCTGCCACAGAACTACAGAGAGCGTAGAGCACATTCTCCAAAGATCAGAGAGAGTTAGGTCACCACCCCACTGTTCTGACGGGGTTGGGCCTCTGTGCCAGAGATTAGGGAGAATGTTACCACCACACCACTGTACTATGGGAGTTGAAACTGTCCCCAGAAATTGAGGAACGTGTAACTATCACCCCATTGTTCTTGGAGGGTAAGGTCTGGAGCTCGGCCATCACTCAGATGCTTGATGAAGGTGAAACCACAAAGATGGCCACTGGCAAGCCCTTGGAAAGGGTGGGTCCCCACAAAGCCCCAGGGAGAAGAAGACATCATTCTAAGGATGACTCTCAAACTTTGAAATCTAATGTAGTATGCCCTGCAGGTTTTTGGAACTGTTTGGGACCCATGACACCTGTTTTCCTTCCAATTTCTCCTTACGGTAATGCTAATGTTTATCCTGTGTCTGTCCTTGTTCGTGTACTGGAAGCAGATAACTTGTTTTCTAAGTTTCACTGGTCTACAGCTGCAGGGGACCTTTGTCCCAAGACAGATTGCATACCTGTAAAAGATTTTTATGTGATTTTGTGTAGTGTTGCTATTGAAATGATTTAAGGTTTTTGAAATATTGTGATGTAATGAATGTATTTTGCGTATGGAAAGAACATGTCTTTTTGGGATTCAGAAGGTGAAGTGTAGCAGTTTGAAGTTCTTTTCTGAATCCCCAAAAGAGAAAGATTATGTTTTTCAACTAATGCATTCCTTTGGGTATGAGATGCTTTTGATTGGACTACACCAGTCAGGCATGACTCAGGCTGTCTCTGCCTTCTTGCTGGGTCTTCTATAAACGGAGACACAGAAAGAAACACAGAGAGAAAGGAAGCTGCCATACTTGATCCAGCCATGTGAAAGAGGACTCCATGTTTGCCTAGAGCTGCAGAAAAGCAGAGAAGCCCCAAGAGATTGAAAGAGAAGGCCTGGAAAGAGACAAGCCCTATGCCTGGTTGCCCATAGCTAAGCTCCAGGAGACAGTAGATTCTGGAGGTAAAGACAGAGAACTCAGCCATCTTGCTTCGCCATGTGGCAGGACCTTGAAAAAGCATCTCTGCTGATGCCAATTTGGACGTTTCATGGCCTTGGAACTATAAGCTATTACCCCAAATAAATCCCCTTTATAAAAGCCAACACATTTCTGGTAATTTGCATCAGCAGCCTGTGGCAAACTAAGATAATGGGGGTGAGGGTCTAGCCTAGAAAAGCACCATTAAAGATAAACTCTAAGCTGAAGTTGATGCCATGTAGAAGGCCTTAGGAAGGCCCACATTCAAGGGGAGGCAGAAGAAAAGACTCCAGAAAAGGAAAATTGAAAGGAGTTTCTTGAATATACAAAGTGAGGTGTCATGGAAGCCTGGGGGGTGGGGCGGGGGAGTAAATTTCAAGGAAGTGGCCTCATGTTGTGATTTGTTTCATTTTTATAATCATTTAGTTGTATTATTTCCCTTTCCCTTCCTCTCTGGAATGATGCAACAAAATGGGCTATACAGTTATCAGTACTGTGTCATAGCTGGGTCCACAATTCATTCATCTTTGCATAGCATGCCTAGACAACTTGCCTGGAGTCACTGGTGACCAGTGACTTCCTTCAGAAAATCCTCCTCACTATTAAGAAAATGATTTAAGTAAAGAATTAGCTCCTTGTGTGTTTGTTAGGGAGGCACAGCAAAGGAGGAGAGCTGGATGATTTGTCAGTTGCAAGGCATTGGGTTTATCTTCAGGATTTTCCAAACTTACATTTCAGGTTTGTCTAGAGCAGGGGTTCTTAACAAGGGGTCCATGAGCTTGAATGGAAATTCAAAACACCATTCTTGTGGGGATGTGTTGGTGCAGGTGTGATATATTTATTAAATAATACACAGTATAGTGTGGACTTAGCAAAGGGGTCCATGGAACAAAAAAAGGTTAAGAACCCCTGGTCTAGAGAAATAATATCTGAAAGATCTCTATTACAGCAACAATTTCTACCTCCAAGCAAAAGTACTTTTGCCCTTAAGTTTTCACAGTAGATAGTCAGTATTACTCTTATTAAATAAAATAGTCCATTGTATCTCAATGTCCCTATATCATGTTTTACATGAAAATTTTCTTTGAATTTCATATCAGGAGGAGAAAACTCTTTCAAGGAAGTGAAGCGTTTTATCTTTATAAAATAGGAGTTATACAAGAAATTGTTTCATTTTTATCTAAGTTACCAAATCATTCAAATCCAAATTATAATTTCAGTTACTTCAACTGTGTTGAACAATATGGGTAGCACATATACTTCCTCCTTTTGCCCTCTCAACCCTATTTTATTTTCATTCATATTTAGTTAAAAAAAATTCTGGGGAGAACCACCTCAAGTCATTTTGATAAAAAGTTAAGTCATAAATAAAGTACATTTTCAGTGTTTACTAAATATCTTTACACATGTCATCTTATTTGTCATCAGAACAGTCCCATTGAATAGCTAGTATTATTACTTACTCCCACTAAGCCTCAGAGAAGTTAAAGACTTAAAGTTCACTGAGACAAGTACTGTATGATTTGACCCCAGGTATCCTGCCTCAAAAGCAGTAGTCATTTCAATCTTTCTTCCTCAAATTCCTCTGGACAGCTGGGAGATTTGTAAATGCCATATGGTGGGCTGGGATAGCTTTCCTTCTGAAAAGAAATAACTCCTGACATAAGTAACTATTAATGTTGAAGCAGTTTTCTTCTTAATGATGCAATATCCCATCTTTATATCTCCTTCCCAGGTTTTAGAACCCTCAAGAGTACAGAAAAGAGGCCTCTTTACATCAAGAGTTCTTGATTAAGTTATGAAAATGGAATTGAAGTTTATTTTCCTCTTTGCTGTGGTAAGTAAATTCTAATTTGGGTAATAGAATTGATCTTCCTCTCTTTATAATGCTTTTCTCACAATATTTACCAAAGAAATGGGAATGCATCTTGTATGAGGATGGCATGACTTATGAGTGATTTGTTTTCAGAAAGTTTCATATTAAAAATGGGAATATTCCATCTGAGTTCAATTGTGGCTTTTTTTTTTATAAATTCTAGTTTAGTATGTTTTATTTGGTTTAGAATTTCCAGTCACTTTGACCTCAACCTCAGTTTTGATCATAAAAATAACATAAATTTTCTACCCAATTTTTACATGCTTTAAAAATCAATGAGTAGAATTTTGTCCAGAAAATTGACACTTGGACTCTGAAAAGTCATGGCCACATACAAGGAAGATTTAGAAATGGCCAGCTTACTGTGCAGTAGCACTTCTGCAATTCCCTTCTTCCCAAATGCCCTGATTTGGAGCATCTGCCCCTTTTGCCCTGGGCACTGACTGTCTTTAATTGGAAAAAATTATCACTTTGCAAGTGATTAGAACTGAAGTCATCCCAAGTGAGTGAAATCTGCTTTTGAAGAAAAGGCAATATTATTGAGTTCCTCTACAATAGTATTATGCCTAAAGGACATGCAATGATTCAAGATTTCTATTTTTGCTCTTCATCTTATTTTATTCTGTTTATATGTTCCAATGCAAATTTAAAAGAAAGACTCCCTCTATATGTGCATTTTTGAAATTTCATTTATCATAGTGAATTAGGGGGATGACCGTATCTGAATTTGTGGGATGGCTGAATTATAGGTAACTATAATGTGGCTTTAAACAAATGTGGCTTTTATTATTTTAAACTTCATATAGTAACTTCAACAAAGCATTAAGATGTAGAAATCTTTAAGGAGACCTGATATAATAAATCACATGAACATTTTGTTATTAGCATATAGATTGGATGTATGTAGGGGCTTGTAAAGTGCCTGAGGTTCCTTGAAAATTGTTTATTCTGTCTAAAAAGTGTACATAAGTTTGAAAATAAATGTTTAAAATATATATTATCTAGCTATAAAGGATTTGCAAAGCAAAGGTAAACATCAGCACAGCTCATGAACAAATTATCAAAAGATTTTAAATTTATTGAAGCCCCAAATTAATGAGGTATTAACATGTGTGCATAAATAACTTAAAGAATAAAATTTGCCGATCCTTCTCTCATATGGGTATTTGCACTAATGAATCAGGATCCTATTTACACTATTAGTCCCCAAAGTAATTGCTTATTTGAGGACATTCTGTCTTATGGGTTTTCAGTTAATTAAATCCATTTGCATTTTATGCACACATTTTAAATTCTCAAGTCCTATTTTTCATAAACTAGATTCAAATATGCTCATGTAATAATAGCTCTCATTAAAGCATAAGTCTTTCAATTTTAAAGGAACTTTCAGAATAGCCATATGCATAAAACATTTATTAATGAAACCCAATCAATATTTGAGAAAAGTCAACCCTTTAAATGTTACTTTTTTAGTTTAAATCTTCCTATTTGTAATGGTGATTACTATGCTGAATGAATCTCAAATGTCTAATTTTTCCGTTAGTTTAATTTATTCAGTGATTTTTTTTTTTTTTTTTTTTTGCTTTGATTTTGCATGGTATTTTTTAACTTCTAACATGCCTTTAGAATTATAAGAAATCTTTTCTCAGACAGTACATTTTTCAAGGTAGGGGCATAATAACTGATTGATCTTGCTAATCCTGTTGGGAAATCACAAAAATATGAAACAAAACTTTTCTAATTCTAATCATGTGAAACAGAATATAATAATTCACAAATTTAGGGATGATTTAAGTGATGTATTTTTGGTACAGTTTTCAAATATTTGACTGAGAAGTTGGGAACTGAAGTACATGAGTGATTAAAGTTATGTCTTCATTAAATTCAAACTGTGGAAATCTTTCAGTGCTACTCTAGAAAACTTGAAAAAGGCACTGAAGTTAGGAGGGTAAAAAGAAACAGAGAGAGAGGCCAGACAGAGGGAGGGGCCAGGAAGATCCACAGGGTCCAAGCAGTTAGCTCAACACTCCAAAATCAAAGAGCACAGCAAGGCCAGACACCAGAAAAGGCAAGCAGGGGCACAATTTGGAATGTAGATTTGAAATCCAATTTTGAAATCATATGTAACTGAACTATCTCTAGACGGTTTTTATATGTCCATTAGCAGACGCTTAATAAATGTTTAGTTCCAAAAAAAAAAATTAACACACATGGGAAAAGTTGTTAAAGTATTCAACTGGGGGACAGGGGGAAGAGAAATAATATCCTAAAATTAAGAAAAGTATGACAATTATTTGGTTCTTTTTAGCAGTATTGGACAATAGTATACTTTTGTTATCTTCTTAACAAGGGATTAAATTATAGGTATAAAAAGGAAATAAATTTGATACCCTGGAAAACTTATACACCTTATAATAAAATAAACAAATTTCATTCAGTTAAATCTTAATGATTCATTTAAGCAATGATCTATGTAAAGCATAATACCAATAGTCTACGAAGCAGATATCATCTTCTTTGTAGCTGGGATTGCCCTAAGGAAGCATTTCTTCTCATTTAGAGAAAGCAAAAATAAAGCACTTGTATTACCACTTGTATAAATTTTTAATACTGAATAAAATATGAGTGTTTAGTGTAGTATTGATTCTTAATGTAATATTCCTCCATAATGGCATGCTAATTGGTTAGAATTAAACAGATTGAAGAACCCTGAGAATAGACCATCTAACACTTGTAATATTTTTTCATTAATTTCCAGAATTCCAATTAAAATGGAATTAATCTGTCGAAAGAAGACCATAGTACAATAAAAGCCTGCGCAATACCTCATGTGCACCTCCTCTACCCTCTCAGTGCCCCCTCCTTTCCATGATAAGATATGCAGAGGGCAGGAAAGAAGGGCAGATCTTCACATCTGAATTTCACCCACAGCATAACATTATGATAAGCATCTAGGTGCACTCCAGCTCTGTCATTTACTAACTGTGAGACCTTAGGCATTTTACTTAAACCTCTCCAAGCCACAGTTTCCTCATCAGAGAAATTAGTCTAATAATACCTACCTCAAGTTTTTGAGGTTTTCAATGAGGACAATCTCCCTCCACCCCCCGAGAGATATTCAACAATGTCTAGAGATATTTTGGCTGCCATAACTGGAGACAGGGGTGTTGCTACTGGCATCTAATGAGTAGAGGCCAGAGGTGCTGCTATATATCCTACAACACACAGGACAGCCCAGAACAAAGAATCATCTGGCTCAAAAGGTCAAGAGCACCAAGGCTGAAAAAAGTGAAATAGTTGTATGTAATGAGCACATACATACTGTGTCTGATACACAGTAGGCATGCAAAAATTTTTCATTTAATTAAGTTGTTGTTGTTTATTTGAGAAGGAACTCCAAATCACCAGCTTGTATCAGAACTGAGTACTATAAGCAATTCAGTAAGCCCATCCCAGTATACTTGGTTATAACTATCTGCTAAGTCATCTACTTGAGTGGCCAAGTTTTAGGTGCCTTTAGGAATGGACTGACCCACTTAATACTTGACTATTCTAGCAGCTTGTAGGTAGGATTGTACCAAGGATCATGAGCCATCATTTAATTTGTATCTTCTGAGAAATTAGAAGAACTAGGAAAAGTCAAATAAAAGGTAATTTACAATCTAGTAACTGTTACTTTTTAACTTCTGCTGTTAGTAATGGCTCAGGAATCTCCTGATGAGCATAGTTTCACTTTATAAAATAAACAGATATTTGGACAGATGGCTAGAAAACATGGCCTTCTAGTTAATATAAGATCCTAATTAACTGATTATATGCTACATGAATATTATCAATTTCAAAACCAGTTGAATGCAACAAAGTAGTTTTAACATTAAGCATGAGTTTTGAGGTCAAACAGACCTGAGTTTGAATTTCAGCTTTATAACCTTCAAGCTGTGTGACCCTGAATAATTTGCCTAATATTTCTGAGCTCAGTTTCTTCATCTGTTTAATGGGCATAAAATTACCTGTTAGGGTTGTTGAGAAAATTAAATGACACATAAAGCATTTGTCATATAATAGCAGTGAATAATAGGTAGCATTTATTTTAATCATCATTATTTGTTGAGTCATCAGTGATTCTTTTGGGGAACGTGCATTGATTTCCTTAGAGATGTTATCATGGCCACTAGTTCTCACTGTAAAGAATATGATATGATATTTGGGAACTTGTTTTTAACATGGAAAGCTCAAATTATATCCATTATCTCAAACAAAAATCTTAGATTTACTTCAATAAAATTGATTTCAATGTAAAAAAGGGAAACTTACATATTATACATGGAATTTCCCAGTGAAAATTTTTAAAGGAAATGATGGATTTCTGAAATTAAAGATGAATAATGTACACATCTTATCTGGCATATTTTAATATAGTTGATAATCCACTTTTTAATTAGATACCTAATTATAATTCAATGGAAACTTTCCCAGGTGAATGCAGTAACCTACTTTAGAGAAGGAAGTTGTGCTGAGTGGGTGCCCCTACTGTGAATTTTGACACTTCTTCAACTCCAATTTGTTCTAAGACTAAACTTCCCAGGAGAGATGGTGGGAGCTCGCTTTCATAACCTAATCATTATGACTCCAGGAGGGTTAAATTCCTTTTTCATCAGGTTTTTATTTTTCTGTTTTCTCTATTCTCTATAGTAGACCTTTTTTGTGTGTTCCAATCTTTCATATGTTTTAAGTTTGAAAATAAATACACTTACAATTAATCCAGGATATAATTCCCTTTATTTTTCTTGGTGGTACACTTTCTAACTGCTTCCGTTTCCCCAACTTCCAATTCCTGAGAAGCAAAGGAATGAAAGGTACTTGAGGAAACCATCTCGCCAAAACAGGCACTCTTTTAACTACTACAAGCCAGACCATTATAAGGAAGGAAATTTTTTTTTCCATGTGTAAAGCTGACTCAAACCCACAAGAAAAAAAACAAAACATTAATACCTCAATAAGTAAAGGTTAGGAACAGACAATTCACTAAAAGGAAAAAAAAGGATACAATTAATAAACATGTGGGAAAATGTTCACCCTCACTGGCATTTAAAGAAATATAAATGCGAATATTCTCACTGTCCTGATTCTGTGATAATCAGGGTGGGCTAAACATTCGCTATATTAGAAACCATGCATGTGTCCCCAGACCTCGTTTTCCTCCCTAGGTCTGGTTTTTAGAATGCTGGTGATAAACTAAGCCTGATTTATTATATGACCATCCTGTATGGGAAAAGACTGTAACTCTAAGTATCTCTGGTCAACCTTAAGAGATATAGCAGGGGGCTATATCTGGTTGGCGTCCATCTCCCATATGGAGGGACCTGGGTTCGTTCCCCGGGACCTCCTGATAAAAATTTAAAAAATATATAGAAGGTGCGTGGGCCGCCAGGCCCCGTGCGCAGGCGAGCCACACAGCAAGATGATGACATAATAGGAGAGTGACACAAGGGAGAGGCAAGATGAGACGCACCGAAAAACCAGCAACTAAGGTTGCGCGGGCAGGATGCCTCTCTCCTACATCAGAGATTCCAAGGATTGAATCCCAGTGAAAACAGGAGGAGAAGGATGAGAAGAGAGGGCAGAAAATGGACACAGAGTTGCCCAGCGAATGGACACAGAAACAGCAAAAACGGGGGCGGGGGGGAAGGGGTGTAAAAATGGATAAAAGTAAATAAATAAATAAATCCTTAAAAAAAAAAAAAAAAAAAGCAAAGAATTAAAAAAAGTAAAATATTAATAGATTTTACTACATTAAAAAATTCAAAATTCAAAAAAAAAAATAAAGAAAAAAATAAAGAAATATAAAGTAGATGCTTTTTCACCTATGTAATTGTTATAGGTATTGATTATAATAACAAGGTTGTCGTAAGCCTTTCCAAGCACTGAGAATACCCTTTTAAGGACCAGAACAATTTAGCAGAACACATCAAGAGCCTTAAAAATGTTTCTGTCTGGGTACATTCTCCTCAGGAACAATTATGAGGGAAAATTTTAATCTATTCCTTAGCAATAGATATTCAAAGTTTCTAATAGTTTTTTTTTTTCATTGTATATTTATAACCATAGTTAAAAATGTACTCAAATTTACCAATTGGTGCTGTAGAAATGAAAATGGTTCCTTTCTTGAATTCTCTTTTCCAACCAGTTTTAGCTTTGTGTGGTTGCAGCTTCAATGTTTTTGCATCTAATTTTGAACTCTTATCTATCATTGGTTTCAGGCTCATATTTATTAAACTTATGCATAAAGGAGCGTTGGACTTATAATTTTGATTGATTTCATTGGTCTCCCTGCTTCTCCCTTGCCCCCTACAGTGTATTTTCAATAAAGAGTAAGTCAAATCATTTTCCTTCTCAGCTCAAAATCCTCAAATGGCTGCCCATTTCACTCAGAGTAAAAACAGAGACTTAAAATGGCACTTGAGGTGGTAAATGCTCAGCCCACCATGACCTCCCTGACCTCATACCCCTATCCCTCCCTACCCCACACGATTCACTCTACTCCAGCCACTCTGGCCTACTTACAGCTCTGCCAACACCCAAGGTGTGTTCTTGCCTCAAGGCCTTTGCACTTGCTATTTCCTTTGCCTGGGACACTCTTTCCCCAGGAATCCACATGACTTGCTTTATCACATCCTTCAAGTCTTTGCTCAAATGCCATCTTCTCAATAAGGCCTTCACTGACCACTCTTTAAAAAATACAACCCCTCCCTACACACTCCCTTTTTCCCTCCTCTGATGTATTTCTCTCCATGATGCTTGCCACCTTCTGATAAATTATATAATTTATTATTTATTGTCTGTCTCCAGCCACTAAAATGTTAGCTCCACAAAGGCAGCAATTTTTTTTGGTCTTTGCTGTATCCCAAGCATCTACTCCAATGCCTGGTACCCAGCAGGTATGCAATACATATTAGTTAAATTAAATCAACATATAATTGCACCCTTATTGACCTTTATTCGTTTCCCTCAAGGCCTTATTTTATTTGCTATTAGTTTTATATTCTAGTGTTCTGCCTTTATTATATTTCCTTTGGGAAAACATTGAGTCCTCATCACCACCACCATTTGGATTTAGGAGACTGAAGGAACAGTTTCACTTGTTTTCCTTTTGACCCATGATAGGTTCTGAAATGTAATAAGTTTACATTTTAGTCATTTTCCTTCTCCCATAACTTTTCCTATTGGACAATGAAACTGTTATCACCAAAATGATAAACTGACTGAGATAAATTAGACTCCTGGTCAGAACACTCCTGGGGCTAATCCTGATACAAAAATTAGTAGACACAGATGGAAATGCCAAGCTCTATAAACGGTTAAATGAAAGAAAACATAAGGATTATTTTCCTAGCACACATGTTCCTAGCATAACCTGATTCAAGAAAATACCTACTTCCTGGTGACAAGAAAGCCATAAATGAAGTTCAAGACCAAAGATTAGTCACTGTTTATTATTGCTGGTGACACATGCTACATAGGGGAGACTTGGCAATATTTCAGACATCTCCAGGCAGCCATTTATCATTTCATAGTGCAGGAAGAGGAGGTATTTCTATATTAATGGCCTCTATAAAAGGAAGTGAGTAGAGAAATGTCTTATGTGTTTTATCATTGAGAGTCAAAGGGACATTGACAGTGTTTAAAAAAAAAAAAGGGTGCTGAGTGGATTACAGGTTTTCTACAAGTAGGTCTTCCAAATAAGACTCGGTTTAAAAAAAGAAGAGGAAGAGGAAGAAGAAAGGAAGTATGTTGTTTGCTGCTTAGTTCTCCCTTGTGCCCTTGAATGTTTCTGTAAGCAAGCAGAGAAGCAGAAGCTTGACTTATCCCGAAAGCCCACACAGTTGGGCAGCATGATGGCCTTGAGACCCCACTGCCTGACTGCCTTGCTCTTCTCTGGGCACAGAATGTTTACAATGCAGATCACTGATGCAGTAAGTAGAGACCCAACATAGCTGCCCCACCCCCTGCAAATTAACATTATTTTCTACTCTCAGTCTATAATTTAGAATACATCAACATACAGAGAACTTTAATAACAGCCCCCCAATTAAAAAATTCAAACCCATGTTCCCTTCCTGAATGCTATGCATATACAAGTGAAAGACAGGAATCCCTTTGGGAGGGGACTTTAAAAATGGGGTTGGGGATGGGGACAGCCAAGAGCTTTGTCTTAGAAATGGTGGGTGTGAGCACACTGAAAAGCTTTTAATATAACCAAAAACTTCGGCGGTGCTTTGCAGAATTTTGAAGACACCATGAAAAAAATAAGTAAAAAGCTTCAGCTTGGTTTTGTGTATGCTTCAAGAGGCAAAAAGATATATTTAATGCATAGGGTGTTGAATCTGAATTAGTACAAATGTTATTAATTTAATGTTCATACTGCTTTTTATGGTTTATAAACTGCTTTGCAATAATTTTATGCATTTTCCCTCATAGCACCACTATAAAATATATCAGCATTTTATTTTCCCCATTTTATAGATGAGGCAAACTTTAATAAGTGATCTATTTCTTTCCTGTGCATATTGGTTAACTGGTAAATGATTAATTTATGTCTACATGAACTTCATCATGCAGAATATTTATTTTAGTGTGAGTTGGTATTTATTTTACCCGCAAAGCATTACAGTATCCAATTATATATGCATGTTTTAAAGGCAGTAAAGCAGCCACCAGTAGTTAATGCAACCTTAGTTCAGAGATTTTAAATCCACAGTAAATTTTGTGTTAGGGTATTTAAATCAACCTTTTCCCCTCCTTCCCCTCTGGTTTGTGTGAGTGAGAAATGGTCCTTCTATAAAATGACCATGTGGCAATGATAAGAGAAAAGATGTGTTGAGATTTTCAGAGTTTAAAATCTTAACTGTAAAATACAGAATGAAAGGTTTACAATTACATTTGGTAGAGTGGAAAAGGAAACAAATCTGATCATTTATATCTGCCCTTGGAGGAACTTGCAATTTGAGGGATTCTCCCTTGCTCTAGTCCTTTGTTCTTTTTTTGTCTTCATTTTCTTTATCAATTTTTGCATCGTTAAAATTACTGTTCTGGCTGTTTGTTTGAAGAAGTAACCACACATAAGTTATACATCAAGGTTTAATAAAAAGGGAAACATACCCTGTAACAATATTGTTTGTATTATTTCTCCATACTGTACTATATGAGTCAAAATGCTTTTCTCAACGTTGGTGGCACTCAAAGTCCAAGGTTCTCAAAATGCTCCCTAAGCACTGACTCAGCTAATGCCCTTCTAATATCATTCCACACTTTATTCCTATAATTTACAGGACACAGCACCAAGAAGTTCAGTCATTTTATCTTGAGTTAAAATTATTTTAATTAATAAGAAATGTGCTTTTTCTTCATGACCATTTATAATATATAATTCTCCTTCATTTACAGATCTCAAGACTCTTAAATTTAGCCAATAAAGCTGAGATTTTTAAAAATTCATCAGAAAGAGTCCCTGCCCTAATTTCACATGCAAAAGTTTCTGATAAAGTCTAAATATTTGGTAGGTTAGCTGTCCAAAAGGAGATGATTTAAAACACATTGTGTGTACTGGGTATTTAAACTCTTCCAGAATCCAGAAATTTTATCTTTCAACATTAAAATTGCATTTTGAAAACCAGTAAGCATTTAAAAATCCAGGAAATGCTATGATATGAATTCAATGAAAATATTTTTCTTATTTAAAACTATTATAGGGGAGCTGGTGTAGCTTAATGGTTGAGTGCCACCTTCCCACATATGAGGTCCCAGGTTCAATCCCCAGCCCTGGTACCTCCAAAAAAACCTATTACATAGCCTGAGATATATAAATTCCATTACATTAGATCTACCAATAAGACAATATATCATGAGGTAGTATTTTTCAATTTGTGTGATTTTCGACAGTGTCTACTTAATCAGGACATAGAAGCTTTTAAAAAATGATTTTTTTAAATACAGAGCATTACTAAAGAGAAATGTCACTGAAATAGTCTTCTCAGACTTCTTGCACTGAGATCAGTTATAGACTTATGTGGACGTGAACAAGAGGAATCAGCATTTCAGTGTGCATTTCCTAACTCTGAGTTAAATATCCTTGACCTTCAAATGGGCACTGTGGATTATTTTCATATAATGAAGTTTTTCATTTATTATAAATGGGAGTGATTTTAGCCATCTTGTTCTATATTTTAAAAATAGGAAAAATATACTCAAAAAAAGCATTTCAAATATTAGAATATAAATTAAACATATGGATAGCCATTTCATCCTCTTAAAAATCCTTCCAACTAGTAAATATTCAAATGAAATGTGACTATAGCTTTCCTTATTGCCACAGTCCAATATCTTGTACCCCTAAGCTTTTCCCAGACTAAGACTTTTTCCCCAGCACTTATCATTCCCATTTATATTTATTTGACCCATATTGCAGCTTCTAGTTTGGATATAACATTTTCCCCCAAGAATTCCACACCTTTACATACCCTTATAGGAGAACTGTGAATTTATATCACTTTTTAGTGCAACGATGAACTAAATGGGCAGGGAACCAGATAAGATTCCATTTCATTTCTTCATTTGCCACCATCCCCTCATAGACATGAGATACAAGTGAGCATTCCATTATTGAAAATGTTGAACTGGGCTTGATTCCCAGGTTCTTAGTCTTATAACCCAGAACCCATTATTATGGTGTTTCTGTTTTCATTGATATTCATCTTTCTGTATAAGTTTGCCAGCTTTTGCCAAAAAAGAAACATTTTGAGGAGTAATTCTTATATGGTAACACTGAGAAATAATATGCACTCCTAAGTAAAAATACTGTATTCCCTTTCAAAAAGAGAAGAACTTATGTGCCATCAGGTATTCAAGATTTTTTAGAACTGAATATGGAGAATTTCGCTGAAATTCAATCTTGCTTCCAGATAATGTAAAGTCAGCATAGCATTTACACAATTATTATCTAGCATTTCCATGTAACCTAATACATGTAACCTAATACTTCAGCTTAAAGTTTCAGCTTATATCTACATCTATATATCTGTATCTACATCTATACCTACAGGGAGAAAAGACAGCAATCAGCCAATGTGGCTTATTAACTTGATGTATATATTTTATTGTAAATTAATATATTGGTATTCTGCTATTAAAAAAAAGGTTTTCCAATCAATGTTGATGTTATCGAAGAGATCATTTTAAAATCATACAACTCTCAGCCACACATAAAGAACTAGAAGCACTACTTCTGGAGCATGAGACTATTTAGAGCCATTTCTCATCCATATTTACTTATAAAACATAGTCATAACCATACATGCTATCATGATGCCTTCCCTACCCCATGGGAAAAGGAACTAATGGTGTGTAAAATATGATAGTGGATCTAACACTATCCTCAGAGAAGAAAAGTTACGTGTGCAGGTTTGCCCAGCTAGAAATAGAGATGAGATTAAAACTCAGGTCTGGCAGATGTCCTATCAACTGTACTTGTATCTTTACTTAGAATCCACTACTAACAACACAGGCTCCAGGAGGAGGAGATAAAAGGCCCTGGTTGCTACAGAGAAAACACCAGTACCATTGGCTCTTTCTTCTAAACAAGTATAAACCCAACTCTCACATCCAGAAAATGGGTGTTCTGTAACTGGTGCTTTTTTCACCATGGACATGTGGAGAAACCTTGTCTGATAATTTAGCTATATATATTTTTGGGGTCTAATTTTTAAAGTTAATATGAATGGCAACACAATGACATGTTCATAGGGAATTTAGGAATTCATTGTATATTTCTTATTGGCAAATTGGAAAAGCAAAGGAAACTGATAAGGTTATCAAGCAGTTTCATAGTCATGGATTTTTAACATCTGTATATAGCTATCTTTATTTGGTCTGGGTGTATAATTAGTTAGCCTAGTTCCCATTATTATATTTTGTTAATATAGTTTTAATTGCTTCCAAGTATATCTTTATATTATTGACCTATAACTTATCTGAAAACGTTTTTAAATCTATTTCATTGAGGCTGGTATGGGTTAGAGGTGAAGACACCTCTAACTAATTATAAGCTCAGTGATCCACCGATGAAATATTTTAGATTTTGACCACACGCATTAGGTATTAGGATATTTTATTTCATATATGGAGATATAAAATTCTGGAGATTATTTTTTTAATCTTAAAGAATAATATGTATCTATATGAGTCAGCCAAAGGGGTACTGACGCAAAATACCAGAATTCTTTTGGCTTTTATAAAGGATATTTTTATGGGGTAAAAGCTTACAGTTACAAGGCCCTAAAGAATCCAAGTCAAGGTACCATAAGAGGTACTTTCTCACCCAAGTCAGTTGCCACTTGGTGAAGCTAGATGGCAGGTGATCTCTGCCTGGTCTCTCCTTCCTTCTTCCTCTTAAGGATCCGTAAACCCGGCGCGTCTTCCAATATCAGCTGTAGGCAGGCATAGACAGGCTTGTTTCTTTCTGGGCACAGCTGCAAACTATCAGGTGAATAGCACATCTCTCTTTCCAGGGCCGCAGGATCAAATTCTCTCCTCTATAGTGTATATGGAGCTCTCTCTCTCTCTCTCTTCCTATGTATCTTCTATGTCTTCTTGAGTGAGTTCCTGTTTATATCAGCCCACCAAGGGGATGGGGACTTAACCTGAGCTACACCCTACTGATGGGGTCGAATCAAAGCCCTAATCTTAACATAATTTAATCAAAGACATCTCAGCTGAATCTAATACAATCAAAGGGTATCACTCCCAGAAGAACAGGCTGGTTTACAAACATAATCCTTACCTTTTTTTTCCTAAACAATTTATTGAAGTATATCATTCATACATGAACATACATAAACTATAAGTGTTCAGTAAACATCATGAACTTATCATACAGGGCTCCCACACATCACCCCCCCACACACACACACACCAATACCCTGCATTGTTGTGAAACATTTGTTAACAAATCATGAAGGAGCATCATCAAAGTATTACTACCAACTATAGTCTGTATCTTCCTCCCCTATACATTTTTTTAGGATTTATTTATTTATTTACTTTTATCCATTTTTGCCCACCCCCCCCAACATTTTTGCTGATTCTCTGTCCATTCACTGGGCGACTTTGTGTCCATTTCCTGCCCTCTCTTCTCATCCTTCTCCTGTCTTCACTGGGATTCGAACCTCGGAATCTCTGATGTGGGAGAGAGGCATCCTACTGCCTGCACCACCTTAGTTCTTGGTTTTTCAGTGCATCTCATCTTGGCTATCCCTTGTGTCACTTTCCTGTTACATCGTCATCTTGCTGCATTGCTCGCGGGGTCTGGCAGCGTACCCGCATGCGGGGCCTAGTGGCCCACACGACTTCTATATTTTTCTTTTTTTTAATTTTCACCGGGATCAAACTCAGGTCCCTCCATATGGGAGACAGGCACCCAACCACCCAAACCACATCCATCACCCTGCTATATATCGCTTAAGGTTGACCAAAGATACCCAAAGTTAGTCTTTTCCCATACAGGATGGTCATATAATAAATCAGGCTTAGTTTATCACCAGCATTCCAAAAACCAGACCTAGGGAGGAAAAACTAGGTCTGGGGACACATGCATGGTTTCCAATATAGCGAATGTTTAGCCTACCCTAATCCTTAACTTTTGGGGGATTCATAAACAATCTCAAACTGCCACAGTATCAAATGGTGTTTTAAGTCATTTTTATTTAATTTAATGAGGTCATCCTTCCATCTTCAGGTAGCATTTTGCCTAAACTAGTTCAAACATTGTATCCTCTAATAAAAGATCATTATCAAAGACTGAAGTTGTAAAACCTACTTGAGGAACTCATTTCAGTGTTGACCATCCCTTTCCATTTTCAAAAAATTCTTCCTAATGTCTAATTCAGTTCTCTCCTAAAATGTCTCTCATGGGGAAGCAGCTGTGGCTCAATCAGTAGGGCTCCCGTTTACCATATGGGAGGCCCCGGGTTCGGTTCCCGGGGCCTCCTGGTGAGGGCAGGCCCGCCCGCATGGCATGGTTGGCTGACCCGGCGAGCACAAGCAGCAAGGGGGGGATAAATGTATGAATAAATAAAATCTTTAAAAAAAATAAATAAATAAATAAAAAAAAAATAAAAAAATAAAATGTCTCTCATGTAGATAAACTAATATTAAATCATTTTCCTCAGGCTTGGTTTTTCATCTTTTTAATCCTTAGTTTACATCTATATTCTTTCATTCTCTCTCAGGCCCCCAGGTCTCTTTTATGTACATTGGATCTGTCATATATTTTTTAATGATCCCTCCAAAATCTCAGTTGTCACCTTGTTTCTTTTGAAATATAAAACCTAAATGGTGTTTCCCTCCTCATTTTAGCTCTGATGATCCTATAATTCCCAAATAACTTTATCAAAATTTCTTCAGAAGTTAAACACTCATTAAAAACAAAAACAAAAAAGGGTTGTCTCAGATAAGGCTCAAATAGAGTTTATGCTGAAATTTTTCGAAAAAGAGTGAAGTTTTCTCTCCTGGTCACTGTTTTAAATAGGGATGGGGAGATGAACTAAAGGACCTCTTGATGATCCTTCAGCCCTGTGATTTTGTGATAACCTTAACTTCTACCATCTCATTTTCTCTAAACACTAGAATCTAATCTGCCCTATTATATGAGAGTGTTTAACAGATGAAAACCTTTTAATGAAGGATAGATTCTGCTTATTTTCTTGGAAGCAATTTTTTTAAAACAATCGCCTACATTTATATTCAAGACAGCCCATAATGAATCATCAAAGCCAAAGAAAATCACAAAGGAAAAATTATCAGGCATACCATATAATGATACAGCATTACGAACATGCAATTTATTCCTTGACTGTTGCCTTTGTGAATGCATTAGAAACATTTATTCCTATAGAGGCATAGTTAAAGGATTCATGAGCTCTACTTTTAAAAAATCTAAAATCATTCTTGCTTTTACACCACGATTGTTTCTATTTAAACAAGAGAACTTTTGTTAACATCAGTGGACATTTTACTTCCAAATGAGGCTACCTTCTGAGCAGGGTTGCCATGAGCAAATCGCATCTGACAAGCCTGTTTGGTGAAGATTAGCAGTGGTTAAATTAAGCAGTCCTTGAGCTTGCCATTTAATCCACCACTACTGGTTTTGTGTACTAAGTTGATGATGATACTTGGAGACACAAAAATTAGGTTATTAGCTTTCTTTACTTATTAACCAGCTATTTTTGGAACAATAGAAAACTTTAGAGATAATTTCTGCAAACACAAAGTGAAAAACAGACCTGTCACATATCAGATGGATGATCTGTTTGACTCCAGATTAATGTGCTAATATTATTATTAATTATATTAATTGTAATAATAAGAGTTTCCATAAAAACTTACTACTCTGGGCTACTAGCTGGCAGAACTTTACATATATTATTTTTATTGAATTGTACAACAGTTCTCTGAAGTTTTGCCAAAATAAAAATGGTGAGTTACACATTTATGCTAGGATATTTTTTTCTGATATTGGTTTTGAGTATCCATGCATATGTTTACAAGGAGTTTTTCAGCATTTGGTTGATTATTTTTTGTTGTTGTTTGGTCCAACTGCAGTTTGGATGATATAAAATGAACACAGAAAACTAGAGCATTAATCTTGAACTGTAAAAGCCCTATTTGCATTATGACACAAATATAAATATAAAGCAGGAAAAAAAATGCTATGTAAGTTCTCTTCTGAGCTTAGAATTGTTAGAAATATTTAACTCATGTTTTTTGGGTAGTTTTTCTATTGTGTGTACTGTGAGTGCAAAAGGAGTTATCCCAGGGTCAAAAATAATTTGGAAGTTTTATAGTGAACTATACTTATCAAAAATGCAATAAGTATTATTGAAATAGAATTGACATCACCACTAACCTGTGTTTTCTTGTTATAACAATGAGAGAAAGGTTGATGTTGATGCTTATAGGCAAATGGTCACTATGACATTCTGCTAAGTGACAGAGAGAAAGCCTTATCCATAACATTAAATGAGCTCCCTGCCAGATACAACTGAAGACCATTATTGGAAACCCCACTCTGGGGAATAGTTTTACCCAGTTGGTCTTGGATATATCAGCCAAGCAGTTGCCCTTGTTCAATTCTTGCCTTGCTGACATTACATCTAAGATGGGGTTGATATGTTTGAAGTCCTATCTAGGCTATAATTTGGTACAGAGGGAGGGATTTCTGGTCTGTTTTACTACATTTTTCCCCATCTTCTAAAAGTACAGCCTAAGGAGTCAAAAAAAAGCTAATTCAACATCATTATGCATTAAATAGTTAGTAAACAACTCTAGAACTCAAGACTCTCAATGTTGAAAGGGACCCTAAAGGTTATAAATGATGATCCTACACTCTTGTGATGAAACATCACTGGTGATAGGGATCTCTTGGCCTCGCAAGATTGTTCTGATTGATAGAAGGTCCTTAAGTAAAGCTATGATATTTTTCTCTGTAAATTCCGTTTATTGGTTCTAGATTTTAACGAAGAGAGTAATAAAATGCTTACTTCCTCTTTGACACCTTGACAAGCTCTTTCCAATGCTTCCTTATTTCCCCTGGTTTCCAGTCCCTTCACCACTCAGGTTACTTTTCTCTAAATGTGCCCCAATTCTTTAAAATTTTGCAAACTTGGGGTATAATCTGACCAGCATAGGATAAAACACAATTAGTACTAGTAGTTTGTTCCAATCATTATATTCATCTTAACACTGAATTTGCTTTTGTGGCAACCATATCTGAGTGACACCTGAAAGTAGGTGTTTCTCACAGCTAAACCAAGTCATATCTATCCCATCCTTTACCCATGAAAATTGAGTTTTGTCTTGTTGTTTTAGATCCCCATAGTATTTCCATTAATGTTACCTAATTAAATTTGTTCCATCCCACCAACTTAACATTTTTTCCATTTGGAGAAGTGAGTATAATCTAATTCTGTGATCTCACTTATTCAGTAAGTGAAAACCTAACTTTGTCATCTGCAAATTTGGCATACTTTCTATTTCTTCTAATACCTGATTTTTTAATGCTGACAATAACAGAACCATTAGAAACATTAGAAACATCCTTCCAGACTGTCATTTATCCAGTCATTGCTATTCTCTGAGTGTGGCCATTCAAGTAGACACCAACCCCTAATTTCTAGCTCATATTTCTTCATCTTAGCCAAAGGATGCCATGCAATGCCATGACAGATATCCTGTAAAAGTCCAGATACACTCATTATTTCCACTGATTAGCCTCATAACCCTTTCAGAGAAGGAAATGCTGCTCATCTACCTGATCTGTTCCTGATGATCCTTCCCAGCCCATTTGTCAGCCTTACCACAGTTGACGTGATGCTCACTCATATGTAAGTTTTGAGAAACTGCCTCCCTCCCCCTTTTGAAAATTAAATCCACATTTGTCAATCCCTTGCTTTTGAATACCTCTTCTGCTTTGTGCCATTCTTCAAAGATGACCAGCAATATACAGTAAGATCCATTTACAGCCGTCACCTCAGCTTACTCATTGCCCCTAGCACCTCGCACAGTGTCTGGAACATAAGAGGTACCATGCTGTTTAAGAATCAAAATACTCAAAACTTGGTATTTTATTTGTTATTTTGGTTCACTATATTCATGTTTTAAAATCTGAAAGCAGATTATGATATGCCTGGAGACAAAATTCATTTATACACTACATTAGAATTTTGAATTGAACAAAACAGCACTCCCACATCTGACCACATCCCACACCTTTATAACACTCTTGCAAGTTATCTTCCTGTGGTTTTAAATAATATCCTCCAGTTTTCCAGATTTATCTGTCACTTGCATTTACCCAGAGACAGTTTTGGCCCAGTGTTCTTGCTGAGGCTCAGATGGAGTCATATTTTAATTGGGTTGGGAGGGGGTAGAAAAACATATGAGCATTAAGGAAAAAAAGAGAAAGGTAATGTAGGGGTTTGGAGGAATGCCATGGAAGGATCCTTTCTAATTTAGTTCCTTGGAGTCTCTCCATCTCTGCTACCCTAGACTAGAGTCCTTACGCTCCCTTTTTCCTCCAGCACCAAATTCTCTTAGAACCTAATCCCTCTTTCTACTAGCATAATATAACCTGGACCTTTCCCTTCTTTATCCTCCTACAGAAACTTAAACCAGAAGGACAGGAACATTTCAGGTAGAACAGCTTCTTAAGACAATAAGTAGAAGGAGATGATGTCCAATTTCATGTTTCAAAAAATCCTGGTAATTGAGATTATTCAAAATAATTACAGAAACACTGCATTGTGGTTTTGCCCCAGAGCTGCAATGATTTCTAAGGGATGAAAAAATGGATTCATAGAGATATTTCCCCCACCAAACAGAATCCTTGAACACATTTAGAATATGCAGCATCCTCTTAGAACCTTTTCATTCATCTTCTTTTCCCTCTCAGCAATAGTATTCTATCACTTCCATCCCAAAGAGCATTCTATCCTTAACATAGACAAAGGAAACAGCAATCTTACAGTTCTAATCTCTCTCACCCATCAATGGTCTAAGGTGCAGGTCCATCTCTTCTTGAAACCTTGTGCTACTTGAACTTAAAAAAGCAAATAAACATGCAAAAATTTACATGTATCCTGAGATTTTTTTTTCTAGTAAATCTCAAATCATTTGGGGTGTTACCTTTATATTTGCTACTCCTTTCCTGGACTGCTTTTCACTTGGATTTTCACAAAACTCAATTCACATTATTCCGGCTTCTCTGATCAAAAATCACTGACTCTTCAAAGAGGAATTCCCTGACCGTCCCATCTGAAACAACTATACCTCATCTCTCTCTCTTCCCTGGTGCTGCTTTATCCTTCTTTAAAGCTCCAAAAGCTACTAGAGTTGAAGGCCTGTTTGCTGGTTTACTAGAATTATATGCCCTCTGAGAACAAGGACTTTGCTTTGTTCACATTTGTTTCCACAGTGCCTGGAACAATGTTGCTACATAGAAGTTTCTCATCAATACTTGTTCAATGAATGCAGCAATATATGGATTATTTAAAGCAGAGAGGCACAGAAACTAGAAGGAAAGTCACAAAACAGCCACCACAGTAGTTTATTATAGTTTCCAACTTTCTTTCACTTCAGAGTTGTGTACAAATACATGGTAGAAATTGCACTTTTTAAAGTAACTTCTTTTGTTTTTTAGATAAGATAATCAGAATTACTTTGATCATCTGACAACCATTTTATAGACAGCTTAAAATACAGGAAAGTGAAATTTAAAAGAAGTTTCTTATAATCCTAATACCAGAGAAAACTAATTGAAGAGTCTTGGGTATGTTTAGATTTTTGCAAATTTCTCAATCTTTTCAAAGCATTTTCCTTGTCAAATTTTTAGGCTATGGGATCCGGCTAATCTGATCTCTAAACTTTTAAAAATCTGTTCTCCTAAGGTTTGCCACATTTGTCTGATTTTTCCAGAACTTCTAGTCCCATCTCATTTTTTAAAAATTATTCTATGAGATTCCTATTACTTCCACACGGACAACCAGTTCCCTCTTATGAGTTAGAGTTTTGTTTCTTTGTTTGGAATATCAGTTCTCCCATTCATTTCCTCACATTTTTGGAGGATAAGATTGTCAACAAGGCAAGGCAACGATCTATCAGTTGCTCTGAGTTTAGCTGAAAATGAATTTCAGGAGATAAGTGGTTAAAGGCAACCATCAATACTGTATCTCATAAAACACTTGTCTAATTCACTGTTATGACTTTATCCCACCCCCATGGATATGCCATGAGAATTAAGATAATGGAAAAAATACTGAAAAAAAAAAAAAAACTTCCCAAGAAATCTGCATTCATTCATTATTCAATGAATGAATTCATTGGCACACTGAGGACCTATTATGTGCCAAACACTGTTTTAGAGACTGAGACACCAAAATGGAAGCAAAGAGCATTATACTCAGTAAAGGAAAACCAATTCATTCCTTTACAAATATTTATGGAATACCTAATACATGCCAGGCACTGTGCTAGGCACATAATCGGGAAGGAATCAGAATGTCAAGGATACAGACACCCTTGGGTTTAACTCTACTACTTGTGAGCTTATAAACTGCTGACTTTTTTACTTTATGAACCGAGGATTATAATACCAATTTAGAAGGTTGCTATTAGGCTTGAGAAAATTAAATCACACAAGACACTGGTGATAAAAAAGATGGGCAAAATAAGTTTCCTGTGCTCAAGATACTTTAAGCCTAGTAGATAATATACATAAAAGCTAAGTATTTCAATCATATTTGTTGTATAGAATTAAATATAATACACAGCAAAATTATGATACTATAATACTATCTTCCCTACTAAATGGTTTCTTTGTACACCTACAATCCCTAACATAGTGTCTGATGAGAAATGAAATGCACAAAAATGTTCATTGGATGAACAAAAAGTTGTCTTATAAGTAACTCACTCTTCTACAATATAAGCCTGAAGTCATGAAATTCCTTCCAAAAGGCAGAATATTTACTTCCAGAAACCTCATTTTAGTATTAATCATTTAAATTCTCTCTTAATATTTTAGGAATGAAAGAACAGATTGATTTCTACCTATAAAGTGGAATTATAATAGATATTATCCCTAATTTTTTGTTTAATATAAAAGAAGGCTGAATGACCTAAGGGTATTTTAAATTGGATACCCCATGTAAAAATTGCAAGTTGATCTTTGCCCTTCACTTGGAATTAGTGAAGCTTCTTTGCCCAGAAATAAATAATTATTTGACAACTTTGGAAATGTTTGCATATTCTCCTCTGTACAAAATGACTGCATAAAGAAAGACTGCAGGAGTTGGGTTTCTGGTTTCTGGAACACTGAAAGCTAAAAGCTGAAAGTATAAACAGTGACTAACACATTAGTCATAGTAAGCAGCTGTTTCCTAATAGGTCAAGAAATAGCATGTTTAAAATGCTGCAGGAAAGATACAGGAAAGACAAAGTCAAGAACTTCTCTGCCAAGAGCGACTCTCTAAATTAAGTAACCCTAGAAAGGCAGGTGGTAGAGTAAGGATGTTTTAGGATTATATAGCTATCTTTGAAGTGATTTAATTACATTTTAACTAAGTCATCCTTAAATTTGGTTGGACGAGATGATTTTCCAAGGTTGCCTCAAATTTCTTTCTAGCAGTTTGAGATACTTTGCTTATTTTCATGTGTCCCCTAGAGGGCAGCGGTGGCCCGAAACTCAGGAGAGGGTTTAATGTCAATATTGTGTCCTTTCTGGGGTCAACCTTCTTTCCAGCCCCTTTACTATTTGTTCTCACAGATCTTTCTTCTGTAAGCAGGTTGCCATGACATTTATTTCTAAATACCTGACTAGCAAAAACACTAATATAAAAGAATACTACATAAAGTTTACATTCAAAACAAGTTTACATACAAAACAAGATAAAAAGAAAAGACCACTGTATGCCGATAATACTGTGTGTTTGTGTATATCTCTTAACACAGCACTCACCTTTCTTGGTCCTAGTCATACATTTTTCCTGCATTTTTGGGAGACAGTTGAGAAAAGATAAACAAAGATATGTCAAGTCAAAGAAATCAGTTTTTTCCTTTAGCTGGAAATTGGTTTGAAATAATCCCTATCCATTCATTCATTTATTCACCTAGACTTTATCTAATGTATAAGAACCATTTTATTAGTTGCCATAATTGGTAAAACAAAGAAACTACTTGGGGGAGCTTATAATTAAGAAAGTTATACTAAATTACATGATACAGCCAAAATGACACAGGAATATACCCATCTAGCTGTGAATGTGGGTAGCAAAGTAACATAAAAATATTTGCTCCATTTACAAATGTTTTGGATTTCTTTTGGAGGCCCACAGGTCTGATATAGTTGTCTTGTTCCAACAGAACACTTGACTTGATATTTAAAAGTGATGATGAACCACAGGATGCTTCCTAGATAGACAAAGGAAAAACATGAGTATGTGCTTTTCTAACGCTGAGGTTTTCTTTTTTAGTTAATGTTGCTGTTTAAATATTTTATTCTGCTCAGAGACATTTTTATGCAAAGGATGCAACTTTCAAAACAGCTTTTTTGCAAGGTTGCCCTAAAAGCCTCTAAATAATACCTGTGAATTTATCACCCGGAATCTCTTTAATTGTATTTGGATTATTTGCTGATTAAACTTCTTTAGTCACTTTCATCTTGTAAAATTGGGAGCAAGATGCAAACCTCAAGTATGTGAAGAAAATGATTAATGATATCAGAATTATAATTCAGTCAATATTTGCTGAACCACTTGGATTTTTGTATGAAACAGTACCATGAAAACTGTCTACCCACACAGCAATGAGTGTCTTGAGAACATTCCTCCCATAACTTTTGGTCAAACCAAATGGTGTGGTTTGTTTGTCTGATTGCTTGTTTATCCAGATTGCTTTGGCTGGAAGTTGTATATATTTACAGTGCTCCTGGGGAATTTAGCTATTACATCTGTAGCCATGGCCTACATGGCTAAGATGGGAGAAAGCGGACTTTTAATCTTAGCAACATGGCTAGTAATTATTTATGACGGTCTACCTCTAGATTAAGAATGACATATTTGTGTAAACAAGTTGAAACTGGTGGATATTTTAAGTATCATTGCTTTGAAGAGATAAAGTAGTAGAATCATAGTTTTTTTGGTATGCAGATGTATGAAGCCAGGACTGACCAGGAAGGGGACAAAATTGTTGTAACTGAACCAGAAGCTGTATCATTTATTTAAAGGATTCCTACTTGCCCAAATTGACTAGACCAGTTGTTATTTCCAAGGCTACAGTAAATCATCTTAAGGCTTTATCAAAGTACAGATAACCTTCTAAGTACTTCTTAAGTGGAAGAATTCTTCAGAAGTAAACAAAAAATTATGACTGTTTGAAAAAGACATAGACATTTACATTTATTTTATGGGGGCAGGGAGGAACTATACAATTTGCTTCTTCGGGAAATTATGAAAATTCACCCTAAAAAGCAAAAACAACATTGTATAAAGAGTAAGCAGAAGAACCAATTTAGACTTTAAACACTCCCAACTTAATTTTGAATTTGCAGTTTGAAATAAGCCTATACAATGGCCGCTGTTAAACATTAATCACTCCTCTCTTCTACCATTTCTGTGTGCTTGTTTTTAAAAGGAAAATATATTAATTGTACATATTTTGATAAATAACCTGTTGTAATTACTATTTAATTACAATATCTTTTTAGACGTAAGAAAGCAGAGTCTTAACAAAGCTAAATAATGCACCCAGAATTATACAGGTAGTAAGTGGTAGAGCCTGGGTTCTGATCCAAGTGTAGCCAGCTCCACATTCACACTGCCTGCCCATAAAGGCACTTTCTTTCCAGTGCCACTATTATTCTAGAACCAGCTTTCACTCCTCTAATTGTTCTATTTTTTCAATGCTGTCAAGCAGTTCCATGGTGACTTTTGCCTCACTGTAGTATTTTTCATTGAATTCAAGGTTTTCCAAATGTTCCACATGATGTTGGTATGGACATTGTTTTGAGTGTAATTTGCATGCCATGCCACAATTCCTCATGAAAATCAATAGAGGACCAAGGGAAGTAATTGGGGAAGCTCCAGGGCCTTCACTCCCCACCCCATCCCAGCCCCCATAGAGTGTATGGTTGGTTGAAGGGCTGAAAGAAAAAGAGCTCCTGGGTGAAGCACAGTTAACTCTCTGAGTACAGGACAGAAGGGGTGATCCTCCACCTACCCAAACTGAAGGCAAAAATAAGAAAAAAATATAGAAAAGTTGGGAAAAGATCCCACAACTTCGCTCTCAGCCCTGAGGGAATGATGTGACAGGACATCTTCTTGAAGTAGTAGTAACAAATTGATGGTTATTGCAGGTAGTAAGCAATGGAGGAACTGCCAAGGGGTAGCCTCCACTGGCATCAAAGGGTACATCACAGTAAGGTAGCCAAGCGGCTAGTACTGCCCAAAAGGCCACAGAAAATGTGGTCCAATTGTAATCATTACAAGTTCTTCATGACTTGGGCTATGATTGCCTGTAAATTAGAGAGTATCAGATGTATATGGTGGGGCATGATCCAAAAGGAGCATCATTTAAACCCCCCTCGTGATTATATCTACTTTGAATATCTGGTTCAATCAAATAGTTCAGACTCTCACTATGATATGACTTTCAGGAAAAAGCAGTCATTTATTTGATACAATATGTTACATTGCTAATGCAGATAATTAAATTTACAATTCTCTAAAGGGGTACTTTGTTCATGTGGGTAGCTTATTTACAACTGGCAAAAACGATGTCTGACTGTGGACGTCAGACTTTATTGTATTATACACATAAACATATTATTTGATTAAATTCACCAGTGTAATCAATAGAGAGGTTCTGGTTGTCACAATAATTACGTTCTAAGGAAATTCTGTGGAAGCATCATTTAATTAGATTTTTCACTTAGTACTTATCAGAGTATAAGAAATGTCATCATAGCTTTTTGCACATAGTAATGAAATCATTGGTATATTACCAAGATTAAATCACACAAGAATGTCTACCCTTCTGTTTTCCTTCCTGCTAAAATTATCAGGTTTCTTACAGTACCACCTGTGATGATAGGCAGAATTTCAAAGTTTTTCCCAGCACCTACCAATCTCCATGTCAGAATGAATTAGTATTTCCAGACTACTGTTTATCATTATGGCATTTTAGAGCCTCATAGCTAATTATTCGCAATATGAGTAACATCTACTTTTATTGAGCTTGTTTAATAGGTGCAATGAATGTGTTAAGTGCTCCACTTACATGATCTTATTTAATCTTCAGAGAAACACTCTGAGGTTTCATTTTATCATACAGATGAGTAAACTGAGGCAGGGGTCACATAGCTAGCAACTGATACAGGCAGGATTGAAAAATAGTTCTGACTCATTCCAAGGCTCAACTAGTCCAATCTATTTCTTTTATAAAGGCAGAAACAGGCCCAGAGAAATAAACTGTCTCCACAGGGCACATAGCTGGAAAGTGATACAGACTCAACTAGGTTTCTTGACTTTTACCTGCTATCGTTATTGCCATGAACTTTCACTATATGCCTGAGCTATTCAGCTTTTTATTTTATTTTGGTTTTGTTTCAGCACAGAGCAGCCAGGTTGAAAAATCAGTAAGGAATATCTACTAACACTGTTGCTTGTGATGTGTAGATCACATTTTTAATGGACTCTGTGTCTGTGTCCTTGTTTGTCTACATAGCTCTTCAGGCAGCCTGGAGTAAATCTATTACTCACTTGGCAGGCAGCTTTTGGCATGATTCCTCAAACGGTAGAATTAGGTATCTGTGGATTTTGCTTTCTCCCTGTTCTCTGGAAGATTTTCCCAAAGAATACCATACCATAATTTCCTATTTCAAGAATAAGAACTGTGACTGCTGCATAAGAATCCTTTTACCTAAACAATGTAGATTTGGCCATGCCTTTCCCTTGATTTAAACACTCAAGAGTTTTTATCATGAATGCATGTTGAATTTTATCCACTGCTTTTTCTATATTTATTGAGATAATATGACTCTTCCGTCTTATTCTACTAATGTGGTTAATTACATTATTTTGTTAACCAACCCTGCATTCCTGACCTCTTGGTCTTGATGTATTATCCTCTGAATAAACTGCTGGATTCTATTTGCTAATACTTTGTTTCAGGTTTGTGCATCTACACTTATGATGTCTTTGTCAGGTTTTGTCATGAGTGTTATACTGGCCTCATCCTGATTTCAGTGGTAGTTTCACAGGTGTTAAGTCACTGAACTATAAACTTAAGATTGGTACATTTTACTATATGTAAATTACAAATCATTTAAGTATGATTTTTTTTTTTAAAAATCATTCAGAAGATGGTTTCACTCTGCCCTCAAGACAGCATTCAATAGCATTCAAGGCTTCCATCTAATTAGGCAGCTGGGTTAACCTACCTTTGTTCCTTCACCTGGCACCACAGCCACACAAGACTACTTTTAGTTTCTCAAAACTCTCATATTCTTTCACACTGTCAGAACTTTGCTAATGCTGTTCCTCTCCTCCATACCTACTCTTTCTCCACCTGGGGGAATTCCTTTTATCTTTCAAGGCTTAGCACAAATGATGATCCTTCTAGGACATTTCCTGGAATGTTCCAATCCTCTTCCCATACCCTGACAGAATGAATTAATCTCTTCCTGTGCTGCCATTGCTTTTAGTGTACAGTGCTGTGCCATTCAAAATACGCCTGTTGTGAGTTTTTCTGACTCCGCTGTTAGGCTGAGAGCTCTTCCAAATATCATTCTCATCTTTGGGTATCTGGGGGCCAACAGTAACCAATAGGGGTACTCAGCAAACATTTACTGAAAGAATGAATACTTCCTCCAAAATAAAGCTGGAGAAAAGGTAACAAGATCTGATTTAATTATAATACAGTAAAGTTGTTACCATTTTATAAAACAAATAAGTGAATTAATGAATACCTCCTCCAAAACAAAACAAGGTTTGGGAGAGAGGAAGAAATCTGGTATAATTAGGGTTATCTATAGCCGCATAACAGATTACCGCAAATCTTAGAGGCTTAAACAATTATTTCATTTATTTGCTCATGATTCTGCAACTTAGGCAGTTGTTGGTGGGGACAGTTCATCTCCTCTACATGGTATCAGCCTGGGATGGCCCAGCAGGGGCTGAAGGATCCACATCTCACATTGCTTCACTCATATGACTGGCAAGTTGGTGCCAGCTGTCAGCTGGGAGCTCAGCATAGTCCAGCTTCTTACATAATAGACGGCTTCCTCTGGAGTGCAAAAGCAAAGGCTGCCAGGTCTTCTTAATGCTTAGGCCCAGAACTGATACAGCTTCTCTTCTGCTGCATTCTATTGTTAAAGCGGATCACAAGGTCAGCTCCTCCAAAGGACAGCCACCCAAGGGCATGAATGCTGGGAGACATGGTGCATTGGCAGCCACCACAGTAACAGTCTACCACAGTGAGGAAGCTACCATATTATAAACATGAAGTAATTTTTATCTAGAACTTCTCCTCTGCCCTCTTTGTTGAAGATATGGTTGAATGGTTGATATTTTGTGAGATTTTCCTGAAACAGAAGTATTTTGGAAATCCATATCTTTACAATATTTTAATCCTAAATTTTACCTAATAGCTCCAATTATGTTTACTCATTGTGATGGATTTTTTAAATCAATTTTATTGATACATATTAATAAAGCATACAATCCGTCCAAAGAGTACAATCAATGCTATTTGGCATAATCACATAATTGTGCATTCATCACTTCAGTCATTATTAGAACATTTTCATTATTCCAATACTACTAATAATAATAAACAAAAAAAACAAACAAAAAAGCTCTAGCCCTTAATAATCACCTCTCAATCTCTCTATCCTTCCCCTGCTGTAAATAGCTGCTATTCTGTTTCCATCTTTCTAATTTATTTGTATGTATATTTTGTATAGATGGAATCAAACAATATGTAGTACCTTTTGTCTAGTTTATTTCAATTAGTATATTTCTGTTTTTTTGCCTTAATGGAAGGAATATATTACTATATACTACTGTCCATATTTTGCTTTGGCTGTATTTTTGTCTGATATTAACATATTCTAACATTAACATACATTTATTCAGTTCAAAGAAAAACCATCTTATATATGCAATATTACCCATATACTCATATTTCACACGAACTTTTGCTAAGCTATATGGTTCCATGTTACATTTTTTAGCTTTCCTTTCATTAATATACATGACCTTAGACTTTCCCTTTTAAACACTGTCATACTCATATACATTACAAATTCTATGATGGGCGGGCTTTCACCATTTCTATTCATTTCCAAAGATTTACAAACAACCTTTTTACCAATTCTGCACAGATAAACCATCAATTTTCCATTCTCTAACCTCACGCTATTTTAATAACTTATATTCTAGTTATTAACTCCATCAGTTTATACAATATATTTAGTTCATAATAGCGCAATCATACAGCATTTGTCCTTTTGTGTCTAGCTTGCTTCACTCAACATAATGTCTTCCAGGTTCATTCACTCAGTCATAAGCTTCATGACTGCCTATCTTCTTACAGCTGCATAATATTCCATTGAATGTATACACCACAATTTGTTTATCCATTCATTGGTTGATGGACACCTGGGTTGTTTCCATCTTTTGGCAATTATGAATAATGCCACTATGAATATCAGTGTGCAGATGTTTGTTCATGTCACTCCTCTCAGTTCTTCTGGATATATACTTAGTAGTGGTATTGACAGGTCATGTGGCAAATCTATATTCAACTAATATAGGAACTGCCAAACAGTCCTCCACAGTGGCTGTACCATTCTATATTCCCATCAACAGTGAATATGTGTTCCTATCTCTCCACATATTCTTCCAATACTTGTATTAATAGTTTTCTATCTCTTTAACAGTGGCCATTCTAAGAGGTGTAAAACAATATCTCATTGTAGGTTTGATTTGCATTTCCCTAATCACTAGTGATCTTGAACATTTTTTCATGTGTTTTTTTCGCCACTTGTATTTCTTCTTTGGAGAAATGTCTATTCAAATCTTTTGCCCATTTTTTAATCGGGCCATTTTTTTTTCTTTTTATTGTTGAGTTGTAGCATCTCTTTATATATCATGGATATTAAACCTGCATTGGATAGTGATTTCCAAATATTTTGTCCCGTTGATTTGGCTGCCTTTTCACCCTTTTGACAAAGTCCTGTGAGGTGCAAAAGTGTTTAAATTTGAGAAAGTGTCATTTTTTTTTTTCTTCTGTTGCTCATGCTTTGGGTGTAAGGTCCAAGAAACCACCACCCAATATCTTGAAGATACTTCCCAACATTTTCTTCTAGTAGTTTTGTGGTTCAGGCTTTTATATTTAGATCTTTGATCCATATGGAGTTGATTCATGTATAGGAACTGAGATAAGGGTCCTCTTTCATTCTTTTGGTTACAGATATCCAGTTCTCCCAGCACCATCTGTTAAAGAGACAATTTTTTTACCAGTAACATGGACTTGGTAGGTTTGTCAAAATCCAGTTGACTGTAGAAGTGAGGGTCTATTTCTGGACTCTCAATTCTATTCCACTGATCAATGTGTCTATCTTTATACCAGTATCACGATGTTTTGACCACTGTAGCTTTGTGATATGTTTCAAGGTCAGGCAGTGAGAGTCCTCCCACACCACTCTTCTTGTTTAGGATGTTTTTGGCAATCCAGGTGCCTTTTCCCTTCCAAATAAATTTGGTAACTGCCTTTTCTATTATTGTAAAGTAGGCTGTTGGAATTTTGAATGGTATTGCATTGAATCTGTAACTCAGTTTGGGTAGGACTGACATCATCACTATATTTAGTCTTCCAATCCATGAATACAGAATGTCCTTCCATTTGCTTAGGTCTTCTTTGATTTCTTTTAGCAGGGTATTGTAGTTTTCTGAATATAGGTCCTGTACATCTTTGGTTAAATTGATTCCAAGGTATTTGAGTCTTTTTATTGCTATTGTAAATGGAATTTTTTTCCTGATTTCCTCCTCAGATTGTTCAATACTAGTGTACAGACAGAATACTGATTTTTTGTGTGTTGGTCTTGTATCCTGCCACTTTGCTGAACTCATTTACTAGCTCGAGTAGCTTTGCCATAGACATTTCAGAATTTTCTAAATATAAGATCATGTCATCTGTGAATAGTGAGACTTTTACTTCCTCCTTTCCTATTTGGATGCCTTTCATTTTTATGAAAAATGCTCTAGCTAATTGCTCTAGCTAGACTAATTGCTCTAGCTAAAATTTCTAGTACAATGTTGAATAACAGTGGTGATGGTGAGCATCCTTGTCTTGTTCCTGATCTTAGAGGGAAAGCTTTCAACCTTTATAAATGAATACAATGTTGCTGTGGGTTTTTCATATATATCCTTTATCATATTGAAGAACTTTCCTTCTATTCCTATCTTTCAAAGTGTTTTTATCAAGAAAGGATGCTGGGTTTTGTCAAATGCCTCTTCTGAGTTATCAAGATGATCATGTGGTTTTTTTCTTCTCTTCAATTTGTTAATGTGGTGTGTATTACATTAATTTTCTTGTGTTGAACAGCCCTTGCATACTAGGAATAAATCCTACTTGGTCGTGGTGTATAATTCTTGGATTCTATTTGCAATATTTTGTTGAGGATTTTTGCATCTATGTTCATTAAAGAGATTGGTCTGTAATTTTCTTTGCTTGTAGTATCTTTATCTGGTTTGGTATTAGGGTGATGTTGGCTTCGTAAAATGTGTTGGGTAATTTTCCCTCCTTTTCAATTTTTTGGAAGAGTTTAAACAGGATTGGTATGAATTCTTCTCAAAATGTTTGGCAGAATTCACCTATGAAGTCATCTGGCCCTGAACTTTCCTTTATTGGGAGATTTTTGATGACTGATTTAATCTCTTTAAATGTGATTGGTTTATTGAGTTTTTCTATTTCTGTAGAGTCAGTCTAGGTTGTTTGTGCGTTTCTCAGAATTTGTCCATTTCATCTAGGTTGTCTAATTTGATGGCATACAGTTTATCATAATATTCTTTTATGATCGTTTTATTTCTGTGAAGTCAATTATAACATCACCCTTTCATTTCTGATTTTATTTATTTGGATCTTTTGTTGTTGTTGTTGTTGTTGTTGTTGTTAGTCAAGTAGGGGTTTGTCGATTTTATTGATCTTCTCAAAGAACTGGCTTTTGGTTTTGTTGACTATTGGTTTTTTTGTTCCCAATTTCATTTATTTCTACTCAAATATTTATTATTTGTTTTCTTCTGCTTGCTTTGGGATTGGTTTGCTGTTCTTTTTCTAGCTCCCTCAGTTGTTCAGTTAGGTCTTTGATTTTAGCTCTTTCTTCTTTTTTAATACAGGCATTTAGGGCTTTAAATTTCCCTCTCAGCACTGCCTTTGCTGTATCCCATAAGTTTCGATAAGTTGCCACTTATCAAAAGTGGCATTCATTCATCTCAAGCTGTTTACTGTCTTCTTTGACACACTGATTGTTAAGGAGAGTGTTGTTCAGCCTCCACACATTTGCCAATTTTCCCCTTTCCTGTCTATTATTGATTTCTGGCTTCATTCCATTATGGTCTGAGAAGGTGCTATGTATAATTTCAATCTTTTTATATTTATTGAGACATGCTTTCTGAACAACATGTGGTCTATCCTGGAGAAAGATCCATGAGCACTTGAGAAGAATGTATAACCCACTAATGTGGGATGCAACATTCTGTATATATCTGTTAGGTCTAGCTCATTTATCATATTGTTCAGGTTCTCTGTTTCCTTGATCGTCTGTCTAGTTGTTCTAGATAATGATATGAGTGATGTGTTGAAGTCTCCAACTATTATTGTAGAGATGTCTATTTCTTCCTTCAGTTTTGCCAGAATTTGCCTCATCTATTTTGGAGCACCCTGGTTAGATACACAGATATTTATGACTGTTACTTCTTCTTGGTGGATGGTCCCTTTTATTAATATAGAATGACATTTTGCATCTCTTATAACATTTTTGCATTTAAAGTCTGTTTTGTCCAATATTAGTATAATTACCTCTTGTCGTTTTTGGTTACTGTTTGCATGGAATATCTTTTTCCAACTTTTCATTTTCAGCCAATTTGTATCCCTGGATCTAAGGTGAGTCTCTTGTAGACAGCATATGCTTGGCTCATGTTTTTTTATCCATTCTGTTAGCCTACGTCTTTTTTGTTTCTTCTACTGAGTTGGTTCCCTTGTCTGTTTGCTCATTTTTTGCTCATTGTCTGCTCATTTTTTGCTCATTGTTTTTGCTTATTGTCTACTTGTTGTTCCCCTGCAGATGGTTCTATTGTCTGTTTGCTCATTGTTTTTGATCATTATTTTGCATGTGTTGTCTGCAAATTTTTTTTTTTTTTTTGCTCATTGTTTTTGCTTGTTGTCCACTCATTATCAGCTTGTATTTTTTTTTTTTTCCTGTTATCCGTTTGTTTTTTTATGAGGCATCAGGAACCAAACCCGGGATCTCCCATGTGGGAGGCGGGCACTCAATTGCTTGAGCCACATCTGCTCCTGCTCATTTTGTCTTTGCTCATTGTCTGCTCATTGCTTTTTTTTTTTTTTTTTTTTTTTGGCTCATTGTCTGCTCATTATTTGCTTGTCTTCTTTAAGAGGCATTGAGAATGGGCCGCCCATGTGAGAGGCGGGCACTCAACTGCTTAAGCCACATCTGCTCCCTGCTCATTTGTTTTTGCTCATTATCTGCTTGCTGTTTGCTCATTGCCTGCTTGTTCTTTTGCTCATTGTTTTTGCTCATTGTCTGCTCATTGTCTGTTTGTTTTCTTTAGGAGGCACCAGGAACCAAACCTGAGAGCGTCTATATTGGCGGTGGGCACACAAGTGCTTGAGCCACATCTGCTCCCCAGCCTCTATCTTTTGATTGGGAATTTAATCCATTCATATTCAATGATATTACTATAAATGCATTATTTATTTCTATCATTTTATTCTTTGGCTTTCATATGTCATATCTTATTTTCATCTGTTGTTTTAACTCTTTTGGTTATCTTTTATAACACTCTTCCCTTCCACACTCATCTCCAAGCCTCTCTCTCCTGTCTTTTTCTTTCAGGCTAGAAGGCTCCCTTTAATGCTTTCTGCAAAGCCAGATTCTTTTTTATGAATTCTCTTAGTTTCTGTTTATTTGTGAATATTTTAAACTCACCTTCATATTTGAAGAAAAATTTTGCTGGATGAAGAATTCTCAGCTGGCAATTTTTATCTTTTAGTATCTTAATTATACCTTCTCGCTTCCATGGTTTCTGATGAGAAATCTGCACTAAGTCTTACTGGATGTCCCTTATATGTGATAGTTTACTTTTCCTTTGCTTCTCTCAGAAATTTTTATCTTTGGCATTTGATATTCTGAGTAGTATCTGCTTGGAGTAGCTCTATTCAGATTTATTCTGATTGGGGTATGCTGTGCTTCTTGGACATGTAAATTCATTTCTTTCATGAGAGTTGGGAAATATTCAGCCATTGTTTCCTCAAATATTCTTTCTGGTCTTTTTCCCTTCTCTTCTCCTTGTGGAACTCCCATGACACATATGTTATTGCACTTCATGTTATCATTCACCTCCTTAAACACCTGTTTATTTTTTTTCCATTGTTTTCTCAGTTTTCTTTCTGTTCTCTCTCTTCAATTTCAGCTGTTCTGTCTTCTGCATCACATATTCTTTCTTCTGTCTATTCGATTCTGCTGTTGTATGCCTCTAATGTGTTTTTTATCTCACCTATTGTGTCTTTCATTCCCATAAGTTCTGTTATTTTTCTGTTCAGGTTTTTAAATTCTTCTTTGTGCTTGCCCAGTGCTCTCTTGATGTCTTTATCTCTTTAACCATATTGTCTTTCACTCATTAATTTGATTTGGAAGATTTGTATGAACATCGTTGATTAGTTTCAAATCCTATGTCTCATCTGGGGCACTAATATATTCCTTTACTTAGGTCATTTCTTCTACTTTCATAGTATGGCTTGTAATTTTTTGCTAATTTTTAGGCATCTAATTACAATGGTGAATTTACTCTGATGCTCAATTTCTCTCTCCTGCTTAAGGATTTTGTGGTGTGAGACTGTGTGTTACTGTTGTTTTTTGATTCTTGGTTCAACCTGGTCTAGCTCTTTAGGACTATCCTTGTTTAGTAGCACAAATCCAAGCTATGGACCCAGTAATGGATTGCAGACTTGCTTCCATGAGCCTTGGCAAGGGAGGTTGTAAAGATCCAAAAACACCTCTCTTCTTTATTTACTTTTTTTTTTTTAGTATAAGGTTTTTTTTTAATATGCTTTTTTTTTTTTTTTAAAGAAACTCAGATGACATAAATGTTACACAAAATAGTAGATTCCCATATGTCCCACTCCCTAGCCCTCCCACGTTTCCACATCCTTCATTAGTGTGGCACATTTACCACAATTGATGAACACATCTTGGAGCATTGCCACTAAGCAATGATTATAGTTTACATTGTAGTTTACACTCTCTCCCACACATTTTTGCAAGTTATTACAAGATACATAATGGCCTATATCTGTCATTGCAATGTCATTCAGGATAATTCCCAAGTCCAAAAAATGCCCCCAAATTACACCTATTTTTCCCTCTCCCTCCCCTCAGAACCTCCAGTAGCCACTGCCTCCACACCCATCATCAAAGTTCTTTCATTGCTAGGATCACAACAAGTCTGTAGAACAACTGCAAGTCTACCCTAGCCCATCGTCCACTCCCCAATCCTGAGGATTCTGTGATGGTGATGCCCACTTCACCTCTGAGAGGGGGCTTAGATCCCATGGGGCAGATGGATGGGACTTTCTTGTTTGCAGTTGCAGACTCTCTCTGTTCCTTGAGATGGTCGTTGTCGGTCATTATCTCCTTAGGTGAGTCCAAGGATCTGGAGAGTAGGTTTTGCAAGTCATTTATTTACTTTTAATTACATTACATGCATTTCCTTGGTCCGCCAGTAGATGGTGCTCTTCAGCAGTCCTCTCAGTTCAAATCCTGGTCAGGAGGTATTTGCTGCAACAATGTGACTGAGGATCCTGCCTCAAGGCTATTCAGAGCTTCCCAAATCAAACTTTCTCAGGGGCTGTTCTCCAACCTTTGCTAGCAGCCCTGTTATTTTTCCCAGGTAGGAAATAATTCCAATCCCCTCTGCATCCTCAACAACCAGCATTAAGGTGTATTTTTGTGAGAGTTCAATCTCTTTCTTCCCCTATGGGCTCTCAGGGCAAACAATAGTGTGGCCCCACCCAGCCTGGAAGGGTTCATGGGACACAACAGACCAAATTTGTTAGCCAAAAGCTTATAAAACCTTAGGCTGCATCCCTCTCTCTCCCCTTTCCTGTGGAGGTGGACCCCTGAGGCACCCTCTGTTCATAGTGGGCAGCCAGAGGCCGGAGAATTCAAAGCTTTCTGCTACAAAAGTGGGGAGATGGGCACCAGCAGCTGCAGCTGCAGCTTTTACTCAGAGTTATCCCACTGAGATACTTTTCCTTTGCTCCTTTCTCTTCTGGGTGGTGTCCAGCCTTTCCCTGGTGCCCTAAACCCTAAAATATTTTTAGGTCATTTCTGCTTATCCTCTAGCTATTTTTCTGGGAGAGAAAAGTAGGTCCTGTTTCTCTCTAATCCTCCAACTTCCCAGAAGTCCATTGTGATGGTTTGAAGCTATATGGACCCCCAGAAAAATCATGTTTTTAAAGTTAATTCATTCCTCTGGATGTAAACTTATTATAAGTAGAAACTTTTGATTAGGTTACTTAGCAAGGCATGGCCCAGGGTGGGCCTTAATCCTCTTACTGGAGTCCTGTATAAGAGAGTGAAATTCAGACAAAAAGAGAGAAAGCCATGGAAGCAAGGAGCTGAAAGCAATGAAACACAGAAGAGAAGGGAGAAACCAACAGACATCGCCATGCGTCTTGCTATGTGTCAGAGGAGTCCAGAATCACTGGCAGCTGGTCTTTGGGAAAAATCACTGTCTGATGATGCCTTGATTTTGGCATCTCTCTCAATCTTGAAACTGTAAGCTTGTAAAATAATAAGTCCCCATTTAAAAGCCAGCACATTCCACAGTATCTGCATTTCAGCAACCTAGCAGACTAAAACACTCATCAAATAAAAAATAAAACTTAGCTTCTCTGATCTGTGCAATATCAAGGACCCAAACCATTTTAAAACTAAAACCTGTTAAGTTTCTTTTGCAAGAGAGTTGACCCAGAAGCTCCGAGTTTCTAAAAGAAATGAGAGTTTGACATTTTTACACAGGAAAATTTATCAGGTAACGTAGGATCCCATTAGCATTTCTTATAACACACTGTGCTCAAAACTAAATTTTTTCAGGCTTCAACCTGATGCGTATAAAAATGGAATCAAGTTCCTTGTGATTTCTCTCTTTCCCTTGGAGGCGTTTGACTATTCTACTTCCTTTAGTTTAGCATTAGTCTTTTTGTTCCCTGTACTGAGTCTTTAACCCAATGCCTGACTATTTGATCAGGTGAACAGTGGAGTCTGTATCTGTTCTGGCAAAGCACAGAGTATACACTCACAAGTGGTCTTTGCTCACAGTAAGTCCATTTACCTTGAGGCAGCACTGTATAATGGTTGAGTTTGGGATGTGAATTTAGACTGTTAGAATTTTAATCCTTGAACTCCCCTTTTTAGGGATGTGACCTTGCATGAGTGACTTGACCTCTCTATACCTCAACTTTCCCTTCTGTACAATGGAGATGATAATGGTACCTCACAGGGTTGCCAGGAGTATTAAATGAGATAAAGCATATAAAGCATGAACACACCGTCAACCATGGAGTAAGCATCCAAAAATATTATTATTATAACTGTTGAATTAATCATTAAGAATGCACTTTCAATTATTCAGAATGGACTACTAAATTTGCAGATTATCCAAAAATCTTGGTCTATTGGGGTTTTTTTTTGTACTTCTGTTTACTCACTTGTTCCTGCCTTTTAGCGTTTTCATTTTGAATTAGCATTTGATTCAAGTTGGTTTTGAGGATGGGAGAAGGAGAGAATTTGGGTTGATTCCTAGGGCTTAGTAGTGGTTATACCGCTGCATCAAATTATTTAAGAACTGTTGAAATCACTCAGGAAAGTATTACCAGCCTATAAACAAATGTAGTCCACTGTAAAACTTCTGCAGAGTCCCACAATAGTAGTACCATCTGTCGGTTGAGAAAATTAATGGCCAAAAATTATGAATTTAATAACATGTTTAAATGAATATTATTTCATCAACCATGACAGCATGTCCTTAAATTTCAAAATAGTGACATGTTCTTTTTTAAGGTACAGGCAAGCTTGGTGCACATGTGGATTCCTGTTTCCTTTGCAGTCAAAGGACCCTTCTGGTTATCTGCTATTGATAGGTTATAGACAACAAATGTAAATTAAGGAATGCTTTTTAATACTTGGTCAACACTTTCTAAACTACCCTAATTACAGCATTTTATAATTAGCATTACTGGGGTACACTGACTGGTGTTTTATTTTATTTTATTTTTTACAAATAAAACTGTATTTCTAGGAGACAATGTTGTCAACAAAGAAAATTTCAAAGAATTTACCAAAAAATCTACTCGAATGGAAAAAAATGAGTTAAGCATGGTTGCACAACACAAGACAAATATACTAACATCAATTGTATTTATAAATATTGGAAAGTAACCTGTGTAAAATGGAAAAAAAACCAGGCAAATTACTTTTTTTTTTCAGCCTTGATTTGCAATTGTTTTATTTTAGCATTTTAAATATTTCATATCACTGCATTCGGGGGGGGCCCCCCCCCATGGCTTCTGATGTGAAATTGGCACTTTATCTTACTGGGATTCCATTGTCTATAACTCCTACAGCTTTCAGAACTCTTTCCTTGTCCTTGATATTGGACAATTTGATTACTATGTGTCTGGGCATGGTTCTCTTTGAATTTATCCTGTTTGGGTTTCTTTTGGATTTTTAAATATATATGTATATATATATTTCAAAGATACTTAGATTACATTAATGTTACATAAAAAATAGACGGAATTCCCATATGCCCCACCCCCTATACCTCCCACATTTTCCCACATTAACAACATCCTTCATTAGTGTGGTACATTCGTTAAAATCGATGAACAGATTTTGGAGCATTGCCACCAAGCATGGATTATAGTTTACATTGTAGGTTACACTCTCTCCCACACAATTTTTTAGGTTATGGCAGGATATATAATGGCCTGTATCTGTCATTGCAATGTCATTCAGGACAATTCCCAAGTCCCAAAAATGCCCCCATATTATACCTGTTTTTCCCTCTCCCTGCCCTCATAACCTCCAGTGGCCACTACCTCCACATCAATGATATAAGTTCTTACATTGCTAGAATCACAATAAGTCTGTAGAATACCAGTAAGTCTACTTTAAGGGACTGGTGTTTTAAATGGGAGTATTTGTGCTATGTAATGATAGCGGGAAATTATCAGTGGTTTGGGATAACCCAGGACAGAAGGAGTATTCAAGGACAGATACTTCTTGAATAATTGATCACAGTGACCCACATTTATGCCCAATCAGAAGGAAGCATCCTGATTGTTTGGAATGATCAATCCATCCACTCTATTGTTTCTGTATTATTTACTCAAATGTTTACAATATGTGCTCAGTGGAACACTGTGGATTGTTGACAGGCATTAAAAGACCACAACAGATTTTTAAAAAGACCACAACAGAGGGGTCCCTGGTCAAATAAGAATGTGCAGCCCAATACAGACTATTTCCTTCTTATAAATACATAATTTACTCTCACATATATGTGCCCTGAGAAGTCTTACAATAAGAAATATAACTTTATTTAAGAAGATGAAAAAAAAAAAAGATGAAATATAAAGCATCTCACAAACTTCCTTAACCATTACTTTTTATTCTCAGTTTCACTCAGGGTTAGTCCAATAGATCATAATTTGGGAAATGCCACTTAACTATTTTATCTCCTTCTATTTATTAGTAAATTCACTATTTAAGTAATTCTGATTGTTTTTCAACTTCCCTTCCATCTAATTTTTCTCCCCTTTCTCCTCACCCTTTCCAACTCAAGTAGGTTGCCAGATTTAGCAAATAAAAATAAATGACATACAGTTACATTTTAATTTCGGACAAACAATGTACTTTTTAAAAAAAAACAATTTATTGTACTATATCATTCATACATGAACATACATAAACTATAAGTGTTCAGTAAACATCGTGAACTTACTAAACAAACATGCATAACATCACACAGGGCTCCCACACATAACCCCCCTACAAACACCCCACATTGTTATGAAACATTGCCAACAAATCTTGAAAGAGCATCGTCAAAGTATTACCAAGTATCGTCTGCATCTTCCTTCCCTATACATTTTTTAAAGGATTTATTTATTTACTTATTTACTTTTATCCATTTTTACCCCTGCCCCCATTTTTGCTGTTTCTATGTCCATTCACTGGGCAGCTCTCTGTGTCCATTTCCTGCCCTCTTCTCATCCTACTCCTCCTGTCTTCACTGGGATTCTATCCTCGGAACCTCCCATGTGGGAGAGAGACATCCTACCACGTGCGCCACCTTAGTTCCTGGTTTTTCGGTGCGTCTCGTCTTGGTTCTTCCTTGTGTCACTCTCCTGTTACATCATCATCTTGCTGCATGGCTTGCGGGGCCTAGTAGCCCACGTGCCTTCTATATTTTTCTTTTTTTTATTTTTACCAGGAAGTCCTGGGGATCGAACCCAGGTCCCTCCATATGGAAAATGGATGCCCAACCACATGAGCCACATCCATCCCCCTGCTATATCTCCTAAGGTTGACCAAAGATACCCAAAGTTACAGTCTTTTCCCCTACAGGATGGTCATATAATAAATCAGGCTTAGTTTATCACCAGGATTCTAAAAAGCAGACCTAGGGAGAAAAACTAAGTCTGGGGACACATGCATGGTTTCTAATATAGCGAATGTTTAGCCTACCCTGATTATCACAATATCAGGACAGCAAGAATATTCGCAGAACAATGTACTTTTTTGTACAGGTATGCCCAAATATTTCATGGGACATTCACATATAACTGGGTGTCCTATATTTTATCTGGCAGCCCTAAACCCAAGAGAAATGACAGCCATCAGTAAGTAACTGTCTTAGTTTGCCAGGCTGCTCTGACAAATACCGTACAATGGGTTGGCTCAAACAATAAGCACTTATTAGCTCACAGTTTTGAGGCTAAAAAATTCCAAAATGAAGACATCAGCAAGGCTTGCTTTCTCTCACAGTCTGTAGCATTCTGGTGCTGGATTCCTTGGTTTGTATCTCTGGCTCCCAGCACATGATGATATCCTCTCCTTTCTGGCTTCTGTGACTTCCATGTTCTCTTTATAAGACCTCCAGTAAGATGGATTAAGACCCACCCTGATTCATTTGTTCACACCTTAGCTAAAAATAATTTTCAAAGGTCCTATTTAAAATGGGTTTGTATCCACAGGGATGTAGATTAAGTTCATGAATGTGTGTTTGTTAGAGTACATAATTCAACCTATCACAGTCTACCCTCTGGACCCCAAAAAAGACATGGTCTTCCCCCACACAAAATACATTCATTCCATCACAATATCCCAAAAGCCTTAAGACACTTAGGTAACAACTCTATATCCAAAGACTTACCAAAATCAATCTGCGGTCTGTCCTGGGCAAAATTCCTCTCTTATCTGTGGACCTGTGAAACCTATAAAACAAGTTACCTGCTTCCAAACTACAATGGTGGTGCAGGCATAGGACACATTCCTATTCCAGAAGGGAGAAATTGGAAGGAAAACAATTGCAAGTCTAAAACTCAGCAGAGCAAATTCCATTAGATTCCAAAGTCTTAGAGTCACCTGTGGATCAATGTTTTGTCCTCTGGGCCTGCTGGAGTAGCAGCATCACCCTCTCCAAACACTAGGCCCCAGGCCTTACCCTCTCTAAGCACTGGAGTGGCACACACTTTCTTAAGAAAATTAGGGATTAGGCCCCACCCTTTCCAGAATTGTTGTGGTGGCCACACTCTCCCCAAACACTGGCGCATAGATCCCATCCTCTCCAAACACTGGGGTGGGAACTGAACTCCCTCAAACAGTGTGGAAGTTCTGCCCTCTCCAAGCACCAGGATAGAAGGCCCACAACCCCCTGCCAAGTACCAGGGTAGAAAACCCATCCTACCCAAAGACTTAAATGAAAGCCACTTTATCTTGGTCTAAGAAGATCTCTTTGGACCAGACCTCTATTTTCCATGATTTTGCCCTTGAAGTCATTTTTCCTTCATTTTGTCCTGTCTCTGACCCTTTCAGTCCAAGTTGGCAGTGCTTCTGCCTATACACAATTCTCAAAAAGCCTTCCTTTGAGATGGCTGACTTCCATGTTCAGCCACACCTGCTATCTCCCAGAGTTTGTTGCATTCTGGTGCTGGCTGCCGAAATTGCTGGTTCCTGGCTTATATCTCTGCTTCCAGTCACATATTGAAGTTCTTTCCTTTCTGATTTCTGTGACTTCTGGGTTCTCTTTATAAGGTCTCCATTAATAATAGATTTAGACCCACCCTGATTCAATTGGCCACACCTTAACTAAAAATAACATCTTCAAAAGATCCTATTTACAATGGGTGCACACCCACAGGGATGCAGATTAAGATTAAGAACTAGTGTTTGTTGGACTACATAATTCAACCTACCACAGTAATTAATGAAACTGTCAGCTTAAGTTAGTAAAAAAAAAAAAAAAAAATACATGGAAGGAATTCAATCACTGTTTGTTGAATCAGTTTTTGTTAATTTACCTTACTAACAAAAATGTGAAGAACTTTTTGAGAACTTTATATACTTTGAATTGTTTTTTTTTTTAATTTATTGAAGTGTATCACTCACACATGAACATACATAAATAATAAGTGTATAGCAATAGTTGTGAACTTACAAAACAAACATACATAACACTTTGAATTGTTTTTTTTGTTTGTTTGTTTGTTTTTTAAGATTTTTATTTATTTATTCATTTATCCCCCCCTTGCTGCTTGTGCTCGCTGGGTCAGCTAACCACGCCGTGCGGGCAGGCTTGCCTTCACCAGGAGGCCCCGGGAACCGAACCCGGGGCCTCCCATATGGTAAACGGGAGCCCTACTGATTGAGCCACAGCCGCTTCCCTGAATTGTTTTTTAAATAACTTGAACATGAAGGCTTTAATCACTCTGGAACCCTAGATGCCCATAAACTCTTGCCCAGTCTGAGCAGTTTCATTTTACAGATGAGGAAACTGAGCCCTGAAAGAAGTGACTTGACTTGCCCAAGGAAATTCTCCCACAGGAGTTGATAAGTCAGGGTTGAGTTCCTGTTACATTTAAGCATCAAGAAATAGTCTTTACTTGAGTAATTGAGACTGATATATTAGAAAACTGATTCCCGACCCATATATTTAAATTAAAATTAATAATCACACCATCTGTTAAAATTGTTTTTTCTTTTGCAGAAATTTCCCCTCTATTCTCATCAACCTAACATTGCCAGCACAAGATAAAATCATTGTAGTATCCTCTTTCTTTCATTAAGAAATGTAAAATAATTTAATTTCTTAAGGAAATACCAAAGAATGAACTAGAGATCAAAGTTGATCTTTTCCCAAAAATTATCTGTTTTCTGTGAATTATTGATCCACCAGTGAGGATCCTGAAGTTGTCACCTCATAAAAATCAGTTCTCTTTAATGCTACTCACCCTTTAACTTATCGGAGGTTTTTAAAAATATAAGTTATTAAGACAACCTAAGTTGATTTCCAAATTCAAGAGGAGCTATAGTCTATTAGTCTTTGTACAGAGTATGATATCATACATTATAATCAGAATTATTTTGACTAAATGAATAAGAAGTGGTAGCTATAAAGTGCTAATTATATGTGTGACAGTTTGAAATTATTTTATGAATCCTCAAAAAAAGAAAATTATGTTCTTAAACTAATCCATTCCTGTGGGTGTGGTACCCTTTGATTGCATTAAATTCAGTTAAGAGACCCTTGATTAGATTACTTGATAAGATTGATTTAGGGCTTTTGATTGGACTACATCAGTGAGGCAAGAGCCAGCTTGATCTTTGCCCTCTTGCTGGGTCTGATATAAATGGAGACACAGAGAGAAAAGAAGCTGCCATATTTGATCCAGCCATGGGAGAAAGGACTCCAGGTTCACCCACAGCTGAGTTCAAAGAGAAAAGCTCCGAGAGGCTCAAGGAGTTCAGACCTAGGGAGAAAAGACTGATTGGCCACTGCTGAGTTCAAGGAGAAAGTAGAGAGAGACTGGCAGACCCACCATCTTGCAAGATCACCATGTGGCAGAATGCCAGGATTACCATTAGCTGACTTTGGTGAGAAAGCATCTCTGATGGTGCTTTGATTTGGAAATTTCATGGCCCTGGAATTGTAAGTTTTTACCCTAAATAAAATCACCATTATAAAAGCCAACCTATTTTGGTATTTTGGATCAGCAGCCCTGTGACAAATTAAGACAATATAAAAGTAGAATCTGCTCTTTTAGTTGTTCTTACTTTAAGATAAATAATACTTAACTATTTGACAGCTGGCAAATAAATGACCTTTCTGATCCTCAGTTTCCTCATCTACAAAATAGGGATTAGTAGTACCTCCTTCATAGAGTCATTAGGAGGATTTAATGAGAGTAAGTATAAAAGCACTTGGCACTGTACCGAGTACACAGTGATTGTTCAATAAATATTAACTAGTATTATTACAGATTTAAAAGTCAGATGGTGATCTTGGTGTTTATTACTCATTCACGCACACTAGTGTCTTACCTGTTTCTTATACTTTAATCTTTGCAAAACAGTTTCATGGTCTCAACATACCTTTTCATGGAAGATCACTGTTGACAGTGATTAGAGTGAAACATAAAATCAGAAAAGATAGTTTTCTCTTAAAGTCACAGCTTTGTCATGAGTAATATAAATAACCTGTAATTAGAAGAAATTATAACTACAGTGTCTTGTAAAAGTTTTATCATTTACCATCATTAAAAATGATTTACTATGGACCTTCCTGCCTACATTGCTCTTCAAGGCACTGTGGGGCTCAAGATGCAGTGAGGCTTCCACACCTCTCACTAAAACTTCATGTTTCTCTAGAATTGATGCTGTCATGGGAAATGAGACTTTGTCCCTGACCCGAGACGTCATCAGCTTCTATTTACAAGATAAGAGATTATGCCCTTCAATGTTGATCCTGACGTGTTTAACTGCTTCTGTCACTCACAGGCGATACAGTTAACGAGTTGTCCACATAGGGGAGTTTACCAAGAAGTAAATTTAGGACATGTGAAATATTAAGGTAAATATAAACATTTACAGAGCTAAGGAGAGATCCTGAAACTGTGTGCATGGAGACAGATGCCCTTGACTTCAATGCAAGAAGTCAGGTCCTTTGGGCATTCTAGATAAGGAACCCTTATGAAAGGAGGAGTGGTGCCAATTAAGGAAAAGCCTCACAATTCAGCTTTCTTCTGGGGACTGACTGGTGGATCTCGTTCCAGGTCACTGGTGTTTCTAAAATATTTGTATTCCTTTTAAAGTGCCATCTATACATAAGTTAGTGGACTAAGCACTAAATTAATTCAGAATATTTACTTACACATGTTCCGATCTAGGTAAGAATTCTGGTTCCTCCTCTGCTAACAGAAAGCACCAACACTCTGGGAAATTGGGATGATAATTCTCTAGATTGTGGCAAAGATTAAGTGACATGTATATTAAAGACGTTTGGTAAGCAGAAAAATGAGATATGAACATAGGTGGAATTATTTTTCTGAAATGGACTGCATGTATGTGTGTAGTAGTCCATTTATGGACTAAAAAACTAGTCCATGGTTTTTTAACCTATGTGCAAAAACTAGTCCTTGCACATAGTTTAGCTTACTTCTATAGATGGGAGAAACAGTATTTGCAAGTCAATGGCAGAACAAAAAACTCAAACCTCAAATACTAAACTATCTACCTTATAAAGAGAAGTTTATGGAAGCTGTCCTGATTTGAATCTTCTGTGGGCTCCAGAAAATTATGTTCTTAAGCTAACCCATTCCTGTGCATGTGAACCTATTTTATGTGGGACCCTTTGGTTAGATTCAATATGTGATTAGATCACTTTTGATTTGATCACTTAAGGACCTTTGATTAGACTGCGGGACCCAGGGTGGGTCAGTCCTTTTACTGGAGTCATATAAATGGAACACAGAGAACGAGAACTGCCATTTTCACCCTGTCATGTGATAGTGGACTCCAGGATCATCTGCAGTTGCAGAAAGACAGAGAAACCCCAAGGGACTGAGAGAGAGAGGCTGGAGGCTAGAATCAGCAGAGCAGCTGAAGCTAAAATGAGATCCCTAAGAGGCCCAAAGAGCAGCCCGAAGCTGAAAGAGACAGGCCAGGAGGAGAGGGGAGAGAGAAGCTGGCCACCACTATGCCCTGCCATGTGCTTGATCACCCTCTGCTGAGCCCAGAGAGAAAGCATCTTAGATGACACAGTCATGTCCCCCGCAACTGAAATTCAGTGAGACAGCATCTCTAATGATACCTTGATTTGGATATTTTCACAGCCTCAGAACTGAAGCTTTTACCCTAATAAATTCCTATTATAAAAGCCAACCTATTTCTGGTATATTGAATTGGCAGCCCTCAGCAAACTTTAAAAGAGGCTATAACTATAATGCTTATAATCAGTATCTGGAGGATGAATTGAGGGAATTATACAGTTCCTTTAAGATTATTCTTTGGTAGCCCCAAATCAAATGATCCCCTGTAATGCACAGTATGTTAAAATGTCCTCCTATGGAGGCCAGTTTTACAATTACAATTGTGTAACAGCACTTTACAATTTACAATACATTTTCTACACACATTATTTCATTTAGCCCTCTTAACAAATGTTTAGAAAATTATTCTTGTCCCTATTTTATACATGGAAATATTCCAGTACAGTGAGTTAAGCAAATGGCACAGAATTACATCCTAGTATGTGGAATGCCCAGAATACAATTCTGTTTTCCTTCTCTTTCCCCTAAACCTATGCTCTTTTAATATGTTTGGGTTTTTTATATGTTTAATAAAGACACAGAGTTTTGTATTTATTCTATGAAACAATTGGTCAGGCAAGACAGCCTTAAACATGCTCTGACGTATAAATCTTGTAATTTTTTTTAATTAGGTAAAGGCAGAGTCTAGCATTGACATCTTTTATAATATCAGGAATTGTAGCTTATTCCCAAAACAAAGGTCCTTTTCAAATGTTGACAGATATCTTCCAGTACAGAGTCATATTTTTACTTAAAAATATCAAAGATTCACATTGTGAATGAAACTGTTTTTTCTCTCTTCAGGAAGTGCAACACATATTATCTAATTAGTAATGTAATACTAAACATTATATTCAACCAAAGCCTGACAGATGACCATTAAAACTGTTTGCTACCTCCTCTTACTCATTCTTAGTGGCACACCACCTTGGTAGCAGAGATTTTGACAAGAAGAAGATTCCGTTAGAATTGTGGCACTTTGGGAAGTGGCTGTGGCTCAATCAGTAGGGCTCCCGTTTACCATATGGGAGGCCCCGGGTTCGGTTCCCGGGGCCTCCTGGTGAAGGCAAGCCCGCCCGCGCGGCATGGTTAACTGACCCAGCGAGCATGAGCAGCAAGGGGGGGATAAATGAATAAATAAATAAAATCTTTTAAAAAAAAAAAAGAATTGCGGCACTTACAGTATCACATTTTTACCAAACCTATCCCTACCCCAACAGAAAACTTAATGAATAGACTCACAACCTGCACAAATACATTTAATGTGCTATAGGAATTCTCATCTTTTTTTCAACACAAAGCATACATTCAATGGTGCCCAGCAAAGCAGGAACTCCTATGTAGAAAGCATTTTTGCCCTCATGGCATTAACTGAAAAAGCATACAGCATCTGCTGGGGATTGAATCATGCCCCCCACCACCACCAAAAAAAAAAAAAAAACATGTTCAGGTCCCAAACCCTGGTCCTGTGGATTTGGGCCCATTACAAATAATATCTATTGAAGATGTTACTTAAATTCAGGTGTGACCCAAGTTAATCACTTTGGAGTTTAATCCAGATTACTAGAACCCTATATAAGCAGAGTGAAATTCAGACACACAGAAGCTATAGGGAGCAGCCAGAAGTTGGACATCTGTGGAACCCAGAAGAGAAAGGAGAAGACACCACCACGTGCATGCCATAAGATAGAAAAGCCAGGAACCTCAAAAATTGCCTGCCAACCACAAGATACCAATTCCAAGAGGAAGCAAGTCTTCTAACCTCTGAAACCTGAGCCAATAAATTCCCTGTTGTTAATCCAATCCACTGTATGGTATTAGTTTTAGCAGCTGGGAAACTAAAACATAATCTAATGTCTCAATATTTAAGTGGGTAATCATGGAAATTCCAAGATTAGATCACTAGGTTAGCCTGAATATTCATCAATAAAAATATATTTTTCAAAAATGGTCCTAAACAAAAAGAAGCTTCTCTGAAAATCTACATCAGGACCAACAGTGATAATAAGACAACAAACCCAAGACTAGGAGTTAATTTTTACTTGAAGCTTTTGGGTAAAAGACAACTCTTTCAGTTGATTTCCACCGTTAAACTAGCACTGATTTTCCTAGGAAAATAGCAGAAAATAGCTTCAGAAATCTCAAGAGTTGATTTGAGTAACACCTGTCATAAATTCCCAGTCAAAAATTCCATACAGCTAGGCCAGTAGGGCTAAAAGACTGAAAGTCTTACCTAAACGAGGAGCGGTGAGAACACAGAAGATTCCTGCAAAGCCTGCCTGTGGTATTTGGGACAGAGACCGGTGGAGACCGTAGGTTACTTCATGTTGTTGACACACCTGGGAAGGGCCCCCTGGCCCAATGCTCCACATCATCATGCCCTAGTTGCCTGATTTAAAAGCACCTGGGGGGCATGTTACTCGGGCAGGAGTAGTAGAGTTACTCAACACCAAAAGGTGTGTTCCAGGAGAAACAGAGGTCTCGGGAGGGGTGGGTCATTTTCTGTTTGACCAATCAATGTTTAGCATTAATGAAAGCCCCAGAACTGAACCTGTCTTTCCCGTCATCATTAGCAAAAGCCTCTCCCAGCCTATTGGGCCCACGCTGTCCAGGTTGACCCCAGATTCTTCTGGAAAGCTGGGATGCAAGACGGCTTGCCCAAGGAAGTCGCTCCTAAACCAAGTATAGTCTCCGGCCTTTAGGCTTTCGAGGGCACAAACGCTTCTTTAAAAACCAAAAATCCATAGATGTGAGCAGCACGTCTAATTTGTCACCAGCCACTTCATTTTCACGGCGCCGTAATGTTGTAAAAGCAACCATGTTACCGCCAAGAATTGCTCCAGCAGCTGTTCTTCAATGTACCTTTATACCGAAGAAATATATTGGTTAAAGACAAGCGTGGAGGTGAGTTTATTCCCTTCCATGCTTCAAACCTATGGCAGTACTTGTCCACGAAATTTCTCTTATACACCCGGAATTCGTCAGTCATCCATGATGATACCCTCTGAACAGCCAACGACAGCATCAAGTTCTGAATCTGAGGTGGAAGAGATGGACAGCTTGAATCTGTCTTCCTCTAAGGAGCTTATCACCACTTCCGCCTCACCACCTTCCCGCCGCAGCCACCCTCCGCCGGCGAGCACCGCGTGAACTTCCTCCCCACCAGCTGGTGGCTGAGGCGGGACCGTCTGCGTCTGCGCAGGAGGCCAGTCCGCGACTCCTCACTGCAGCCACGTGCTAGCAGGCTCCTGGTCAGGAGAGTCTTCGCAGTGCTAGGTCTACACTTTTGCCGCAGGTCGCCGAATTGCAGCTTTTTTATACGAACCTGAAAATACCCCCTTTATACGAGTTTTATGTAAGTAGTTACTATACCCGAGAATATTCTCTATGTAAAACTGATGACAATAGAAATGTTGAACAATAATGATTTAAAGGAAGATACTTGTAGTATTTAACTTACAATTTAAAAATTTTAAGACTCAGAATATATAAAAAACACTCAAAACTCAACAGTAAAAAAAAAATCTAGTTGTAAAATAAGCAAGAAAATGAACAGATATTTCAGCAAAGAGGTAATAAAATGGCATAAAAAGATAATATCTTAACCATTAGGGAAATATAAATTAAAACCACAGTCAGCTAACCCTTCACAAAATTAACAGCTGAACTTTAAATATATAGAGAGAGTGATAATACCAACTGATGGTGAGAATATGGACAAACTGAATCTTTCATACATTAGTGAGAATGTGAAATGATGCAGTCACTTTGGAAAATAATTTGACAGTTTCTTTTAAAACTTTAGCATATAAAAAGAAAGAAAAAAACTTAGCATACCACTCACCCAGTAATCAAATTCTTGAGCATTAATCCTAGAGAAATAAAAACTCTTGTTCACACAAAAACCTATACACAAATGTCCATAGCAGCTTTATTCACAATAGCAGAAGACTAAAAACAAATGTCTTTTATGGGGAGATGACTGAACAAACTCTGGTACATACATACCAGGGAATACCACTCACCAATAAAAAGGAATGAACTATTGATGCATGCCTTAATCTGGATGGACCTCAAGGGCATTATGTGTAATTAAAAATAGTCAATCTCATAATATAATGTAAACTCTCATTTATATAACAGTCCTGAAATGACAAAACTATAGAGATGGAGAAGCGATTAATGGTTGGGGGAGATGAATAACACTGGGGAGTTCTTGCATGATAATAGAAAGTTCTGTATCTTAATTATGGATTTTTTTTAATCCTGTGACTTTGGTAAAATATTTCCTATAAAAGCTTGTCAAAAATTTTTAAACCACTTTTGTACAGTACAAACATGAAAGTAAAACAATGAAGGTTTTACTTAGGTTTCAATTTTTATATTTATTAAAAGTAGACATTATTGTATTAAAAAAGCAACAATTTTAGCCTACAGATATGTATTTTGTGCTAAGATAAAGAGCAGGAAACATTTATGGCAGTGATTCCAGGGGTCATTTACTGTTGTTCCTTTTCTCTCCTTTCCTGTTGGCAAAATATAGCCTATACTCCTTGTTGCATTTTCTCCAACTTTTCCAGAATAAGAAGTTTTATATGTAAAATTTGAGTTTGCATAGCACCATTTATAGCAATTTCTTCCACAGATCTCTGCCCTTGTTTGGAAGGAGTTCCCAGAACAGCTTTTCCTCCGCCATAACTTTAGGCACCCAATTATATGATTCTTAAATAACTGATTTGTTCTTTATCCTTCTAGAAGGAACTCCTTTAGGAAGGCCTGTCCAGTCTTGGCACCCCCAGGGGTATAAGGCAACAGCTGAAGGGTAAGCCTTCCAACTGGGGGCTTTGAAATGTAGGTAGGATTTCTTTGAAATGTTGAATTTCTGGTCCCAGTAATGCCTGTAGCTTAAGAGAAGCAAGCCACTTAACTTCTTTTATTTTTTAACTGAAGAAATAGAGGAAACTGAGGAAAGAAAGGAGGTTAAAAGCAGTTTAGTGATAAAATCAGGATTACACTGTACAAACTGTAGGTTTGGGGACAGGCTGATCCAAGTACAAATGCAACTGTCAAAACCTCGGAAAATTACTTACCTCTCCATGCCTCAGTTTCCATCTATAAAATAGTTATAATAGCCTCTACTTCATCAGTTCCTGTGGATTAAATGAGAAAACATGTTTTAAAACACCTAACCCATTGCTTGCCGTATGTGAGTGCTGTAATACACGTTGGTTCCCATTTCTTTTGCATTTCTACCTTATTTCTTAGCCTCCAGGGCAGTTTGACGAGAAAAGGCTTGCAATGAAGAGGACTGATTGCTAGGAGTGAACAGGGTTAATTAACTTTTCCCAAGAATTGTGTTCCTGAAAAGATATATATTGATTAAATCTTTCAAAATGGAGTCATTTTTAAATAGACCAAGGAAACTCAGTTTTGTGTCAAGTGAATGATTGCTCCCTCGTGTATCTGTCTTGAAGTTCTTAGAGTAGACAGTATACTTGATTTTCACTACCACCTCTCACAAATATCAAAGATTAGAGCCTGGTAACTCCATTTCCAAAGACAGTACAATAAGGATGGCTTACTTGTAAAAACATTGAGTTCCATTATGTCCTGGGGTCTCTGGGGGGTTCAGAGAGCACCAAACAGGCCTTTCCCTCCAAGGAGAATATAAACTAGTGGGAAAGATTAGGATTACCCAATGGACCAAAACTCATCTGGGAATCCTAGGGAGGGAGAATATGCTACCTGGAAAACTGAAGATACTTTTCTAGAAAAAGGGCTGAAAGATAGAGGGATTTGTTTGCTTTTAGGAATTTTTCAGATGTTCTCTTTTAAGGGGATAACACAACAAAATAGCTCTTAAACTAGAATATAGCTCTCTTTTCCCCAACTCTTCTATATCTCAGAAACAATTACCTGAGAACTCCCTAAGGGCAAGGACACATCGTAGCCATATTTGTGTGCCTATACTTGATACACTTCCTCCTCAGTAAAGATATTTAAAATGGTTAAATCCCTTGAGGTAGCTGAACACATAGCTATATCCCCTAGTTGCCTGTTTACAGGCTGGGAGTGAGGGGCTTTAAGGCACACTAATTTTAGCATGTAGACTGAAAGCTCCCTGAGGCCAGGGACCAAGTTCATTGTGTTCACCACCTACCCAAGAGGACCCGACATACTGTAGGTACTCAATAAGTATCTTTTTATATTGTTGAACGAAAACTATCCCTGGCCCTGTCCTCAGAGCTCACTGAAAGAGTGAAAAGAGTTTCTATGTGGATGGATGGGCTGTCATGGGCTTCCAAGAATTCTGAGTGACCAGAAGTCAATTTCACCTCCTCACTCTTCCATTTGTAGGAGGTTGTAAATCTCTTCTTTGCTTGGGTCAGGGACAGCCGGTGTGTCTCTACATCCCCAGCGGGGAGCCCACAAGCCAAGTCAAAGGAAGGTAACCCAGAGGGGGGAGCCTGTCAGCACGTGCAGCTGCCCAGGGGAGGAGGAGGCTGGGCTAACGCAGCCCTTAGTCAGCAGCTGGGCTCGGTTTTGAAACAAAAGCCAATGTCCTCCCTCGGAGTCCGCGGCCGGTCAGTTCCTAGGGGGAAGAAAACAATGCTGCCCAGCCGGTTAGTGGCCCAACTTACTTTTCCAGAACCCGGGACAAAGGGCCCGCGGATGTGCGGGAATGGGTGGGATGGTTGGGATGGGGGACGAGGAAACAGATCGCCCTGACCCTCCCCTCCGAGCAGCGTGGGAGAAGGGCTGGGGTCTCCCATGTTTACGCAGGTTTGTGCCAGGCAACTCGGCTCCGAGCACAGGTTGCCCGGGTCTGCGTAAAACTGAGGCACCTTTGCAACCCGCGCCCCAGCGCACCGATACAAAGGCCCTGGTTTCATGAATGAAATCCAATCGTGTGGATATAAATAGCCGCTAAGGCTGCTAACGTCACCAAGCGAGCTAGCTAGGTGCCGGGTGCTGGGTTCCGCCCCTCTGCCCCGCCTGGGAGCAGGGAGGAGGCAGGAGGAGAAAAGAAGGGCTGGGGGTGGAAAGGGGCGAGCCTCTCTCGCCCAGGACCGGGAATTGCGGCCGTGGAGCTGGGAGAGCCCCCAGGACGAGGCAGTACCATGCTGCCTTTGTGCAAAGTTGGGCGGCGGGTGGCACGCCGCGCGCAGGGGCCCCGCACACCCGCGACCGCGCGCTGTCGTGGCTGCTGCTGAGTGGCGCCCCCTTCCCTGCTCCCCCCAGCCCTTGAAGGCGGAGAGAGCTCGCGTCTCGCTCGGCTTCAGGGTAGGTTCTGTGTCGTGAGTGCGCTATGGTATGAAACTTCTCGGAGCAGCCGCCCCGCAGCCCCTTCCGCCCAGTCCCCAGAGGTTGGCATGTGGGAGGCCAGGGGCCGCGCCACGCGGCCAGCAGGGTCCCGAGAGAGCTATGGGACCGAACTGTGGGGTCGCACTCGCCGCTCTGCGAGGCCGGGGACCCCACATAAATGCAAGCAGAAAAGATTTCTAGGAGCACCCTCACAGCCACACTCCTAACTTGAAACTGAGAAAATATATAACAGGCACCCTTAGCAGGCTGGCTGCGCTAGGGAGGGGTGGTGCCGCACCTACAGGAGGGCTCTTTTCCTTCGAAGGACAGTGCTGGGGAGCCGAGGACTTAAAAGGGGGGGGGGATAAGCTAGCTCCTTTGGCGCTTGCACCCCCACGAGAACTGACTGGTCAGCCCAGAGTGTGGCACCCCCTCCCCCACCTCCCCGTGGCTATGGAGTCTGTTATGAGTTGCTGTGACAACAGTAAGAGCTGCCATGAGGGGTTTGCAAAACACCTTACCTTGTCTCTGTGCTCAGCTGTCGGGGAGAACAAGCGGGGGCGGGGGGGAGGGGGAGGAGATGTAGAGACAAGGAAATCCAACGCCACACACCCCCTGGGAAAAAAAAAAAAGAAAGTGGAAGGAAGGCACAACTATGCAAAAATATATCATTAGATCGCACTGTTAGCTGCGACGCTTCTATCTCCAGCAGTATCAAACATCTGAACTGAGGAGCAATGTCAATATTTAGACTTGGACAAGCCAGAAAGTTAGGAGGGAGCGCCAAGCGCGGGGTTTTGACTTGGCTTTGCACGTCAGCACACAAGCTGTGCCTTTCAAGCTGACTGTACACATTTACTTGGGGGGGGGGGGGGGAATGCCTGAAGGTTGATATATACACCCAGATCTAGGAAGATCTAGGAAGTCTATACCAGAAGAGACGCCCTAATTTTGAGCCTTTCCAACCTTCAGTATTCACCAAGGTCTCCTGGACCCCAGTCCAGATAGCCAGCTTGAGGTTTCACAGGTTTGGGGGCTCCCCCACCCTCAGCTGAGGCTGTGCTGCATATTGTACACTGTACTGTATTCTCTCTAAACTGCAAGAAAAATACTATTTTCTTAAATTATCAATGATTTTCATCTTTGTTTAAACACGCCTCTCAGTGTTCAGCAGATAGTACATAACCAGTAGGCTTTGTTTGTTTGGTCTGGGCAAGCTTTAGACACTTCTTAACATACTCTGATAAATATGTTTACAAACACTTTTGAAATTTGGAATTTTATTTTGTTTCTAATAACTTTTTAGATACCTAAGGGGGTCATTGGTTACTAGAAAATAAATGCAAGCTCTTTTCTGTTTAAGTAATGTTTGCATACTCCTCTAAAGGTGGAATGGGCAGTAAATTCTCATATTAAACAAGATTTCATTGGAGGTCCTGGATCATATTTGAACATATTAGTGGGAAAAGGGTTTAACCAGTTCATCCCAGTGATGGCTTTGAAAAATCATTAGGAAGCAATAAAATCATGATCAATATTCTTCTAAATTTGCCCATTGATTGTTTTTTTTTTTCAACCAGATTTTGAGGGTAGTATAAACTTAAGTTTGTAGGGTTGTGCATGATAACAGAGGTAGAAATAGAAATACAAGTGATTTGGTATTATTGGCTCGATGTTACAACTTATTAGCTAGGGGCAAATATAGTTTAATAGGGAAAATCAGACTTGTTTGGTCTTTTAGTTATGATTATATTGTCTAAAAATGCTGTTTTGGAGAAATAGCATGTCCAGTTCTATGACTTCTGTATTGTAAAATGCCTATAAGATTTTTGTTGTTCCCACCTATTGGTTTGTGGCCAATTCTTTCTCAGTATCATCCCCAAATGCTCGGAAAATATAATTTCACGAAATGCTACAAAATGGTCACCTAGCTATTTCAGTAAATATTTGACCCAAATAAAGTCACTTTGATACTGGCACTTAGCAACAGTAAAGCAGAATCTGCCCTTTAGGAGGGAAACACAAACAAACAAACAACAACAACAAAAAGTATGTTGACTATTTTAGTGGCTTCCCATGTGCTCCTGGCAGATAGTAGGATTTATAAAGCATCTCTTTTATGTAGGTATGTCAGTTGTGAGCAGGGTATTCTTTTCTTCACTTCCAGCAATCCAGGTCATTGTCTTTGTGCAAACCCATGACCATAGATTGATGACATCCTGTGTCTAGTTCTGAGCATGCATTTCAGAATAAACTTCTTAGTCATTTATCTTAAAAGAATTTGTCTTCATCATTTATCTATGGACTCAATTATGAACATCACAAGTTCAATGATAATGAAAATTATTCTGTTTACTCTGAGTGGCCCCTGAATTGGTTTGTTTTTTATAAATCTTTCTTTTTTTTTTTTTTTTTTTTTTTTTTAACTTTGGGGATCAAAGTGGAGCCACATAGTTGAAGATACTAAGAATCTAGGTGCTTGATCATTAAGGTTTTACTTCTATCCTAATCTTAGCACAGAGCACTGGAAGAAATTTGATCTGGGAGAGTGGATGTGGCTCAAGCAGTTAAGTGCCTCCCTCCCACAAGGGTTTGGTTCCCAGTGCCTCCTGAAAAAGACAAAAATAAAACAACAAGCAAAAAACAAACTGAAAAAAAATGCCAATTTAGGGAAGCCGATGTGACTCAATGGTTGAGCACTGGCTTCTCACATGCATGGTCCCAGGTTCAACCCCCGGGCCCCAGTACCTCAAAAAAGAAAAAAGAACAAAAAGACTTGATATAACAGTTTTCATTTATTGAGCATGAACCATATTGAGTCAAGTAATGTGCTGTATTCTTTACATTTATATTTTCATTCTGCCTCAAAAAAATCCCTGTGAGGTGAAAATACTCCTTGATCCCTAAATGACTGGTGAAGAACTAGAAGTACAGAGATATTAGATAACATGTTCAATTCATACCTCTAGTAAATGTCAGAAATAGGACTAAACTACAACAAAGTCTACCTTACGCTAAAACAAACTCTCCAGTTAAACAAATTCTTCTCCAATAGGAACACTGAGGCCTAGAAAGGTTAAGGGATTTGCCTAAGGTAACTTGGTTATTATAGCTCATATAATAACACTCAATAATCCAGCTATTGCAAAGAATAAATTCCATTATTTTAAGTAAAACAGTAAGGAAAAAAAAAAAAAGAACTATTTAATGTGTCCTTTCTCCTATCATGGGGTCTCTTATCTTGAGGATCTTATAAAAACAGATTTAAAAGGCAAGATATTAAAAATTAAGGTATAAAAACAATTAGAGAATAAGTCAAGATCATATATGCCAAAAAGCTAAATTGGGAGGTGGGGGGGTTCAATAGTACATTTACAAGATGTTCAGCATTTTTTACTCTGTGGAATAACTTTGCAATTCTATATAATGTATGTATGGAAATTTTTTTTCCAAGCACATTCTTTGTCTAGATAGATGGATAAGACTTTTGGAAAGAGACAGAACGTAAAATTGCAACCTAACAGAGAGTCTTCCAGAATTGTTTAATCACAGTATCTCAAACTCAAAGACAATATTGCTGCAAAAGCATTATAACTAAATTGTGAGCTGTTTGAATCTGCAAAACATCTTTGAGAGAGTATTACAGTTTTGTATGATGCATAAATTACTGGGTTCCTTCTGGAATTTCAGTTTGTCTGAAAGGTACGACATAGATTTGGCTACCTAATAGATAAATCCCAACCAAAATCCTGAAAATGGCCAATATCTAAGGGTTAAGCAGGACATTTTCAGTTTTTGCCTGGGTTGTCACCCTTCTTCTGATCCTCTTTTATCCTTAATCCTCCTCTTTTTTGTAAAATAATTTGTAACAGTTGAATAGAAGAGGGAGTGTTCTTATATAAAGGGATAATAAAGAATAAAATGAGGAACAAATTACTAAAAAAATCCTTACTATATTATCTTTTAATGTACTTAAACCCCCAACTTGAGCTAATAGCACTAAAAGCTTAATTAGTTAATTATTTTTAAGCATCTAAGAGGTGGTTATAAGTTGTCTTATAACAGAATTGTCCAGTAAAAGTTGTTATAAAGTGGGGAATTACAAAATAGATCATATGTCCCATAAGAGTAATAGTATATTGAGGTGTTCCCATTAGAAACTAGGACCTTATCATCAACTGACAGATGGTTAGCTGTGACAATGTTAGGTCATAAAAATATTAATATAGAAACTATTAAACTATAATTATTTAAAACAGTAAGATTATAGTTGGAATCATATCCTGTTAGTACCAAAGGACACCTTAGAATTAGCACGATATCTCTAATTACCAATCATTTGTTTGCTTTTTTTTGAACTTGAGAAGACTTTGGTTAATATGCATGACGTGTCTCCTTAAAAATATCCGGAAGGGAGCAGAGGTGGCTCAAGCAGTTGAACACCTGCTTCCCACATGGGAGGTCCCAGGTTCAGTTCCCAGTTCCTCCTTAAAACAAACAAACAACAACAAAAACAAAACAAAAAAAAAAAAACAAGCAAACAAATGAAAAAACCAACTCAGGGAGCCGATGTGGCTCAGTGGTTCAGCACCAACTTCCCACATGCGATGTCCCATGTTCAATCCCCAGCCCCAGAACCTCAAATTTAAAAATTTATATATATATGGAAACGTTTGAAATTTTGCTGTTTTTCCACTCAAAAAATTTAACTGTACAATACAGAGGAATATTTAATCTTTCTATTGGTCTTCCTTTTAGAAAACAGTTCAATCCCCAATTATTTGCAGGCCTCATTCTGGCTTCATGTAGTAGAGGTCTAAGAATATAGGTGATGTGAATCTGGTTCTTGCGTACAGCTTCTTTTTCCAACCAGGCTTCCCACCAAAACCATACCACACCAAAACCAAACTTGGAGAGAGAAAGGAAAATAGGTCACAAAAAGTGTAAGTGGGAAGGGGAGGGGGGTGGAGTTAGGGAGTATGTGAGTAATGGAGGAAGGGGTGAGAGGGAAAGGTTTGGGGAGAAAGAGGCAATCACTCAAATGGGTGGGATGTTTATGGGTTGGTTATTTATATATAAGTCAGCATCAGAATTGTTTGTTTTTTCAGTTTATAAACAAAGTGAAGCCACCCCTCCTTCCCTTCCTGGAACCTTTTGTTCCTACATACATAGGCAGAAAAATGAAATATTAGCAAATAAAGACAATGAAAATAAAGCTTGGATTTGTTCCAGATGTCCCAGGACAAATCTTGTCTTCCAATATTCCCTCCAGCTGTCCAGTCAAGTGCACCAACATGTCTGAGATCAGGTTTTATCTACAAAGGGTGAATAATAATGCTTTACAAAGAAAGAAAGAGATGTCACTAAATCTAGAAGCAGCAGTTACATTTCTCCACTCTGAGCTTGAGTTTATATATTGCATAGACCTAGGTTAATGGCAAGTTCTCAGTGCTAAAGAGGTTATGATATCAGTCTCCATCCCTCTATGTGGAAAATTCCTTTGAATTGTTACCCAACCATAGACAAAACCCCTAACAACTGCTGGAATAACAATAACTAGCACTTATTATGTTCCTACTTGATGTCAAACACTTGGTTGCCTTACAGATAATATTCATTATCAATTCCAATTTTACAGAAGCAGGAAATGGAGCTTAGAGAAGTCAAGTCACAGAGCTAATAGAAGACAAAACTTGGATTTGCACTCAAGTGTGCCTAAGAACTTGAATATATATATGTATGTATGTGTGTGTGTGTGTGTGTTTCCCCCTAAATGATGTCCTAGAGAAAACACTTTAAGCCATTTTGTTCCATGTTTACTCCTGAAGATAAGTGGAGTATAGGAGTTTAGGGATGTAACTTGAACCATGTAGAAGGCTTGCCTGAACACATTTGCCAGCCCTTCAGGTCATATCTAATATTTATTAATGTTAGTCACAGTCTTAAAAATTAACAGTTAAATTTTAAAAGATTGAATCATTGAGCCAGAAGAGTCCTTAAGGGTATCTAGTCCAACCTCATACAGATCAAAAAACTACCACCCAGAGAAGTGATGTAACTTGTCTACTCTCAGAGTTACTAAGTGACACAGCCTGAATTGAACCCAGGTTTGAGTCCCAGCCCTCTGCTCCTTCCATTGCTTAATACTGACTGAAAGGTACCAAATCTTCTAAAACCTACAACTTAGCCAAAATTACAACGCTTAAGTCTGAAATACATCTAAAGCCTAAGACACATCCAGAAACTGAAGATAAAAGGATTCTAGCAGTGTGAAAATATGTTGGATACTAGGAGAAACCTCACTTATCTCAGTGACCCTGAGATACAACAGCCATTTTCTCTTATTTAAAACATAACTCTACACTCTGATCCCTTCCAAGCTGTCTTTGTTCAACGATCTGTTTAGAAGCTTCTCATTTTTGTCCATGGAGCTCTTTCTTTTTGTTAGCTATGTGACTTGGGTGAAACACATCTTTGGACCTCATTTTCCTCATCTGTAAAATGGGGACAGTATAACCTCCCTCAGAGGATTATGAGGTTATAATGAAATCACATGTGTAAAGCACATAGTAGGTGCTCAATAAGGTTAGTTCTTTTCTTAGTCTCCCTGGAGTACTTGAAAGAAAAATATTGTAAGACAGAGTAGTCGTATCATCTTTCCCCTAAATCACTAGAGTCATTTTAATTCTGACTTTGGGAGGAATGATTATAGTAACCTTTCTTCTTGGGTTAAAACAGGCCCAGTAGTCTCTCTGGGTCACACTTTTTTTTTCTTCATACTCTCAGGTTGCCAAGGTTTACTTGAATTCAATTATTTTATTGCTTCAGTTTCTGTCACAAACTAATAGCAAGCACCTTGTGAAGATTTGTGGCTCTCATTTTCTTCCAGACAGTGTTTGAGTATCTAATGTGTTTTCCACATAGACCTTTGCATCTTGAAGCAAGTACTATATTTTCAGCAAACTAACTAAAAAATATTTGCAGAGAATATTATTGCCAGTAGAAAATTTTTGCATTCAATTTCAAAACGCATGAGACTTTCCTAAACCCATTTCAGTTAACTCTAGTATTGAGTATTTTCTTTGTGCTGGCCCTATCTTTTCTTTTTGTCATGGGTTGCTGACTGATGTATTGATAGAAAAAGCATAAACACTACAATTTCCCCCTTTCACCCTTGGCACTTGATAACCGCCCTTTCCTCAATTACATGTCTGGGAAATGTTTTGTCACACTACGCTCCCCCAGCTGCCACACACTTTGTCATGTGGCACTTGATGCCCTGCTCTGGACTTCTGGAACCAAGTGTTTGGCAGCATATCCTCTTCATCACGTACATGGAGGAAAAGTACTGGTGTGATTTTTTTCCCTCAGTTGTGCCTTTTTTCTTTTTTATCAGTAATCCAAGTAGCCAAGAAGAGACTTTATTTTCCTGGTGGTGCAGTCTCCCTCTTAGTATTTGACAAAAATATGTCACCAGATGCGTGTGCTTTTCTTCAAGTTTAGATGTAGCAATTATGTGTTCTCCCCAGTGCTGTGACGTGGTGAAACTGGGACAAGATGCTTATTACTCCTAACCATATTACTAATTTCAAATTGGTTCTATAAGTTTCAGTTCATACTAAGGAGTTAATTATTCCTTCTCAAACTTTAATGGGCATGCAAATTACATGAACATCTTATTAAAATATAGTTTCTGATTCAAGTGTTCCGCGGCAGAGCCTGAGATTATGTATTTCTAACACGCCCCCCAGTGATGTCACTGCTGCTGGCTGGAGGACCACACCTGAGTAATGAGGTTCTAAAATATAGTAATTACTGTATCTTATGATAAAATTCACTTAGAGGCCACCTTATTTTGTTTGCTTGTTTTTAAAATCATGATGGAGAATAATGGCCTCTTAAAACATGGAAGGGATATAGACAATGATATGCTGGTAAACTAACCAGCTCTCTGGAAAAAAACAAAATATGCAAATATATACATACGTAAATCAATTATAAATTTTACAACATAAAGGATGTTCAGCATATCATTTACAAATAAGATATATAATACTCTTTATTGTAAATTCCATATACTGAATACTTCTATCCATAGCCAATCTATGGTACAATTGATGAGCAGGTGTAGTTCCCATATAAAGGTTGGTTGATATTTTCCTTTATGTTAACAAGTAGGACAAAAGTAAAACAATGAAGACATATTTTGGAATTCTCCTCATTCATCCTTGATGTGAATGGTTTCTTTGCTGAACCAGATAATAGTTTCCAAAAACTAGGAAGATTTTTATGCTATTCACAATGTAACAGCTACAGACAATGCACTTTTAAGTTTAATTTGCATTATTAACATTTCTTCACCATTTTCTTAAGAATAGACAATAAAGAGAACAATAAAGTCAACCCTGATTTGTAGTGTTTGCTGATTTCCATGGTGTAAATTCTCTTACAGTGGACACTTGCAAGCTACCTATGTGACAGAGTGGGAAGTTGGAAAGAGGCACAGTAGAATATCATTGAGTAGTAGTTCCACTTTTATATAAAAGTGATATAATATCCTCATAAATATAGATAGTGGTAAAATATAATAAAATCATTAGGAAGTAATGACTTGAATATTCATTACCTTTCTATTTGGTATAATTTATTTAACCATAGATTTTTATCATCTAATTGTTAATGTTGGCACTGTTTTAATAGCAGATTTACAAAATTACTGAAAATCCAACAATTGGCTCTCCTAAGCTATAAGGCCCAGCTCCAGCACACCACTGGATACAGAGCAGCTGGTCCAGTGATTCTCAACCTTTACTGTACATTGGAATACCCCAGGAACTTTTAATCTACAGTCTTAGTAGCTCTGTGTGAGAGCCCAGTCATTCTATAAAGAAACACACACACATCGTAAGTGTACAACTTAAAGAGTTTTCACAATCTGAACACACCCACAAAACTAGCACCTAAATAAAGAAACAGAACAGTTCTGGTACCCAGAAACCTTCTCATGTCCCTATTTAGTCACTACCCAACCAAGGCCACCATTATCTTGACTTCTAATATCATAGTTGTTTTGCCTGTTTTTGAACTCTATTTAAACGTATACAGTATGTACTCTTTTGTGTCTGGCTTCCTTTCCTCAACATTGTTTGTGAGATTCATCCTTGATGTATATAGCTGTAGTTATCCATTTTTAGTGCTGTGTAGTATCCTATTGTATTAATATTCCTCAACTTATTATTTATTTAGCCATTCTACTGTTAATGGTCATTTCCAGTTGTTGACTAGTATGAAACATTACTGCCAATCTTCTACAGTATTTAAAACAAAACAAAACAAATTCCTCTAGAGTCTAATGAGCAGCTTGTCTTTTAACAGCCACCTCTGCAACTCCTTTTCCCCTTCCTCTCTTTTGTTTCTCATACGCATGACCAAGGCCATTAATTATTTTGTGTGAATGTACTTATTGTACCATAAACCATTAAGTCATGTGCTTACATTCATAACAGCATGTTTTCCTGGCTCTTTTCAATACAGGTTCCCCCTTTCATCAAGACATCTGCATGCACACTCTAAATAGGGATGAGATTTGGCCTCACATCAGTAAGCATGGGGGACATGGAGCCAAAGGCTAAATTGGGCAACTTATCATTAAGGCTCCTGGAAAGAGGCCTCAGTGTGGGAAATTGTTTCCCTTTGTGTATATCAAACAAAAATCAATAGTGAACCCTTAAAATATTTAAGATTCTAGTATTTTAAAATACCAACTTACTTTAAGTGGACGAGGGACAGCTTCTAACATGAGAACTGGAATCTCTCAAAGTCTCATAACTTGATCTGGAGAGATCAGAGTATAAGGTCTTCTTCCCAGTGGCTTGTTCCAGCACCTGGTGTTTAGCCCATTGTTACATTGTCCTAGGCCAAGCAGCAGTGGAGGTGTTTTGTGTCTTTTCAGTGTTTGAGCCTATTGAGATGTTAGTTCTTTTGATAAAAGTAAGGGAGCTGAGTGACCGGGAGCTCCAAGATGATATTGTTGGTGAGTGGAATGATGATCAGAATTGAAAGGAAGTTTCCAGTAACAGCCGGACTGTTTCCTACCATATGAAAGGCACTTTACATAAAGCTCTCAAGTACACAGAGAAAAAGTTAATAGTAGATATTAATTCCCCGAAATGAAAGAAAAATATACTCTCACACATGTAAACGTGCTGTTCCCTAGTTTTCCTTCTTCCCCACCCTTACTTTCTTGTAGTTTCTTTGATACACAAATAACACATGTTCATTATGGGGGAAAATGGAATATATTGATAAGCAAGAAGAAGAAAGTTAAAATCAACTATAATCTTACCCCATAAAAGATATTGGCATTAATATTTTGGTGTATCACTATACTAAATTCTTCTGTCTATATTTAGATACATAATTTTTAAGGAATGGTGTTATGTGGTAAATTTTTTGTGATTTTTTTCCATTTTCATCAAACATCTTATTATGCCAATGTACTTCTGTAACATTTTTAATGGCTATATGCTTTTCTGTTACATAGGATTATAATTTTTAAAACAATCCCCTGTGGTTGAAATTCTAAGCTGTTTGCAATTTTTGTTCCACAAAAAGTAAGATGATGAACTTTCTTTGAATGAAATCTTTTTATATACCTTAATTATTTTTCTAAGGATAAAGTCTTAGAATTAGATTAAAAATATGGACATTTTAAAGTCTTTTGACATAAAATTGCAGTTACACTCCAGAATAATGGTAACATTTTCCATTCCCACGAGCAATGCCCCATCCTGCTTTATAAAAATGTATTCATGTCATAATGAGTAAGAACATGTCCTGAAAATACTAGCTAGGATCTATTCATTTTTATCAGTCAATAACATCTAATAAAGTATGAGATTTTAAGGGATCTAGGTTATTGTCCACCAGCACTTTATCATTTATGGCCTTACTTTCTGGGAAATCCTGACCCAAAAAAAAGTTTATTCATTTGCCTGAATCAAAGCATAACTGAACCTTAACTGGCATATTATAGTCTCATAAATGTTTAAACGCAATTGTTTTATTGCATTCATATCTGAATGTTTCACAGCAAGTGGTCTCTCTGTGAAGTTAATACTGTGACATCTTTAGAGAATTACTTCAATGAACAATTTACTTCAGAGCAATACAAAGACCGTTTTTCAAGAGGGTGGATTTTCACACGCGTATAGTCTGCAAACTTGATGTTACCTTTCTCACACAAGCATTTCAGCTTTGACATCTCTTGAAAGACTTGACCAACATTTTAATTCCTATTCTTGACAAAATTCCTGGTCCAGCCCTTAGCTAAGAGTCACCCACATTAAGATGATGGGGCCTCTAAAACCAATGTGTAGGGATTTTGTTGCTTTTTTTTTTTTTTTTTTTTTTCTCGTATTATGTCAGGATCCAGAGAAAATTTCTGTAATTCTTTATAGTTTCTGGAGCATTTTTAAAATGTTATTAACTATTGAACAACAAGAGAGTCTCTAGAGAAATGTTTGCCCAGATCTGGTACATGAATCACTCCCACCATAATCACCAGGAGAACTTACCGTGCAGACTCCTAGGCTCCACTTAAGACAAACAGAATCAGAATCTCTGTAGTTGATGCCCAGAAACTTTCCTGTTTCCAACTCTCTTGATAGTTTGTATAAAACAAAACAAAAAACTCCTCTTTGCCTACTTCCCCTAACCTCCCTTTCCCATTACCTCATATCTGCTATCACTGCAAATTTGCTATTTCATTTTATAGTCATCTCTTATAAGTGATATCATACAATTTTTCCCTTATGTGTCTTGTTTGTGTCACTGAGCATAATTTTTCAAGTTTCTTCCATGTTGCGGCATGTCTCATAGCTTCATTTTGTTTCTCAAGGCCAAGGATTATTCCACCGTGATTAGTACCACATTTTCCCCCATTTATTCGTTGAAGGACACTTCAGTTTCCAAATTTTGGCTATTGTGAATAATTCTGCTATAAATATTGGTGTATTAGTATCTGTTTGTTACCCTGTTTTCACTCTCTTTGGGTATATACTTAGAAGTGGGATTGCCAAGTCAAATGGTAATTCTATATTTTCAACTTTTTGAGGCACCACTTGCTTTCCACTGTGGCTACCCCATTCTACATTCTCACCAACATTACACCAATGTTCCAACTTCTCTGCAACTTCTCCAACACTTATTTTCCTTTTTTAAAAAAGAATACCTATTCTTGTGGGTAAGGAGTGGTATCTCATTTGTATTTCCCTACTGGCAAATGATGTTGAGCATATTTTCATGTGTTTATTGGCCATTTGTATATCTTCTTTGGAAAAATGTTTTATTCAAGTCTTTTGCCCATTTTTTAATTGAGTTGCTTGTGTTTCTGTTGTTACATTGTAAAAGGTTTTTTATATTTCTGGATATTAAACCCTTATCCATTATGTAGTTTAAAACTATTTTCTCCCATTCTGTAGATTGTCTTTTTCACTTTCTTGATAATTTCCTCTGATACACAAAAGTTTTTAATTTTGATGAAATCAAATTTTCCTATTGTTTCTTTTTGTTGTTATTCCTTTTGGTGTCATATCTAAGAAGCCATTACAGAATCCCAAGTCATGGAGATTTGACCATATGTTATCTTCCAAGAGTTTTATAGTTTTAGCTCTTATATTTAAGTCCTTGATTTTGAGATGATTTTTTTAATATGGTGTGAGGTAGGGGTCTAACTTCATTCTTCTACACATGGATATCCAGGTTTCCTGACACCATTTGTTGAAGAGACTATTCTTTCCCCACTGCATGCACTTAGCACCCTTGTCATAACTCATTTGGCCATGGATGTGTGTGTGGGTCTACTTCTGGACTTTCAATTCTGTTTCACTGTTCTATTTGTCTATCTTTGTGCCAGAACCACACTGTATTGATTACTGTCACTTTTTAAAACTATTTGAAATAAGGAAATATGAGTCCTCCAACCCTGTTCTTTTAAAAATTGTCTTGGCTATTTGGGGCCCTTACAGTTGCATATGAATTTGAGGATTGGTTTTTCCATTTTTGCAAAAATAGCTGCTAGAATTTTAATAAGGATTGCACTTAATTTGTAACTGCTTTAGGTAATATCAACATATTAATTCTTCCAATCCATGAAAATGGGATGTCTTGCCATTTATTTAGCTCATTCTTAATTTCTTTCATCACAGTTTGTAATTTTGAGTTTACAAATTCTTTTATATCCTTAAATTTATTCCTATAGATTTTCTTATTTTAGCTTTATTCTTTATGCTTTTTTACTTTTAAAACATTTATTTAAGTATCACATACATAGAAAAATGTGATATAAGTGTACAGCTTGATGAATTTTTGCAAACTGAACATACCTGCATAACCAGCACCTACTTCAAGAAACTGAACTCCACCAGACCGCCACTTCTGGTCACCCACCATAACCTCAGTATGTTTTAAACATGCCAGTTTTTTATGTCTCTGGGTAATCCTTCATACACAGAATGTGAGTTTTCACAGAAACCTTACTTTATCTGAGCGACCTATGGTCAACTTTGATCAAGATATTTCTCTTGTAATGACAAATGTCACAAGTCCACCTTTCCAAGTAAAGGATATAACATTAAATTCATGTGCCTGAGGTACATTTGTGTGTGTGTGTGATTTGCAGGTACACAAATACATATTATAGCAAACATACAAATTTGGAACTTCTTTATTCTTAATGAATGTAAAGCTGAATTACATTACTCCAAGCTTAAAATGTCTTAATTATAATTGGTCATCACAGAATATTTCAGGTGTTTGGTTTCCAAATAATTTCTTAAAATTACTCATTTCAGTTACCTTAAGTATTCCCTTTGAAAATTCAAAATTTAACAGCCAAGAATTTTTCATCTTTTGTTTAAGATAAAATTGTATGTAATTGTTCTGGATGTCCACAGCTGATCTCTTTATATGATTCAATTTCTGCGTCTGATATTCAACAAAATACCATTTAGATTCCTTTGTTGCTTTTTTTACATTTTATTTGAGAGCTTGTTCCAGAAAAAAACAGGTTTAGCAGGCTCCCATGCTTTATAAATATATGGTTTTGAAAAATAATTTATACATTATCAAAAATCATTTATCATTGCAGGATTGTATCAGTGTACTCTTAGCAGAATTAACAATCAAGGGTTGTACTTATATACCTATTACTACTTTAAAAGCTAAAACATTTTTTTCCATCATAGAAATAACACATCTAAAATAAATTATTCAGCTGTAAAAAAAAAAAGTGAAATAGTGATACATGCTACAACATGGATGAACTTTGAAAGCATTATGCTAAATAGAAGCCAGAAACAAAACACTATATGATTCCATTTATGTAAAATGTCCAGAATAGGTAAATCTATAGAGACAGAAAGTAGATTAGTGGTTGCCAGGGATAGGGAAGTGATTGCTTAATGCCTATGGGGTTTCTTTTTGGGGTGATAAACATGTTCTGGAATTAGATAGTGGTGATGCTTTCACAAGTTTATGAATATACTAGAAACCAGTGAATCGTACACTTTTAAAGGATGAGTTTTATGGTATGTGAATTATATATCAGTTTTTTGACATATAAAAAGTTAATTGTGCATTGTAGAAAATTTGGAAGCCAAAGGAAAGTAGAAAAAGGGCAGGTACAATTTATAGCCCCATTACCCAGCAGTGATCACTCTTATCTCTTTAGTGTACTTCCTTCCAATTTATTTTCCAAGTAGTGTTGTTGTTGTGGGACATGGAGCAGTTTGTGTCATTTCCCCTTAGATGACAGAGACACAATTATTCGTTTTAAGTACTGACATATTAGTAACCCACCAACACCAAAGGTTGGGTCCCAGGGGAGAACTCTTTGCTGACAAAGACGAGAATGCAAATAAGGGTAGCAGAGAGCAATGGCTCCTGGCCCTGTAAGAGAAGATGAGGGAAGCCCGTGGGGAATAAGACCCAGGGCCCTAAAAGGGAGAAAGACCAACCAGTCTGAACAGTTATCATGAGAGTAGGAAAAGTTCTAAAGAGACTTTTCAGGAGTTTTGCTGCAAGTTAAGTGATATGCAATACAACCTGCACCTCTCTATTCTTAAATACCCATGCTGTTTTCAAGGCTTTTAAAAAGTCACTTTTGTTTCTTTTAGATGTTATCACTGTGCTAAGATAGTACTTATTGTGAGAGAATGGTGAGCTCCAATTTTATTCAGAATACACATATTTATTTACTTTATCTAGCTTTGATCAAACTTATTTCAGTTTGCTATTATGCCCTTTCCACTTAATATTATATAACATTAGCATTTCTCTCTCTTATTGCAAACTCATCCTAAACATCATTTTAAATAATGAAAATCTTAAGAGATAGGACTAATTGTTCTCTTGGTGTTAAGTGTAGTGATTAAAACCTTTTGCAAGCCTTATCTACCTTTAGATTAGCCTTATTCAACACGTTAAATTAGGTAATTACCCCAGTTTACAGATAAGAAAACAGAGGCTTAGGAAATATAAATAATGTGTTCAAAGTGGGAGGTGTGGGAGGTGGGCAACATGGGAATCCCAGTGGGTTCCGTGTAATATTTTAGGTAATCTAAGCACCTCTTAAAATATATGTATATATATATATATAAATAACATTTTTGTAAGCAAATACACATATATGCATATATATTTATATATCATTTTACAAGTGTTTGTATGTATTGTGAGAATTTTGATTTTTACCCATAATAATAAAAAAAATAAAATAAAAATAAAAATAAAAATAAAAAAAAGATCACATAGCAAATACCTTACTTAAATATTACCCACTTGTCATATAGTATGTTGTTTTTTAATTTTTTTTATTCTTAAGATGTGATAAATACATTTGTTTTTAAAACATTTTCCATTTGTAAAACTATTTCCTTAGATGGTTATGTCAAAAAGTATTTGTAAAATCTCTAAAGTGGTTGAATTTTCTGTTGCTGTTCTAAAACTTTTCCTTTGATTCTTTCATTTATTTCTTCATGGCCAGAGAATTTGGGTAATACAACTTATGCTTTGGGGGAGTTTTGTCCTTATGGCCCACTATATGGCCAGCATTTGTAAATGTACTAAGAATTAGTGAAAAGAAGGTGCTCTTTCTTTTTTCCGAGGATTAGAAAATTGGGAATTATCTATTAATTTAACCCTATTACCTGTTATTTTAATCCTCTGTTATTTTTTTTCATTTTTGCTTTCTTAATCTGACATAGATGTATTTTGATTTTCATCTATGTCAGTTTTTTGTTGTTGGTTTTTTTTGTTTGTTTGTTTGTTTTTTGTTTTTTAGGAATTTCTCCTTATACTTCTAAAATTTTTCTTTGTTTTTATATCTTTTGGTCTGGAAATTGCCTTTTTCCCCTTACCAGCTAGAATGTATATTATAGATAATTTTTCTATGCAATTGTGCAACACAATTCAAAATAACTATGCAGGCTGACCTTATATTTTTCAACCGGTTTTTATTTCCACAGTTCTTTAAAACTGAAATCAACTTTTTTCAGTGTTTACTTTTAAATTATCACTGGGTATTCTGCCTAATATAGTTGAGCAGTTTAATTTCTTAAGGGAAGCTGGGATTTCTACCCCCTGAGTCTTTGAGTCTAAAAATAGCTTAATGTTGCCTTCACAAAACAAAATTGTGAATCAGGTCAAATTGATATTTATGTCCTTTTTCTTTCAAGGCTCTGTATGTTCTGTTCTATTGTCATGAGATAGTTTCCTGATGATGCCTGTGGTCATAAAGATTAGTGTTTCTTCGTGGAGAGCATTTTTGGTCATTGATTTTAGATGTTTTCCTAAGATGCTTAATCATTCTTATATGATTATTTTCTGTCATTGATATTTAAACATTTCAGGGGGAAATGTATAGATTTGGAGTCTTCTGTTCTTTTCCTCCCCCTCTTCTTCCTTTTCCCACTCTTTCCCCCTCCTCCTCCTCCTTTCTGTATTGGGAAAATTTTGTTCTATTAAATTACACTTTGCTCCTTTAGTTCTTCAAGAACCCTTACTATCCAGGGACAGTCTGCCCCTTTATCTAGTACTTTCTGCCCCATTATTTTCTTTCCTTCTGTCCCCCATTTTCATTGGCCTTTCTTTCCATATTTAGGGAGAGTTTTTAAAAATGTTATAGCATATCTACTTTTTGTTATAGCATATCTACTTCATAGAAGCCCTTTCTTCTATGTCTTTAGGTAATTGCTTGTCCTTTTCTATGCCTCAGTATTTTTAATAGATCATATGAATGAGCGGTCTCTATTTACTCCATCCACATAAAAACGGATTCATGCCACCCACGAACTGAAGTATATTCAGGATTTTTGGATAACCTTAGGCTCTATCAGAGACCAAAGTAGAGCTCTATAGAAACCCAGGAACCCAGTTCCAGAGCAGACAAGCAAAGCTACTCAATATTGTGGCAATTCAGACAACCTTTGAGGGTAAGATAAGGACAATTGTGAGGAATGTCACCACTGAAGATACACAAATGTCCAGTCTTAGGAAAGCTCCCCCTTCCCCCATTCCCTTTCACGTTACCCTCACAGGATCAATTAGATCTCCTGTTAGTATTGAAACTTAAAGGGCCTGATGGGGCAGGCTGGAAGAAGCAAAACAAAAAGACCCCATTAAGTTTTTTTTTCACTTTCAGGTCTCTCTATCTAGTCCAACCACCCCAAGGAGCAAACATTGGGACTTCTCCATGCTGATGATAGCATGCCAGTTTCCTAATGGCTTTCCACTGGATACACAACTTGCTTTCTCCACCCTTGTCCTAAGTCAGCCCCACTCCCATTACCCCAGATTACAGGCATCTGCGGCCATAAGCGCTTGCTTACTTCCCCTTGTGAAGATGGACAGTCTGCTGGTCTCAGTGATTTTTCTCACTTGGCTTCATGGCAGTGCATTTGACAGAAATCCTTCTGATCTCTAATATATTTCTACTTCTTACCCTTAGTTTCTGGTACTGTTGTGGAGCCTGCTATCGTTTAGAATTAGGATAATTTGAGTGAGACATCCATAAAGGGGAGTCCAAGACATCCATGCTTTAATTTCCATCTTGCCTTGAAGTCCCTCTAATGGCCTTTTTTGATGTGGTTCTTTTAGGGATAGAACTCCTTCATTCAAGACTCACCTTCATGTCAATTATAAATAGTTCTCCATCTCTAGTGAGTTCATGTGCCTCCCTTTGCCCCTTCTTTTCCAGTCAAGTAGTGACTCACCAAAAAGGGTTGGAATCCTTTGAATCAAATGATAAGAACTTGGGAAGCGGATGTGGCTCAGGCGACTAGGCTCCTGTCTACCACATGGGATGTTGGTGGTTCGGATCCCGGTGCCTCCTAAAGAAGACGGTGAGCTGGCACAAGGGGCAGGCACGGCAAGCTGACGCGGGGAGGAAAAACATAATGATTGAGACACAACAAAGCAGGGAGCGGAGGTGGCTCAAACAATTAGGCACCTCCCTCCCACATCAGAGGTCATGGGTTTGGCTCCCAGTGCCTCCTAAAGGAACAAGGAAGACAAACAGACACAGCAAGTGAAAAACAACAAGGGGGTGGGGAGAAATAAATAAAATTTTAAAAAAATGGATAAGACCTTTATGAGACTCTTATATGTAAATATTATTATGATACATAAACTGGCTGTAGGCACTAGAGCACAATAAATGATCACATTTCTAAATCAGATCCCTCCTGCCTGGCTATACTAGGGCTCCCACCCGTGCCCTACCATTGGTGAAGTGGCCTGTTCCTTGGTCCCTGGTGGTTCCCATGGTTACTGAAGCTCTTCCTGCTGGGGAGCCACGGTTGGTGCATTGCCATCTGTCAGATACTACTCTCATAATGGGCCACACAGATGTCCCTCAAGGTGTTCTTCTCACCAACTGTGGGCTTGGCCACATGCTGCTGTTTTCGAGGCCATGGGGCTGAATGATCAGTTACCAGGTAGCTGCATGCAAGTTCTCTGCCAGCCCCAGATGGAAGGTTTCCTAAGGAATGTAGAGTGCCTGTACTTTTATATTCAGTTGAACAAATATTTATTGAAAGCCACATATGGGCAAGGCACTTTGAAAAGATTTGAGGATTTAAAGATGAATAACAGTCTCTGTTGCCAAAAATTTATAATCTTGACAGGGTAGAAGGGATACATATAAAACATAATTATCTGTATTACAAATCAGAGTTTGCTCAAACCCTAGGAGACCGTATGAAAGAAGGATGTTTTAAGTGTATCTGTAACTTGAATCTGTCCACTTCACTTCATCTCTGCCTATCCCATCCTGGTCAAAGCCACCCACCTTTCTCTCAGGAGAACTCTCTCAGCCTCTTAACTGATCCTTCTGCCGTCTCTGTATCCCCCCCACAACATGTTCTCCATACAGCATTCTCAGCAAGTCATTGATACTTTCAAAAAGCAAATCAGAACCTGCAACCCTTCTGCCTAAAACCCTTCGTCAGCTTCTAAGTGCATTTACTGTAAAATCCAAACTGCTGGCTGTGATCTAAATGGCCAATTATGATCTGACCCCTGTCTGCCTTTCTAACCTAGCCTCTCACCTCACTGGTTCCCCTCGCTTTAGCTCTTCGGGCGCCCTTCCTTTCCCAGCTCACGACTGGGTCCTTCTCATTCCTCAGGTATCAGGAGAAACTTCCTCATCGAGGCTTTCCTTGCCTGCGCTGCAGCCCTCCCTCCCATTATTCTCTCATGGTGCCTTTTTTTTTTTTTTTTTTTTTTGGCTTTTATAAAGTATTTATTTGGGGTAAAAGTTTACAGTTACAAGGCCATAAAGAATCCCACTCAAGCTGCTTTCTCACCAAAGTCAGTTGCCATGTGTTTTTTTGTTTTGTTTTGTTTTTAAGATTTTATTTATTTCTCCCCACCCCCTCATTGTTTGCACTTGCTGTGTGCTGTGTCTTTAGGAGGCAGTGGGAACTGAACCCGGGACCTCTGATGTGGGAGGGAGGCACCTAATCGCTTTAGCCACCTCCGTTCCCTGCTTTGTTGTGTCTCTCATTATGTTTTTCTTCTTGTTGCATTAGCTTGCCGCACCTGCCTGTCACACCAGCTCACAATCTTGCTCATTTTCTTTAGGAGACACCAGGAACCTATACTCCCTGCTTTGTTATGTCTCTCATTGTTTTTCCTCTTGTGTCTCTTGTTGCGTCATCTTGTTGCATAGCTTGCCGTGCCTGCCCATCATGCCAGCTCCCTGTCTTCTTTAGGAGGCACCATGAACCGAAACACAGACCACCCATGTGGTAGGCAGGAGCTCAGTCGCCTGAGCCACATCTGCTTCCCAGATGTTATGGTGCCTTTTATTCTTCAAGGAATTTAACAATTTATAATTGCGTATTTTTCCGCTTGCTTATTTGTCTCCCCCCACCTGACTGTGAAGTCCATGAAGATAAGAAGCACACCTGGCTTGTTTGCTACTACACACCTAACGTCATCCTGGTACTCAGTGAATGCTCAGCATCTATGTCCCTAATGAATTAAAATTGCTTGAGTCCTAGAGGTAGAGAACAGTTTCATCTGGTGGATTAAGAGCATAGGAACAAGCATTTAAGCAGAAGTAATGGCATAAGTGAAGTCCTCAAAGCAGACATTACATGGCATTGAGAAGAAAGTAGACCAGTGTGCCTAGAAGGTAGGACCCAATTTACTTAAACCAGTTTTGTCATCTACCACTGGAGTTTTTATGACTCTTTCAAGTTCAGGTTTTAATTTGCAGTTTAGTTTTCAATTGAAGCAGCATTTATGAAGGCCAGTGGATAGAAGAGAAAATTTCTAATCCTGGCTCACCTCCCCTACTGACCTTGAGTTTTTTTGTTTTTGTTTTTGTTTTTGTTTTTTTAAAAAAAACGTGATCTTGTGTAGGTCTTCATTATCACAGGACTCTGGTGAGAATAACGAGTGGATGCATGAAAGAAGTGCTTTGAACTACTCAGGAAGTCCCTCTGTATTATTTGCATTCCTAGACTTCTGTTCAGTATCCTGTTTCTTATCTCTTTTTTTTTTTTCCTCAGTCAAAACATTCAACTGAAAAAAAATATAAGATGATTTTCAGTACTCCTTTTCTGTTCATCTAAATGATGAAAGGCAGTTTTACCCTGGAGATATGTTTCTGAGAAGTTTTGATTTAGGGAAGGCCAGGCCAGCCCTTGCTGTCTGTTTCCCTGCTCTGGACCCATTCTCCATTCCAGCTGCAATGTTTATTTTACATCCAAAGCTGCTCCTGCCTGCCTTGGACTGGTGATTAAGAGTGCAAGATAATGAAATCTGCACAGCTGGAACTTGGCTGTTGGCTGTAGTCATTATGCAACTCTTAACCTTTCCCTTTTGTTTCTGTCAATAATATAAATTTCTTGGTTTTTCTTGCAGAGCTAACTCTTCAAATACTAAAATTTGTTCCACTAGCATTTTTTAATGACCAAGTTCAATTATTTCTTAAAGTTCAAATTATATGCCTTTCAAAAGGACAAGAAAATTTAATGGCTGTGTAAGAACATCGCTCAAACTGTCTACAAATTGCTGAATGGCATGAAAAGTACAAAAGTCCCTCTGTGGGCCTTCAGTGTTTGTCTCTCAGTAAACCTTTCATTGTATCTTGATATACCAAAATTTTTTTATCAGTCAGAATTCTCCGGAGAAAGAGAACCTACACAATATATGTATGTTTGTGTACATGAGATATATATATAATGAGATTTATTTTAAGGAATTACCTCAGATTATCAGGGTTGACAAGTCCAAAGTCCATAGGGCAGGCTGGCAGGCTGGAAATTCAAGCAAGAGTTGCTGCAGCCTTGAGTCGAAAATCTGTAGGAGAGGTCAGCAGGCTGTAAACATAGGCAAAAATTGATGTTGTAGTGTTGAGGCAGAATTTGATACCCTAATATCTGAATTTCTACTCAAAACCTCATCTGAATTCAAATAGTAGCCCTAGTGCACCTTTCCAGAGCAAGCAGGAATTTCTTGAATTTATCAGCTACAGTGTCCCAAAATTACTGAATGATAGGAGCAGGCCTCTAAAGGCCAGATAGCCTTTTAAAAATGCAGTAATCCTTTATTATAACTCACAGTGGGTCAGGAATTTGGGAGCAGCTTTGGATGGGTGGTTCTGGCTCAGAGCCTCTGCCGAGGTTGCAGTCAGTTGTTGGCCGGGCCTGTGGCCATCTGAAGGCTCAATGGGGTCGGGGGGACCCGTTTCAAGGAGGCTCAGTCCCACGGCTGGCGAGCTGGCCATCTAAAGGCCATCTAGCCAAAGTATGAGTGAAGAACTGAACCTAACCAGTACTTCCTGGGAGCCCCTTTCATAACAGAGGAACAGGACACCGTGAGGTCATCATCTAAAAGGATTGATGGTATAGTACCACCAAGGGAAAAAAATGGGTTTGGATTGGAGATCAGGACAGCTAAGGTCACAGTTTGACTACATCACCTTTTGCCCATGGTTGGACCTGGGAGAGAGTCACAATTAAATTGGAGTGGGGGGCTTTGAACAGGGTGAATAGTAAGGCAGGCTTTCCAGAGGGGGGCATTGTATACTCATTACCCCCAAAACACTTGCTGATTCATTAAGTATATGAGATGGGACACCTTTGAAAGTATAGCCACACACTCAAAGGAAGTTTCACGAACCACCATTCCATAATTTGCTAATATAGGAAACATGAGAGCATGTGTGTGTGTGCGCGTGTTGGTGTTCAATTGCTTCTCCTGGATCCATTTATTGGTACAGAGGAAAAAATGAATTAGTTTGGGGGGGGAGGAGGAGTAATTAGGAAAGCTTTTTAGAGGAGGTGATGGCTGAATAAGCCTATAAGGATTGCATAGGATTTTGCCAGGCAGACATGGAATGGAGAAAATTTGGCAGAGGGAATTGTGTGTGTAAAAGTGCTGAGGTAGAAAACAACATTTGGAATTCAGGGAAGCCATTTAGTGTTACTAAAGCATGCTATGTTTGTTTCCCGTTGCTGCTATAACAAATTACCACAGATTCGGTGACTTAACCCAGATTTGCAGTTCTGAAGGTCAGAAGTCTGAAATAGGTCTCACCAGGCTAAAAATCAAGGTGTTGGCATGGCTGCATTTCTTGTGGAGGCTGGGGGGCGGGGGGGTTCACTTCCTTACCTTTTCCAAGTTTCTTAGAGGCCACCTTCATTTCTGGGCTTTGACCCCTTCCTCCATCTTCAGAGCCAGCAGTGTAACATCTTGAAATCTGACTCTGACCTTTTGCCTCCCTCTTCTGTATTTAAAGGAATATTGTGGTTTCATTGGGCTCACCTGGTTAATCCAGGACACTCTCTTTATATTAAGGTCAGTTGATTAGCAACCTTAATTCCATCTGAAACCCTAATTCCCCCTTGCCGTGTAACATAAAATATTCACAAGGTCTTTGGAAGAGCCATTAGTCTACCTTTCACACACGCAGTGCAAGAGTTGTGGGTGATGGTAAAGAGTAAAGTAGGCATGACCCATACATGGAAAACATCTCCCACCCAAGAGGGGTACATAATCTGTGAAAATAAAATGTGGTCAAAGTTCTGGAGCTTTCTCTCAGGTAAAGTAAGTATACTTCTGTTAACTATTACTACATAACAGACCCCCCAAAATACAATGGCGTAAAGCAATAATGATTTATTATTTTTCATGACTGTGGGTTGGCTAGGTGATTCCACTGCTGGTTTTGCCTGAATAGAGCTACATTTCATCTGGAGGGTTGGCTGGGCTAGAAGACCCAAGATTACCTCACTCAATTTATCTGGCATTTGGCGATGGCTCAGCTGGGCTGTCTCACTTGTCCTCCATGCAAATTCTCATCCTCTGCTAAACTAAACCAGCTTCTTTACGTGGCAGCCTCAGGTTAGTGTTCCCAACAAGATGAAGGTGGAAGCTCCAGGGCCTCTCACACAACCTCACTTCTACCACATTCTGTTGGACAAAGCAGTCAGTTACAAAGCCAGCTGAAATGCAAGAGGAGGGGAAATAGATTCCACCTCCTGATGGGAGTTGCTACCAGGGTCACATTTAATCTAGTACAGGCTGTAAAGATAGAAGATTTTGTTCTCAGAGTGAGATTTTGAAATGTGAGATTTCAGAGGTAAAATGTATCTGGATGCCAACAATATCTGACCTGTGGCCAACAGTATGAATGGCTGCAGTAGAGTGGGTAAGAATCGCTGGCACTGAAGAGGTGAAGGGTGAAGAAACTGTGAGGCTAGAGTGTTGGCTGCATCACCCTTCTGGACACAGGCAAGAAGACTGTCAGTCCACAGGGAAGGCAGAGGAGTGACCTCAAGTCTGCTAATAATGGTGGGGGCAGATATGAGGTAATCAGACCAGATGGGGTGGTTTTGTAGCCAGCAGATCATGATCTCCCTGTTCTAAGTCAGCCTTGTGGGTGGTGGGCACCCAGGCGCCCAGAGCAACCTCCACCTTAAGTCACTTCACCACGCCTTTCACTTCCCATCCTCCACATTGTCTTGCTCACTTGCCAGATTCCAAATAAATTTACTGCTTCTGATTTCCAGCTCGTGTGCAAGTTGATTCCTCAAGTAGCCTTTTCACTGTCAGGACCAATGTCCTGGCATTCAGTAAAGGTAGGAAATAAGGTTCAAGTCAGTTTTGTGTAAAGAAAATTATAAAGTTACCATACTGACCCTGTCAGTTCTTTCAAGCTTTTCTTTTCCATTTATACCTTCCTTGTCTCCATAGGTTTGTATCTAAAGTTGCAAGAGTATCTTCATAGATCACCAAGATTTTTTATGGTGGTAATATTTATTAGGAGTGTTAAATGGATAATATTTATTACTCTCATTCTAGGTAAGTAAAAATCAGAATCCAGATAGCCATTATCCAGATGGTCCTAAGAGCTCATTCAACCATAAGAGTTCCAGATATAAAGAAATTAGAGCCTTAATAGAAAAGGATAAATTGCATAATTTTATAATTACCACCATAATTTAATGTTTATTTGTTTATGTGTAACAGATGAGCATTTGATTTACAACAATATAAGTGTGGCATGAGTTTGCATCCTTGGCTTGGCTTCACATTCTTAAAATGCTTTTTTGTATTACCACAAAAGAAATTTCTACTCCAAGTTAAAGAGCTTTAGCATTTGTAACTTCAACAAACCCTTCCTGGAAATTCTATATCAAAAGTAAATGATCTGGGCTATGAATATTTAATTTTGTCCTGCTTTCTATTTTACCTAACTGATTATCCCTTTCACACAAGGTCTGGCACCTTTGGCAGTCACTTTGGTTTTGAGCAAGTTGCTAGGAATTAGAGGACCCAAGGATGTTATTTTCACCTTTGACAAAGAAACTCCCTTTAGGACTGTGCATTAAATATGTTTCTAAATAACAAGTGAAGTACAGATACTCTTTGTAATGATAGCCTTAATATAAATCTAGGAGGGCTTCTGTCCCCTTTAAAGTAGTCTTCTGTAAAAACTACACAGTTATTCCACCAGTGCTGTCATGGTTCAAATTATTTGGGGGATTCCTCTTTGGGGACTGCTATCAGAACTATTTTATAAGCCAATAAGAAAAACAATTCTATATTTTTAGTGTCATAGCTCAATTTTTTAGACAGTCCAAACACTCTCCCCAATTTCAGGGATTGGCTCTGCATGACTTTTAGCCATAAACAAACAAACAAACCCTCAAATTCAACATCAAAAGAGTAAGGTTTTCTACCATTTAGGACATTAAAATAATGTGCTTCAGATTCCAGAGCTGTGATGATCCAGATGGAACCTGTTTTCATGACACAGGTTACCCAATGGGTAATATCACCAAAGATTTATCAAAGACTGTTTAAGAAGTGTTACTTTTTTTATTGCCCCATAAAAACATTTTTACCCACATTTCCTATTCCATTATCTTTTGGTTAACTATGACCTTCTTCTCTGCCCCCAGAACTTTTCCTGCCTTCTTTACATAGGTCAGCTAGCTATGCTCCATCTCACATTGATGTTCTTTGATTTTCAGTGTGTTACTCTTTAATTAGCTCTACTAAAATTTATCCTTTTTATAGATCTTTTTTATTATTAAGTTTGGGATGTAAATTCTGTGTCTAGTTCTGGCTTTCCACCTGACTCGATTTTGTTGACATCTAAAGGCATTCATCTTCAACATCTTGATTATAATTTTTGAAGCCATCAATGTGTCAGATACTACACTGGAGATTTAAAGCATCAGTTCACTTAATCCTCACAACAATCTTGCCAGATGGGTATTTTTAATCCCACTTAAAAGATGGGGAAGCTAAGGTTCAGGATTGCAAATAACTTGCCCAAAGACATGACTGGAAAATGGGGGAACTAGGATTCAAACTCACATCCATTTAATTCAAGGTTTTTCAACCTCAACACTATGACATTTTGGGCCAGACAATTCCTTGTTGTGGGAGCTGCCCCGCATTGTAATATGTTTTCCAGCATCCTTTGCTCTACCCACTAGATGCAAACCTTCCATTAAACTGTTGCCAGACATTGCTTAAATGTTCCATGGGAGAGTTGAGAACCACTGATCTAATGCTGAATTCCATTTATTTTATTATTAATTATACCATACTATTAAATGGGCAACTAATAAAATCAGAAAATTTTAAGATTGATTTTTAAAGATAACAGTTTTAGGGGTCCCCACACCTGGATGATCGTCAGAGATTTTTTTAGGAATCTCTTTCCCCACCCAAGATTTTTAGAATCAGCATTTGCCAGGTGCAGAATAGATATCTGTATATTTTAAGTCTCCCATGGCTTAGAAACCACAGATCAAATCCTAATGTAACACTTCCTTGAATCACTTCATTCCATCCCTGCTGAATAATTCTCCAGCCTCCAGTTTAACACCTTTCTTGATGGTGTTACAGGAAACAATTCCATTCCCTTCACTTTCAGACAATCCCTTGTTCAGATAAGCCTAACTGTGAAAAAGTTTTCTTCTTAATATTCTTTCTTATATCTCTCCATCTGTGCCCTTTATCTCATATTATCCAAATTATCGTTGTTCTTAAATCACTTGAATTAAACATTTATTGCAGGCATTAGGCCCTCCTGTGAACAATTTCTTTACCATGGCCATTAAAACCATTACCAACTCTTTAAAAATGACCATCTAACCAGTTTGCTCAATGTAGCAGTTTGATGTTGTTTATGAATTCCAAACATAGATACTGGATTATGTTTGTAAACTGGTCTGTTCCTCTGGGCTTATTAGATTGTATTAACTTCAGAGGTTTCACTTTTACTTGATTAAATTACGATTAGGGCTTTGATTGGGCCATGTCAGTAGGATGTTGAGTCCCCACCCCTTGGTGAGCGGGGAGTCACAGAGAAAACAACACAGCAGAGGAAAGAGTTGGACTTTTTGATGCTGGAGCCTGGGAAGTAAACACAAAGGAGAAGAACCCAGAGGAATAGAGACGGCTCCATAGACACAGTGGAAGCTCCAGGAAGAGAGAGTCTGGTAGTCTACAGCTGACCTTGTGGAGCATACAGAGCAGCTGCATCCAGACAGAAACAAGCCCTGGGGAGAGAGACATTTAGGAGGAAGAAGAAGGCTGATCTTTTGCAGAGACCAGTAGCCATCTTGCTCCAACATGTGGCAACAGACAAAGCTTAGGGAAGTAACTTACACTTTATGGCCTTGCAACTGTAAGCTTCTACCACAAATAAATACCCTTTATAAATGTCAACAGTTTTCTGGTACTTTGCTTCATCATCCCTTTGTCTGACTAAAACAGAACTTGGTACTGAGAGTGGGGTCATGCTTTTGCAATTAACAAAAATGCTGGAATGGTTTTATAAATGGGTAAGGGGTGTTTTTTGGAGGAGTTGTGAGAAGTTTGATGGAAAAGGCCTAGATTGCTTTGAAGAGAAGAGACTGTTGGTAGAAATATGGACACTAAAGAGACTTTTTATGAGGCCTTAGAAGTAAATGATGAAACTATTATTGGAAACTGGAGGAAAGGTGATTCATGTTTTAAAATCACGGAGAACTTAGCAAGATTGACTCCTGATGTTGTATGGAAGAGAAAATTTAAAAATCGCAAGCCTGGGCATTTAGCTGAGGAACTTTCCAAAGTAAACTTGGTGAATGTGGCTTGGCTTCTCCTTGCAGCTTATAGTAAAATGCTAGATGCTAGACAAAAGAGATGAGCTGAGAACTGAATTGTTGGGTACAAAGAAACCAGAAACAGATTCCAGAAATTCCAAGCTTCTGGAAATCAAGCCCCTAGATGATAGTGCCCCATTTGAGTACTTAACTAAGCTTGGAACTTGTAAATCAGGATTGAAAATGCAATTATCTAGGAAAGACTTGTGGAAAGTCTTACTGTCTGATGGCTTGGACAGGGGCTTCTTGCATGATAAACCAACAAGCTTTTTGAGATCCCTGTATGAACAAAACCACTGTCATCCTGGACTAAAAAGGACATTGACAGGAGAGATAGAAGGGGAAATGGCTTTAAGAGGAAAACCACAGAAGCTGAGGTCAAGAATTAAGAGATTTCCTTGGGCCAAGAGAGGAATCACACACATGTGTACAGAGAGGGTGAGTTTGCCCCTGCAGTTGAAGAGAGGGGATGTTCCAACCTGCTGTTCAGGGAGAGTTTTGCCATCCCAAGGTACAGAGAGGGTGGAACACATTCCCCAAGGATTAGGGAGGGTAGGGTCAACACCCTATAGGTCTGAAAGGGGTGGGCCTATCCCCCATGCATTAGGGAAGGCCAGGTCGCTAACTCCTTGCTCTGAGAGGGTTGGGCCTGTATGCCAAAGGTTAGGGAGGATGTTATCTTCACTTCACTGTACTAGGGGACTTAAGACTTTACCCCAGAGGTCAGGGAAGGTGTGGCCATCACCCCAAAGTACTTGCAGGGTAAGGTCTGGAGCTCAGTAGCCATGCAGATGCTTGATGAGGGTAGAACCAAGAAAATGGCTGTTGGGCAAGCCTGTGGAAAGGGTGGGTCACCACAAGGCCCAAGGGAGAAGAAACTATCATCTTAAGAATGACTCTCGGACCTTAAAATCTAATGAAGTATGCCTTGCAAGCTTTCAGAACTGCTCTAGACCCGTGACTCATGTTTCCCTCCCAGTTTCTCCTTATGGTAATGCAAATGTTTATCCTTTGTCTGTCCATTTGTATATTGGAAGCAGATAAATTGTTTTGTAAGTTTCAGAGATCTACAGCCAAACGGGACTTTGCCCCAAGACCAACTGTGTTTCTATTAACTGATTGTGATATGATTTTGTACTTAGCATTGCTACTGAAATAAGGTTTTTTGAATATTGTAATGTCTTTTTGGAATTCAGAGGGTGGTATGTAGCAGTTTGATATTGTTTATGAATTCCAAAAATAGACATCGGATTATGTTTGTAAACTGGTCTGCTCCTCTGGGCATATTAGATTGTATTAACTTCAGAGGTTTCACTTTTACTTAAGTTATGATTAGGGCTTTTTTTTTTTTTTTTTTTTTTTTTTTTACCAGGAGGTCCCGGGGATCGAACCCAGGTCCCTCCATATGGGAGACAGACGCCCAACCAGTTGAGCCACATCCGACCCCATGATTAGGGCTTTGATTGGGCCATGTCAGTAGGATGTTGAGTCCCCACCCCTTTGGTGGGTGAGGACTCACAGAGAAAACAACACAGCAGAGGAGAGAATTGGAGTTTTTGATGCTGGAGCCCTGGGATGTAAATACAAAGGAGAAGAACATAGAGGAATAGAGATGGCACTATAGTCACGGCAGAGGCCCCGGTTAGAGAAAGAGCCTGATAGTCTACAGCTGACCTTGTGGCGCACACAGAGCAGCTGAGCCCGGAGAGAAACAATCCCTGGGGAGAGAGATGTTTAAGAGGAATAAGAAGGCTGAACCCTTGTGGAGACGGGCAGCCATCTTGCTCCAACACATGGCAACAGACAAAGGTTAGGGAAGTAACTTACACTTTATAGCCTTGTGACTGTAAGCTTCTACCCCAAAGAAATACCTTTATAAATGCCAACAGATTTCTGGTACTTTGCATCATCACCCCTTTATCTGACTAATACACTCAGTTTGACAATAGGCTTCCTCAAAAGGAAATTAACAATTCATTAAATTCTTAAAATCTTATATAGTTGGTCTCCCATCAGGTGCTACCAGTAAACCGTCTGCTCTTAGTTTAGGGAGATTCCTCTCCCCAGGGAAGGAACATTGGCAGGTGCTTTCCTGCTTCCTCTTGACCCATCACTCAGCAAATCCTCTTTAAACCTTTCTTGATGGCTTCAGGGAGATTCCAAAGTAGTTTCTTTTCCTGGTAAAATCATTCTTTACCATATGCTCCACATTTCTTGATGAAAACACAGAGGGAAAGGGAATAAAAAATATTCTTGCTTTAAAGCGAGCCCTCTTGTATCTTTTCTAATCTTTTCCTCATTTGATTAATGTATCAGAATGCAGATTTATAGTTTATTCTTCTGTAAGGTCAGGTAGTCCTTTTAGCTTGCACTTTTCTGTCCCCTCTAAATCAGTAAGCCACCCTAATAGTTAGAACCTACAGAAAACTTTTTCAACAACTGACACTGGATTATTGGAAGGTTGTGGTGACATGGGCACTAGCTAGTATTGCCAAGGTTATGACAGAATGTCTAAGATTAAACCTGCAAGTAACCACTCTCTCTAGCAGGTCAGTCTGAGTACTCCGTGACCTGTAAGTGTGTGCTAGCTATCCTAAATCTGCTTGCATTCTTCTCTAGTAGGCAGATTTGTGTTTAGAGAAAACCAAGGAGAAAGTAACATGTTAACCGGAATAAACAGTTTGGGGTCAAAATAGCAATCTGGTGTTTTTGTACTTGTGTGAGATATAAAAAGAAAACTTTAGCTTCAATTAAGTTTAGTACAAACTTCTTCTCATGTTCAAGCACCTCTGAAGAAATGGCTACACAAAAGGAAAAACTAAACCACTCAGTCTTTGCTCTGAAAAGCAGCCTTGACTTTAGCGTGATGTCCACTGTCTTCTTACAGAGTTTTATAAATGGACACTGACATGGACTACGAAAGACCCAACGTTGAAACCATCAAGTGTGTGGTCGTGGGTGACAACGCCGTGGGGAAAACACGCTTGATCTGTGCCCGAGCATGTAACACGACGCTAACGCAGTATCAGCTGCTGGCCACGCATGTACCAACCGTGTGGGCAATTGACCAGTACCGGGTCTGCCAGGAGGTAAGGGCTCCCCATTGCTGCTGCCGGTCTGATATTTAAAATGGAGTAACACGTGTGGTCAAAACAAAAGGAACCTTTTTGGGTGCCACCAGAAAAAGCAAAAGTAAAATGCAAACTTGGGGGTATTGCCGTGATGTCCTCTGAGGGCTTGGGTCATGTGATTCCAGAAGGAGAATAAGGACTTGGCTCAAGTCCCATTAGATGGAATGAGAGCACAATGTAAGCGAATCAGTGGGCATCGAGGGGTGGTGGTTGTGTTCTTGGACCTTGTCCTGGGAGAGCCTCTGACAGATGCTGAGCATAACTGCTGTGTCTCTCCTGCAGGTCTTGGAGCGTTCCCGGGATGTTGTTGATGAAGTGAGCGTTTCTCTCAGGCTTTGGGATACTTTTGGCGACCATCACAAAGACAGGCGTTTTGCATATGGCAGGTAAACCAAGACTAGTGGGGTGTGGTTGAGTTTGAGTGCAATGTCCTTTCCAAAAACCACACCATAAGGCCTTGAAGAGCAATGGGTTCTGCGCTATATCTAAGAAAAGAAAAAACAGAACAACATTATTCTCTGATGTGGGAAAGAGGGAGTCTGCCCTGCCATTCTGTTCCTTATTTAAAACAACCAATGCTAGTTAAGCTAGGAAGTTTGCTAGAGGGAGAGAGTTCTGTCATACCCTTGAGCCCTGGGCTGCTTTGACTGCTGTCTTCCTGAATAATACTTAGTTTGCCTTCTGTTAGAATGTTTTAAGTTATTTTAGCACTTGGCAGCCCCACGTTAGAAGGCCTTTTTCTCTTTTTGTGACCATATTAGCATAGTCTATGTTATTTGCTTTTGGCTTTGTGTTATCTGAAAAGTCTATTATTTTTATTTCAAGGTCATTTTTAAAAAGAAAGAAAAATAGCTCTGAAGTCCTTTACAAGGCACATTTCCAAAGCGAACTGGAGCACTAATGTCTATTTTTCATTAAAAAACTCAAAAGGAAGAAAAAAATTCAGTAAAGGAAGGGTTGATCTAGAAAGACATTAATATGGGTAGAAATGGTCAAGGTGCCTTACAATACTTAAGCAACTTCTCCTTGTTACCATTACTTAAAGTCTCTCTCTGTGAATGTGTCACAGCTATTAAAATCCAGATAAGGAAGAAATTTTCTTACCCCTTAATTGTGAATATGTTTATAACACATTTCATTTTAAAAGTTTAGGATTTAGTTATTATGTATTAGTAGCCCCTTGTTAATATCACAAATCATGTTACCAAAAAAAAAAAAAAAATCATGTTACCTCACAGGACTAGATTAGTTAGAAAACCCCAAACACATGACTTTTTCCTTGATATTGAAATAAGCATTTTGGAAAGTACCTCTATTTCTTCAAGTCTGTATCCCTCTCAAGCCTCTGAACAGACTTGTATTGGCATTTATCTGAGTGCTCTAAAACATCGAATAAACTTCTAAAAGAGTTTACCGTATTCCTGAAAAGTAGTTCACACACTAAAAGAACCTGCGATTTAGACCATTTTGTTTAAAGGGACTCAGAGGCATATTGAAGTAAAGCATGATTTTAATGCCCTCTTGGTAGCAAGGAGTTTTGAACTTAATATCCAGCCTAATAGATACTTTTCTCCTTTTTGAATTCCATTTTTCAAATTCTTTTTCTTTCCATGATGCTCTTGATTCTCTCTTACCTTAGTTGGCATTTCTGTTTTTCCTTTTGTCCAGTTCTATATCGCAAAAAATAATAATAAATGAACCTGCTTGTAAGTACCATACAGTCAGATTTAAAATAGCTATGGTTTTAAGGAAGCATAATAAAATGATGGCTTTAAGCAAAGTCAGGATGAATGCAATTGATTTCAAAGGGCTTTCTCTACCCCACTTCTGAAAAAATGTGAAATTGATGAGCCTGAAGATGAGTTTACTGAGATATTTGGGCTTAGACTCTTATGGACTTTCTCAACAGCTTAATGGTTTGTGGCCTCTTGAAATGTATACATTTGAAATAATGAATTTTAGTTTGGACCCACAATGTAAAACTTGAATTGTTCTTCTATAAGGGCTTCTCTATTGTCACATGAGATTCCTGCTCAGGGTTTATTTAATGGTGCTGTGGCCTTCATAGATCTAATATTGACAGGCATCTCCACTGGGCCTCCTCCAGCTCCCTGATGTATCTGGAGTCATTTTACAGCAGGTCATGCCTATGCTTGTTGATTCCAAACGAAAATAAGCTGCTCTTTCATGTTACTCCATCAGTTTAAAGCCCATTGTTCTGCTTTCTGTCTGTAGTGTTTGATTCTATCAACTGTACCCTGTTCCCTCTTTGATGGAAGCAGGAAGTGTTTCCCAAACCAAGTCTGATTCTCTGAGAGACACAGAGGGATTCAGGAAGCACACTCGTGTCTCTGGCCACATTCTCCTTAGGCCTCACTGTGTGTGCACGTTTGTACCTTGTATTTCCTCTGCCTTTTCTGATTCTCCACAGCCTTCAGGCATCCTGCCACACACCCCGCCTTTGGTAAAGAACAAAAACTAGAGCTATTTGGTCATAGACTCCAGGATCTTTCTGAAGCTCTAAAAAATGTAATAATATGTTGATATAGCACTGTAAAGTGACATTTCATGGAAAAGCCTTACAGTAGTAGGAGTTTCTTTCATTCAGTCTAGGGCTCTGACCACTGCATCTCATTACTGGGAAAGGAAGCTGTTTAATTTCTTAGTGATTTCATTTTTAGCTTTATATCATTCATGAAGGAGAAAAATTATAATTGCAGTTTCTGACAGTCAGTTTGGTTTGCAAACGTGTTTTTGACTACTGTTTTTACTATACTTGGTATAAATTACAAGTCAGAGGGATGTACACAGACATAATCTTTGGAGCATGTGAAATATATTCCCTCTACTTGGAAATGTATTTGGAACCTTTTTTAAATAATTGATTTGATTCTAGTGGTGACAGTGAAATAAACCAGATTCATACTGGGCTGCCTCAGACCCTGCCTTCAGTTTCTTCTGCTTCTTAGCACAAAGGTAGTTAAGAAGTTGTCCCATCAAACATTCTTTGGCATGAATGAGCTTAAGTTTGTAGTGGGGGTGTCAGTGAAAGGCAACCTACCAACTTGAACTTACAGTATTCCTAGTGTGGCATAAGCACAAACAGCATGTCACCACTCTCTTCATGATTTAAAGCAACTGTTCAACACATTTTTTAGCCAAGTAGAATAATAGCTCCTTTTTTTTTTTCCAGAAGCCTATCATGTGCCAGTCAACATACTAGGTACTTTGCCAATATTAATTCATTTAATCCTTTCAGGAACCATAGGTGGTAGAGATTAACCCTATTTTACAGTTGAATTAAGAGTTGAGTCCTTATCCTACCATAACTTGCCCAATGGTGTCTCAGAGGCAGATTCAAACCCAGCTCCTCCTGACTCCTGGCTCCCATGTTTCCACTGTCAGACTACCCTGACTTCATTTTAAACATGGTGTAACTGAAAACCATCCCGTATTGTTGGTTTCTGTGTGCGCTTCCATATTTGTGCAAAGGCTTAGAACTAGAAGAGATCTCAAACGGTCATATGGTTGACCTCTTTCTGCAGGAAGGGGAATCATGTATCCATCCAAGAAAAAGTTTTTATAAGTGCCATACTCAAAGGAGATAAGAGCTAGCCGAGTAGCATCAACCTCATAACACTGTACACATTTGCGAACTTTCAAACCCTCTTTTCTCTGGAGTGAGTGATGCCAACTCACTTGTAGCCTTTCTTCCCACCACCTACTTTCTGTCTACTTTTGGATGACCTTTTAAAGCTCTTTTCTGGATCTTTAAAAATGTCAAGAACAAAACCCTTCATAGTAACATGACTGTGATCAGCTGCTCCTTTTTGAAAAAGAAAGAGCCACTTCTTGGAAGAATCTCACTCAAGAGTTTTTCCCCAGAACTAATAGGAAAATGAAATGTTTGCACTTAGGTACCTAGCACTGAAAAATGTAGACAAATAGGATCCTCTGTCTTCCACAGGGCATCTGAGGCCCTCTGCTTCTCTCCCCTCCTCACAACCACAAATAGATAATTATAGATTTTGTTTTTTCCTTTCCTTGAAAACATCCTTCATTCATCTGTCTCAGGGTCAGATAACTTCAGACATTTAATAAAGCCTACATACTGAAGGTGGTGGTAACAGCAGCTATGATTTAATCAGGGCTCCCATGAACTGGGGCTCTGCTAAATGCTCTACTTAGCCTTCCCTGCTTCATTCTTGCAATGACCCTGCAATGTGTCTCTGTCATCCTTATTTCACAGTTGAGGAAACAGGCTCAGAAAGGGGCCAAGATCAGTGTCTCAGTTTGCCAGAGCTGCTATGACAAATACCACACAGTGGGTTGGCTTAAACAGCAAACATCTATTGTCTCATGGTTTTGAAGGTCCAAAATCAAGTTGTCTGCAAGGCCATGCTTTCTCCCAGGGTCAGAAATGTTTTGGTGATGGCAGTCCTCTGATACATGACAATCTCTCTGTCCTCTCTGGCTTCTCCTGACTGACTGAATTTCCTCTTTATAAGGCCTCTAAGCATATGGATTAAGATCCATCCTCATTCAATTTGGCCACACCTTAACTAATAATAATATCTGCAAAAGGTCCTATTTACAAATGAGTCATAGCCACAGGAACACAGATTAAGATTTAAGCATGTCTTTTGGTGAGTAGAGTGAGGGGAACATGATTTGATCCTCAACAGTCAGACAGCTAAGAAAAAGTGGAGCTGAACTTTCCTGATAGGTTTGACTGCCTTCAATGCCCATATCTTCCCACCCACCATGCTTTGTGGCGGCTACTAATAATTGATGACAAACTTATTTTAAATTTCCTCCTGGTACAGTCTAAATCTTACTCTGTCCTATGTGTAAACTGTTGATCAGTGTTCACCATTTATCACCAGCTCTAACATTCTGTGTTTCTATTAATTTCTTTAATCCAAACCAAGTAACTGAATTCTTTATATGCATTAATAAGTAGCTAAAGATGAATCCTTTCACTTTCAGTAAAAATGGTACATCCAACAGAACTTTTTGAGAGTGAATGGAATATTGGGTACTTTACATAGCATGTTTTCCTACAAAATATTTAACGTTAATTTAAAAAAAAAAAAAAAAATATGTAGAACCTCTGTACTTGCCTACCCCCAACAGTTCCTGGGCATATTTCAGTCCAGTTGGATCCATTTATTATATAGTTTATTCTTACATACTGATTTTTCTCAAATGTCGTTAGCTCCTATAAGAAGTACAGTACATTTTTTTTTTTTTTTTTTGAGGTTTCGGGAGCCGGGGATTGAACCCAGGACCTAGTATGTGGGAAGCCGGCGCTTGACCACTGAGCCACATCGGCTTCCCTGAGTTGACTTTCTCATTTGTTTTGCTTGTTGTTCGTTTTTGTGTTTTCAGGAGGCACCAGGAACCAAACCCGGGACCTCCCATGTTTGAGCCACATCCGCTCCCCACACATTTTAAATTATAGCATCAATCAGTGCTTTGGTTTCTGTATGTCTATTTAGGTAAGGTGGGTCTGGTTCCATGTTGAAGGTACACGTGATCAAATGCAGAATGAATATACCCCTTTTGAATGCTCAGTTGAGGCCCTTTAAAAAATTCAGTGCTATGGGTGACCAGCGTTTGTGTCTTTGTCTGGCATTGGCTGTGCTTGTGGTTAATGGCAAGGAAAAAAATAAGGAACAATGACTGCATCTGGATAGAGTATTTTGAATTAGTTCTTATTGAATGTAGCACTTTTTAAAAGCTGGGCTGAAAGTAATATTCTAATGATGATTTCAGGATGTCAAACAGCCAGTTGTATAGTGAAACACATCATGTAGATATGGACCAGAGCCAAGACTAGGGTGAGGCAAGTGAGGCATTCACTGAGGATAAAATGTAAATAATAATTATAATAGAGGATCAGTGTTATTGTTTTTTCCTTTTGCCGCCAGGATTGGTATGGCTTGGTGTAGCACTATTACTGATCCTGACTTTAATATCTTGGCAGTTTGTTCATCTCAGATTGTTTCATATTAATTTTAATTTTTCAATGCTCTATTAAAATATCATTCATCTTGATTACTAAGTTGTTTGGCACCTCCTTAAATTTGCACCCAAGGCAAGTGCTTCGCTCTCTTCACCTGAGTTGTGGCCCCGATGGTGGATTTTTAAATGGATAATAAAGTGACAAAGGGAAGAAAGTTAGTAACGGACGTAATTTATGAGAAATTAACCAAACCATACTTTGTAAATGTGTGGTACAAAGGGATCTAGGGAAAATTATTATGATTTGTGTCCTAAAGACATTGAGCCCTTGTGTGCTGCTGTGACATAAAGGACTAAGAATTGCCCAGGTATAAAAAACAGTAAAAAGACATAAGTAGGCAGCTAGTTTGGATGAAGGGACAGGAACAGCATTCCCTAAAAGACTAGGCCAAAACTGTTAATTCTCATACTTTACTGTGCCTAGGAAGACTGAAATGTAAATTCAAGAGCCCAGAGATTCTGATGTAAGAGTTCTAGGGAAAAGTGAATCAGCAGATTTTAGCCAGCACCTGGATGATTGTAAAGCTGGTGGTCCTCAAGCCACGCTTTGATAAATGCTGCCATAGAATTTTCATGATGTTCTTTAACAAACCTCAAGGAATCCCTTGAAGATTTAAGAGAAAGCTTTTGCATGAAACAAGCCAGCCTCCCAAAAAAAGTATATAGTTTGTGATTTTCCATTTCTATTAAATTCTATAAAATGTAATCTTATCTTTAGTGACAGGAACTATATCAGTGGTTGCCTGGGTAAGGGATAGAGGAAGGGATGGATTGCAGAGGGACACAAGGAAACTTTTAAATGTGATGGAAATGTTCATTGTATTGATTAATATGATGGTATCAGAGGTGCAGGCACATGTCAAAACTTATCAAATTGAACACTTCAAAAATGTGAAGTTTAGCGTATTTTAATTATACCTCAATAAAATTGAAAAAAAAAAAAAAAAGAGAGAGAGAGAGAAATACCTGTATGGGAAAAGTAGTCTATGATACGTGAGGAAAAGTTTGCATGGAAGACAATATATTTTTTAATTATTTATGGAACTTAAAGTTAATTCTCATTGAAAACAGAAATCATTTATATGAACTTAGAAGAAAAATGGGACCAGATTCTTGATAGCTGACTATGGGAAATGGGATTTTTATAGCCTCCCAAAGGGTTAATACAGAGCATTCTCATATTATCCCACAAAATCATGCTGCTTCCTTGTTCCCAGAGATAGAGCCCTCAGCCATGTGGATCATTGTCTGACCCAGTGGCCTATTTCCTTGGCTGTGGTTAGGTTTGTATCTTTTGCTAAGACAATGTATTTGACCAAGTACCCTGTGATAGCAGAATAGAGAACACCATGTACAGTGAAACCTTTCATTTCTCCATCCAAATAGTCACTCCTTTGCCTTTAGTAGTTTGTCTCTTTTGGAGCTAGAGAATACTGTGGTAACCTCTCCACTTTGGACACAGTACCCCAGCTAGTCACCATGGCTGGGAAGTGGGTTCAGAGTTGTGTGATAGGCTATGTCCTCTCGCTTGGACTGAGAGCTACGCCATGGATGTGAGACTTCCCTCTTGTTTGTGTTTCTGGGTAAAGTCCCAGCCTGCCTCTCCAGACTCATCTCTTGCTCCAGACATAACTAAACATTTATGGTTTCATGTTCTCTGTAGCCTCTAGGCCTCCAGACATGCATTTCTGTCCTCCTAGAAAGTATTTCCCCTCCCCTCCCACCCTACCTACTCTTATCAAATAATTACTAATATTCTAAGAATTTGAGCTAGTGGCACATGCTCCCAGAAGTCCTCTCCACTTTCTTAACCCAGCCAGTCACCTTCAGAATCCAGATACAGAGTCTCTCCTTTATTTTTCTACTCTACTGTAGAAATCATTGAATAAAAATTGGCTCCTTAACCTCCTCCCATCTCCCTTGTTCCTAGTATCTTTAGGACAGGGATTTTTGGTTTTCTGCTTAATATCCCCAATGCAGAGTCATTCTGGACACAGAATATCTGTCTGTGTCATGCTCCATGCCGCCCTTTGCTGTTCCATACTGTCCTTCCTTCTCTGAACTGGCACGGCTTATATTGGAACCACAAGACAAAACATCAGAAGAGCTGGGATGCCTCTGCCTGACCCTGCCTGTCGTCAGGATGAAATTGTCCTTGGAGCAGCAGTGCCACATGAGGTAGCAACAGAACTTGATTGATAGCTGGTGCTCACCCGTGCTCCAGGGCCTGGGAGGATTCTGGCTGCTGCCCAAACACTGGTCACATGTGTGGGAAAGAAGGGTCTTTGTGGTTCAGCCCCAAATAAGCATGGAACGGCCCCAGAGGGCCACAAGAATCTGAATAATGAGGTCATTGAGATGAGACCCTAGTGGGGTAAATAGAAGAAGAAACCTATATATTGTTCAAAACATTAACAGCTGTGATCTGTTTTCCTTTTGTTCTATTACTCTTGACAAATTGGGTCAAATAGAACTAAGTTTGTTGATTTTTTTATCCTGGAAGAAGAGGAAACATCAGTTGGTGATGTTTCTATACTGGAACTTTCTGATCCAACCCATACCATTTTCCCTTTTGAATTAAGTGGTAAAAAGGGAGAGACTTTTGAGTAATTCTGCAGTGGCTTCAGGGGCTAGAATTCCATTTTCCAACTTTAAGCAGTTCCATATCAATAAAGGATTCAAGCTGGTAAGCCAAAGGGAAAAGGCCTCTCTATGAAAATTCTGCCATTCTTGCCAGCGGCATCAAACAAGATATAAACTTAGAGATATTTGAACCTATAATTATATTTGTGTGAAATAATTGGTACTTTACAGTTTATAGAATACTTTGACAGACACTTTTCTTAATTGAATCTTCACAATAATCCTGTCAGTATCCTTAAATATTGTCCATTCACAAGATTTCCAAAATTCTTCTACCACTTTATTCTCCACACCCCAAAACACCTCTGTCCCCAGCCTAGAGAGTATAGTGAGAAGGACAAAGTACTGGATTGCAGAAAAATAAAGCAAATTAGCAAATTCTCTTTTAAACTTATTTATTGGCTATCTTTTTATTTTCACTTTTTTTTTTTTTTTTTTTTTTTTTTTTTTGGTTTGGTTTGGTTTTCGGTTTCTTTTTTAAAGAAGATAGTCTGTGAAATAAACTGGGCTTCCTTAAACCTTAATTCTACTGTAACTTACCCAGAAATAATCTTAAAAGTAAGGCACCTGTTTCTTTATATCTCCATTGCTTCTGGAGATAATTTAACTTTTGGAAGAGATAATTAATCCATTGTTATTGTGGTGTTAAGAAGGTATCCAATTAGATGGAATAAATGAATTTTTTTAGATAAATTCAAGTAATTTTTTAAAATGTTAACTAAACCTTTGCTATATACCACAGATATTATATGGCAGTCTTTAAACAATAATAGTCTGAAGAAATATGGCTCACATTCTAGTTTCATTCTTTATTAAAACCCCAGCTGATCCCGTACCTGACTTATTTTAGGCCTAAATTCATACCTTTTAGACTTTCAGTCTGCAGACCTATTTGCATCTGCAGCTTTTACCTCCAGTATCTGTAAGACATTTTTACTCAATAAACATGAATTGAGGGCCTCTTTCGTTACAAACACTGTGCTGTGCACAATGGTAGAAAAATAAATAGGAATAGGGCAAAATACCTGCCCTGGAGGAATTCACAGCATAGTGGGGAAGAAACAATATGAGTAATTACAGCTCAGTGCTGTAATGCTGAACTAAGATGTCAGCACCAGGAACTGTGAAGAAAGAATTGCTCACACCAAAAATCTGAGCATCAGTCTCAACTCCCCTCAGTCTTATCCTACGTCTGGTCTACCAGCAAACCCAGACGATTCTCTCTTCAACATAGATACAGAATCACCACCTGCACTGTCCCAAGTGGAACGAAGCCACCATCATCTCTCTATGGATTCTTGCCCCTTTAACTGCCCCTCTGCTTCTGCCTTTTCTTCCCTCACGCCCCCCTCCCCATTCAGTCAGTTCTTATTATACCATAGAGGGATCCTATTAAAACATAAATTATGCCCTGTCATTCTTCTGCTCAAAAAACCCTAGTGACCTCCCAGTTCACTCAAAGCAAGAGCCTGGCGCCAGGAGGCCCTTCCTGCTTCTGCCCTGCATTGCCTCAATGAGTTTAGCAACTGCTGTTTTCTCCCTTGCTTATTCCCCTCCAGCAACGGAGCCTCGTCCCTCAGGGAAACATTCCAGGCATGTGCCTGCCTCAGGGACTTTGCACTAGCTGCTTTCTCTTCCTGGGCTTTCTTCTCCACATAGCAACATATCTGCTCCCTCACTTCTTTTGAGTCTTTACTCAAAGTTTACTTTTTTAATGAGGCCCTCCATGGCTGCCTCATTTTTAGCAGCACCTTCTGTCCCCCTTCCCTGCTTTATTTTCAGTTTACCATTTATCACTACCTAACATACATGTTTTACCTATTTTCTTGTTTATTGTCTCTTCTCTACTAGAAAGTAAGCACAACGAGGACACCAGGTTGTATCTTTTGCTAATTGCCCCCATGTCTAGAAGAGTTCTTGGTACATGAGAGGCTATCAGTTAGTATTTCTGGAAGTGATTGAGTGAATGATTACTTATTGATAATGGACAAGTGACTTGACAAGTCCTGGTACCTTTACTAATTCAAAGATTGCTAAAAGGCCTAGGTAAACTCCCTTTCTTATTGCTGTAGGAAGAACTTGCACAGTTTGGTCTCAGAAGAGTCAGGGACATTAATCCCAGAGACCTCCCATCTGGCATTCTAGTCATTCCTACAGCTAACCTTGCCCTCAGAAGAGCACATCAACGGTGTAGGAATGAAGTTCCTCAGTCACTTAGCTTCAGGGAAAGCTAGAGAGAGATGAGAATGAGAAGCAGAGTTTGTAGGGAATTTATTACCATAATTTCACCTTCTGTTACACAAGCCTTCTTTCTAACAGTGCTTCCTGCTTTCATTGTCCAGGAGTTAAATGAGAGTGCTTAAGTTATTTCTTTTAATAAATTACTTGTCTTTCACCCAATTTCACCTGCATTCAACTTTTTCTCGTGATCGTATGAGGTGTGAGAATATACTAAACAGTACATGGATTGCCAAATATAAGAAATAGGATCTCAAATGAAAAAAAAAGAAAATCACCTGTTTCATTGAATGATAAACCTACAACCCTCTTGGTAGGGCCATTGCCCCCTGTGATATCTATGCTATGAGGGTAGAACCAACCATTTTTAAGACTCGGATAGTATTTATCTTAGGGTTTAGTAGCACTGGTGGGTTGCTGATGCTACTGAGAAGCCTGTGTTGCTTTGGCCCCATTTTTGTTGGGTGGGGGAAGTCTGGTTTAAAGAATTGCCTCTTACTAAACATAGAGTTATGGACTTGCAAGAAATAGTTGCTCATGCTAATCACTCCCAAATCTGGATATATTTCAGGGTGTTTTGACAGTTTTCCCCACATAACATCTGTACTTAAGAAGCCTCACTGCTATTGGTAAAGTATTGACTTGATTTCTCTGCTCACATCCAGGGCACTGCATGGTCCGGCCCTGCTCTCCCCAGATCCCTGCCAGGCCGTCCCCTGCAGGCCTCTCCATCTTTCATGAGTATGAACTAACACAGCCATCCATCTCCAGGCAGTTATGTTCCCCGTCACTGACAACTCCCTCCATATCTCATACACACCGGGCTGCTTCTCTACTAAAATCTTCCAAAGCCACATGTTATACATTCCTTTTCTCTGCCATGCTCCCAACTGTTTTGTGCCATTTTGATCTGTCTGTTTACATAGCACTGTCAGACTATGTGCATGAAAGGTGTGTTGTTGATATGAATGGTTTGACTATGTTCCTGTAAAGAGCCTACCTTGGTTATGGGGTGGGGGTGGGAGGGAGTGGGAAGCTTAATGTCCCATAGGTGGGGGTCCAGGATAACTATCTGTATCTTTGCCAGAAGGGGGCTTGTGCACATTGACAAAGAAAAGAAGCACATTTAAATGTGACCATGATTTATTCCAATATAAAGGATTATGGGAGTCTCTACCAAAAATTCAATAAATAAATAAAAACAATAACAATAGGCAGTGGTGACATATAAATAGATAGGATCCTACTACGGAATAAAAGACATAGAAGTACCAATAAACATTAAAAAGGATATACTTCCCAGCAGAACTCAGGTAAATACAATTGTTAGCTCCCTCTTGATCACCAAACGTTAGTTTGGTTAGAGACCCAACCAAAATCGAGCAAATTGGACAAAGGTACTTGGCTTTGCCACCCCCAGCTATCTGGAGGGCTGGATGGAATCTACTATCCCTTCCACTACCCATTTTTTGGCCTGATTGTAGTCTCTTAAGTAAGGATACTTTAGGAATTATTCTTTCTAGCCTTTGTGAATGTGTATGGTATTTGCTGTTCAAAGTCTAGCATAGGCCAAGATACGTGGGGGAAGATGCACTTTATCAGATTTTTTTCTTTAATCCTCCAACAAAGATTTGGTCCCAACTTTGCATGCACTCCTTATGTTATCCAGATATCTTTGCCAGTCTTTCACATGCTATTTTTGGCCAGTGTAATCCTTGAAAGACAACTGAAAAATAGGTTTTTATTTTTATTTGGTTGAATATTTGATGAAAACCTATACAACCAAGGTTAGCTTTATCAGCCTAAGTATCTTTGGACAACTTGGTCTTTCTCTGATCCCTTCCCCACTGTCGATGAAATTGGAGATTGCTAACTGTTTCCAAATATCCATTTAATTTGGATTGTGTTTTCCTTCCCAATCACAACATTATTTCATGGACATTATTTAACATGCTAGTGAAAATTTTCTTAGTGAAATTTGTATATGGATATTTTCCTATTAGGAACAAGAATGATATTTTTCCCCTAAATTTTTTTTCAAACCTCTTCCTACCCGTTCTCAATATTCATGTTCTGGAATTCGGAGATTTGTCTACTCTGTGCTTTGCCTCTGCATTCTCAAATTCATATGCTTTCTACTCCAAATAGCTGTACAACTCCACTTAAATCCCATAAGATTCTTTTTCCCACTGAAACAGGACCCTGAGGTCATTTCTAGGCTAATCCTGCTGCCTAATATGTGAGAATGTCCTCATCACACTTCCCCCACCCAATTCCTTCTAAACTTGCTCTTCAAAGTTAAAAAAAAAAAAAAAAGTAACAAAGCCATCAAAGTAGAAATACTAGAACTTGCTTTTTTCTTTTTATCTTTCATAGAAATGGCATTTTTAAACAAGAGCTGATGTCAGACATTGAACAGAGTCTCCACATGGGAATGAATGTTTTGATTAAAAGATATTTAATATCTTTAGTTCCTTGGAATTCTGCCTAAAGCTGGAAATATGTTTAGCTGCAGGTCTTCTGCCTCCTTTGACTAGATAGAAAAACTTGCCTCAACATCTAAAGCGAATAAATGGCATTCTCAAAATAGTTACTTGATTGTACAGATGTTTATATCACAGAGGATATTGATGTGTTGAGAATTAGAAATTATGAAAGAATGTTGGTATAAGGAGGAATGTGTTGAAGCAGCATTTTTCTATAGCTCTCTCTACTCCATTGATTCTCAGCCTTTTGGTTAAAATCAAGTTTAGGGTGCTACATTTATCTGATAGGCCTAAAGAATAGGATTCTGTATAATTTGTATATAAATGTTTTCTTAACTTGCATTTATATTTAGATCAACAAGACTTAAACCAAAGCCATTTAGGCAAGTTGGTAGTTATAATATTAGCTAAGTTTTTAACTGCTTTCAATATAAAATAATGAGGCAATAGGGCAGATTGTCATAACACCTCAATATGAATTTAAAAATAGGAAAAGAAGAAAAATTGTATTCCAAGGATACAAATGGAATTTTGATTTGATAGCTATTTTAAATTCAGAGGTAGTATTGCTCTCAGTCCAACCTTTTCTCTTTAATTATCACCCTTTTGAGGCAAAATATTTACAGAGCATTGGATTCTTTTTCTAGCTTTCTGACAGTATTCCATGCATTTAGATATTGATGCGACATAGTTAGAAGCTAGGTCCTGCAGACTTGCAGTCTGTGATTGTATTGTGCTAGTGCTATCACCAGATTCCATTTTTCCAGCCCCCAAGGTCCTGTCTATACTTGTTTACGGGTCATCTGGATGGTAACTAGTATGTGTTCAATAGCATGAGTGTTATCACGGTAACCTTGGCAACCAAGCTAGCTCTGATTTCAAAACCTCACATGCTGTATCATAAAATTAGATAACAAAATTGACATTTAGCTACATGTCTGTCATATAAATTAAGCTCTGAAAATGATATCCTTTATAGTTGTATGCCTTAAGAGGGAAATAGAAGGCACCAATTAGAGAAATTTTATACATATGCATACTATTCCACAATTAGATGGTGGATACATTTCCTCAATTCTTCTTTATGATATTGAACCTCAGATATTGTCATACTATTCTCACTGTGCCAAAATTCATGATGGCTTTATTTTATGATCGGGACAAAGCTTATAGCAGAACTTCGTCAGATACTTGATATAAATAGGATTATGAATAATAGAAAACTGAGCCCCTAAGAAATGTAAAATTCCAAGCATTCTTGGCTTTACTGGATACAGTCATTTATGCTGATTGGAAGTAAGATTGGGCACAGAATATTCCACTAAGTCAGAATCCGAAACGCAAGACATACTTATATTTCATTTATATATTTATGCATATTTTACACGTATTATATTCCTCCAGTGTCTAAGAATCTTTATTCTAAACATGCAGATTAATATGCTCATCTACTTTGAGTGCTAGGTCCTCTTTTTAATTTGGAAATATTTTAATCTCAGGAAATTTGCCTCTATTTGGTCTGGTGCCATTTTTCTTGGATATAAATTTCAAGACTTGACTTGTGAATTACATTTAATGTAAGCACCCTGAAGTTTTCTGCATTGCAAATGATTATTTTTAGAAATGTTATGGCTGCCTGGATATATTTGTTTGTCTTCATTGATATGTAGGGGGAATAGCTCATTAATGATTTAAAAAGAAGGTGTTTTGATTCATCGACTTGATTCTTCTCATTACATAAACAATAAAGGCAGTAAATTAACATCTAATAAAATTATAATAGTTTATTTCTGAGTTTAGCTGCAAAATAGTCTTGAATACTTGAGCATAACTTTTCCTATTCTTCATCATCTTCTGCCTCAATGTTCTGAAAGTTGCCATTCAGCATATTTTAACCTAGAATGAGAGTTTATATATATCCTACTAAAGATACCTTTTAGCAGCTATCTGTCAAGCACCATAATTGAGCAACTGTTGTGTTAAACAGTTTTTTGACTTCTAGAATGGTAAGTTATTGTATTAAAATGGAAGATCCTAATGTCAAAATTGACTATAAAGCAATTCTTTCTTTTCCCAATATACATGCTATGTGCCATATATAACATTTGAGAAATCTGCTTCCAGCATTTTCCCATCATATTAGCCATCCATTTAATTCTTGCTTTAGTTGTACATTAAATACTATCTTCTTGCCTTAAACCTAGTAAAGAGTCCGAATTCCAGCAAATTCAGGACTTTTCTTTTTGGAGACAGATAAGTGATTGTGCTCTCTACACATGTGCGGAAACGGGAAGAAAGGCAGAAATCCTTCTGCGTATTTGCTGACCCTGTACAGCAAATACTTTGTTACATTTTCAGTAATGTTTAAACTGTTTGCTTTATCTCATTGGGTTGAGTCATCATCACCTTTCTGTTTAAACTGGTAAAAGTTGGTTTTTATTATTTTCTTTTATCTTGAAACTATTTCTTGTGATGAATAGAAATAGTTCGGCATGTTGTGGTTCCCGGACTGAGTCAAGTTTGGGTAACCATCTACACTGTAAAATAATGTCATTTGAAGCTTTTCAATGCATACACATTCTGCAATGCAATGTGGACATGAAATAATAGGCTGTGTTGGTGCTGGAATGTGGGGGCTTATCAGGCTGTTTGCATGACTACGAGATGTATTTTAGTATCTGGTCTTTTATCATTACTTTTTTAATTGTGACATGATGTGGCATTAGATTGGGGCTAGGGTAGAGGGCATAGCACAATGGTAAAAGAAAACAAAGATAAAAGGTGATACAGCTTCCCTTGTGATGATTTCCTTTCAGGTCCGACGTTGTGGTTCTCTGTTTTTCGATCGCTAATCCCAATTCCCTAAATCATGTGAAAACCATGTGGTATCAAGAAATTAAGCACTTCTGCCCTCGCACACCTGTTGTTCTAGTCGGCTGCCAGCTAGATCTCCGCTATGCTGATCTCGAAGCTGTTAATCGAGCCAGAAGCCCTTTAGCAAGGTAAGCCAAGGTACTTGGTGTTTTGCTGGGCTGGCCAAATTAAAATTTAGAGGCAGCAGATAGCTCTGCGGCTTGGCATTCTGGTCTTCTAGGGTTCTGGGGCCCCATCAATCAGCCATGTGCTTTAAGTTATTTTGGGATATGCCCTGATCCCTTCTTACTCTCACTTCACTTTCAACATCAGAACCCATTTTTGTAAAATGGTTGGCCAGTGCTTGAAGTGAATTCTCTATTTATGAAATGGAAACAAAAGTACTTGGAAATTTGTAAAGCATTAGAGAAAATGTATTAGACAAAATATTGACTACCCATAATAATGTCATTCTTGACATTATGATTATTATAGTAAAGCTAACTAACTCTCAGAGCGATCAGTAACAAACCTTGGCCCTGAGTACATCAGGTTCATACAAATATGCCCATCCAAGTGTTTTCAATCTTCCTCATTTTCCCCAGTCCCACCTCTTCATTCCCAAGATGACAATGTCTCTGTTTTAAAAATCACTTGAACCTAGAGTTGAAAAAACACAAAGCTGCTTTGTAAAAGTCTTTAGTGTTATATTTTCAACATGTCACAAGCTTAAAATACAACTTGGTGGAGGATTTGTTTCACTATATATAAAATGTGGATACTAATTTGGATGGCTGGAATAAGATTTCTAAAAATCCTGTGCTCCCTCAACTTCCCTTTATGAAAGGGTAATTTTATAATTTATGTTTAACTACACGCTTAGCTGGAGAGCATAGCTTTTCCCCAAAAATGTTATTATTAACTTCCTTCAATGTTTGCCTAATGGACTCATTACAAAATTTTATACTGACACGTTTTATGCCCTCATAGCAAAAGCAACTGGTGTTTTTCTTTAGGCAATTTCTGATGTTGAATAAAATTTCTGAAAACATTTCTTTTATGTTGAGTTTTCACAATCCTTCTATTCTTAAATGCATGGACTAGGAATTAAATATTAGGAGCCACCGAGAGGGAAGTAGGACTCCCAGTGAATGTGAGACTACCCCAGTCCTCAGAAACTTTTGTGTAAAAGAATAGATTAAGATAATCGGTCCTCACGCGCACAGACGTGTGGAGGGCAGTGGAGAGGACAGTCCTTTCTATAGAGCAGTCCTGAGAAGATTTCGTGAAGGAGGTGGTATTCGAGCTAAGCCTTAACAGGTTTCATCAGGTAGTGATTTTCAAGTCCGTTCTAGGAACAGGAACACAAAATGCCTTCTGGAGCAAACCTGGAAGTTAAGCCTTCTTCCCTGCACTTCCCTCTGCCTTTGCCAAAACACTATAAGATTTCCTCTTTTTCCATCTAGATCTTCATATCCAAATTCTACCCAATAGTATGTTAATTCTCCCAAGACTGGTGCCTGTCACACATATTATCCATGGTCTTGAAGGCCAAATATGTATTATTTGGGAAGATGGATTTCTAAGAATATTTCTCAGAATCAAATCTGTGTTTGAGTGTAACAACAGATTACTGCTTGCCCATATTCTGAAATCCATCTATTTCTTTATCATTTTTTACCATAGCCACAGCCCTATACTACGTAAACTGTATCCAAAGATTTTTCCTGGATTTGATTAGATTGTAAATGGATCTGGTGTGGGGAAGCAGATGTGGCTCAAGCAGTTGGACACCCGCCTACCACATGGAAGGTCCTAGGTTTGGTTCCCAGTGCCTCCTAAAGAAGACAGCAAGCTGACACAATGGGCTCAAACAATGAGGAGGGAGGAGGGAGAAATAAATAAATAAAATAAATCTTTTTTAAAAAATGGGTCTTGTATGACAGCCTAAAGATGTGAACTTTATTCCATGGGCTTTTCTTTTTCTTTTTTTTTTTTTTTTTAATTTTTAATTTTTACTGGGAGGTTCTGGGGATCAAATCCAGGTCCCTCCATATGGGAGACGGACGTCCAACCGTTTGAGCCACATCTGCCCTGCTCCATGGGCTTTTTACCAGAGGAAATGTTTAATTCGAATTGTAGCTAAGTCATACTTGTGTTATATAAGGAATTTTCTTGCAGCACTGAGGACTATGGGCTAAAATGTGGAGTCTGAAGATAGCCCAGTTAAGAGACTAATGCACAAGTTCTAGCATTAGCCTGGACTAATGAGGGCCTGACCGATTAGACTAGAGCAAAGGAGAAGCAGATAGATATGAAAGAGGATTCACAGACCCACTAAATGAGACCTAATGAGCTGTTGAATGTCGAACATTTAACTAGAGAGAGAAGATCTGGACTCCAATTCCTTAGCAACTTGCCAACTTGGAAATGTGGACTTAGGCATACCCTTCAAACCCTCTGGCTCAGTTTCCTCAGATGTAGAATAAAAAGAATACCTCATAGGATTATTGTGAGGCTCAAATGAAAAAATGTATATGGATTCATTTTCAAAGTTATCAAGCATCATTTAAGCATAAGTTGATGGTGGTAATGGTGATGATGAAGATGATGGTGGTGGCAGTAATGATGATAACAGCCAACACTTATAAAGCACTTACTATGGACCAGGTACTGTGCTAAGCACTTTTTTCATATTACCCCATTTAAACCTCTCAATAGTCCTTTAAGATGTAGGTACTCTTATTATTCTTCCTATTTTAAAGATAGGAAAGCAGGGACTTAAAGAGATTAAGTAGCTTGCTTAAGCTCAAACAGTTAGTGAATGGCTGATACTTCAGTTACTCTGGTCACTACTGGAAGCATTTTTTTTTCTGCATTCATAACTCCTTCATATTTGAAATATTTGAGGTTGGTAGTAGATTTCTCAAGAGCCTTATTAGAAGCTTGAATAAGATTTTAAATGTATAATCCAATTAGGTATTTAGGTAGGCCCTGGTTACATTTTTTGTTTTTTTTTTCCCTAAAACAAGGCTCATTATACTTTTTAACTATTCTGTTTCAGGCCCATAAAGAGAGGAGATATTTTGCCCCCAGAAAAAGGTCGCGAGGTTGCAAAGGAACTTGGCATACCATACTATGAAACAAGCGTATTTGACCAGTTTGGAATCAAGGATGTGTTTGACAATGCAATCCGGGCAGCCCTGATTTCTCGCCGGCACCTGCAGTTCTGGAAATCTCACTTAAAGAAAGTTCAGAAACCTTTACTTCAGGCTCCCTTCCTACCTCCAAAAGCCCCTCCACCGGTCATCCAAATTCCCAAGTGTCCCGCCACCGGGACAAATGAAGCTGCCTGTTTACTGGACAATCCTCTGTGTGCCGACGTCCTGTTTGTCCTTCAAGAACAGGAGCACATCTTTGCACACCGAATTTACCTTGCTACCTCCTCTTCCAAATTTTATGATCTTTTTTTAATGGGGAATGAAGAATCCCAAAATTGGGGCGAAGGAGCTTGTGAGAAAGAGAAGCAGAACAAGGACTTCCAGGGGCGGACATTGAGTATTGACCCCGATGAGAAAAAGGAGGTCACTCCTAGGACACCTCAGTCCGGTCAGTGGAAGTTCACAAGCAAGAGCCTGCTGGAGCCTTTGGGGCCAGAAACCGAGGGCTCGGTTCCAGAGACGCAGGTGCTGTCAGGCTGGAGTAAGGGGTTTGTTGGCATGCACAAGGAAATGCAAGTCAATCCTGTTTCGAAGCGGCTGGGCCCCGTGATTGTGGTCAGGATGGACTCATCGGTCCAGCCTGGCCCTTTCCGGACCCTGCTCCGGTTTCTTTATACGGGACAACTGGATGAAAAGGAAAAGGATTTGGTGGGCCTGGCACAGATCGCAGAGGTCCTGGAGATGTTTGATTTGAGAATGATGGTGGAAAACATCATGAACAAGGAAGCCTTCATGAATCAGGAGATTACGAAAGCGTTTCACGTCAGGAAAGCCAATCGGATAAAAGAGTGCCTCAGCAAGGGGACGTTCTCAGGTGAGAGGGTCCAGTGGCAGAGTAGTGGAAACTTTGGGTTGTGTTTAAGCAAATGTTAGCCAAAGGTGAAGAGGGAAAAGGAAAACAGTAGCTAACATTTATCGGTTATTTTTTATATATATTAACTCAAATCTCATCAGGGTTAAGTATTACTATCTCCATTTTGCAGATGAGGAAACTGAGGCACAGAGTGGCTAGGTAACTTGTGCATGGTTATGCAGGTAGCAAATAGTTGAGCAGGATTTGAATCCAAGCTTTTCTGGCTGCAGAAACCTGTCCCTTAAACCACTATCCCATGCTGCCTCTCAAAGGCACATCAGATTACTCCAGAGCCCACTTCAGTCGGCTTGATGCCTAAAATGCCCCTTCAGGATGCCTTCCTAACTGATTCTGTTCTCCACTGATCCTTCAGCATTTACCCGTGGAAAAATCAATGGCCTCTAGTCCTGAGGCCATTGATGTCCTTGAGGCATTTTTGGTGGCCCTCTGCATTCCTGTCAGGGTGACCTCATCTGTTTCGGTTCCCTGTCCTTTCCTGTTCTCGCACCCCTTTGCCCTGCTCTTCTATATTCTTGACACTTCTTTGTCTTTGATAACTATGCCATATGCTTACACAATTGCTTAAGCTCACTGGTGGCCTGTATCCAATATGGCTAACTGACTGTGCTTATCCTATCTTACAATGACCCTGTTCATTTTTGTTTTGAAATTGTCCTCTGAAGATGTGTATGTGTGTTAGTGCATTTCATTATAAAAATTTGACTTCCTAATTCTATTTATATCGATACCTCTATATTTGTCTTTCCCCACCCCAAGATGGCTCCCTTATCTGTTTGCTCATTGTTTTTGCTCCTTGTTTTTTGCTCATTGTCTGTTTTTTCTTTAGGAGGCACTGAGACCCAAACTTGTGACCTCCCATGTGAGAGGCAGATGCGCAACTGCTTGAGCCACATCTGCTCACTGCTCATTTTGTTGTTTTTTGGTCATTGTCTGCTCAATGTTTGCTCATTGTCTTGCTTGTTTTTGGTTCTTCTGCTCGTTGTTTTTGGTTGTTGTCTGTTTCTTGTCTGCTCATTGTTTTTTGTTTGTTTGTTTGTTTGTTTGTTTGTTTTTTGCTCATTGTCTGCTTGTTGTTTGTTTGTCTTCTTTAGGAGGCACCAGAAACCAAACCCAGGACCTCCCATTTGGGAGGCAGGTGCTCAACTGCTTAAGCCACATCTGCTCCCTATATTTGTCTTTATTGTTCATAAGGCCTGCCCTGGCACTATGCAGGTAGCAAGTGCTTACTAAATATGTTAGTTAATTTGAAAGCTGAAGAGTAATCATTTACTTCAAACACTGACCATTATGGTATAGAAGCAGCGTTGGAAGTTAACAAAAAGAAAATCTTACAAATGTACAGTAAATTAAGTAACATACCTAAGAAAGGTTGATTAAATCACCCTCTTCTTACTGCAGAGATATAATGACCAAGTACAGTGTGTGAGCCTCAGTTGGATCCTGTTTAAAATAAAATCTATAAAATACAATTTAATACAATAAACAAATTAAAAAATACAATTTAGGGGTAATTGGAGAAATTTGAATATGGACTAGATAGTGAATAATGTAAGAGAAGTATTGTTAATTTTCTTAGGTATAATAATGGTATGGTTATTTAGGGGACTGTTCCTATTTTTAGAATACCCAGGAAAAGTAGTTAAGTGTCATGCTATCTGTAAAAACGATGTATACGTACGGAGTAAATAAATACAGAGCTAAAGCAAGCATGGCAAAATGTTAACAGTCATTGAGCCTAGGGAATGGGAACATGCATTTTCATTGTCATATTTTTCCAATGTTTTGTATGTTTGACCATTTTTCATAATGAAAAGGAGGAAAAAATATTCCTCTCCTCTCTGTTACCTTCTGGTTAGGAGAATTTATGTTGGGCCCTTTATATGTAATTTTAAATGCTTGCTCGTTAATCCCTGAAGAGCAGCAGGAGGAATCAGGTGTGTTGGAGGTGGGGGTTGACATAAAATGGGTAAATAAAAATATGGATGGGAGAGTCAGAGAGATGTGGGTAGATGAATATGGGTGGAGCAGAAGCCTTGGGTGAGCCCTCGGTGAGGCTGGCTCACGGCTGTGTTCCCTCCATCCTTTGGCAGATGTGACATTTAAATTGGACGATGGGGCCATCAGTGCCCACAAGCCGCTGCTGATCTGTAGCTGCGAGTGGATGGCTGCCATGTTCGGAGGGTCCTTTGTGGAAAGTGCCAACAGTGAGGTATGTGCCTTCCCCAAAGCCCAAGTGGTAAGTTTATGTATGTGCAAGTATTTATATAAACTGTCAACTGGCCAGATTATTTTAATTCTTAGCTGTTTCCTTTCATGAGATCATTCTTTACACAGTGCTTAAATGTTAGGCCACCCTTTCCTTTGTTCTGCAGTTACGAGGGACTGTGTTATTGTGCCCGTCTTATGTGTGAGCACCTAAAAACTGTGCATGCAGGAGCTCCTTTCATCCTCACAGCTCTTCTCTTCCCTGAGGGCATGATCAGCTATACTTTTTAACAGATGTTATTATGTGAGATACTGTCAAAATCAAGTACCAGAGGGGCAGGCCTATCTTCCGAAGATCGGGAAACTGAAAAGAGGCCTTCAGTCGCTCAAGTCTCAGGCTCATGGCTGGGTGGCTTAATTTGCCAGGCTGCTATGACAAATACCACACAGTGAGATGTCTTCAACAAGAATTTATTGGCTCATGGTTTCAGAGGCCGGAAGTCCAAAATCAAAGCACCAGCAAGGCTATGCTTTCTCCTGAGAGCTGTAGCGTTCTGGTGCTCGCTTCCTGCAATCCTTAGGGTTCCTTGATTTGTATCTCTTTCTCCCATCACGTGGCAAAGTCCTTGATCTCCTCCTGTGTTTCTCTCTGGCTTCTGCCTTTTTATATGGCTTCCAGTATATGGTCTGAGGCCCACCCTGATTCAGTTTGGCCTTACCTAACTAGGGTCTTAGAGATCCTAGGCACAAATGAGCCCAAGCCTGAACTAATAATATATCTTCAAAGGGTCCTATTTACAAAAGGGTCCCTTCAAAGTGTTCACATCCATAGGAACACAGATTAAGATTAAGAACATGTCTTTGTTACGGTACATAATTCAATCCACCACAATGGGGGACCCAAGAAGCCACTTCCTTGTGCCTTAATTTCCTCATCTGCAAGATGTGGGATAACCTAGAGGGTCCTTGAAGTCCCCCTTGAACTACAACACTCCCTGAGGCTCTGTCCCAACTTGCCTTCTCAGCCCACGTTGAAGGAACCTTAGGACAGAGGGTTTGTTAACAGTAAGGAAACATCTACAAAGTACATGGTTACCCCTCTGAACACACCTCAGAAAATGCTGAGATCCAGTGGAAGCAGCTGGGTCACCTGTCAGATGCTGGCACTCTAGCTCAAAGAAGGATTGTCTTAGCAAAGCAGAGCAAGCAGTAGCTTAAAGACCCTAGGTCTTCACCTTTTTACAAGCTCCGCTGGAGAAAAAAAAAAATTCCATTCAAACATTCATACCTGTAGTCTAGGAGTGAGCAAGCATTTTTTTTTGGATTTTGTGAGTATTTTTTAATTGTCTTTATTAAAACAACTTGGGGACACAGCATCAAGTTTATTGTCCTAAGCAGCTCATTTTGCTTATCTCAGCATCTCTGCAAAGTTTTAAAAGAAATAAAGAAAACAATAACTTTTCAAAAGGGGTGCTTACACCAGAAACTTGAGCACTCCCATTGTGACCCAGGAGCCTGCATTTGCATTCCAAGTAAGGAAACAGAATCCTAGAAACACAAGCCTGGGGTGGCTGGGACTGGGGTCATGAGGCCACCCTCCTGCTTCCAGAACAAACTACAGCTGCTCCTGGACCAACCCCAGCAAATGGTTGTCTGCTGGTTGGGAAAAGATTTAGAATTGATGACCTCTTCGGGGGTCTCACAGCCATTATAAGCCAGGAGGTTCCTACCTGTAACTAATTGAAGCGTCTCCTGTGCCCTCAAAGTTGTATATATGCTGAGGAATGCTCTTAAGACTACTATTACAGCTGACCTTACAGGGAAATGGCTATGGGCTTGAATGACCACTCAGGCACTTAGGAGAGCTATGTGGCTTTGGGCAAGTGACTTAACCTTTCTGAGCACCTGGAAAACAGGAGAATAATAGTACCCACCCCATAGTGTGATTTTGCGGTGTAAGAGCCATTCATAGTAAGCCTTAAATAATTTGCAGCTGCTGCTAATCTTATTTTAATGCCAGTGTTGGTGGTGGTAGTCCTTTCCCTTTTCCAAGAATTTGGGGTAGCCACCGATTATTAAAACCTCACCCACTGACTTTAACATTCTCTAGCGATAAAGACTCAGAGGCCTGCTTCCCTTATTTTTCCAGCTTACTAAAAATGTGTGCTGAATGTGCTGCAGTGGGCCTGCTGTTAACCGAGCAGAGAGAAGTTGATCAAGGTCGAGAACCCAGGCACAAAGGGACACTGTCAAAGCTGACCTCACGAATGCTAATCCCCTTTATCCCTTCCCAGAATGGACTGTAATCATCTCCAGATTAAATGTGCAGTAGAGGTGACCAAAACAAAATCTTGGCAGTGAATGTGAATGTGCATGTATATGGTTGTTTAATAATCTCTCCTGGAGGCAGCCGCCTGTTTAGCACACCCTCCTAGAAAGACTAGGTCAGTCATCCCCTAGTACTGTAAAGCTGGGGTTAAAAGATATGTACAGGGGAACAGATGTAGCTCAAGCAATTGGGTGCCCACTTTCCACATGGGAGGTCCCAGGTTCAATTCCTGGTGCCTCCTAAAGAAGAGGAGCCACAAGGAGCCACAACGAGCCACGAGTGGAAGTGGTTCAAAAGGTTGGGCACTCCCCTCACACATGGGAAGTTCCAGGTTTAGTTCCATGTACCTACTGAGGAAGACTAGCAAGACAGACAAGGGAGCCATCTTGGTGGGGGGTGTAATAAAATTTTTTTTTTTTAAAGTATGTACAGATTCAACAGAGCTCAAAAGACAAAGACCACAGAACAAAGCACCCAAAAGTCTGGGCTAAAATTCCATTAGCCAATCTAAGAAAGCCATGAGCTTTTCCACTCTCTTTTGTTCTTTCTCTTCATTTCCAACGTACAATGTATAATGCCATAATTACCAACTCTAGTCTCAGGTCTTTCTAACTTAAACATGGGCAAGTGAGCGACACTTAGCCTCAATTTCCTCATCTGTAAAATGGGAATAACAAATAGTACCTTCCTCATAGGGCAGATAAGGCATTAAAGCACAAGCGCAAAGCATCTAATTCAGTGCTTAGCACATACAAATGCTCAATAAATGCTCTATTATCATGGAGTATTCTTGTTAAATTCTTTCCAGAAGGGGTTAAAAGATCTTTGTCCCTGAAAGGCCTAAACTAAAAAGCCACCAGTCCCCTTTCTAAGCAGGGAAAGTGTGGTAGAGGTGGTTATAGGCACAGAAAGAGGTACTGAGTAAAAACTCAACATATGCACCATGATTGATTGAGACCCATATTCATGCTTGGGATTTGTCCTTCCAAGTTTAAATCTTTATTTTCTTGTGAAAATCTGACTTCCCTCACAAAATTCAAACTATTTTTTGAAATTGATAGAAATCATGTGCATATCCAGAAGGAATTCAAATAGGCTCATTGATGTTACTTTAACTTTTTTTGGTCATTTAATATTCTAGAAGACACTGTATTTTACTTATTTTTTCTCATTACTTTTAATGTAGCAGTAAGCATAATTCTCTCCCCAGAGGCACTCAGCAAGTGGGTCATTAAAAATGCATGCCCAGACTGTAGTAAGCAATGCTCTGGATCTAGAATACTTTCTTGTTCTCTCTGAGACCGGATCTAATTATAAGCCTAATAGTCTGAGCTGATCTTCACAATTAAAATTTTAAACCAACTAAACCAGAATATGGGACGTTCTTTAGGGTAACATTATATTCTCTTTTGTTACTCTTGTTTTTAAAAGCTACAGCCAGCAGGTAGGATGTAAAAATTTTAATTCCATTTCCTATGTAGCTCTATTTATATATATATCTTTTAAGTGCTATGAAATGGTTTCTCTGTTGTTATAAACTTAATTATAGAGGTTGAAGTCACAGAAGCGGGCTTTAAGAAATACCAACCACGAGAAGAAAATGTGTATTCTGAAAATGTTTTTAATTTATTCTCATTTGCTGGTTACTTCTAAGGGTCCCGAACATTATTTGCCCGAAGGATCCATGGCTTCAAGAAAAAAAAAATGATAGAGAAACAGCAGGTCCATGGGTGATTACCAGCATCAGTACACTCCAAGGACATCAGGAGTATTGGGGCAGGGCGGCTTGCTAGAATCTGCCAACTCCTGCTGCCAGAAACGATTTTGTTTACTTTACTGTTTGTATTTCTAACAGGCATTTTTTTTCTTTAAGCAATGACTTAGAACAAACTCCTACCAAAAAAAATTTAAAGTAATCTACATATCTTCAAAACTCAGAGTCTCCATAAAGCAAATAACTTTAGATATCATCTATTCCAAATTCCTCCCATATGCAGGTGGGAGGCCAGAGAGGGTGACTGATTTGTCATTTTAGTGACATATCCTCAGTGCCCTGAGCTCTCGCCCTATCCTCTGAGCCATTGTTTTCAGAAGCAGCAGACAGCCCCCTCTCTGGGAGGCAAGGGGTTTCCAGGAAGCTCTGGAGCTGCTTCTTTTAACAATTTGTAGCATTTGATAGCACATGCAGTTTGCAAAATGCCCTTGCACTCTCAAAATGGTTCAAACTTTAAAGATTCACAACTTCATGTTCAATTATCTAGGAAATGGTACTAATCCAAACGCAAAATTGTATTAATCTAAAATTGTGCTAGTCCATATTCTAGAAAATGAAATTTTGCCATGTATTCATACACACAGAAACAGATTTCTGTGGGTGTCTACAAATACATTCATCTCTATATAAAATAAGCCCCTGCAGATATAAATATGTATGTAAGCATACACACAAGTGTAACTGGTGTTAGGTCATTGAATAGCAATTAATTATTTGTAAGTAGATACTGGTGGTTGAAAGGAGAAGTAACATTCCAAAATCTGTATGTTGCGGATAATCCAACATGAACAACAGCTTCTTTACATTAAAATAATAATATCAGTAATAGCTTCCACTCTCCGAGTTCTATCCGTTGTGCTAGAAACTTGAAATGATCACACACGTCAAATCATTGATGACCCATGCAGCTTATTTGTGGAATCATAATTGTTTTCACTATGACTATGTTGAAAAGGGAGGACAGTTATTTTCTTACCATTTCTGGGCATTTTCCTATGCCTTCCCTATGATACATTAGGGGCCGTCCCTACCTGTGGGAAAAGGAATCCCCCCTCTGAGGTGGCTGGTGGTTAGGCACCTGCTGAAAGTGACTGAGCAGGAGAATAATACGGAATGTTACTTTAGCCTAAGCAATTCCAGAACTATCTGACTAGGATGCATTGACTATGAGCTCCCTGTAGTATGGATATATAAATATACTGCATAGAGTACCAGGATTAAGATGTTTATAACTCTTCATCTTTTTGAACTTGGAACTGAATTCTTTACAATATTAGTGAAGTATGGCACATTATTGTACTGTAATCCAAACCTGTTTCCTTGTCATTATGGATTTCCAGTGTTGCACCATGGTTCTGAATGTATAGTATTATACTATATAATACTGTAGAGGTATATATAGAGAGAAGTATATATAGAATTATACTCCATGAGTTCAAATCTTGGTCAAAGCCTTAGTAGCCCCCTGATTCTTGATTTCCATATCTGTAAAATGGCAAAAATAATAGTCTCTTCCTCCTAGAGAGGCTACAAGGATCAATTAGATAATGCATGTAGAGAACTTAGCACAATACCTGGCACATGGGAAGCCTTTGATTAAGGTTAATTTCTATACTCATCATTCAATAGTAAACACCAATGGGACCACTCTGCACCTCTGCACCTCAGCAGGACTGACTGACTGGTGGAGTCAGAGACCCAGAATGCTCTGTCATGCAGTGCACATTCCTATGGATCCATGCCTAGCTATCCAGAACTCCTGATCCCAAGCAATTCCTGGCTCTCTGTCAAAACTCCACCATGTATTTATATAGACAAAAACTACAGGTACTCAGGAGGGAAACAGGGGCAACCCTCTGGGTGTCAATTCACCCTCCCCAACAAACTACTCCCCCAGGTGGGACTGTCCCAGACAAAGATTGCTCTGGATTCTCTGAACCCACTGATTACCTGATGATGTTCCAGGAGTTCTGGATCTATGTGGTTGTGCTGTTAGAAAAATAATAAAGAATGTATATTGTGCTAGCATATAGTGATAGAATGACAAAATCAAGCCAGTCAATGTGGCAACTAGGGTTGTAACTCATCCTCTCTTTTGAAATCTTAGAACTGGGCTCTATCATGTGTCAGCAATAGTGTGGTTTGCAGCTCCTTGCAACACCTATTACATTGCTAAGAGATTTCTTTCCCCACAATAGAGCATTGTAATGTACTTGGGAAGGAGGGCCCATAATGCCATCCTACCTTCAGAGTCCATTTGTCTAATTTATAAGTCTAAATAGCCATTTAAAAATTCCAAATCAGGGTTTGTCAAGCAGCCCCACACTTTTGTCATCCACAAGTCAAAATCATATGTTTAAAGCTGTAAATACCAAATGACTTCTGTGCACAGCCTCAGAGCTGGTGTCAGAGACCTGCCAATATCAAATCTCATAGTTGAGGTATTTCTACACACTGTAGCCTGATAACGTACCCACTCATTGCCTTCTTCAGCAGAACTTAGCTTTTCAAATAACATTTCAGGTATATCTCCCGAACATAAACAAGATGTCAATGCAAGCAGTATTGGATTATCTCTATACCAAGCAGTTGTCACCTAACTTGGACCTGGACCCACTGGAATTAATTGCCTTGGCAAACAGATTTTGCCTGCCACACTTGGTTGCACTTGCAGGTAAGGCATATGACTCGGGGCCATGCAGTGTCTGACTGTCATATGTATCAAACTTGCATTTAAATAAAAATAAGAGTTCCAGGGAAGAACAATTTATTCTTTATCACCCAAAATAGGATGGTCTTGTGCAGGTTGACCAAATGTTTAAGACAGTCCAATTCAACACAATTTCTTAAACACCTACTTAGTGGTAAGCCCTGTTAGGTAGTGCAAATATAAAGATCAGGATTTGTGGCCCCTGCCCTCAAGGCGCACACTTTCACATGTTGAATCATGTGTGGACCACAGAATGTAAAACTCTGATGCCAGTGTTATCCACAGAATGTGGGCTCACAGGCAGTCCTTATGAAAGATACAATAGGATGCGGTGGTTAAAGAACATAAACTGCACAGCTGGATTGCCTGGGTTCAAAGCCAGACTCCACCATTTACTCACTGGTGACTTTGTAATTTACTCAATTGTTCTGTGTCTCGGCTTTCATTCTCTTTAAAATGGGGATAATATTACTTTGCCAGAGACTTGTTATGAGGGTTAAATGAGTTAAAATATATAAAGTCCTTAGAAAAGTGTCTGGCACATAGTAAGCATTATGTAAGTGGTTTTCTTAAAGCTATTTTAGAAAATGTTCTGACATTGTCAAATTCATTTTGGGAAAAAGAGAAAAAAAGGGGCAGTCTTGGCTTAACATCCCAAAGCTTTATGTATCATTTCTATATTTGTCCAGTTGGTAAGCTGAAGCAGGTCTGTAAAGGACATATGTTTTCAAAACTCTTTTTCTTGAATTTAAACCTTCAGCTTCAATCACCAGAGGTGTCAGTTAGGGCCCTGGGTTTTCATCACTACATTCAGCTGGCTCTTATTAACCGTGAAAATAGACACAGTGCCTGTCTCGTTCCCTGACCTAACCCCTGCACATAGAAAAGTGCCTGAGCATATTAAGTTCTCAATAAGTACTATTGTTGAATAATTGCATGAATGAATGAAAGTGAATGAATGAACAATCCAAACAGCCATATCTGCACTTGACTTTCTGGCAGTGTCTTTAGAAAAAAGATTTGCTTTTCTGAGCTCCAGGATTCTACTACCCACAACCAACTGAAGATCAATGTGCTTTCCTGTCCCTACTTCTTCTCCAGTTGGGCAGAAAGAGATATTTGAAGCATTGCTCTTAGATTTTTTTCAAACTGTTTTAACCAATACACCTAAATTCATCAATCCAAATGAGTGTGCTCGCCCAAGAGTGTACCTCCACATTGTCTATCCCAAAGCAGTTGACAGCTCACACGGAGGCAGGAGAGAGCTCAGTCTCAGAACCTCAATTTAAATTCAGCTTGGAAGCCTTTGACACAAGCTCCCATGCAGAAATGGCCTACCCAACTGGATTTTTGCTACTTCTGGCTGAAGGTCTCACCAGTCCATAGAATCCAAGAGGTTGAATATTACATCATCCATTTGTAGCTGTTGAGACAGATATATACATTCATGTTTCTAATTCCTCAGATAGACCCATTCTTCTGCTACTTAACCTCTCCACTTCAGTGATGATTCAGAATTGGAGTGACATGAATAGGAAACTGTCCAATAGGCCGGTGCTAGAGAGTCTAGCACATTCTAGGAAGTGTCTGGAACAGCACTGCCCAGTAGAACTTTCTTCAGTGATGGAAATTTTCTGTAATGTCCAATATGGCAACCATTAGCCACATAAGATTCTTAAGCCCTTGAAATGCAGCTAGTATAAGTGATGAACTGAATTCTTTATTTAATTTTAATGAAAGTTCAAATAGCCACATCTGACTGGTGATTTGCCATACTGTACAGTACAGTGTGGAAGATTCTGGTTATTTCAAAAGCATGAACATGCATTCTCAGAGTCGTCGGTCAGTAGCTGGAGACTCGAATTCTGTGTATGGAAAGGCTGCACATCAGAACAGGTCCTGGGTTGAATTTGGAAGCCTGTCCAGAGCTGTGTTCCATGCTCCCTCCCTTCTTAGGTGGTCCCAGACCAGAGACTCCGGGCAAGATGTCTAGCTTGCAGGATGTGGTTTAGCTTTCTCCTGTCCCCTTTCTCTTCCTCAGAGCAGCACACTGTTCAGGAGCTGTCAAAGGCCGCCATGAGTGGCATGGGCATCGATGGAGAAGTGCTCTCCTATTTGGAATTGGCCCAGGTTTGTAACAGTTTGCCTTTCACTTCTTACGTTCAACCATTTGCTTTAATGCTGATAAAACATTCCACTGTTGCATCTGTCTAAATAAAGATGTCACCACTGAGTCACAAAGGCCCCCTGTGTACACTGGGAAGATCTAAGAGTTTTACATTTCATGCACCATCCACCCTGCTGGGCTGCATTTGAAAAAAACAACAAGGACCACATCCCCAAGCCTCCCCATCTCTCCCAAGACATTAGCTTCACACTCAGGAGAACCACTTGAGGCATATGGGGATGGGGGGGTTGTCTCTCCTCCTCTGATTTCTTCTTGAATTTTTGGGCATGTATTGGCCAAAGAAAGACAGTTTCTAGGTTTCCATGAAGTGCTCTAATGCCCCCACATCTCACTGTAGCTTTCCTGGCATTTTCTAAAATTAGTATTGTTAATATTGACACTGTGATTCCTTAATCCCAATACACATTTGCACCCTTCTTCCAGAGGGAGTCAGATCTGGTTTCAGCTTTGTCACTGAATCACTTACTTGAGGAACAAAGCTAACCTCTACCTCGGTTTCTTCATCTGTAAGAGATAGCGATGATCATTCATACTCTTCCAACCTTATGGTTTATTTTGAGAACCAAGTGAGAGAGAATGTTCAGGAAAAAACATTGAATTGTCGAAAGCCCTCTCATAATGCGAAGTATATATGCAAGGTTATCTAGTCTCTGGCATAGGCTTATAAACAAAGAATTACACTCTGAGGGAACTAAGAAGAAACTCATCAGCCTTTTCTTCTGCCTATTTCCTGGTTAGGGCAGTGGTTTACTAAGTCTTAGACCAAACATTTTAAATGGATATTTTTCAATCAAGAGAAAGGAGGTAGTTTTAGGAGGAAGGCACAGAGCAGGTGTTGCTCAGTCGTTTCATCTGTGGCCATAAAAGATGGCACAGATCCCAAAGGGAAGAAGGTGGATTAGGACTCTACAGCAGCCTGTTCATTCTGATTTTACAGTCAACAAATAGTTGTGATTTTCTCCCTAAATTCCAGGCACTGCCCTAGACACAGGATATGTAGAGTCTTTGCCCTTAGGACAATCATAGGCCATTGGAAGAAACAGACATAGCACAGATTGTTAAAATCCAAAGCGACAGTCTAAGAGAGGTTGCAGTTAAAATTAAAGACAGATATCTGTCGCAGTTGGATCAGAAGACCCTGTCAAAACTAATTGTCCACACTTGGAGTTGGAGTCTTTTGAAACAGGTCTGGAGGACAGTTTATGACTTTGCTCTCTCCAGTAACTATTACCCCAAGAGAAAAGTGAAGTGATACAATTTCATATACGGCCAGTTCATTTGAGGTAATGATTTAGAGCTGGGTCTGTTTGCCTGCTTTGCATTCCCACCTACCCCCACCAACTCCATTCTGCAAGGAAGTAGCATGGTTGCTGCTGGGCCTTAACCTGGTTGGCAGGGAGAGTTTAAGATGGATTCTCCCATGTCTTAGCTCCTTCACAAGCTCTGAACCCACTGGGATATATTTAACAATCAACTCTCCAAGGAGAAAATGCCCTGATTTCCATGGTGTAAATACTCCCACCAAAGCTGATTCCAAGCTACCAACGTGAAGTCACTGAGCTCAGAGGTTGGAAGAGATGTACACTGTTGGCTCTTTCAAGGCCGTACAAACCAGCTCCAGCCCACCACTGCCCTCATCTTATTTTCAGAAAGAAATGCAATATCAGGAGAAGGTGGAAGCACCCACTAATACTGTCCTTGGTGCTTGGAATTGCGATTTTCAGGGAGTTTCTTGAGTCTGTCTCTGAGGACTTTGGCTTTGTGTTGGCCATCAGCAGAGATATGGGCCCCAGGGACAAGCACACCATAGATTCCAGGGACTCCCCAGATCATCCAGGCCCGAAAGAGTGAGGCAACGCCCTGCCAAATCTGCCAAGGAATGGGGAGTCAGTCAATTTTTTAGCATCAGCTCTTTTTCAGTCAGTTACCTCAGCTGCCACCTCCCTGCACGTTGGCTCAAAAAGGAGGGATTCGAGTGTTTGGAGCCCTCCCACCCTGCCCACACAATCTGTTCTCATGTAACTGCAAGGACAGGTATGGGTCAGATAGTCATATACTTCGCAGTCTCCTCTTTTAGTCTTTGACCAGAGCAGCTGAGCTCTGACATGCGACCCAGAGTATTCCATTCCCGAGGCTCCCTTAAACAGAAATGGCAGCACTGCTTTCTGCTGTTGGCTGGTGTCTTCCAGAGGCCACAGTTGCTTATCACTAGGGGCCAGGCAGAGGGGGAGAGTGGGAAGGCTAGGAGTAATTTAAACTCCTGATCTGATATAGTGATATTTATGTGCACCTATCACCAGGGTAAGGGAGAGGCGTGCCAAACGCTATTCTTGGCAGGCCTTGTAAGCCATGGCCAAAGTCAAAATATTATAGTCAAAACAAGAGGCTTACTGAATTTGTCATACAGGCCTTGTATTTCTTTTTACCCCTGCTAGCTTCCTCTTTCTTTGTAACCTACTATAGAAAATGGAATCTAACCCCTTTTGGTCACTTCCCTGCAGTTTCACAATGCCCACCAATTGGCCGCCTGGTGTTTGCACCACATCTGCACCAACTACAACAGTGTTTGTTCCAAGTTCCGCAAGGAAATCAAATCGAAATCTGCAGGTGAGACTATGCATGGCCCCCACCTGTCCGACTTTTATCACCGCCAATGGAAGTGTTTACCTCCCGTGGCCTTGAGAAGGAGCATGGGGAGCAGGCAGCTTATAGAAAATCCCTTAGGACTGGCTGGTGGTCACATATCCACGTGACATGACACACGGAATTGTTGGTTGGAAATTCTCTTTGGAGAACTTCCTGCTTGGGGAATTTGGGTGGGCTGGGGTTCAGGAGGCCCTGCTGCAAAGTGCACTGAGGTTGTTGACTTGCCCTTGTCAGGGAGGGATGCTTCAGGACAGGCTCAGACTCTGAAACTCGAGTGGGCCTGGGTTCAGGTCCTCTGTAGCCACATGCATGACTTTAGGCAAGTGATTCTGCCTCTCAATACTTTAGTGTCATTTTCATCCGAAAATGGTCCTACTCAGAGTCTCCATCGCATTGGGTGGTTGAGAGGTTCTATAAGATCCTAACCAGAAGCATTGGGCACAGGGCCTAGCACATAGACGCAGTTAATGAGCAGCAGGCATTATCCTCAGCATCTCTCCTTCACCAGACAACCAGGAATACTTTGAGCGACACCGATGGCCCCCTGTGTGGTACCTGAAGGAAGAAGACCACTACCAGCGAGTGAAAAGGGAACGAGAGAAGGAAGACATTGCACTGAATAAACATCACTCGAGGCGAAAGTGGTGCTTCTGGAATTCATCTCCAACAGTCTCCTGAGGAGGAAGAGATAAAAAGCAGTCATCTGGTACACCACTTTTAAGAGCCACTGCTGTAAAATTAGTCTTATTACTAGAGATGTAGTTCAGGTATCAGGCACTGATCTTCCTCCACTTTTGTGCATTTATCTTTGTTAGGATCAAAGCACAATCTCACCACCAATGAGCCTGGACAAAAAGGGAAGCTGATGCTCACTGCATTCCTTAAACTAATATGTATATTTTTTTGGTTAGGAGGCTTAATAAACTTCAGTCTGTTATTTCATTTCTTTTTATACAAGAAAAAAAAATCCAGCTTTCATGTTTCAAATTCCAAATTGGAAAATATTTTTATATGGTCTCTTGAATTTTGTTGAAATGAAAATACTATGTATTACTTTATTTTACAGGCCACAGATTAACCATGAAGCCGCCCTTCATGATTAAGTTAAAACTCTTTACCCACATGACCTCTGAGGCATTATTACATAATTAGAGGGTTATCCTTTTGTTGTGAAGTAAAGGATTGGAATGAAATTCCCCAGACTACACGTTAGAGAGAGTGTTTAATCTTTGTTCTGTTGAATAACATCAGTATAATTACCAAGTCAACTCCAAGAATGTGTATTTACAATATTTGCCATGTAAGTGCTAGTAATTATATGGTTATATGTGCCATGTAAAATATAGTGATATCAAATATTCTGTTGTTTAAAATGCCTAGATTCAAGAGGATAATCTTTATAATCATTAGAAGGGCTTATTAAATCCCAGCATTATCCAGGGCAAACACAGTGGTGGACCTGAATACAAAAGATACAGCTAGAACGTTGGTATTTGGATTGCTGCATTAGAGTTTGTGTCTCTCAGTGTTCTTTGATCTTGCCATGCTCATGCATGCAGATTCTCCACTGACTTGAATCGAGATGGACAAGGAAAAGGATCCACAGGCACCATCCCACCATTTGCAGGTTTGTCACATCTCATCGCCAGAGAAACGGGCTTCCTCAGGTCTCTCACCTGTGGCCAACTTCACTTTGTAAAACACATATTTTTAACTCTTCCCAGGGAAAATTCATGTTGCTGCAGAAGTAGGTTAAGGCAGACCACCCACCCCTGCTGAAAATCAGTAGGGCCTGTGAAAGCGCAAAGCTGGAGGCTGGGTCGTCTGGAGTCCTTGCGTTCTCCAATGCAGAAAGGAACCTCTTATTCCAAGAGTCTAGAAAATGGTGCTATTGTGAGTTAGTTCTGACCCTTTGTCATTCTGAGTTTTTTGTGTGTTAAAATAGAAAGTGTTGAGCAGAGGAGTTTGGCAATCATTGCCTCTCTGTCAATTAAAATGTTACAGCCATGGGATGTTGTGTGCCAGGGCTGGGGCTCATTCTTTTGGTAGCTCAACTTACTGATGCTAAAGGCTGTTGCTTTTGGTTTTTTGTTTGTTTGTTTTTTTCCCAAAACTTTCAAAAGTTGGAAAAGAGACAGCTGAGCCCACGCCCCAGTAGTGACAACCGTATGCATTTGAAAATCTATCCAGAGTGCAGATGGGCATTTTTTTACTGATAGCAGAAACACACCATATTCAAGCACTTGGAGAGTCCCAGAAATGCATCACTTTCCCATGACGAAGGAGGGGCAGTAGAGTAGGGATAGCTTTTAGTGCATTCACCTTAGTTTTTAGTCAGTAGGGCTGTAAATCATTATTGGAAGAAGAAAGAAAACAGAATGAGAAAATAAATGTCAAGACTCAGGAAGAATTGGCATATATCCCATCATAAAATGGTAGAGGTTGAGTTTTCAATGAGTAGTTATAGTTGAATTTATACAACCAAAGCTCCCATTTGATTGTAATCTTGCCAAAATGTAATGGAAATTTAAATGAACCTGGGTATAAGCAATAATATCCACTAGTGTTTGTTGTCAGATACTGTAACCAAGTGGCTGGTTCATTTGGTTGATGCTGATTATGGCCTTTAACCATGGTGGTTTCTTTTATGTTTTTTATTTCATAAAAAAAAAAAAAAAAAAAAAAAAGCCAATAAAATTGTTTAGCTATAAAATGCCTCCAGTTTTTTTTCAAGAACTACTATATCATGTGTGTAATTTTCATAGCTTTTTTTTTTTTTTTTTGATAACTATCAAAATTGTAAAGGTGCTGGATCATGGGGACTTGTGTGTGCTCCAGTAATAAGACTGCTTGTTTCCAGTATTTCCAGTAGACATTCTAATACCATGATGTAAGTAAGGTTTCTGGCTCTTTGCTCTTAGCTATTGCAGTTTTGTCACTAGACATGGAGTAGCCTTGGAAAAAAAATAGAAATGATGTTCCTACCCTAATGGACTTACTGTAATCTGGGTTTGAACAATTCCACCAGCAATTAAGTAAAAAGTCTGAGTTAGTGGGCTCAAGAAGATCTATCTTTCCTTTGGAAGCAGGTTTGGGAAAGTTGCTGGGCAAAGCCTCTAAACAGTTTCTGGACGTCTTGGCAGTGTAATGTTTACCCAAGTTCAGAAGGAAGAACTGTCTCTAATGAGATCTCATAAGGGAGGCTTTTCTGAGCAGCACGTTCTCTGTAGCTCCATGGAAGCTTTCCTGCAGAAAGAAAACAATAAGATTCCCTGCACATTCCCATACCTTTTAAAGGTGGGTGGTCATGATCATGGCACTTTTTACAAAAGGCATGCCAGTGGAGTTTTACCTGTAGAAAGTCTTGGTCTAAGTTTCCCCGAGAGCACTGCCTGGCAAATTGTCAGGGATATCTACACCCCTATATTGGCATTTTGGGAACCACAAATCCCCCTGGTATAGCTGTAACTTTAGTATTCTCATTATGGACATTTAAAAGCAAGAGTCAAATGTTTCTAAGATTTTTTTTTCCAATGTGCTTTCATTGCATAGTCTATCAGTTGTCAAAATCCACCTTCTCACCCCTGTGACATTGACTAAATAGAGTAAATTCTACTAGACAGTGACAAAAAACGATGTGAATCCTGAGTTTAGAAACTGTTTTATGAGTACAGCATTCTGAAATGATGCTTACCTCAAACTGAAGCTCTGTCAGGCTTTGTTATTAATTGAATATACATTTCTTTTTTAATCAAATATATACACAATATATTGAATATATATATATATGTATATATCACAATTATATATATATCACAATTTAGATATATATATATATATATCCATCCAACCATAAAGCTAAAGCCGTATTTGTATGCTAGTGGACAAGTAGAAATAATCCCTCTTTTCTAGAAGAGTGTGACTTGTGTAAAAGATGTTGATGTGTTTTCGTTGTATGTGTAAGTAATCAGGAAGCAGCATAATGAAGCCAAAAAAGGAGGGGTGAGTTGGGGGTGGGGAAGGACCATTAACCAAAGCCATAGAACTTTGAATTAAGCACTCTGAGCCATGTATTTACTCTTTCTTCCAAGTGCTAATTTATGAAATTGTTCCATTTCTCATGATTTAATTTCAGATGAAGACTTTGCTCTCTTGAATTTCTATTTAGGATGAAGGTGATGTATGCAACATGAAAGGCTTAGATGTAGAAATGAAGGCACTCATGTGGCAACACTGGTTATCTCCTGTAAAAGCATTGCTTCTCCAGAAGTTCCCTTTGGCTGCGCTTTGTTTCCACAGTGTTCTAACAGTGCCTCTAAATTGTGTATTTTTTATTTTTATTTTTGCTAAAGCCATTTAGACCTGTGCTATTTCACTGGGTTCATGTGCAGGTGCCTCATCAGTTAGATATTTACAGACTATAGTCTACAAAATATGGAAATAATTTAGGAACAGAAAACCCTTGAGTGGAGACCAATCGATCATGCAGTTGCACATCCAGACACAAAAATGCTATAAACAACAGTAGGATGCATGAAGCAACTTGCCAGCTATTCCTTTTGCTTACCGTTCCCCCATGAACAGAACATCTCAGTGACATGGATTTCCAGTTGATCGTGGATGCAAAGAGTGATACCCAAATGTGGCCCCATTAAAAGGAGTATTTAAGGGGAAGCGCCTGTGGCTCAATCAGTAGGGCTCCTGTTTACCATATGGGAAGCCCCGGGTTCGGTTCCCGAGGCCTCCTGGTGAGAGCAAGCCCGCCTAGCTGACCCAGTGAGCACAAGCAGCAAGGGGGGGGATAAATGAATAAATAAATAAAATCTTTGGGAAGCGGCTGTGGCTCAATCAGTGGGGCTCCCGTTTACCATATGGGAGGCCCCGGGTTCGGTTCCCGGGGCCTCCTGGTGGGGGCAGGCCTGCCCGCACGGCGTGGTTGGCTGACCCAGCGAGCACAAGCAGCAAGGGGGGGATAAATGAATAAATAAATAAAATCTTTAAAAAAAAAAAAAAAAAAAAGGAGTATTTAAGATCTTTAAGTCTGACGATGTTCTCAATCCCAAAGAAAAAGAATGGTTAGATATTGCAGGCAATCAATGAGGAAAGAACTTGATTCGTTTCTTTCTGTTTGAATAACAACCAAAGTTTGGGCATTTTTTTACTCCCTCTCAATCTGATAAAGGAAACAGCTTTTTGATTTGATGATTCATGGTTATCCTAATTGGGGCAATACACCCATGGAATGTTAAATTTAACTGTTGTGTGAAAAGACACACAACCTCTGTAAGCTTTGGTCATCTAAAAATGGGAATACGTTTCATTTATACTGAATTGTTAGTGCATATTAAATGAGTTGATTTAGGTAAATCATTCGACACAGTGCCTAGAGCATAGTAAGCCCTCAGTAAGTGGATGTTAAGCAGAATAAAGGTAAATCTTTGTACTCAGTATGTTGAGAACCAAGACAAGAAATCTAAGAGAGTAGACAACACCGCATGTTAAAAAACAAAATAAAGTGGTCTTTTCATGCCAGTCTCTGAAACCAAGTGCCAAGTTTGCTGCTTAGTGCTTTGTGACAATAATTAATGAATTAGAAAATAAGAACTATGAGCGAAGGAAAAATGAAAAAACAAAAATAGACTGTGGGGAAAGTGGGTGGTGAGAGGATGGAGGGGAGCGTGGCACTTTTCAAGAAGACACTCCCCCTGACTGGGCAACAATTGTTTCTCTTGAATAAGGGTTAGACCACCCCATTGCCAAACTTGGCTGAGGCCCTGATTTCCTTGGACAGCTTGCTTTTTCTTGAAGGTTGGATGCAAGAATTCTAGTTAGCTGTGCTCCTCAGTGCTTAGCACATTGTCATCCTCAGTAATGCAAGGCCTTCTCATTTTTATTTTCTCATTCTTACAGAATTACCACTCCCGTTCCTCCCCTTCACAGAGCCAAAATCTCTAATGTGTTCAATATATGCCTTTAAGCAAGTGGATTATAACATATACAGGGTTGTTTCATGTGGGTGCTCATTTCACAAAGGGTGTCAATAGATTTCATCCTGTTAACTACTTTACTGACTCAACACTTTTTTTTAATTGAGGTAAAATTCACATAACAATGATTTTAAAGTGTACAATTCAGTAGCATTTACTCCATTAACAATGTTGTGCAACCATCACCTCTAAATCCAAAACATTTCCTCACCCCAGAAGAAGACCCCATATCCCTTAAGCTGTCAGTCTCCATTCACCCCCTCTCCTAGCCCCTGGCAACCATTAAGAGACTTTCTGACTCTATAAATTTACTTATTATGGATATTTCATATAAATAGAATCATACAATATGTGCTCTTTTTGTGTCTGGCCTCATTCACTTAGCATAATAATTTCTAGGTTCATCCACGTTGTACCATGTATCACAACTTCATTCCATGTTATGGTTGAATACCCAGCCCAGAGACTTCCTGTCTTCTGACCATCAAGAGGAGAAACTGGGCTAGCTCCCTGCCACCTGAGAGGCCGAATTGCAGGTGATGTGCCACACTAATGAAAGATGTTTATGTGGGAGATTATGGGAGGTGTGGGAGGTGGGGAACATGGGAATCCCTGTAATTTTTGTGTAACATTTATGTAATCTAAGCATCTTTTAAAATTAAAAAAAAAAAAAAAAGAATCCAAGAGTATCTGAGAGCAGAGCAGATTCTTCTGCCTAATAACCTCAATTCTGAAATTCTGAAAAACAACTAGGACCATTTGATGGAGTATACTGATGAAAGTTTTGTGTGCTGATGAGTAAATATGAATGGCAAAGAAGTGCATCCTCTTTTGCTACATGTCAATCAAAAATTTTTCTGAAATCCATTTGAAGAACATCAAAAGATAAATTCATCTTGATTCATTTTGCAAGATTACAAAGTTTCAAACATAGTCATCCACCCAAAAAATATACAAGACTTTATTTGAAATGGCATCATTGGATTTCCCTAAATTGTTCAAAACAAATTTAATGAATTACTCAAACCTAAACAAATTTCTGCCACACATAATTTTATAGACTCACAGCAATTTTTTAAAAAGGCTTAAGATGGCAGTTCTGAATCCCTGCCACTACTCCCACTATCCCCCTACACATGCACAGAATCACCCAGGAGAAATTAATCAAAGACTAAAGATTTGAAGTAGACTTTTTAAAAATGTATTCAGTAATTACTGCCTGATTTCCATGGGGTTCGCTGTCTAATTGTTATTGAATCAACCATATGACCTCAATCTAAACACTGGAATCTAGACCCGACTCCTAGTTTTAATAAAAATGGAAAGCACCTTTAATATAACATTTATGTAAGCAAAAAAATAAAAAATAAAAATAAATTAATCACAGGAAAAAAAAAAAATGGAGCACGTCTCCAACTGCCCAAGTTCTAAGCAACCCTTTCAGCTGTAGCCATAGGATAGCATCTCCCATTGGGTCATTTTTCTGGTTATATTCTGGGTCATTTTTCTAGGTTTATTCTGGTTTTGTTTGGATAATTCTGTGGTGAATATAATGGTTGTGTTGACCCATAGATATTACTGCAACTTGCTGTGGGAGTGTGGGGGGAGTAAATATCTGAACTTATCCCAATGGGGTATCTTTTTATTTTTATATTTAGGGTTGTTTCTGAGTGATGGATACATCCCTAATAGGCATGAAGTCTCCATGTGTGATGGTAAACTTTGTTGAAACTAGCTCTTTCCAAAAATAGGATTCATCACCCAATTTCAATGGGGATGTTCTGCTTCATCTATTCATTTTCTAAAGCAGAAATGATTGCCTTAAAAACTAATTAGGATATATCTCTCTGGCCTTAAATATGCTCAGTACAAGCAAGGCCCTCAGATGACAGCCATGACAATATGCTTCCTTTGGGAGTGTCTTGACCCAAAATCCACCCAGGGCCTTCCAGGTTGAAGATAATTCCAGATATCATTTTTCCTAACACTGACTACCCATTCCCAGAAAATTCTGATTACAGGGTCCCTTTGATCTTTGCTTTTGGAGAGTACATTACAGTTGTCACTTTCCCCTTCCCATCCTTCTCCCTTACCCAAAGCCTGACCTCTGTTTCCAGTCCTGCCCCTGTAGAAATTCTATCTGATCAACATCATGTCATATGCAAGCAGACGAAGATAAAGATGAAGGGGCTGAATGCTTTCTGAGGAGACAGGAGGCAAAGATCCAGTTTCAAATCCCATGGAGGTTCATAATGAAATACCTTATAATCCCAAATCTCTGGCATCAGAACTGACTTTCCCACACCCTAGATTTTGCTTGGTGATAGCTTCATTCCAATCATTCTTGGGATTTTCTTCTGTTGCTGTGTTGCTGATTATCTTGGGAAGCCTGATAATCACATGTTAATTCAGTCCTCCTACCTTGCCAAAGAATTGATCCGAATAGTATCACAAATCATTTCAATTTATCTGGGACTTTTTGAATCTCTACCATGTGCCAAAAATAGTATGAGATCCAGTATTTGGCATCAGAGAACATCTAGTACCTGGTTGGACACACCCAAACAATAACAATAAACAATAAATAAACATAACAAAATTAATGCTCTACACCAGGTAAAGAAACTAGGTTTCGTCTCATCTCATCTGCTAACTCAGATCAGTAATCCCTGCTTATATTGTGAGAGATTCTGAGACACAATCCATGCTCGCAGGCAATGCTGGGATTGATTAATAGTGTCTGGTCTGGCTCTAGGAGAAGGGACTAGTGGCATAATTGTCAAGATTTTATTCATTTCACAAATATTTATGCCACAGATACCTGCCTAACATGTTCTAGGTACCAATGCCCCTATCATTATGGGGCTTAAATTCCATTGTGGAAGGCATGCAATTAATGCCAACAAACATATAAGTATTTTTAAAATCAGGTAAGTGCTATAAAGACAAAAAAATAAGAGGATAGAAAAAGATACCCTATTGACAAGGTGGTCAAGAAGTCCTGTCCAAGGAAGTGTTATTTGAGTAGAAACCTGAATTAAGTGAAGGAGTGAGTCATGAGATTCTTTAGGGGAAAAGCATCCAAAAGCAGAGGGAACGGCATGTGCAAAGACCACTGGACAAGAACATATTTGGCATATTAGAGGCTTGGCAAGAAGACCTGTGGGACTGGAATGCAATAGACAAATAGAGGAGTGGTTAGAGAAAAGGGCGGGCAGGTAGCCAGGACCAAATCACACAGGATGGTAGTTCTCAATTTCAATGCACATTAGAATCACCCAGGATGCTTTAAAATAATAAATATCATGGCCCCACCCCTTTAGTATGGTTTATGGACATTTAGGATCTCTAGTTCCTCCACTGAGTAATGTATAATAATAGTGTTGGTGTATTGTTGTTTTTTGTATGTGAAGAATTTTTGTTTCCTGAACATTTACTGAACCAAAGGCCATTAATTCAAGAGGTTAAGACCTACTCTAGAGAGTCTGTTGAGATCCAATAGGAAAACAGCTGGGTCTCACTGTTGCCAATACTCTTCAAACTATTGAAACTGCTGAAACATGATGGCCACCCCCACTTGGAGAGGTAACTGCCTTAATGACCAAAACCCTTGAGTGAGCATGGGTTACGTAGAAATCAGAGAAGAAAGATCAAAAGCAGTTCTGATCTTTATATGTGAGAGAAGAAGCCAAACAATGAAGTAGGCAGTGGCGGTTTTCTACCTTGTTTGGAGCCCTGATTCTACCTCAAGGACTCCTTTTCTCCCTTTGAGTATAGAGTGTCTCTCATTGCCTCTCTATCTCTTTTTCTTACTTCTCCCAATCAAAAGCCAGCTCTGGAAAACCATCAAACTCTTTCACTCTAAAGTATCATGGCAGATGTCTTCAGCAAATCTCCCATTCCACGTTTTCTTATGACAATGTGACTTTGACACTCTTCCCATTGAGTGCCAGGGTTTATGTTTCCTCTCCTTGAACCTGAATGGAACTTTTGACTGCCTGAAACAATAGAGTATGGTAGAAATGACACCATGTTACTCCTGAAGCAAAATCGAAAATATGCCATGTACTTCTTCCTTCTTATCTGGGGACACTCACTCTTGGAACCCAGATGCCCAGCTGTTAAGAAAGCCCAAACAAGACCAAACAGAGACCACATGAAGAGACCACATGTAGGTATTCTATTCAACAGTCCCACTGAGGTCTCAGCAAAGAGCCAGCATTAAGCACCAAATATACAAGCAAAGACACCTCCAGATCATTCCCCAGCCATTAAGTCACCCCTGGGCTTAGAGTCTTCCCAGCTGAGACTCCAAACACTGAAGTAGAGACATGCTGTCATTGCTGTGCCCTCTCCAAATATCTGACTCACAGACTCTGGGAGCATAATAAAATGGTTGTTTTATGCCACTAGGTTTTGGGATGGTTTATTACATAGCAATAGTAACTGAAACAAGTATCAATGACTGGTGAGGTTAAAATATTTTCCCTTTTGCCCTGAATAATGATGAAAGGCAATATAGTTGGTGAACAAGTCAAGCTTCAGATGTAGGCTTAGTTTTGAATCTTGGTTCAGGCCTCCTACTAGCAGTGTGATTGTGCAATTTCTTCATCTATAAAATGTTACTGGAGGGAAGTGGCTGTGGCTCAATCAGTAGGGCTCCCGTTTACCATATGGGAGGCCCCGGGTTCGGTTCCCAGGGCCTCCTGGTGAAGGCAAGCCCGCCCACACGGCGTGGTTAGCTGACCCAGCGAGCACAAGCAGCAAGGGGGGGATAAATGAATAAATAAATAAAATCTTTGAAAAAATAAAAAAATAAAACAAAAATAAAAAATAAAATGTTACTGGAGGCTGAAATGAAGTATGAGTATGTAAAGTAAGCCTGGAGCAGAGAAAATACTCAATTGATTCTTATCACATCTCCAAGGCCCTTGATCTTCTCACCCCAGGGGTAGGGCAAGCCTTCATGGTTTAGTCCAAAGACCTATACCACAACCATAAAGCTTCAAGAAGTGGCCCGCTTTCTCCTTGGATGTCCCACCACATATGGCTCTTTGCATTTGTATCCACTTATATAGTAATCTTCTCCCAGGAAGCCCAAAAGTCTCATGTGATAACTAGAAGCAGCCATCTCAGCTTAGAGTTGGGAGAAAATTCAGCCTTGAAGTTCTGTAATTACACAATCACCACTTGTTTGTCTATTTTACCATCAGAGGAAAAAAAGCAATTCAACCTCCCACATGGCTCCTTCTCTGAAAAAAGTCAATTGATGATCCCTCTGGCCTGGCTACAATCCCAGCCACTGTCTTGCTGCTCGCTTTTCCAGATTCTAAGAGGCTGTGTGACCGTGCATAAGGAATGGGGTGAGAAAAAATGGCCAGCAGGGGTACCAGTTAGGAAGCTCCAAGGCAGTGATTTGAGGGGAGTGTTGGGGAGAACTGTGGGTAGGAAAAAAGTCCCCTATTCCCAGGGTAACCTTTCCAAAACTGGGCATCCTATTCCTTTTTATTGAAATCACTAACTCATATGTATTCTTAGGCATCTGGCACTATAAAATTTCAGATGTTCTGCTTTGGCATTCGCAAACTTCAACAAGAACTGATATTCCTATCATTCAAGGTGAAGGGGAAAGTGGCAGATTATGTCCAAGATAGGTGTCAGAAAGGACACTCATCTGATAAACTTCCTGTAAATACCTTGAGCCCAAGTTCTTCACAAAAATATAATTGTTATTTTAATCACCACAGCCATGACCATTTTAGGAGGACCCACAGCCCCCTGTCTATGTTTCAGCAGAATTCTCACACTCCTTTCCACAATGGCAGAGGAATGGGTGACCCTTCTAAAGCCTCTCCCAACCCACTACTGGCCCCTTGCCTGTGGAGCAGTGACCAGAACATGATACTGACTGGACAGGGTTGCACAGTCTCTCTCTCCCCTGCCTTGAGGAAGTACAGGAAGGTCCAGGACTCTTATATTCCCTGCCCCAACAAAGAGCACACCTGGGTCAGAACTCTAAGAGGCATCCCAGAAGCAACCATTCCCTCATGAACCTTCCTGTCTTTGCCAGCTATGGATGTGTGAGCTGGCTATAGTCCTCCATGGAGCAGCTAGGCAAGTGAGCTCTGAGCCTACTCTGCCACCCAGCTCTCCCCAAAGTCAGGGGCAAAAGCCTGGGTTTGAGAAGCCCTCACTTGGCCAAAGTCCCCTGCCAAGGTTTCCAATCCAGCTTTACTAGAGAACCCTGAAATTCAGGAGTTATTGGACACTTGGTACCATTAATAAAGCAAAGACCTGGATCAATATTTGGCTGCTTTTATCTTTTCTCTGCCAGTTAGAACTGAGAGGAATGGAGGGATGGCGAAATGACTCCCAAAGCCAATGGCAACTACCTTCCACCCTCCTTCCCTCCACTTACTTTAAGCCTGGAACTGTCCTCACAACAGTCCTTTCAAGTAGGCCCAGTTGCTAACTAAACCTGTTAAGTGGTGAGGAAACAGAGGTTCAGGGAGGATATGTCATTTATCCAAAGTCACAAAGTTGGTTAGTGGCTGAGGTAGAATTAGAACCCTGGTCTGTTTGACTCCTAAATCTACTCTAAATTGCTCTGCTAAACAGCTTCCTCCTCATTTTTCAAATGAGAAAACAGACCCAGACAGGCTAAACAACTTACCAAGTCTATATTATTATTACCATAGCTAGATTTGAACTCACTTCAATATTCATTCACTATTTCATTTGCACCCTATGTTTATTTATTTATTTATTTATTTAACAGTGATAAAATATACTTTTATTTACTTTGTTGAGAGAAGGCGTAAAAAAAATTATTGCTAAAGTAGATATCAGGCAAACAGAAAGGTGCTTTAGAAGTCCAGTTACCTTGGAGTTTATTCAAACTAAGAGAAAAGGTTCATAATGTTTTCATGCAATACATAAATGGTTCTTTAAATAACAAGCGTGACAAATAGAAAGAACTAAGGAATGCTGCACTTGTGATCCATACAAAACATCAACATTTTTGGTTGTACATAATTAAAGAAATGTCTCAAACACTTTTAAAAATACTGTAGTAGCCAATACATAGAGGCATGCCTTAAGTGGGCATAGGAATGTAATTTAGAAAAGAAAAAAAAATCATATTGGAACTACTTAATTTCTTTAAAATCACTGAGCAAGAAAAGCAACACTGAATTTCACATATTGATTTTACACAACTTCTATACAGTACCTTGACTTTAATCCAAGAGCAAAAGTTAAGACTCTCCTCCTTTATTTTTGGTAAACAACTGCATGGTAAACTTAGATGACTTTTTCCCCTGGATTTTACCTGGGAATAGCCTTTTTAATTTTGTTATTTAAAAGAGGGCAGGTTTGGCACTTTTATACTGATGTCGCCAATGTTAATATTTCTTGGGATCTCAGGAAGATTCATTATTCTTTACAGCTGATACAGCACGGGCTGGATCTCCTGCTAAGCCAGCCTCAGATTTCTCCAGTTTATTTTGTGCATCAATTTGTGTAACAATCTCATTCATATTGGTCTCCAATACCATTCCCCCCATCACCATTTCTGCAAGAATATTGTGAACCTTGTCTACATGGAAAATTAAATCCAGCTCACAGACATATTCAAAACACTTGTCCAATGTTTCCACAAATATGGAAAGTATAAGAAAATGCCAAGTTCACTTTCTGAAGAATCCACACAGAAGACAAAGTATAATGTGGCGTAATGTCTATAAATCAGTTTGTTGTCAGATCCTCCTATTAACAATCCTCCTTCTAGGAAATTACATTTTCATCTCTTTTAGACACCAAATGGAAAGTCTCCCTGATGATTTGTTGCTGTGTATCTTCACTATAAGGCTGGTAGAACTTGGAGAGCCGCGGCTTCCCGTGGTTGTTGAAGATGAGGATGGCCTTGATCATGGCTGGGCCGGTCCGACTGGGTGGGCGCTGGGGGCCAGGGCGCGGGCGGGCGCGCGAGCTTCGCCTCTGGATCTCACCGGCGATCCTTCCCCACCCCCTATGTTTATTTATGAAGATCCTGGGACTACTGAATCCAAGACCAGTCTTCTTTGGCCTACCCCATTTTTGTATGCTGACTAGTCTAATTCTTTCTCAGTATTGATAAACCTTCCTGTGATCTCTACTTGAGTCCATATCTGCACATTGTCTCTCTCTCCTACAAAGCCTTCTTATCACTATGTGCTCAGGGCTGCAGTATTAGGTTCCTGGGTCCTTTTAATGAAATGTGCATCTTATTTCCACTTCACTTGTTGGCTGAAGTTTAACCTGGGATGGGATTCTGGAGTCGTCCAAAGTTCACCAGTGCTGTAATCTGCAGCTAGAGGTAATGGATGAGCCCCGAGGCTGATGGACTTGGCTGTGTGGCTGCTTCTGTGTTGTCTGGAGAGGCAGGAGGCCAGCTGGACACAGATATTTCTCCAGTAACCCTTGTTTGGAAGACACCACTTTGGGAGAGATAATGACATAGAAAACCTATTCCCTGCTTTTGAGTGTCTTGGCAGTAAATTCAGAAATTAGGAGGATGGAAGAGACCTCCTTAGAGGTCACATAAACCAAACACTAGTCTTTCTGAAGATATCAGTGTGAACCCACTAGAAGGTCCTAGGTAATCAATACTGGCCTATCTATAGCACAGAACACTGGAAGCTCAGAGAGAGGTGGGATCAGAGACAGAGTGACTGAGGCCCCACATCTTGGAGCCAGATGGCTAGTGTAAGTTTTCCCCAGGTTCTAGTCACTATTTCTCCCCACCACCAACCCCAAGCCTTCTTTCTGTATACAGCATTGCTGCTCTAAACCTCATTGCTCAGAGAAGGCCCTGTACCCTGGGTCATTGTTTTAGGCAAGAATTCTGAAATATTTCAGACTCCTTCCCCACCCTGGCCAGGTGAACATGCCCTCAGGAGTTGGATACTGGAGAATTTGGAAGTATCATGTTCAGTTTAATGATACTTGGATGATAAGTTAAAACTGAAGGTGTGGGTCCACTAGGCCAAGTTCCTCAGGATCACAAGGCAGAAGAAACAGACAAAGCCTATGTATTACAGCAATGAGAATTTTATCATGACTATACTTAGGCATAAGATGTAGGTGTGAAATTGATGCAGTCATCCCATGGCTCACTTCTCCCAGCTCTGGGGTTATATAAGGTAGATTCACAGCAACCAGGAAGGGACTTAGCAGCACTTGGAACAGAACCCCAGAGCTGGGATGCCCACACTTTTTTTGCCCATTTTACGTCTGTCCTTCCCAAAGAGAGAATTTAGTGGGGTTGGTTCTTGAACAGGACCAACCTTCATCCCGAGCCCATTTGCCTTTTGGTTCATTTTACAGTCCCCGGTACCATCCACCATGGCCAGAAGAACAGCTAATTTCATTTCCATAACAAAGCATTCTACAAACCAAAGCAAGAAAGCAAAACAGGTGGATCCATTTTTATCAAAAGTTGACTGTATATGTCAGTTAGGTTCATGGACCCTCCTCTCTTCCCATTACAGCCACCTTGACTGTCTTGCCCTTTCCATCTTCGTTTGCCTCTCTCTGAGATCAAGTTCTCTGGGGCCAGGCTGAGAAGAAAGTTCCTCAGCCTTTGGAGAAACCCAGTATACAAGGCCTGCCTATATGGGGGTCGGGGGGGGGGGTCCTAGATGTAGAGGAAGACTTGGGGAGAAAGAAGGCAGAAGGAGGACAAGGTTAGCAGAGCCTGAGGAATATCCCTGCCACAGCCCAATGGCATTGGGTGATGGTCGTCAAGGCAGCATGACTCTGAACTACTTGATTGAGGCAACTGTCACTAGCCTACTTAACAGCTCTCTTGGGATTATGGAATGTGGATGGTTGGCTTTCTAAGCTTGCTTTACTGCGGGGAGAAAGAAGGTATAGTCCTAGTTCTCAGGTTCACTGCTTCTCTCCTTAGTCAAAGCTTCTGTGTTTCTAGCACACTCCTGAGGGATGCAGATGCTGCCAGGCAGGGAACCACACTTTGAGGAGTAAGGGTATAAGGCACAGAGAACACAGGCCAGGAGGGAGGCCCTTTCCAAAGAGGCCCTGACAGGCCAGTGCAGAAGCCAACAGGAGCTAGAGGTCTGGCCTTTCAAGTCACTTCTCCTTTATGGGCAAGCAGCACTGAGCAGGAGGCATCCCTTAGTCTGGCCAGGAGAGTGGCCACTGAAGCTCTGGCCAAATCTCAAGCACAAATGGGGCCTTTAGCCAGGAGGCTAAGGAAGGAGTTGACCAGGAGAAGCTTAAACCCTTCAAACCATCCCCATCCGCTACAAGATAAACACCAAGTACCTTGGGATTCACACCCATGTCAGTGTAAAGCCAGATCTTGATCTTTTCACCACACCCCACCCTGCTTCCCAAATACTACGGGCTATAAACAGATGGCCTCCCACTTGAGCAAATGATTTCTCCTATCACTAGGAAGTGCCTCCCTAACTGGCCTTGCCTGCTCAGACCACAAGGCCCTCAGAACCCCTTTTGTGCCCCTGCCTCATCGCCTAAGTCCTCACTACTCAGCAGCATCGGCATCAATTGGGACTTGTTAGACCAGCAGAATCTTGGGCCCCACCCAGACCTGAATCAGAAGCTGAATTTTAACAAGATGCCAGGCAATTTGTGTGCACATTAAAATCTGAGAGGCCCAGCCTAAGCCCTTTCTATTTATGCATTTGCCTCACAGTTCATTCTCAGCCCCTTTCCCAAGCAGGTCAGCCTGACCTAGATGCCGAGTGTAAATTTAGCTTCCTCTCCTTGCTCTCCTTGGTTACCTCTCCTTGCAGATGCTTCCAGTCCATTCCTCATCTTCCTGTTATCAGGGCCAACTCTGCAACCCCACCTCCTTAAGCTAGTCCCAGAGCATGTCAACAGCCCTCCTTTAAGAACCTTGCAATAATTTGTCTGTCTTTCTATTTGAGAGATCATTTGTTTGAAAAGCTTTTAAACTGTGACAAGACAAGCTGCTCTGCACAAGCCTGTGGTTGTTATGTTTCCCACCCTGGCCCCTGAGATTGCCCATAGCCCAGGAGAAGGAGTAGCTCAGTGGGACAAAGAGGGGAAACCACCATTTGCAGGCATTTGTGTAGAGTTCTGTACTCATTGCGCCTTGGGTTATAAAAGGGGAGAACATGTGAAAATTGCAGCAGCTGCTACTACTCATGAGGTATCAGTCAAGCTGACCCAGGTCATTCCAGGGCAGGGGCAGACTCTGATTCCAAGGGGTTGCTTTTAGAAATGGACAGAGGGTTCCTGTAAGGCACTGAGGTCCTGAGGATACATTTCTAAAATAACCTTGAGGTGATCAGTGATCCTGCTCCCCTCCCTACCCCCCACGAGAATAGCCTTCACAGTGCCTCACTTGAGCTTCTTAGCTGATATTTTATTTTTAACCAGTCGATCAATTTCTCTCAAAACATAAAAATACAGTCAATCTGGAAAATAGACACTTCTATTAAAGAAAATAAAAATTGGTTCACCAAGCAGAGATGACCACAGATAATATTTGGGTTTCCTTCTTTAGTCCTGAACATCTAATATATATGCACAATTGTGTTTTCTACCCTTACGTACAGAGATGTATGCATATAGAAGTATATAGCATTCTTTATAAAATGGGGATTACACTGTATATAGTTTTACATGTTGCTTTTTTAAACTTAATAACTACTATCTGGTGTCAGTCAATATTCTTTGAAAACATGGTTATTATTCACATCATGGTATTCTGTCACATGGTTCTATTCACAATTGATTTAGCCATTCCCATGATCTTGACTATTCCATTTGTTCCACATTTTTTGCTATTTTTAATTTTGATACCTTTAATGTGGTTTAATTATAAAAACAATTTAAATTTTTCGTTTATTTAGCAAACACTTATTGAGTACCTACTAAATGCTAGGCACTATGCCAGGTGGTGAGAATGGAAAGATGAATCTTGAGGGCTTCCAAATAATAAAGGTAATGTACAGGGTGTGAAAAGAGATTGTTCAGTTCCCAATATCAGGGTTCCCCAGAGGGTCCTAAGTGTGGATGATCATTTCAAAGAGTCCTGAGTAATATGTCTCCTCTAATATGAAAGTCATTCCCATCTACTTGTATGACTTGTGTAACGCCACATCTGTGCTTATGATGGCAATACATTTTCATGGCACTTTCAATATCAATATACAGCTTTTCAAATCTCTTGTGGTACCAGCAACCCTCTGCAATTCCCCACCACAATTATCACATTTTTCCTGGTAGGATTTATAACTAGTGCTGGGACGATAGGGATAGGTTCCATCACACTGAGTTCCAGCCAAGAGGGCAGTGCTCAGGGTTCCAGACCCAGTACAGGATTGGCATGCATTTCAAGGGCCAGCAACCTGTTACCTGGCGAACTGGGCAAAAGAAATGTGGTGAGCAGTGAAAGACTACAGCTCAGGGGCCTTGAACCACTCAGGACTCCCTGCACATCTGCACACCAACTCAGGACTCCACCACTGGAGCTATGAAGGAGCACCCCCTATGACTATGTGAACCCCAAGGCCAAGTGTAGACACATACCTTATGTATTCTGATACGGTTTTCTTATTGATACTCTGGGGTAAGGCCACACACTTCTAGATAGGGAGTAGAAAGGTGGTTTAATTTGTCCAGTAGCTGGGCTGGCATCTGAATGCAAATGTGTCATTCCTATTGTCAGTCTCCCAGAAAGAAAGGCTCCTCAGACAGGAAACTGGTAAGTAGACACTGAACCTTAAACAGGGAGGAAAATAATAATTGTGATAGTGCAAACTTGATGAAGAGACTGTTCCGTGCCAAGCACTATCATAAACTGCTTCACATGTAGGAATGCATTGAAAGCTCACACAAATTTGCAGGGTAATTCTCATTACTTTTACAGATGGAGAAACTGAGACCCACAGAGGTTAAACCCAAAGTCACACAGCTAGTCAGTGGCAGAATCCATCACTCAGGCTCTAAACCACTCCACAACACTGGCTGCTGGGGGATCCTTGGCTCTTTCCACATCTTGGAGTCAGGACTTCTAAGGTATCCAACATGCATGAGTGAACTCCCAGATGGGGACAATGATTTTTGTCACTAGGAAAAGCTAAGCAGGAAGTAGAAGATAATTAAATTGTATTTCCTGAATTACCAGCTTCTATACCACATATTCCCATGCACGTACCTCATCCAGAATCTCCATGGGTGATGTCCTGGTCTCAGTATTTTCAGTCCACCCAGTGATTCTGTTGTACCCAGCCCCTGAAGCATCATTTAGGAATCATATCGGACTACAAACTACTATGCGTGACTGTTTCCCTCTGTTTTTGTCTTAGTTTATCAGGGCTGCTATGACAAATACCACACACTGATTGGCTTAAGCAAGGGGAATTTATTGTCTCAGGGTTTGGGAGGCTAGAAGTCAAAAATTAAGGTCTCAGACTTCCGGGAACATGTCGGACTAATAAGACACGGGAATCTCTTCTCCAGAAAAATAGCTAGAGGACAAGCTGAAACAGCCCCGAAAAAGATCTTCTAGGGTTTAGGACAGCAGGTGATGGCTGCACACCACCCAGAGGAGAGAGGGACAGAAGAGGGAAATAGCGACTACAGAACTGTGAGTTGCAAGTAGCAGCTTCTGCTGCTGCCGGCACCCTCCCCCACACTCTTCAGAATTCTCGGGCCCCTGGGCCTGCAACCACAGACAAAGGGGGCTTCAGGGATCTGCCACTCCCGGAAAGGGGAGAGAGAGGGACACAACCTTAGGCTGACTCAGGTTCTGACCTGAAATTTCAGCTGCGGAGCCCCACGGACCCTTCCACACGGCGGTTTGCCCTGAGAGCCTAGAAAGGACTGGAGAAATCCGACCCTCACAACCTCCCCCTCTTCTAGCCTGGACTAATTGTTGAGGACACCACCGGAGAGGGGAGAGAGAGCCTGGGACTGACCCTGCTTTGGACTCCCAGGTTTGGTCTGCCCTGTCCCGAGAGCCCTTCCAGGCTGGGTGGGGCTGTGCCATTGTTTGCCTTGGAGCCTGCAAGGGGCTAAAGAAATACAAACCTTCCAATCTCCTCCTCTACTAACAGGGACTGATTGTTGAGGATTCAGAAGGGAGTGGAAATATTTCCTAGCTGGGAAAAGGGGGGCGCTACGAGAGAAGTCTGGAGAACGGTCTCAGAAAGTTTGACTCACAGGGCTCCTAGTCCCCAGACAGGAAGCTCTACCACATTGATCTGACCTGTGTCACAACAAATACTCTCCGACCATGCATTGAATTGAGAGCTGCCAATAAGCGCCATCTCCTGGCATACCAAGGAAGTGCACATAAGAAAATTAATAAGTAAGAGAGGCTTTTCCTGGCCTCTATAGCCTCCCTGCCCAAGGGCCTAGGAAACGACTCTACAACCAATTACTGGGTCCAGTGCCCAGTTCTGAGCAACCAGCAGAACAATCCTATAATCAAGTTTGAGCCAAAAATCAAAGAGCTGTGGTAACTCACAGCCTCCTGCCACTAAAACCCCATAAAAGAGAAAGAGATAGAGCCTCTAAGTAAAATACAAACTAATCAGATGCCTAAGCACCAGCAAAAAATTACAGGCCATACTAAGAAAATAGAAGACATGGCCCAAGAAAAGGAATATGGCAAAGTCCCAGAAGAGATGCAGAATTTGAGAGAACTAATCAGAGAGATGAGCACACATTTCCAAAATCAAATTAATGAGATGAAAGAGAATATAGTTAAAGAGATCAATGACATCAAGAAGTCATTACGCAAACGTAAAGAAGAATTTGAAATCATGAACAGAAAAATAACGGAGTTCATGGGAATGAAAGACACAATAGGTGAAATAAAAAATACATTTGAAGCATACAACAGCAGACTCGAAATGATAGAAGAAAGAATAAGTGATACTGAAGACAGAGCAGCTAAAATTGAAGAGAGAAAAGAACAGAGAGAGAAAAGAATGGAAAAAATTGAGCAGGGGCTCAGAGAGTTGAATGACAACACAAAACGCAAGAACATACGTGTCATGGGAGTTCCAGAAGGAGAAGAGAAAGGAAAAGAGGCAGAAAGAGTATTTGAGGAAATAATAGCTGAAAATTTCCCAACTCTCACGAAAGAAATGAACTTACATGTCCAAGAAGCACACCGTACCCCAATGAGAATAAATCCAAATAGACCTACGCCAAGACACATATTATTCAGAATGCCAAATGTAAAAGATAAAGAGAAAATTCTCAGAGCAGCAAGAGAGAAGGAAACGATCACATACAAAGGACGTACAGTAAGACTTAGTGCAGATTTCTCTTCAGAAACCATGGAGGCAAGAAGACAGTGGTATGATACAATTAGGAAACTGAAAGAGAAAAACTGCAAGCCAAGAATTCTTTATCCAGCAAAACTGTCCTTCAAATATGAAGGTGAATATAAAGTATTCATAAACAAACAGAAACTAAGAGAGTTTGCAAAAAAGAATCCACCTTTGCAGGAAATATTAAAGGAAGCCTTAGAACCTGAAAGAAAAAGACAGGAGAGAGAGGCTTGGAGGAGAGTATAGAAGAAAGAAATGCAGAAAGGATAACCAAAAGAGTAAAAAGAAAGACAAAAATAAGATGACATATGAAAACCAAAGAATAAAATGGAGGAAATAAATAGTGCATTTTCAGGAATATCATTGAATGTGAATGGATTAAATTCCCCAATCAAAAGATACAGGCTGACAGAATGGATAAAAAAACATGAGCCATCCATATGCTGCTTACAAGATACTCACCACAGACACAAGGATACAAGCCGGCTGAAAGTAAAAGGTTGGAAAATGATACTCCATGCGAATAGTAAACAGAAAAGAGCAGGGGTAGCTATACTAATATCAGACAAAACAGACTTCAAATGCAAAAAAGTGATGAGATGCGGAAGGCCATTATATATTAATAAAAGGGACGATCCTCCAGGAAGATATAGCAGTCATAAATATCTATGCACCTAACCAGGGTGCCCCAAAATATATGAGACAAACTCTGGCAAAACTGAAGGGAGAAATAGACATTTCTACAATAATCGTCAGAGACTTCAACACCCCTGTCACATCATTAGATAGAACAACTAGACAGAAGATCAACAAGGAAACAGAGAACTTGAACAATATGATAAACAAGTTAGACCTAACAGACATATACAGAACACTGCATCCAAACTCAGCGGGTTATACATTCTTCTCAAGTGCCCATGGATCTTTCTACAGGATAGACCACATGTTAGGTCACAATACAGCTCTCAATAAATATAAAAAGATTGAAATTATACAAAGCACCTTCTCAGATCATAATGGAATGAAACTAGAAATCAATAACAGACAGGAAAAAAGGAAATTTGCAAATGTGTGGAGATTGAACAACACACTCCTAAATATTCAGTGGGTCAAAGAAGAAATTGCAAGTGAAATCAGTAAATATATTGAGACAAATGAAAATGAGAACACAACGTATCAAAACTTATGGGATACAGCAAAGGCAGTCTTTAGAGGGAAATTTATAGCCCTAAATGCCTATATTAAGAAACAAGAAAGAGCTATACTCAAAGATTTAACTGAACAACTTGAGAAACTAGAAAAAGAACAGCAAACCAATCCCAAAGCAAAAAGAAGGAAAGAAATAATAAAGATTAGAACGGAAATAAATGAAAATGAGAACAAAAAAGCAATAGAGAAAATCAACAAAACCAAAAGCTGGTTCTTTGAGAAGATCAATAAAATTGACAAGCCCCTCGCTAGACTAACAAAGAAAAAAAGAGAGAAGATGCAAATAAATACAATCAGAAAGGAAAGGGGGGAAATTACAAATGACCTCACAGAAATAAAAAGAATCATAAGAGGATATTATGAGAAACTATATGCCAACAAACTAGACAACCTGGATGAAATGGACAAATTTCTAGAAACTCATAACCAACCTACACTGACACAACAAGAAATACAAGAACTTAACAAACCAATCACAATTAAGGAGATTGAATCCATCATCAAAAATCTCCCAGTAAAGAAAAGTCCAGGACCAGATGGCTTCACAGGTGAATTCTACCAAGCATTTCTAAAAGAATTAACACCAATCCTGTTTAAACTCTTTCAAAAAATCGAAGAGGAGGGAAAATTACCCAACACATTTTATGAAGCCAACATCACTCTAATACCAAAGCCAGATGAAGATTCCACAAGAAAAGAAAATTACAGACCAATCTCTCTCATGAACATAGATGCAAAAATTCTCAACAAAATACTTGCGAATCGAATCCAACAGCATATCAAAAGACTTATACCGGGAAACAGATGTGGCTCAAGAGGTTCGGCGTCCGTCTACCATATGGAGAGACTGGGGTTCGAACCCCAGTACCTCCCGGTAAAAACAAACAAACAAACAAAAAAAAAAAAAAAAAAAAAAAGACTTATACATCACGACCAAGTGGGATTTATTCCTGGTATGCAAGGCTGGTTCAACATAAGAAAATCAATCAATGTAATACACTACATTAACAAATTGAAGGAAAAAAAACCACATGATCATCTCAATAGATGCAGAAAAGGCATTCGACAAAATCCAACATCCTTTTTTGATAAAAATACTTCAAAAGATAGGAATAAGAGGAAAATTCCTCAATATGATAAAAGGCATATATGAAAAACCCACAGCCAACATCATACTCAATGGGGAAAGGTTGAAAGCTTTCCCCCTAAGATCAGGAGCAAGACAAGGATGCCCACTGTCACCATTGTTATTCAACATTGTACTAGAAGTTCTAGCGAGGGCAATTAGACAAGACAAAAAAATTAAAGGCATCCAAATAGGAAAAGAGGAAGTAAAACTCTCACTGTTTGCGGATGACATGATCCTGTATTTAGAAAATCTTAAAGTATCCACAATAAAGCTACGTGAACTAATAAATGAGTTCAGCAAAGTGGCAGGATATAAGATTAACACGCAAAAGTCAGTATTGTTTTTGTACAGTAGTACTGAACAATGTGAGGAGGAAATCAGGAGGAAAATTCCATTTTCAATAGCAACAAAAAGACTCAAATACCTAGGAGTTAATTTAACCAAGGAAGTACAGGACCTATATGCAGAAAACTACAAAACAATGCTAAAAGAAATTTAAAAAGACCTAAACAAATGGAAAGACATTCCGTGTTCATGGATTGGAAGAATAAATATCGTGAAGATGTCAATCTTGCCCAAACTGATTTATAGATTCAATGCAATACCAATCAAAATTCCAACAGCTTACTTTACAGAATTAGAGAAGGCAATTACCAAATTCATCTGGAAGGGTAAGTGCACCCGAATAGCCAAAAGCATTCTAAAAAAGAAGAGCAGTGTGGGAGGAATTTCACTGCCTGACCTTGAAACATATTACAAAGCTACAGTGGTCAAAACAGCATGGTACTGGCATAAAGATAGACATATCAATCAGTGGAATAGAATTGAGAATCCAGAAATAAACCCTCACCTATACAGTCAACTGGTTTTTGACAAACCTACCAAGCCCACGCTGATGGGAAAAAACAGTCTCTTCAACAAATGGTTTTGGGGGAACTGGATATCTATAACCAAAAGAATGAAAGAAAACCCTTATCTCACCCCCTATACAAGAATCAACTCAAAATGGATCAAAGATCTAAATATAAAAGACAGGACCATAAAACTACTAGAAGAAAATGTAGGGAAAAATCTTCAAGACCTTGTAGTAGGTGGTGGTTTCTTGGACCTCACACCCAAAGCACGTGCAACAAAAGAAAAATTAGATAAATGGGACCTCCTCAAAATTAAACACTTTGGCACCTCACAGGAATTTGTCAGAAGGGTGAAAAGGCAGCCAACTTAATGGGAAAAAATATTTGGAAATCACATATCTGATAAGGGTTTAATATCCAGGATATATAAAGAGATGTTACAACTCAACAGTAAAAAGACAAAAGACCCAATTAAAAAATGGGCCAAAGACTTGAATAGACATTTCTCCGAAGAAGAAATACAAATGGCAAAAAAACACAGGAAGAAATGCTCAACATCACTCATGATTAGGGAAATGCAAATCAAAACTACAATGAGATATCATTTCACACCTATCAGAATGGCCACTATTAAAAAGACAGAGAACTACAAGTGTTGGAGAGGATGTGGAGAGATAGGAACACTTCTTCACCCTTGGTGGGAATGCAGGATAGTACAACCACTATGGAGGACTGTTTGGCAGTTCCTAAAGAAGTTGAATATAGACTTGCCATGTGACCCTGCAATACCACTACTGGGTATATACCCAGAAGAACTGAGAGCAGTGACACGAACAGACATCTGCACACCGATGTTCATGGCCACATTATTCACCATTGCCAAAAGCTGGAAACAACCCAGGTGTCCATCAACAGATGAATGGATAAACCAACTGTGGTCTATTCACACGATGGAATATTATGCAGCTGTAAGAAGAAATGAAGTCATAAAGCATGTGGCAACATGGATGAACCTGGAGGACATTATGTTGAATGAAGCAAGCCAGACACAAAAGGACAAATACTGTATGAATGCATTACTATGAACCAAATATATTCTGTAAAATATTGTTTGATTCACAAAAAAAAAAAAAAAAAAACAAAGCAACGACAAAAAAATTTACATGTATCCATTACATTTAATTGAGAAATGTATATATTTATTCATCTGTGTTTACTTTTTAGTTTTTAATTGCTTATGTTTTCAATTATTAAATGTACAAAATAAAGTTAAAAAAAAAAAAGAAAATCAAGGTCTCAACAGGCCATGCTTTCTCCCAGAGTATGTAATACTCTATTGCTGGCTTGCTGCAATCCTTGGGGGTTCCTTGACTTGCAACTCTGCCTCTTTCACATGGTGATCTGCTTCATTCTCTGGCTTCTTCTGACTTTTGGCTTCTATATCTATGTCCAATTTCCTTTACTTACAAGGATTTTAGTCATGTGGATTCAGGTCCACCCTGATTCAATTTGGCCTCATCTAAATAAGCTCTTCGAAGAGCCTATTCACAAACGAGTCCACACCTTAACTAATAATATCTTCAAAGGGTCCTATATACAATGGGTTCACACCCACAGGGAACACAGATTAAGACTTGAGCATGTTTAGTGTGGGGTTCATCATTCAAGCCCCAAAAGTTTTCAAGAATATCCTAAAATCTCTTAAAAAATTTGGGGACAATCTAGTGAACAGTGTAGAGAAATTATCATCAATTAGTGAGAATCCCCCAAGGGGTATGTAAATCTAAGAGATAAGATTTAGCACTATAAGTACTAGTTGCCTGGACCTATAGAGGGTTGGAGAAATCTAGACTGACAGCATCAGATCAGAAATGTGTCCCTCCACGATGATCAGGCTCCATTCTCTATGAATGATATTATATAGGACCAGTACACTCAGCCACCCAACATTTGTCTTACTCCATGTACCATCAAACAGATATAATTCCAAACTATCTCATAGCTCCGATTAGAATCACATAGGAGAGCCAAGATGGCAGAATAGGAAATGGCAGGCTGCAATCCTCCTCCAGAAACTGCAGGAAGGTAGGCAGGTTTACCTGACAGAAGGGAAGCCATGGGACCATGGAGGCAAATGAAGAGGGTAGCTAAAGAGGGGAGACTCAGCTGACTGGGGTGGGGTGGTGGTAGAAGGGAACCCATAGGAGATTGGGCACTCAAGCCAGCTCAAAGGCTAGGGAAGCCAGGGAAGTAACCTGACTGAAGACCAGCGCTCAGCCAGCTCCTAGAGTGAATTAAGTCCCCTGCCCCAGGGCACAAGGGGAGCATCCCTGTACTCAAGGATGTACTTAGGGAAGCTGTGGGGCAAACAAGTGTGGGGGTCTGGCACATAGCCAGATTAGGGGGAGACAGGTGTAGGGCAGTAGGGAGATAAGGCAGGTGGACCAGGAAAAAAAAAAGACATCTTCTGGCTCTGAAACAGCTTCAGGGAGAGGGGAGGGGGGAACTAAGCAGGCAGATTGCCACACCCTCCTGCCCTGAAGAAGAGAGGAAATGGGTCAGTGACCCGCAGGCTGACAGGTGCCTAACTGCTTCTGAGAGTGGGAAGCCTGGAGAGGCAAATGTCAAAACTTTAGAAACTTACCTGGCCCCCCCCCCCCCCACCCCGGGGGGGGGGGCAGGCAGAGGCAGAGGGCTAGCTTTCAGAAGTCTTCAGAAGCTTAACCTAGCTGGTGGAGCTGGTGGAGCTCAGTGGTTAAACCCTTGCTTCACATATACAAGGTCTTGGGTTCAATAATGGTACCTCTTTAAAAAAAAAATAGCCTAATTACCCTGAGTGATAAAGGGGGTGGAGGCAGGCACCCCAGGGCTGCAGGGAGCAGGAGTGGAAGGACAAGCAGTCTCAGGACAGGGAATGTAGTCTGATATTGATATATATATATATATAACCTATATATTAGGTTATTTGGTTTGTTATTTTTTTATTTTTTATTTTTTTAATTTTATTCCTTATTCCTTATTTACTTTCATAAGCCTCCTGGGGAGGGCAGACTTGAAAGGAGATTGGTGACCACTGGCAGCCTGAAAGGGAAAGCTAGGTTTTTTTGGGTATTTTTTTTTTTTTTTGTAGTTGTTATTTTTTACTCTATCTCTCCTTTTTCCTTTTTATCCTTAGTTTATTTCTTTACTTTCTTTCATTTTCCCTCTTCCATTGCATTTATTTTGTTCCACCTTCTCTGGTTAGGTCCTCATTTTCTTTATTCTAATCTCATCTTTATGGTCTTTTATATTATTCTATTCTTTTTTTCCCATTTCTTTCCCTCTGTTTTTACTCCACATTTTTCATTCTTAATCCTTTTTATTTTTTATTATTTTTCACTCTTATTAGTTATTTTTTCTTCTTCTTCCTGCTTCTTTTAAGGTACATTTCCATCTTGTGTGTGTTTTCTTTATTCTTTCTCTCTTTTCCTTTCTTTCCTTTCTTAATGAAGTGAAGGAAGAAATAAAGGATATTAAGAAGATACTGGAGGAACATATTGAAGAAATCATTAACATACATCAAAAGATAACAGATCTGATGGTGATGAATGGCACAATGCAAGAAATTAAAAATAAGCTGGAAGCATATAATAGAAGATAGTGACATAGAAGATAATACATCTGAAATTGCACAGATTGTAGAACAGATAGATAAAAAGATAGAAAAATTCAGCAGGGACTCAGGGAATTGAATGACAACACGAAATGCACAAACATGCATTATAGGCATCCCAGAGGAAGAAGACAAGGGAAAGGGGGTAGAAGGAGCATTGGAGGAAATAATGGCTAAAAATTTCCCAACACTTTTGAGGGACATTGTTGTACATGTCCAGTAAGTGCAGCAAATTCCAAACAGTATAAATCCTAACAGGCCTACCCCAAGACATATACTTATCAAAATGTAAAATGTAACGAACCAAGAGAGAATACTGAAAGCAGCAAGATAAAAGAGATCCATCAAATACAAAGGACGTTGATAATATTAATCACTGATTTCTCATCAGAAACCATGGAGGCAAGAAGGCAGTGGTATGACATAGTTAAGGTGCTAAAAGAAAAAACTTCCAGCCAAGAATTCTCTATCCAGCAAAGCTGGCATTCAGAAATGAGGGAAAGTTCAAAATATTCAGATAAACAGAAACTAAAAGAGTTTGTCAATAAGAAACCTGCCCTTCAAGAAATACTAAAAGGAGTTCTGCAGGTTGAAATGAAAAAAAAAAAAAAAAAAAAAAAAAAAAAAGGAAGGGGGGGGTGGGGGGGGGGGTTTAAAAGAAAAATAAAGATAAAAAGATAAATTTTAAAATATGACATGTACAAACCTAAAGAAAAAATGTCTAATGTAAGTACTACCTTAACAGTAATAAAATTGAATGCTAATGGATTAAACTCTCCAATCAAAAGACACAGATTGGCAGAATGGATAAGGAGATATGACCCATCTATATGCTGTCTACAAGAAACTCACCTTAAACCCAGGGGCGCAAGGAGGTTGCAAGGAATGGTTGGAAAACAATTTTACATGCAAACAATAAACAAAAAAGGGCAGAAGTAGCTATACTAATATCAGACAAAATAGACTTTAAGTGCAAAACTATTGTAAGAGACAAAGAAGGACACTATATATTAGTAAAAAGGGTAATCTGTGAAGAAAAGAAAAATCATAAATATTAATGCACCTAACAGGTGCCCCCAAATACATGAGGCAAACATTGGAAAAACTAAGAGAAGAAATAAATGCTTCTACAATTATACTGGGGGATTGTGATGGTTAGGCTAATGTGTCAACTCGGCCAGGTAATTGTGTCCAGGTGTTTGTTCCAGCAAGCACTGGGCTAATTGTAATACAAGAGCATTTATGGACTTCAATCACCAGTGGGTTTACTGCGTGGATGGCTGATTCATCTGCATCAATCAGGGAGATTACATCATCAATGGGTGGTGCTTTTATCCAATCAGTTGAATGACTTAAAAGGGGAAGTGATTTCAACATTCAGAGAGAATTTCCCAGCTCATCCTTAGACAGGCAACTTCTCCCAGAAACTCATCAAGGACCTTTCATTGGCCTTTTATCGGAGCCCCTGGTTTGCAGCCTGCCTACAGAACCCGGACTTGTGCATCCCCATGGTTGCGTGAGAGACTCTTTTAAAATCTCATATTATTGACAGATATCTCCTGTTGATTCTGTTTCCCAAGAGAACCCTGACTAATACAGGGACTTTAATACACAATTTTCACATTAGACAGAACTTCTCAACAGAAGGTAAATAAAGAAACAGAGACCTTGAATAATATGTTAGAAGATCTAGACCTAATAGACATATACAGAACATTATACCCAAATACAGCAGGATATACATTTTTCTCAAGTGCACATGGATCATTCTCCAGAATAGGCCACATGCTAGGCCACAGAACAAGTACTAACAAATTCAGAAAGAATTTATACATTTGCTATGAAATTATACAAAGAAAGTATTACTTTGTATAGTTTCTCAGACCACAATGGAATGAAGCTGAAAATTAATAAGGAGCAGAGAAACAGAATAGGCACAAAGATAGGGAAGTTAAACACACTCTTAGATTATCAGTGGGTCAAGGAGGAAATTGCAAAAGAAATCAGTAACTACCTTGAAACGAATGAAAATGAGAACAAAACATATCAAAACCTATGGGATGAAGCAAAAGCAGTGCTGAGAAGGAAATTTATACTCATAAATGATTATATTAAAAAAGAAGAAAGAGTTAAAATCAAAGACCTAACTGCACACTTGGAGGAACTAGTAAAAGAACAACAAACTAATCCCAAGGCAAGCAGAAAGAAGGAAATAACAAAGATTAGAACAGAACTAGAAAAAATTTTAAAAACACTAGAAAAAATTTAACAAAACCAAAACTGGTTCTTTGAGAAGATTAATAAAATTGACAAACCCTTAGCTAGACTAACAAAGAAAAAAAGAGAAAAGATGCAAATACATAAAATAAAAAACAAGACAGGGGATATCACCACTGACCCCACAGAAATAAAGAGCAGCAAAAGAGGATACTTTGAAAAATTGTATGCCAACAAGATGGATAACTTAGATGAAATGGACACATATCTAGAAACACACAAGTAGCCTGCATTGGTGAAAGAAGAAATTGATGAACTCAACAGACCAATAACAGGTAACAAGATTGAATTACTCATCAAAAACCTCCCAAATGAGGGATATCTGGGCCACAATATGATCCCTTTTCTTCAAGTCTGTATGGCACAGACAGCCTCAATTAAATTTCCAACAGATATCTTGTTTCTCTAAGCTATACACATATTTTATTTTTAATATCCAAAAACTCTTTTCATAATGATGTTTTGGGAATAGGATTGAAACATCCTTGGAGGCTAACTCAGTTTTAACTAAATAAACTAGTTTTTAAAAATTAATGGTAATAGCATATCATATGAAAAATCCAAACAATATAGAGCTTAAAGAAAATAAAAGTTTCCTGGAGTCAGAGTTGTGGTAATGGATGCAGTAAAGGCCAGTAATGCCTGTTTTGTACATATTATTTGGTAGTGTAAAAAACACAGATTTACACATTTTTGATAGGGCCACTTTGATTTGGGTGTGTCAAAATGTCTATGCTAAAAATAGTAATACTCTTTTAAAAGAAAAAAATGTCTATGTTAAAATGACCTGGATCATGGGGTCATTTTGGCTTTCTTTTGCCCTGAGGCTACCTCTGTCTGTGTCTTCCTTTCTATTTTACTTTTCTCTTTCCTTCCGAGCCATACCATGTCCCTGACTCACTTCATCCTTGCCCCTTGTCCCCTATCACTACCACCCTGGTCCAGCTGTCTTCTTTTTCTGACTTGTTCTTTACCTAATCCTTCTTCTCTAAAAATGGATAACCAAAAACAGTGAGCTATAATTTTTGGATTAAATTTCATGTCTCTTATTTTTAAATTTTTAGACTTCCTTGAGTGTTTTCTTTGGTGGTGGGGAGTATGGTGGTGGGAATTAAATGAATTACTTTGGTTTTCCTCTTGATTATTTTGCTACTGTGGGTTTGAGGTCCTTAATAGAAAAGAATTATGAGTATCTGATATTAAATGAGGTGTGGGCTATAAAATTTCTGAACCCCTTAGTAGACATAAATAAATTATAAAAATGAAAGAAAAAAAAAAACAAAAACTCCCAACTAAGAAAAGCCCAGGACCAGATGGCTTCACAGGTGAATTCTAACAATCATTCCAGAAAGAACTAACATCAATCCTGCTTAAACTCTTCCAAAAAATAGAAGTGGAGGGAACATTGCCTAACTCATTCTATGATGCCAACATCACCCTAATACCAAAGCCTCATAAAGATGCTGCAAGAAAAGAAAACTACAGACCAAACTCTCTAATGAATCTGGATACTAAAATCCTCAACAAAATACTTGCTAATCATATCCAACAATACATCAAATTATATACCATGATCAAGTGGGTTTCATCTCTGGTATGCAAAGATGGTTCAATGTAAGAAAAGCTATCAATGTAATACACCACATTAACAGATTGACAGAAAAAAAATCACATGATCCTTCCTATTGATGCAGAAAAAGCATTTGACAAAATACAGCATACTTTCTTGATAAAATCACTTCAAAAGATAGGAATAGAAGGAAACTTCCTCAACACGGTAAATGGTATATATGAAAAACCCACAGCTAACATCATGTTCAACGGTGAAATGCTAAAGGTTTTCCCTCTAAGATCTGGAACAAGACAAGGATGTCCACTGTCACCACTCTTATTTAACATTGCATTAAAAGTACTTGCTCAAGTGCTTAGGCAAGAAAAAGAAATAAATACATCCAAATTGGAAAGGAAAAAGTCAAAATCTCACTATTTGCAGATGGCATGATTCTATATGTAGAAAGCCCTGAAAAATCTATAAAAATCCTCTAGAACTGATAAATGAGTTCAGTAAAGTGGCAGTATATAAAATCAATATGCAAAAATCAGTAGCATTTTATACCAATAATGAGCAATCTGAGGAGGAAATCAAGAAAAAAATTCCATTTACAATAGCTACTAAAAGAATCAAATATCTAGGAATAAGCTTAACTAAAGCTGTAAAGGACTTGTACACAGAAAATTACACAGCATTGTTAAAGGAAATCAAAGAAGACCTAAACAAATGGAAGAATATTCCATGTTCATGGATTGGAAGGCTAACCATAATTAATATGTCTGTCCTACCCAAATTGATTTACAGATTTAATGCAATCCCAATAAAAATTACAACAACATGTTCTACTGAATTGGAAAAGCTAACTATGAAATTTATTTGGAAGGGCAAGGGAACCTGGATAGCCAAAACACATTGAAAAAGAAAAACAAAATTTGAAGAATCATGCTACCTGACTTGAAAGCATAGCACAAAATTACAGTTGCCAAAACTTCATGGTATGGTCATAAGGGTAGACATACCCTGCTCCCACGCCTTCTGTTCTACTCAATTGGCTTTCTAGGGTAGGAAGGATCTGAGTCCAAGGAGAAAAAATGCCCTTTTCCAAAAAGGAAAAGGTCCTAGATATCTCTCAGGTTCACACCAGCAAAGAATATATAGACCAATTGCTTTGTTCAACAAGCTTCTTCACATAGGACTTCAGAACTGTTAATGTGCTGACGTGAAGCCCCAGGAGGAGGCTGGAATACCATTCCCTTAGGACAGAGATTGGGAATCCTAAATTGAGAATACCAGCTTACATGAATTCAATTTGTCTAGGGGCTTTTACTATTGTGTCTTTGCTCACCACCCCGTTGAGTGTTATCTCCCAATATATGTGATCACAGAACTCATTTCTATGAATCCTTATTATCATTTTTAGGGAAATAAGTTTGGGATTGAGATAACTGGGGAGCACAGTTATATAAAAGCATTAAATAACCCTCATTAGACACATTTAGGTTCTGGTACAAATATAACTCACAGTTCAAACAAGTTTTCACAAACTTTTCATGTATTTGCCATAGATTGAATTTAGCTCCACATTAAACGAATTAATCTTTAAGTCATGAATTCATAATACATAAAGGACATAAGAAAAAAATAAACATTTGCAAAAACATTTAACTCTGCTCACAATTAACAAAATATAAGTTAAAAGACAGCTCTTATTAAATTAATGAAAGAAAAAAAAGAAGGAACAAAGAGAAAGACCCAACACCAGGGAGTTTAATGAATGTGCTGGTCTGATACATTGTTTGTAGTATTTTATTTTATTGGAACAATCCTTTTGCAAAATAATTTTTCAATATATATCCAGAGCCAAGAAAATGTCCCATAACCTCTTACCAATTAAACCCACTTCTTGGAATTCATCGAAAGCCTGGGGCCAGGAAAGGAGATGAAAGAAGGCACTTTACACACGAGTACATTCATGTTATTATTTCCAACGGTAAAAATTGGAAACAATCTAAATGTTTTATCCTCGAGACAACAGTGAAGTAAATTTTGGCACATTTCCTTAAAGGAATATCATTCAGCCATTAAAAATTTAAATTAATATGTGAGATAGATAACAACGTATGAAAATGCTTTTTATAATAAGGAAAAAGGAGCATGCTACAAAATTGCACAATATGAAAGTCATTTGCCCATGAAGCATCACAAACATTTTTTTTAGAGATGAGTTCTTATAGCAGAGTGGTAATATTATAGATGACTTTTTACATATTTTTTCTAAGACTTTGTAATGTTATATTACTTTTAGCATATAAGAATTTTTTAAAAACATAAAAATAGTTTTCTGCCAATATATTTATATATATGTAATATAAAATACACCGATATACCATTAAAGAAGTATCTATATAAATGTTTAAAATCAAATGAATTCTGATAGGGTGCAGAGCACATTTTTCAAACATTACTCCCACTCATCTGTAGATATTAAAATTCAACTAAATTTTCAATGACACAAATTATCTTTCAACTTGAAAGATATGCTAAGTCCCTTAGATAAATGTAACCATTTTTGGTGCCCAACATGATTATTTTAAGTAATTTTACAAAAATCCATTCCACTCTTGCTGCACCTGGTAATTAAGTTCAAACATCCTGAAGAAGGCTGCCTCATCTCCCTGAGGCCCAGAAAGAATTTCAATTGCCATTTTAAGCTTCCAATTAGTTCACAACATAAAAATTACAATTTACTTTTGATATTTTTTCCTCTGGGCCTCATGTTTGTTTGTTTTTTTACCACTCTTTTAACTCATATTGTAATTGTACCTACTCAGTCTTACATAAAACACTCCCTTTTTTTCATCTAGGCTTGCTAAAATATGACTTGGCTAGTCACTGTCTGATTTAATGATACCTGTTCTTGAAAATGGTGACAAACTGCTACCTGCCACACACACCCCAACACCATGCTTTAAGAAAAGGCTCTCTGTCTAAATACTACCCGCCCAGCCTCCTGCCCCTTGTCAGCTGGCCCCTGGATGAAGCTGGTGTCACTCTTAGGTGAGACTGCAGGTCTTATCCTCCAATATTTTCCATTTCTGCATCTCAGTTTTCAGAATGTGCTCCATTGGGATTCAGAGGCTAAAGGTAACAGTTGCAATTTATCTTTTTACCACTGAGAAGCAAGTAGTCATGCCCCTGTGGCAGGATAATTTATTGAGGTATTAATTTTGGTTTGTTTTTCTAATATTCTTTCCTCTGCCTATTTTAAGCAAATAGCCAAACCTTTGGCAATTTCTTGCCTCAGAGATTATGTGCCCTACCCACCACCCCCAGGACAGAAATCTGAATTTAGCTGAAGTCAAAGCCTCTACATGTCTTTTAAAATACTTCAGTCATTAAAGAGATTATACAAATTGCCCAAGGGAGAGATGGAAGAAAAGATGCTTTTGAGATTAGTGAGAGTGTGGGTAAAGATCAGTTCTCTCCCTCCTCTCACCCCACCCACCACCAGCTAGGATATGGGGTTCTGGAGGGGAGAAGCGAACCACTTCTGAGCAAGAAGACTGGAAGAGGCATACCGGTCAGGTCAAAACCAGACCTTGGCAAGGGAACCCCTAACTGGGCCTCCCCGCTGGAATCTGGCTCTCTCAATTTTGACCCTAAAAGCATCTAGATTTCTGGGTGGATGATCTCATTTTTGTAAAAAGCAGAAACAAACAAACAAAACTATATTTAAACTTAAACAAAACAAACAAAAACAAAAAAGCCTGGGTGTAAATTCCCCAATATGGTGTTAATTGTTAAAAGTGGATATCTCTGGATGGTATCTGAGTCCTGGTGACTTTTATTTTCTTCCTTATACTTTTCAGGATTTTCAAAATCTCTCATAATGATCTTATATTATTTTTGTTTCTAAAAATGTGATTTTTTTTTTTTTCCTATTCAGGAGAGAGCCTCTGCTTCAAGTATGTTAACATTGTTCTCTCTGCACGGAGAAGAGCCAGGATCTAGGAGGCAGGGGACCCAGGTTAGGTGCCTTCATGTGAGCCTTGAGGGTGAGTGGGTTGCTTATCTTGTTACACAGGATAACATGGAGCAGGACCCTAACCTGACCCTACTTAAGGTAGCATCAAGCCTTGAATTCTCTGTAAGCCAGACTCTAATTGTTCTTTCAACTTCTCTGCTCTGTCAAAGTCTTTTGGAAGTTCTCCCCTTTCCCTGGGCCAAAATGAAAGAGCTGTACAACCCCACCCCAGAGGTCAGGGTGCAGGAAAAAGACAATCTGATACAAGTCAGGGCCTCTATAGTTAGTTCCTCCTCAACCACCTCACCCTATTCCCCCAAAGACACACATGTGCATGTGCACACACACATGCAAGTACACATCACCTTAGCCCTTTTCTTTCCACAGCTAAACCTTCTACATTTTACAGGTATACCTTAATACTTTTCAATCACATTCCTCCTTCCTGACTCTGAAGAAATTATCTAACTGCTTGTCAGTTTACCATTCAATTCTCATTAACAGTCTGCCATAAAAACCTTATGCTGCTCAGAACATATCCTCCAGGTTTTTAGCTGACTGTCCTGGGCCCTAGGCCCCTTCCATCAGGGTATTAATGCCTTTAGGCAAGCTCCAAGCAGGAATCCCTAGTTTCTCATCCTCCTTGCCTTCTGTCCATTTCTGGTCCTTTCTAGCTCAAAATGAAGCATCTCCCAATTATTCAGGTCCTCCTTAACCTCACAAAACTCCCCTTTCTTGCTAACACAAGTGTCTTTAGGCTGTCTCATGTCATATATAGACACAGTAGCAACCCAGATTCACAGGCTTGGTTAACCAGTGCAGTCTTCACAGCTCTAATCAATAACCACACTATCAGGAGAACCCTGCTCACTGTACTGAATGTGGACCCCAAAGGCTGAAGGGAATATGTCATCCCCAATGAATCCCCATGATTTAGTGTTGGGCCCTGTAGTGCATAGTAGGAAGATGCACTTTAATGGCTCCATTCCCAAGTGGGAATGACCTGTGTGTTGATCAGGCTAAGAATCTAATTCAAACTAATTAATGCAAAAAAAAGGGAACCAACGAGCTCTTGTGACTGGAAAAGCCAAGAGGAGAGAGAGCTGGTTTCCTGCATGGCTGGATGCAGGAACTTGAATGATGCTGTTCAAACGTTGCTGTGCTCTGACAGTGCTCAGCTTTCAGGCACACTTTCCCCCCACATTGGCACGATGGCTGCCATTAGCTCAAGGCTTACACATTATTCCCTCTACAGCCTCAGCCAAAAACAGCAACTCTTTCTTCCTAGAGGCAAAAGGCTCCTTGGGCCCCATGAGTTAGAGGACTCCATTTATCACCAACACACACAAAACTACAAATATTTATTAAAGAACACACTAAGCATCCATTCTTTTAGCTAACACCTTTTAGGACCCAGGGAAATGCTTCGCCCCATCTCTTATTATTCTATTTCCACAAATTAACTGCACCTGAATGTCACAAAATTTTGTGAGTTGTCAGGCTGACAATGTCAGAAAGGGACACTGCTTGGAAGTGCAGGGAGGGTTTGAGAAGAGGAAGAGTTTAGGTAAGGAAAAAAAATTAATTCCTTTGTCAAATGCTTTCTCTCAAATTAGTTTAAATGCAATAGATTCTTACATAATGAAATATTAATCCCCTATAGTGCCAAGCATCCTTTTTCTTGTGTTTCTTCATGTTCCAATTTGTGATTACAGAGCAAGACAACAATTAGGGACTTCCAGAAAGATGGTGGAGTGCAAAGACTTGGGACTCTCTACTCTCCCAGAAAAATAGCTAGAGGACAGGCAGAAATGGCCTGGAAAAAAAATCTTCTAAGGTTTAGTACACCAGGGGAAGGCTGGACACTGCCCAGAAGAGAGAGGGTAAAGGAAAAGGATTGCAATGGCAAATCTGTGATTAAAAGTCGCAGTTGCTGCTGCCAGCAACCTCCCCCACCCTATAGACACTTTTGAATTCTCAGGCCTCGGGACCACAGATATAGACAAAAGGGCCCCAGGGATCCACGTCCCCAGGAAAGGGGAGAGAGAGGGACAAAGTCTAAGGTTGGCTCAGCTTTTGACCCACAAATTTGGTCTGCTTTGTCCCAAAAGTCATTCAAGACCCAGTGGGGCTACACCATTGTTTGCTTTGGGAGCCAGCAAGAAACTAAAGAGATCCGACCCTATCAATCTCCCTCTCTTCTGACCAGGACTGGTTGTTGAGGATGGAGTGGGGAGTGAACTTATTTCCTATGCAGGAAAAGAGAGGGGCTGCCAGCAAAAACTGGAGAACTGCTTATGAGAAAGTTTAAATTACAAGACTCTTAGCCTCCAGGCAGGATCCTCTATCACACTGATCCTGTCCCTGTTGCAGCAAACACACTCCTACCAGGCATTGAACAGAGAGGGTTACCAAATAGCACCATCTGCTGGTGGACGAAGGAAGTGCATGTGAGGAAACTAAAAGTAAATAAGAGAGGCTTTTACTGGCCTTTACAGCCTCCTTCCCAAAGGCCATAGGAAGGCAGTCTGCAACCCTTTACTGGTTCCATGCCCAGATTTAAGCAACTAACAGAGACAATCCTAAAGACACAGAACAGGTTAAACCAAGAATCAAAGAACAGTAGTAACACACAGCCTCTTCCCACTAAACCCCTATAAAAGAGAGAGAAATTGAGCATCTAAGTAAACTTACCATCTTAATCACATTCCTAGAAATCAGCAAAAAATTATAAGCCATACCAAGAATATGGAAGAAATGTCCCAAGAAAAGGAATATCTCAAAGCCCCAGAAGAGACACAGGATTTGAGATGACTAATCAACAAGATGCACACAAATTTCCAAAATCAAATTAATGAGTTTAAGACAATATGGCAAAAGAGATAAAGGATATCAAGAGGACACTGAGTGAACACAAAGAAGAATTTGAAAACGTGATTAGAAAACTAACAGAGCTCATGGGAATGAAAGACACGATGAGTGAGATAAGAAACACATTAGAGACATACAATAGTAGGCTTGAAATGACAGAAGAAAGAATAAGTAATGCAGAAGACAGAACAGCTGAAACTGAAGAGAGAAAAGAATACAAAAAAATTAAGCAGGTGCTCAGGGAGTTGAATGATAACACAAAGTGCAACAACATACTTGTCAAGGGAGTTCCAGAAGGAGAACAGAAGGGAAAAGAGACAGAAATAGTATTTGAGGAAATAATAGCTGAAAATTTCCCAACTCTCGCGAAGAAATGAACTTACATGTTCAAAAGGAGCACAGTGTACCCCAATCAGAATAAATTCAAATAGACCTGCTCCAAGACACATACTACTCCGAATGTCAAATGTCAAAGATAAAGAGAAAATTCTGAGAGCAGCAAGGGAGAAGCACACCATATCCAAGGGACACCCAGTAAGATTTAGTGTGGATTTTACATCAGAAACCATGGAGGTGAGAAGACAGTGGTATGATACAATTAGGATATTGAGAGAGAAAAACTGCCCACTGAAAATTGTTTATCCAGCAAAATTTCCTTCAAATATGAAGGTGAATTTAAAATATTAACAAATGAACAGAAATTAAGAGAGTTCATGAAAAAAGAATCCACTTTTGCAGGAAATATTATAGGAAGCCTTACAGCCTGAAATAAAAAGGTGGGATAGTCTTGGAAGAGAGTATAGAAGAAGGAATAGCAGAAATGATAACCAAAGAGCAAAAAGACAGAAGAAAGTAAGATATGACATATGAAAACCAAAAAATAAAATGGTAGAAGTAAATAATGCATTTAAAGTAATATCATTGAATGTGAATGTATTAAGCTCACCAATTAAAATATATAGGCTGGCAGAATGGATAAACAACATGAGCCATCCATATGCTCCCTACAAGAGACTCATCACAGACCAAGAGATACAAAAGGGCTGAAAGTTAAAGGTGGAAAAAGATACTCCATGCAAAAAAAAGAGCTGGGGTAGCTATATGAATATTGGACAAAACAGACTTTAAATGCAGAAAACTTATAAGAGATACAAAAGGACATTATATATTAATAAAAGGGACAATCCACCAGGAAGAAATAACAGTCATAAATATCTATGTACCAGGGTGCTCTGAAATACATGAAGCAAACTGGCAAAACTGAAGGGAGAAATAGACATCTCTACTATAATAGTTGGAGACTTCAACACACCACTCACATTATTGGCTAGAACAACTGGACAGAACAACAAAGAAACAGAACTTGAACAATATGCTAAACGAACAATAACAGAAATATAATAAATGTTGCCCCCAAACTCTGCAGGTTATACATTCTTCTCAAGTGTTCATGTATCTTTCTACAGGATAGACCACATGTTAGGCCACAATGCAAGTCTCATAAATATAAAAAGATTGAAAATATACAAAGCAGCTTCTCAGCTCATAATGTAATGAAACTGGAAATCAATAACAGACAAGAAAGAAGTAAATTTGCAAGTGTGTGGAGGCTGAACAACATATTCCTAAATAATCAGTGGGTCAAAAAAGAAATTATAAGTGAAATTAGTAAATATATTGAGATGAATGAAAACAAGAATACAACTTATCAGAACTTATGGGATAAAGTGCAGGCAGTCCTGAGAGGGAATTTATAGCTCTAAATTATGCCTATATTAAAAAAGAAGAAAAAGCTAAAATCAAAGATCTAACTGAACAACTGGAGAAACTAGAAAAAGAACAGCAAACCAATCCCAAAGCAAGTTGAATGAAAGAAAGAAAAAAAGATTAGAGCAGAAATAAATGAAATAGAGAATAAAAAACCAATAGAGAAAATCAACAAAGCCAAAAACTGGTTCTTTGAGAAGATCAATAAAATTGACAAACCCCTAACTAGACTAACAAAGAAAAAAGAGAGAAGATGTAAATAAATAATATCAGAAATGAAAGGGGCGAAGTTATAACTGATCCCACAGAAATAAAAAGGATCATAAAAGGATATTATGAGAAACTGTATGCCAACAAATTGGACAACATGGATGAATGGACAAATTCCTAGAAATGCACAAATAACCTACACAGCCGACACAAGAAATACAAGAACTTAACGAACCAATCACATATAAAGAGGTTGAATCCGTGATCAAAAACCTCCCAACAAAGAAAATTCCAGTACCAGATGGCTTTATAGGTGAATTCTACCAAGCATTTTGAGAAGAATTAACACCAATCCTCTTCAAACTCTTCCAAAAAATTGAAGAGGAGGGAAAATTACCCAACACATTTTGTGAAGCCAACATCACCCTAATACCAAAACCAGATAAGGACAATAAAAGAAAATTACAGACCAATCTCTTTAATAAACTTAGATGCAAAAATACTCAACAAAATACTTCCAAATAGAATCCAACAGCATATAAAAAACTTATACAACACGACCAAGTGGAATTTATTCATGGCATGCAAGTCTGGTTCAACATAAGAAAATCAATTAGAATAATACACCACATTAGCAAATTGAGGGGAAAAAACCACATGATCAGCTCAATTGATGCAGGAAAGGCATTCAACAAAATCTAGCATGCTTTCTTGAGAAAAACACTTTGAGAGATAGGAATAGAAGGAAAATTCCTCAATATGATAAAAGGCATATATGATAAACCCACAGCCAGGATCGTACTCAATGGGGAAAGGGTGAAAGCATTTCCTCTAAGATTGGGAGCAAGACAAGGAGGCCCATGATCACCATTGTCATTCAACATTGTGCTAGAAGTTCTAGCTAGAGAAATTAGACAAGGGAAAAAAAAGGATCCAAATAGGAAAAGAGGAAGTAAAACTCTCTCTCTTCACAGATGACTTGATCCTCTATTTAGAAAACTGAAATATCTATGACAAAGCTACTTGAGCTAATAAATGAGTTCAGCAAAGTGGCAGGATAAAAGATCAACACACAAAAATCACTAATGTTTTTGTACACTAGTATTGAACAATCTGAGGAGGAAATCAGGGGGAAAAAATCCACTCACAATATCAACAAAAAAACTCAAATACTTAGGAATCAATTTAACTGAAGAAGTAAAGGACCTATATGCAGAAAACTACAAAACAATGCTAAAAAAATCAATGCAGAAGCCTGTCCCAGATGCACCCTGTCCCGAATGCCCTCCCCAACATTGAACACTCTAAACCAGTAATGCTTCCTTGTCATATTGCCAAAGAGTGTCTACAACTGCAAGCAAGAGAGTCCCATCCATCAGCCATATGGGATCGAACCCCCCCCCCTCAACTAAAGGTGGAATGGGCATCACCATCCCAGAATCCTCAGGATTGAGGAATAAAATATGGACTAAAGTAGACTTACTAGTATTCTACTATAGACTTATTGTGATTCTAGCAATGTAAGAAATACCATTGTTGTGGAGGCAGTGACTCATGGATGTTTTGGAGTTAGGGAGAGGGAAAAACAGGTGAAATAGGGGGGCATTTTTGGGACTTGGGAATCATCCTAAATGACATTACAATGACAGATACAGGCCATTATATATCTGGCCATAACCTACAGAATTGTGTGTGAGAAAGTGTGAACTACAATGTAAACTATAATCCATGCTTAGTGGCAATGCTCCAAAATGTGTTCATCAATTGCAATGAATGTAGCACACTAATGAAAGATGTTGCTAATGTGGGAAAATGTGGGAGGTGTGGGCTGCAGGGCATATGGGAATCCCCTATATATTCTCCGTAACATTTATCTAATCTAAGTTCCTTTTAAAAATAAAAAAATGAAAGGAAAAAAGTATATTTCACCATTTAAAAAAAAAAAAAAAAAAGAAATCAATGAAGACCTAAACAAATGGAAAGACATTCCATGTTCATGGATTGGAAGACCAATATCATGAAGATGTCAATAATACCCAAAGTGATTTATATATTCAATGCAATGCGAATCAAAATCCCAGCTGCCTCCCTTACAGAAAAGGTAATTACCAAATTCATTTGGAAGGGAAAGTACACCCTAATAGCCAAAAACATTCTAAAAAAGAAGAGCAACATAGGAGGAATTTCACTCCCTGACCTTGAAACATATTACAAATTTACAGTGGTCCAAACAGCATGATATTGGCATAAAGATAGACACATTGATCAGTGGGATAGAATTGAAAAACCTTAACTCTATGGCTAACTGGTTTTCGACAAACCTACCAAAGTCATTTTAATGGAACAAAACAATCTCTTCAACAAATGGTACTGGGAGAACTAGATAACTATAGCCAAAAGAGTGAAAGAGGACCTCTATCTCACTCCCTATACGAGAATCAACTCAAAATGGATCAAAGACCTAACTATAAAAGCCGGGTCCATAAAACTACTAGAAGAAAATGTAGGGAAACATCTTAAAGACGTTGTGGTAGGTGGTGGTTTCTTGGACCTTACACCCAAAGCATGCACAACAAAAGAAAAAATAGATAAATGGGACTGCCTCAAAATTAAATACTTTTGCACCTCACAGGACTTTGTCAAAAGGGTGAAAAGACAGTTGACTCAATTGGAGAAAATATTTGGAAATCACATATATGATAAGGGTTTAATATTTGTGATATATGCTACAACTCAACAATAAAAAGACAAATGACCCGATTGAAAAATGGGCAAAAGACTTGAATATATATATCTGTCCAAAGTTCTCGGTGGGGCCTGGCACACTTGCACACGGGGCCTAGCAGCGCACCTGTGCGGGGCCTGGGGCTCACCCGCTCGCGGGGTCTGACGGCGCTCCTGCACATGGGGCCTGGTAGCCTGCACACCTTTTATATTTTTCTTTATTTTACCAGGAGGTCCCAGGGATCGAACCCAGTTCCCTCCATATGGGAGATGGACACCCAACCATTTGAGCCACATCTGCCCCCCTACATGCTATTTTAATAGACAATGTTTAAAATTTTAAAAGCAAGGTAAATTTTGAAAACAAAAATATTGTTACTTTTGGAGCAGATGTGGCTCAAGTGGTTGAGTATCTGCCTCACACATGGGAGGTCTCAGGTTCAGTTCCTGGTACCTCCTGAAAAAACAATCAACAAGCAAAACATACAGATGCAAGAAAAAGAAGCTCCTCGCACTTTCTGTCTATCTGGTTGTGGCAGCCAAGATTGAATGGGGGAATACAGGAAATTCTAAAAATATGGGAAGAGGGAAATAATCTTTGCAACTCAGAAATAAACTTAAAAGCAGAAAGAAAAAAAACACCAACTCAGGGAAGATGATGTGGCTCAGTGGTTGAGCATTGGCTTCCCCCTTACAAGGACCCAGGTTCAATCCTCAGCCCTGGTACCTAAAAAAAAATATATATATATATATATAGTTACTTTTAAAAAATTATATTCACATTAATTCTATATTTTTTATTAAAATATATTCAAATTTCATTTTTCAATCATTTATATCATTATTATCAATAGCAAATTATGTGAAAGCCTCAGTTATGAAATAATTTATGTTTTTTTCTGAAATAAAAGGAAGGAAAATAAATTTTGTGGAATAAATACATAATAACTTATGAATTATGTGTATATTTATTTTGTTACTCATCTAATCATCACTGGCCCATTAATAGAATACCCAAGTGTGCTCAATAAAAATTAAATTCATTTGTCTTTGATAATTTGACAAGTTCCAGTCATATAAAAACCATAGCCTTAAACATATGTCTTGATTTTGTCATTATGAAGGCATATTTGTCACAGTAGAAGGACAAAATATATTTTATTAACCAGTTTATCTTGATATATACTATCATTTTAGATAATATGTAAGTATATATGTAAGTCTCCATTTGTGCTCATTGGTACTGCCCTGAAAATGTTGGGGGCCGGGCAGGGGTGCTCCTTCCTACGCAGCCAGACAAAAGCCAGAGGCCTGAGTCTCTTTGGCCCTTCTTGGGTCACTTGTCCATCCCTGACCCTGTCACATACACGACCACCCCCAGGTGAACACAATGCTCTATTGGTCCGTCTGGAAAGACCTGCCCTTCTAGAGCCTGGGAGGGAATCAGCTCTACCTCAGCCTCCTAAGTGACTATGAGGGAAAGGTCATCCCCAAGGCAGAACAATTTTGTGGGTTCTAAGTCTTTTTCAGTTTTGGGGCTCTCTTTAAGATGACAAATCCAAATTAGGTACTGAAGGCAAATATTTCAAAGGAGGAAAGGAAACCACAATCACAAATTCAAAAAAGCTAAGAAATACCACAACCATGACAAAATCCTCCCCAACATATCTCTATAATAGTTTTCCCTTGCATTTTTTTTTTTGGCTGAATACTCTTCAATCACTTCATATGACAACAATTTTATAAAATCATTTTTAAAGAGAAGAGAAAGATTATTCAGTCTTTCCTCTACCATGGTTGATCAAAATTTGTTTCTATTATTAACAGCTTTAAAATATTCTTTTAGCTTTGCAACTTGTTAGTTGTACTTTTCTGTATATTTTTGTGACTATTACCAAATTGGGGACATTTCTCAATTTTTAAAATATATATGAACTGGAAGATTTCAGGACATTTCAAGTTTTCTTGTCCAGGAAGTAATCTTAAATACTCTTTGTTTTTTTTTTAAAAAAGATTTTTTATTTATTTATTCATTTATCCCCCCCTTGCTGCTTGTGCTCGCTGGTACAGCTAACCACGCCGTGCGGGCGGGCCCACCCTCACCAGGAGGCCCCGGAAACCGAACCCGGGGCCTCCCATATGGTAAACGGGAGCCCTACTGATTGAGCCACAGCCGCTTCCCTTAAATACTCCTTGAATAGGAAACATTCATTAACTAGTTTGTTGTTGGTGTCCTTGTCACAATATCGAGTGACTCACCACAGTGGGCAGTAGGAGAATTCCTGGAAGCCATTCCTATATTAGGATGCTAACAAAAACTGGACTATGTGCAGATGACTATGAACCACATAAATACACATCTTTAAGCTCATACTAGATGTATCCCTAACTCAACCTCCCCTAGCTGGATTTGAAAATATGCCCATAGTACCTCTAATATCTCTGATACAAGTGTGATGGAGGAAAAGTCAGAATGGAAAGATCAATTGGTCCTAACCAATGGTAGTCAAAATATCTCACTTTTGCAAAATTTACAACATGTACACATTGCTAGGGCCCTTCCCAGGGTCTTGGAAGGGGCTTGTGCAAATGAGAGGCTTAGAAGCTTAAGATTCCACTAGCTTCACAGTATATCTACCTCTGGTGGTTGCCCAAGGAAAATTTTGATGCTCTTCACTGAAGAAGGGGGATTGGAGTCTGGCAGGCAAAAACAGTAGCTGTCCACTACAATTTTTCTTTTATCTTTTGTCAACTCCCATCCAGGAAGTCAATTTATTCCCCATGTGAGCAAATGCATCTTCTACAAAAGTTTTTTTAGAGCTCTTAATTATAACACTTTGTTCCTCATCTTTATTTGACCAGGCACTGCCACCTTACAAGGCTCAGCCCAATTTCTGCCTTCTTTACCTCTGACCCCCTGTCTGATGGTTTTCAAAATCTGTTCCTTAGAACACTGGCCCCTTGAGATGCTCTTTAAAAAAATAGTGTTCTGTGGTCAAATGAGATTGAAAGATGTTGCATCATTTCCCTCTCTCTCATTCAGATTCAGAATGTGTATTAACACCTTAGGTTCTGAGAAGTCCTGCACTACAGGAATAGTCATCATTGAGAGTTTAACTCTATTCCAAGCTGTTCTAAATGCTTTACAGGTCTTGCTTCATCTAATCCTCACTCCTAACTTTATGGGATAGGTTGATTTTACAGATGATGAAACTGGGGTTAAATAATTTGACCAAAATCACATAATGGGTGTAGCAGTTTGATATTGTTTATGAATTCCAAAAATAGATATTGGATTATGTTTGTGAACTGGTCTGTTCCTCTGGGCATATGAGATTGTATTGGATTCAAAGGTTTCACTTTTACTTGATTAAATAATGATTAAGGCTTTGACTGGGCCGCATCAGTAGGACGTTGAGTCTCCGCCAACCTCACAGAGAAAACAACATGGCAAAGGAGGAAGAGTTTTGATCCTGGAGCCCAGGAAATAAGCACACAGAGAAGCAAATACATGAGGAAAGAGAGAAGGCTCCATTAGACACAGCAAAGGCCCCGGGAAGAGAGATGCGCCATTCGCCTGACAGTTCACAGCTGGCCTTGTGGAGAGAGCAGAGCAGCTGAGCCTGGAGAGAAATGAACCCCAGGAAAGAAATGAGACTTGTTCCAGCCTGTGTCTGAGATTGGAAGAAGCTGGGACCATGGAGCCTGGGAGAAGGAGGAAGACTGAATCCTCACTGACATCGCCATCTTCCGTCAACACGTGGCAACAGTCTCTGGGTGAGAAAGTGCCTCTTATGTTACCTTGAGTTGGACTCTTTAGGGCCTTGTGACTGTAAGCTTCTACCCCAAATAAATACCCTTTATAAAAACCAACCAATTTCTGGTATTTTGCATCAGCACCCCTTTGGCTGACTAATACAATGGATAACTTAAAGATCCAGGTTTTGAATGAATCCACACACTCTTAGTCATTGCACTAGAGCCCCCCATTTAATTTTGTTTAAACCAGGCCTTCCCAACATTTTCTTCCACAGATTCCTTTTCTGTACCACCCTTATTAAATCACTGGTAAAAATACACCCAAATGACCACTGGTACACCACTGTGTACTCTGTTTGGGCCACTCAGGCCCTATCCCATTCTGCCTCATATTTGAGTCATTTGTGTATGTTTTTCATTCCTCCAGTAGATTGTAAACCCCTATAAATGGCTTTTCATCTTAATCATTTTATCCCTCAAAGAACCTCCCACAGTGTCTTACACACAGTAAGTATTAAATAAATATTTGTAGACTAAATACATATGGATAGCATTTCAAACTTTCCCAACATATATTTAATTTCAAAAGGAGGAAACAAATCCAATAAATTAAATGCTAGAAAATGGAAACTAGAAGGCTTTATATGACTTTTCCAAAACCTTTTATATTGTTCCACTTCTGCTGTTTACCAAGTGAATGAGGAAATAAAAAAGCAACCATAAGCTATTTTAATAGTCAGACTTGAATTCAACTTGGAATCAACACAGAGAAATATTATTTTCGAAGATTCATAACTGAAAAGTACCAGAAAACATATTAAATAAAAGAGAGTCATAGCCTGATATTTGCAGCTTTGAAAACAAAAATACATTATAGCACTCTTAATAATGTCTAATAATTCCCTTAGCATAGGGACACAAAAATATATTCATTCTGGATGACATCTTGATTCAGTTCTTGTTCTTCAGCCTGGAATAAACAAAGGAACACCCTCTGAATGCTCTTGGGTAAGAACTAGCAAGCAGAAAGATTTTTAATTTCAGAAGATTCAAGTTCAAATCATAAGGCATCTTCTCCGTTTTAGTTCCAATTCTGGTATACTTTTTATTGGTTAAAATTAATATTTCTTACTGCAGAAAAAAAACTAAGCAGCCAGTACAATAACTTTCAAATTTTTAATTCAAACACATTTTAGAAGCAACATAAATAAGCCTTGCACAATTCTGCAATAGCTTTTAAGAAAACAAAATGGCTTATCTTAAAACTCACATAACCATATCACAAATATATCTCATATCACAAAATCAGTATTATAGTATTCTGTCACAAAAAAAGCAATCCAAATATTTAATGTGGATGGCTCTGAAAAGCAAAATTCTCTGCAGGTAGCAAGATGTTGTCCAGAATTGCTTGCCAGGATAGGATCCCAGCTGAGAAACCAAATGCATCCTCCCTGGCCTCCAGCGTGATCTTGCTCCTGCCTTGCGTTATTTAAGCCATTTGGAGGCTCCCTAGTGTCTTCAGAATAAAGTCTAGGCCAGGAAGTGTCTCCATGGCTTGAAGTCTGCTTTCTTCTTCAGCCACATTTCTCACCACTTTCTCCCTACGGAATCACTTTGAGTTTCTTGTATATACCTTTTATTTTATGTTTCCACGGTTTTGCTCAAACTATCCCAATTCTCACACATCTTTCTCCCTCTTTCTGACTCTATCTCATCAGCCTGAAAACTCTTATTTATCATTCAAAACATTGTTCGGCCCAGCAGTTCCACTCCTAGATACACACCCAAGAGAAATGAAAACATATTTCCAAAATTTATATACAAATGTTCATAGCAGCATTATTCATGATATCCAAAAAGTAGAAACAACCCAAATGTCCATCAAATGACAAATGGAAAACAAAACGTAGTCTAGCTATATGATGGAATGTTATGCAGTAATAAAGGGAAATGAAGTACTGGCACATGCTACAACATGGATGAACCTTAAAAACATTATGCTAAGTGAAAGAAGCCAATCAAAAGGGAACATATATGATTGCATTTATATGAAATGTCCAGAATAAGTAAATCTATAAGTAGATTTGTGCGGGGGGTGGGGGTGGGGGTGGCTGGAAGTGAATGCTAATGGGTATAGGATTTCTTTGGGGGTGATAAAGATGTTCTGAAATTGACTGTGGTAATGGTTGCACAACTCCACAAGTATACTAAAAACAATTAAGCATACACTTTAAATGAGTGAATTGTATGGTATATGAATTATATATCAATAAAGCTGCCTATCATATCACTTTTTAAATTAAACAAGTTTTTTCAATGTTTTATCAAACAGAAGTTGCACATGTTTGGCCACAGGTTTCATGTGACCCATTGGGTTGGGGGTAGGGGGGTTGATTCAAAGTCACAGTGCTTCTAAAAACTTTAAATGAGTTGACAACATTTTTAAATGATATTTTATGTAAAATCCACTTTGCTAACCTGCCTTGAAAATCAAAGGACCCAATAAGATTTGACCAAAGCCTTTGAACTTGGGAAGTACTGTCCACTTGCCATAGACTTCACTTCTCCCTATTGTCTCATACGTGACTAATTTTATTAATTTGTGTTACCTGTCTGACACCTGCCGGCATCAGAGTTTGTGACAAATCACTGCCCCTGTGCGAGGACCCTGTCCTATTTATCTTTGTATCCCTAGCACCTGTACAGCAACTGATAAATAGCAAAGGTACAATAAACAACCCAGAACTGGTATCTCTCTGACATTATGAGTTCTGTTCTAGGGTATGTTCCTAAGCCTTTTTTTTTTTTTTTAATCAGCTAATAAAGCCCCAGAACAAAACCTTACATTGGGCCCTTGGTGGAAATCAGTTAAAAAAAAATGTCTATTAAACTCTAGCATTCCAGGGAAACAAAGGGGAATAAGATCTCTCTTACACACAATTAGTTAATGGTACCAAATAGAGTTAACAAAATACAAATTAGGTATACAGATTGTAGAGTTGGATCCCCTGTCACTGCCTCTATCAGTCAGGGTTCTTCAAAGAAACAGCATCAACAGGATATGAGTGTATATATCTATCTGTATATATACTAAGAAATGTATTTTTAGAAATTGGTTCACATGATTATGGGGGATGGTAAGTCCGGGTTCTGCAGGGCAGATAGGCAGCCCAGAAATACCAATAAGAGAGGATGAACTCTTGAGTCCAAAATTATAGAAAAGACCAGCGGACTGGAAATTCCAAGAGGAGTTCATATTGTAGTCTTGGGGCAGAATTTCTTCTCTCTGGAACCCACAGCGCTTTGCTCTCAAGGTCTCCATCTGATTGGCTGAGGCCACCCACATAATTGTGCATCATCTCCTTTACTTAAACTGAACTGATTGTAGTTGCTAATCCCATCTACAAAGTACCTCCACAGCAACATCTGCGTCAGTGTGTTTGCCTAAACAACTGGACACCACAACGTAGCCAAGCTGACACATAAAATTAACCATCACACTGCACCAAAAAAAGACTCACATTTAATAAGGTTTAGTTAAAGTACATATATAGGAACAATAAAACCTTGCTAACTTTGATTAGCCAGTCTGGACTGAAATATTAACTGACCGGTAAGTTTTCTATGAGGGTTGATTGTGCCCAGAAAAGCGACAGCATTAAGGGGATTTTCAGGTGGTGCATTTAAACTGCTTGGCAGGAAGAAAAAATTAAAGGCTTTCTTTAATCTATTATTGCTTATATGCAAATTGCACTGATAAAAATGAACCCTCAGTTACTTAAAATAGATAAGACCCCTTAAAGTATGTTATTGGCATCTAACTTCAGTGACAACCTCTTCTTGAAATTAATACATTGTTATTTATTTAAAGCTTCTCTTAGTTCAATCCTTCACTAATTTACTAGTGGTTCATAAAATTAGGCCACACTTTTACACGCAGTTACTATAATCCTTTGACTATACTATATATACATGAAAGCTAAACCCTTAATCTATTGAAAATGTATTTATATAGGTTTATCTTTTTACTTTAAAAAAATTCATATTTGTTATAGAAAATTAAGAGAAGAAAGAAAAAAAATTAAATTTCTCACAATCCCAACCACCAAAGACATTTAACATTTTAGTATCTTGCCTTGTAGTCTTCTTTCTATGCATATTTTTGCATAATTATAATCATAAAATAAATCATTTTTGTACATTGATTTCCATTTAAAATTATAACAAATTTTAACGGCTGCATAATATTACAATGTATATACATACCCTAATTTATATAACTATTTCCCTGTTATTGGACATCTAAATTTATGTCCAATTTTTCTGATTTATTCATAATGATATTTGGGTAAACAACTTTTCCATATTTCAGGTTATGTCCTTAGGGTAAATTCCCATGAATAGAATTACTTTGTTAGACTCTTCATCTGTATTACCAAACTGCTGTCCAAGTTATATTGATTTTTCCTCTTAACAGCCATGGGAGATTACTCAATCAAGATTTTCCTTGTCTGGATCCTCTTCAGTTGTGATTCATAGTGCTAGTTGTGGACAGGCTGGAGAAGTCAGAGAAGGATGTCTCTGGTGCAGTACCACTTGCTTTTCGCTCCTGTCCATTCAGCCATCTCCAGCTTGCCTGCCTCCTCCCACTTCAGGCATGTAGTGCCCTGGCTTTCTGCATCCATCTTCTGCACCTGCACACTCCAGTAAGGCGCTAACTGCTTGAACCATACTTAGGAAGGGATAGCTACAAGGGAAAGTGTTGTATTTTCCTACAGAAAGTTTGCACCTGCAATATTCCCAGGAGTTCCAAGGCTGATAGAAGGCCTTGGGGGTTAGACAGGGATTTCCTGGGCCCCTTGAATCTTATGGCTTAGATGGCCTGTTTTGGAAGAATTATTCTAGTTCTAATGACCTTTGTTTATTTTTTCTGAATGTAAAAGTAATATATGTTCTTTATTATAAATCTAGTAAACATTATCTCCAAAAGAATAAAGAAATAACCAAATTTACCCAGAATGGCATCTCCCAGATCAGTGCCGTTGCTTGGAAGACTCTGAACAACCCCAATGCCCTCATCTTGAGCTCCTGTAGAATCAGCAGCCCACGAGATAACCTTGATCAGCTTCCAGAATGTTGTACTCAAACAGGTGACCAGAATTGGAACCAGAAAATTATCCCTTGTAAACGCAGAAGACTTTTGGCAGTTAGAAGAGAGCATACTTCCTGTCTGTGTTTGGAATCCAGTGGTACTTCCTGGAATTCAACTCCTTTCCTTTCTCTACTGAGGAAAGGGACAGTTTAGAAACCCAGACTCCCCAGAATGGGAATTCAGTTATTGACATAAAAGTCTTTCTAATGTTTTCCTTGAGTATAATTATCAAGTACCTTCCCTTTTACTGCTGGTTTGTCATACTTCTGACCAGACATTTGACTCAGGTCAAGTTTCTGACCTTTTCTTATGTAACTTAGTTTTCCTTGGACTCAGACCCAGCTTTCAAACTAATTTGTCCTTTGAAGACAATGTAGTGCAGTGGTCAAGGACATAGACCTTAAGACAGCTCAGGTGTGAGTATGGCCATGTTGAAACAGCACTTCTGTCCTTGGCTGGTGGGTGGGAAAGGTAAAACACCCCTGAAAGGCAATTTGGTAATATCTATCAAAATTACAAGTGTATTTATCCTTTGATTTAGTAATCCTCCTTCTAAGTATGTATTCCATAAATTGACTTGCACATACAGGAAATGAACATGTACTTGATATTCATTACATTACAGCATTTAAAAAATAATAGCAAAATACTTGGAAATGACCAAAATGTCCACTGGTAGGTATTGGGGATTGAAACATGTCCCCACAAAAGGCATGCTCAGGTCCCAACCCCCAGTCCTAGGGGTGTGATTCCATTTGTAAATAGGACCTTTGAAGATGTTATTAGTTAAGATGTGCCCAAATTGAATGAGCCTTATTTCAACATGGCTGAAGTCTTTAAAAGCAAAAGAAATTGGACACAGAAGGAAAAGCCACAGGAAGTCAACAGAACCTGGAAGATAAAGGAAAAGTTGCTGCCATGTGCATTGTCATGTGCCATAAAGCCAAGGAACACCAAATATTGCCACCAGTCAGAAGATACTGACCCAGGAGGAAGCAAGTATTCTAGCCTCTGAAACAATGAGCCAATAAATTCCTGCTGTTAAGCCAACCCATTGTAAGGTATTTGTTTCATCACCTAGGAAATCAAAACAGTAGGAGACTTGCTAAATGAATTACTGTGCATTGGCAGAATGGAATTCTACACAGATGTAAAAAAAATGTGAGAAAACCCTCTATGTGGTACTCATATGGTAAATATATAATACTAAATACAGAAGATACATAATTCACATTATATAAAAGAAAATAGATCTAATATGTGATATATATTATATATTCATGGTATATCTTCTTCATATATAGCATAGAATATGAGAAAAGCAGCTTAGAGTAGAGGTTAAGAGCACAGACTCTGGAGCCAAACCAACTAAGTCTGAATCCTGATTCCACCATTTACCAGATGTGTAATCATGAGCAAGTCACTTAACCTTTCTGTGTCTCTTAGAACTAGGTCTGTCACACAGCAGAGAAGCAGCATATACATGTTATTTATTTTTCTATACCATTAAGTAAAAAGAACAAAGTATAGCAGTGTATAATAGGCTACCATTGTGTAAGAAGGGGGCAAAAATAAGATTTTGCATTTGCTTTTCTTTGTATAGAGAAGTGCTGAAAAGATATATGAGAATCTAATGAGAGTGATTACCTACAGGGGAGGAGTGGGGAGCTGGGAGACTGGAGGCAGATGGAAGTAAACTTTTAATAATATACCTTTGAATGACCTTTTGATTTTTTCAAACTATGTGAATTTAATATCTGTACAAAAAAAGCAATAATGTTTTAGTTAAAAAAAAAAAAAAAAGGGAAGCGACTGTGGCTCAATCAGTAGGGCTCCCGTTTACCATATGGGAGGCCCCGGGTTCGGTTCCCGGGGCCTCCTGGTGAGGGCAGGCCCGCCCGCGCGGCATGGTTGGCTGACCCAGCGAGCACAAGCAGCAAGGGGGGGATAAATGAATAAATAAATAAAAAATCTTAAATAAAAAAAAAAAAAAAAAAAAAAAAAAAAAAAGAACATGAACTGTGTATTCAGGGTGAATCTGACCTCTCACTCTGTAATTCACTAACTGTGAGTGACCTGGCGTGAAGTTTGTAACTTCGGTAAACCTCAAATTCCACCCTCTAGGAAAATAGTGTCCACAAGTAATTGAGAAGCACAAACAAGTTTTTGGAGGTAGTGCTGGCCAGTGGTCTATGCTCAGGAAAGAGTAAAGCCCACTGGCACAGCCTGCTCTTCACCTTCACTATTTTAGGTGCCCCAAAGTTGCTGATTCTCCTCCTCAAGCTGTCTGAATTCCACAACCCAAGACCGGATTACCTGTGGAGAGAATAGGACTTTGGGGTGAACACAGAGTTGGGTGTGAACCCCAGCTAAGTCACTTACTACTTGGGTGAGTGGCATCAACTCTCTGAGCATCAGTTTCCTTATTTGTAAAATGGAAATGATGACAATATTAATAACCACCACCTTGTCATGTTGTTGTAAGGACTAGACATAACATTTGTAAAGCACATAGCATGAAGAAGTAGTGGGTCCATGGACCTTACTATGAGGTGGAGGAAAGGAGGGGCTGGGAGACAAAGTGCAACAGCCCTTATTCCCAGCTCTTCCTTTTCCAGCGTTGGGGCAATTCAGCTCCTGAAGGTAATTAGTGATTCTTGCCCTTGTTAAGCCTCATGGGGAACATAGAGCATCTGGGTTATGTGCATCTGGGCACATTATCGTTCTCAAGGGTGCTAAATAGAACAAGTTCTGGATAGATCACCAGTCAGGAAAGACACTGTGGGGTGAGCTAAACAAGTACAACCACAACACCACTTTCTGAGCACCCACTATGTACAAGACGTTCTTGGCACTAAAGACACAGCCCCAAACAAGACAGGTGAGGCCCCTGTTCTCACAGCACTTACATTCTAGTGGGGGTGAGACAACCACAAAGAAATATGCACAAGAATTAGGACAGTGCCTGAAGGGTGGTACCTAAGTGAGATGACCACAAAGATAAATTGGAGAGCTCAAGTAGTTGGTTTGGGGTTTGAATCTGCTATTTTCACACTGAAGATTTTTTAGCCTCCAGTAAAGAACTTCAGGTGCATTTTTTGTCTGAGGAGGAGGAGTGTATTGGTAAAGTTAGAAGTCTTACCACCAGCTGAAATCCTGGCTCTACCACTCACCAGGGCCTGTTCTCTCAATTGAAATAGTAGCAACTGGGCTGGAAGATGGTGGATCATCAAAGTCCTCTCTAGACTCAACACTCTGCGTTTCCACTGCTCTATCTGGCATGAACCATAATATCAATGTGATGTCATTGCAGAATGAACTATAATGTTTTAATGTCTTTTGCAGAACTTTTTTTTTTAACTTTCCCTCTTGCTGAAAGCCATGCTCAGCTCTATGTATTATGGAGTCACGTTTTACTATCCTGGAAGTGAAAGATCACATTTTTGGCAAGATATGGATAAGCAAAACCCCATATGTGTCTATAAAATTAAATAGTAATTGCAAAGTATCTCTTATTAGGCTCCCACAATGGCTCTCAGATTTTAAAATGTATAGTTTTAAAATTATGATTCCTTTTTAAAATGTAGGAAAGTAAATAAATCTTCTCTTTTTACGTACAAGTGCCTTCGGGAAAACAGAATTTTATGTAAATGGCTGTAGGGGGTGTTGTAGCAATATTACAAGTCCTTTTAAATTTTGGAGTTCCCCAAGTTGGCTATGAGCAAAGGCTCTAAGTTTCTGCAAATTCTGTTCCATCTCCCTGGAATACCCTCTTTCTTTCTCCCCACCCCATGTTCCATTTGCACCTACTTTACCTGAACAATTTCCAATTTTCTTCAATTGTAACTGAGACATCTTTTTCTCTGGGAAACCTTCCTTGATTTCTCCAAGCCTGAGTTCTTTGCCCCTCTTCTGTGCTCCCTTAGTGAGTTTTTATCAAATTACATAAATAATACTTACCACCCTATTTAAATAAATTTCTTTTTTACTCTTGACCTCAGATGCACAAAATCTGTTGAAAAATATCCTTGGTTTTTAACACACTATCATCATTGGTCTATATTCAACCCTGTTTTATAATAAGTATTTTATTTTACCTGTATATATATTTATAACAGCACTGCCAAATGGAAATATAAGGCACATATGTAGCTTTAAATTTCTAATAGTCCCATTTTAAAAAGTAAAAAGTAACAGGGGATACCACAATAAATAAAATGATTTTTTTTTTAAGTGACAGGTGAAATTAATTTTGGGGGCTACCACAGAGCCCATAGTTTTTTCCAATTAATTTTATTTACACACATGCCATATTCATCATAGACTCTAATTTTAATAATATATTTTATTTAACCAATATATCCAAAATGTTATCACTTCAACATGTAATAAACATTAGAATTATTGAGACACTTTACATTCTTTTTTCCATATGAAGCCTTCAGTCTGGTACATATTCTACCTTTAGAGCATATCTCAATTAGATCCATATTGGACATATTGTCCATATTGGACAGCACAGATTTATAACATAGCCAACCCGCATCAACTCACCACACGAAACACGAACTAAAATATTACCAATAACTTATACCTACCTATGGACTCTTCCCTCATCACACTACTGCCTCCTCAACTAGATTTTGAGTTCCTGGAAGACTGAGCATGTATATTATAGATGTTTGTCATATCTTTTCAAAGTGTGGCCCCCAGGACACAGGTGTTTAGGTCAAAGCTATTTTTATAATAATATTAAAGCATTGTTTGCCTTTTTAACTGTGTTGACATTTGCACAAACTGCAAAAGCTATGGTGGAGAAAATTGCTAGCACTTTGTCACAAATCAAGGCAGTGGCCCAAACTTTATTAGTTGTCCATATAATCTTCAATGCTGTGTCTTCTTGGTTTAAAAATAATAATAATAATGCAAGTTTTACTTAAGAATGTGCTTGATGAAGCAGTAAAATTTGTTAATTTTATTAAATCTTGACCTTTGAATATTTGTTGTTTTAATATTATTCTGTGTGATAATGGAAGCATGCACAAAGCACTTTAGCTGCGTGCTGAAGTACAACGGTTGTTCGGTCAAAGCAGTTGTGCGATTGTTTGAGTTGTGAACTGAATTAGTCACTTTTTTCATGTAAGAACATTTTTACTGGAAAGAACAACTGACAGACAAACGATGGTTATTCAAACTTGGAATTTGTGGACAGTTTCTCAAAAAATAAAGTATAGCTGTCATTTTAAAGAAAACAACTGACGATATTTGTTGCCAATGATAAAAATGTGAGCTTTCAAGTGAAAACTCTAATTTTGGAAAGTTTGTATCCACCAACATGAATTTCACAGCTTCCCAACACCTGAAGACTTCTCTGATGAGATTAGTGGTGATACTGAAAAATGTGATTGGGGTGAGGGATGGGGGTCATATAAAGAACTGTCAACATTTGGAAGATATGTATAACTAAGGAAACCAATATTTTCCAAATGTGCAATGTATGATACTACAAAATCATGCCTGGGTAAAAGATCCATTCAAAGCGCAAGATAGGCCAATAGATTTTAATATAATGGAGAACAAATGTTTATTGATATGGTTTCAGATTCTAAATTGCAACTAATATTTAAGAAACTACCACTTACTGTGTTTTGGTATAGTAACAATCTGAAAGTCTACTAAAATATCCCTTCCTTTTCAACTACATCTATGTATATATTTTTTCTTCATATATTTCAACCAGAAAACATATTACAACAGATTGAATACAGGAGTAGCTATGAGAATGCAGCTGCCTTCTATTAAGTCAAAATTAAAAAGGTTTGCAAAAATGTAAAGCAATGACTCTCTTGCACTGATTTTTTTTTGTTTGGAAAATGTCATTTTACATAAAAAATATCCTATTCATGTTACTATGTAATAGGTTTATTATTGTCACTTTCATACAAATTAATAAAGAAATATCTTTAAATTTCTCAGTTTTAATTTATAATACAATAAATATTGATAGATATAATCCACATAAACAAAAGCTCTCTGAGGAGTCCTCAATAATTTTTAAGAGTGTAAAGTATTCACAAGACAAAAAAGTTTAGAAACCACTAGCCTAGCATATTTTTAAATATATAATGAGTTTTCAAAATATGTCTATTACCACCTTAACCAAGTGATCAAAGTTAACATCACTAGTAATGGAACAAACCAACACCATGTACCGCCTGATATGATGCATTGAGAAAGACACAGCATCATCACTGTGGTTTTCCTAAATAAATGAAAATCCAAATCTAATTATGAAGAAACATCAGACAAACCTAAATTGAAGGACATTCTACCAAACATTTGGCCTGTACTTTTCAAAAATGTCATTGTCAAGAAAGACAAATCAAAACCAAGAAACAGTTTAAACAAGACTAAAGAGACATGACAACTAAATGCCACATGTCATCTGGGATTTTCTTTTGCTATAAAATATATTAACAGCAGTCGGCAAAATCTGAATAAGGTCTGTGGATTCAAAAAGAATATTATATCAATGTTAATTTACTGATTTTAAAAATTGTACAGCAGCTATGTAAATTTATGAAAGAGAATGCCCTTGTTTTCAAGAAATATAAACTGAATGAGGTGAAAGTGCATTATTTCTGCAACTGAAATGGTTCAGAAAACAAATAGTATAAGAGACAGGGAAGAATAAAGCAAGCAATAAAATGTTAACATTTGGTGAATCTGGGAGAAGGGTATCCAGGAATTGTTTGTTTTAATCTTGCAAATTTTCTGTTAGAAATTATGTCAAAATAAAGACTTAAAAGGAAAAGAAATGTTTACTGAAGGACTCTTTTTCTAGAAACTCCACTTTCTTGGGCTTCTGGATTTAGGCCAGAGTGTTGGAAGGATCAAATGGAGAAAAAGAAAAATCTCATAATGGTTTTTATTAAATCCTTTATTACATTAACAATATGGACTAAAAGTGCCTCCAGGCTTCACCATCCTTTGTGATTTTTCCTCTCATCCAAGCTAAAATGGCCCATAGCCCCATCAAATTGAGATTTTCATTACATGAAGGACAAAACTCCAAATTTTGTTTCAACTTTGATGTGGAGGAAGGAGGATTATTTGCCAGCTTCTAATACTCAAGAAAAGAATAATTATAAAATTACTCTTGGAAGCACTTTGAGAGGCACTTGAGTCAAATATTAGCACTTAAATCATCAGGAGATAGGGCAATTCTTGAGGAATGTCAACATAAGGTGCTTCTCAATTCGAGGAGGCTCTTTAACCAGTTCAAGGGGTAGACACGGTATCACTGACTCTTCACTCCACTTCTCTGGTCTTAATGTGCTTCGCCTGTGGCTTGGCTGCTCGAGAGCAGAAAAAGGAGCCTGCGCCTTCTAGGATTGGCTGAAACTGTGCGTGGTGAAGACTTGAGCCCTATGTATAATTAGAAGCAGATCTGGAGAGTGAGCAAGTGACTAGGGCTTTTTTAAAACAACACGCCCTCTGTCTTTATACGTTTCAATTCTGCCCAGCCTCCCTCTAGTGGTCCTGAGAAAGATCGCTATGGCCGGGGGAGCCATTGTGTTTCTGACTGCGGCTTCCCGGTAAAGGAAAGGATTATGAGCACTGTATTTTTTTTATTAAAGAGTAAGAGCTTTATAAGTTAGTTCATCTAAGCTGGGTTAGGAACATTAAAATCTAGAGAGATTAAAGAAATCTCCCACGGTTACAGAGCAAATAAAGGTCTAAAACAGGATAGGAATGTCAGTCAACGGACTCCAGTCCCGTGCTGCTCCCCAGACACCTTGAGATCAAATCCATGGGCTTCCCAAACATCCTGATAATTTCCAAAGCCGTACTTAGACTGAAAAGCAAAGCCCTTTCCTTGCACCACCTGCAGAGCCTCTCGTACCCTCCCCACTAATTACCTACCACTCCTCCCCTGTTCTCTGTGCTCCAGTCACCCTGTATATTATTTTTAATATACAGGATACATCACTATCTGGCATTAGGTTGTGCATCTGTGTATCTGTATAATTGTCTCCCACATTAGAATATAAACTCCATGAAGGTTATTTTTCTTCCTTGCTATCTCCCCAGCACCTAGCACATGGTAAATGATTGTATTAGTTTGCTGTAACAAATGATCATAAACTTGGTGACTTAAAACAACAGAATTTTATTCTTTCACAGTTCAGGAGGCAAGAAGTCTGAAACCAATTTCACTGAGCCAAAATCAAGGTGTAAGCAAAGCCATACTCCTTCCAGGGGGATAAGGGAGAATCCATCCCTTGCTTATTCCATCTTCAGGTGGTTGCCAGCATTCCTCAACTTGTGACTGTGCCACTCCAACCTTCAAGGCCAGTATCTTTAAAATCTCTGTTCTGTCTTCAAATCACCTTATCTCTGTGTGTGGAAGGGTCAAATCCTTCTGCTTCTCTTTTATAAGGACACTTATGGCATTTAGGGCCTGTCAAGATAATCCAGGCTATCTAGCCAACTCAAGATTCTTAACTTAATTAAATCTGCAACAGCTTTTTCCAAATAAGCTAAGATTTACATGTCCAGGAATTAAGGATCGGATACATTTGGGGGGCCATATTTAGCCTACCACAGTGACCAATAAATAGTCTGAATAAATGAATTTTCCTATACACCCAAGTGATTTCAAGTTACATGAAAATGTGTTTTGGATTATGCTCATAATATATCATGGAGAAATGTGTTTTGGATTATGCTCATAATATATCATGGAGAAATGTACTGGCAAACATTTGTAAGCCCTCAACTTCCTACGCACAGTAGCTCCTCCTCAAAAACTTTTGCCTTACCAACAATGAAAATATGAAAAGGAAATCAAAAAAACAATTTCATTGACAATAGCAACAAAAAGAATAAAATGTCTAGGAATAAATTTAACCAATGATGTGTAGAACTTGTACATGGAAAACTGCAAATCATTCCTAAAAGAAATTAATGAAGACTTAAATAAATGGAAAGATATCCATGCCCATGGATTAGAAGACTTTATATCATTAAGATATTAGCACTACCCAAAGCAATTTTCAGATTCAATACAATCCTAATCAAAATTCCAACTGATTTCTGTAGAGAAATGGAAAAGCTAATTATCAAATTCATATGGAAGGACAAGAAACCATCTTAAAAAATTACAAAGTTGGAGAGTTCACCCTTTCCAATTTCAAATTTATTACCAAGCTACAGTAATCAGGGGGGCAGATGTAGTTCAGTGATTGAGCACCTGCTTTACATATACAAGGTCCTGAGTTCAATCCCCAGTACCTCCTGAAAAAAAAAAAAAAGCTACAGTAATCCATACAATATGATACTGGCACAAGAACAGACATACAGAACAATGGAAGAGAATTGAGAGTTTAGAAATAAGCCCACATATCTATGGCCAACTGATTTTTGACAAGGGTGCCTCGACCATTCAACGGAAAAGAACAGTCTCTCCAACAAATGGTGCTGGGAAAACCGGATATCTACATGCAAAAGAATATATACAGGGAAGGAGATGTGGCTCAAGTGATTGAGCTCCTGCCTACCACATGGGAGGCCCTGGGTTCAGTTCCTGGTGTCTCCTAAAGGAGACGAGCAAGACAGCAAGCTGATGCGATGAGCTGGCATGGTGAGCCGATGCAACAAGATGATGCAACAAGATACACAAGGAGGAAAACATAATGAGAGACATAACAAAGCATGGAGCAGAAGTGGCTCAAGCAATTAGGTGCCTCCTTCCCTCATGGGAGGTCCCGGGTTTGGTTCCCAGTGCCTCCTAAAAAAAAAAAAGGGAAGACAAGCACACAAAAAACTGATACAGCAAGTACAAACAATGAGGGAGTAAGGAGAAATAAATAAAATAAATCTTAAAAAAAAATATATATATATACAGTGGAGCTTAGTGGTTGAGCACCTACTTCAGATGTACAGTGTCCCAGGTTCAATCCCCAGTACCTCCAAAAAAAAAAAAAAAAAAGTAATATATACAAAAATTAACTTAAAATATATCAAAGACCTACATATAAGAGCTAAAATGATCTTAAAAATCTTAGAAGAAAACATATGGAAATATCTTCAAGATCTTGTATTAGAAAATGGGCTATTGGACTTTATAACAAAGCATGGACAATGAAAGTAAAAAATAGATAAATTGGACTTCATCAAAACTTAAACCTTTTGTGCATCAAGGGACATTAACAAGATCTGATTACGGTTTACTCTCCAGAATATATAAAGAATTCCTATTACTCAACAACAAAAAGACAATGGACAAAGAAGATACACAAATTGCTAATAAACACTTGAAAAGATGCTCAACAGGACTAGACATTAGGGAAATGCAAATCAAAACCACAGTGAGATACCACCTCATACCTCCTAGGATTACTACTATTAGAAAAATGGAAAATAACAAGTACTGGCAAAGATGCTGAGAAATAGGAACCCTTGAACATAGTGAGAATGTAAAATGGTATAGTCACTATGGAAAACATTTGGCAGTTCCTCAAAAAGTTAAACATAAAACTACCATATGACCTGGCAATCCTACTTCTAGATATATAGTCAGAAGAATTTAAAGCAGTGACTCAAACAGATATTTGTATACCAATGTTCATAAAAGCATTATCCACACTAGCCAAAAGGTGAAGTAACTCAAGTGTCCTTCAAGAGATGACTGGATAAACAAAATGTGGCATATACTTACAATGGAATGTTATTCAGCCTAAAAAAGAATGACGTTCTTACATGCTACAACATGGAAGAACCTTGAAGACATCATGTTGAGTGAAATAAATCACACATAAAAGGACAGATATTGTATGATTCTATGTATATGAAATAACTAGAATGTGCAAATTCATAGAGACAGAAAGTTGAGTATAGGTTACCGGGAATGGGGAGTTACTGCATAAAAGGGTGTATGGTTTCTGTTTGGAGTAATGGAAAAGTTTTAGTAATGTATGGTAGTGATGGAAGCACAACATCGTGAATGTGGTTAGTTCCACTAAAATGTATGCTTGGGAATGGCTGAGATGGGAAATTTTAGTTTCTGTATATGTTACTACAACTAAAAAAAGAGAGAGACTAAAGAGATAATGACAATTAAATGGAATATGTGATCCTAGACTGAATCTAATAATTGAGGAGAACATATCCAAAAGGACATTATTGAGACAACTGAAAAAACTGGAATATAGACTGTTTGCCTTATATCAATGTTAAATTTTTTGAACTAGATAACTGTACTTAATGTGGTTACAAAAGTGAATATCCTTATTCTTAGGATATATACATGGAAGTATTAAGTCTTCAAGGAGCATAATGTATGCGATCTACTCTCCTTAAATGTTTAGGGTTCTTCAGAGAATATATTTATATATATAAAACAGAATATATACTTGTTATATGTAAATATTATAAGACTTATTATAGGAATTGGCCTCATGTGACCATACTGATTGGCAAGTCTGAATTCCACAGGACAGGTCACAAGATGAATTCCCCAGGAGAAGCTGGCTGGCTGAAGTAGAGATGGGAATTCTTCCTTCTGACTGCTAAAATCGTCAGTTTTCCCTTTAAGGCTTCAACTGATTGGATGAGATTTCTCTCATTGCTAAAGGCAATCTCCTTTGTTGATTGTAAGTGTAATCAGCCATAGATGCAATCAACTGACAAAGGATATAAATCCACAAAATACCCTCGCAGTAGCAATCAGGCCAGTGCTTGCTTGATCAAACAACTGTAACCATAACCTAGCCAAGTTGACACATGAGATTAACCATCACAGTGGGTCTGCCTCAGACTCAGTGTGGCTGTAAAGCACTATAGAGTTAAACAAAAGTTTTCAGTAACATTCTAAAATGTTGCCAGGAAGGGTTAATCCAAAGGGAAAAACAATCTATCATCAGATAAGTTTGGAAAATCCTGGGCTAAACTAATTTAGACTTCTTTCTTTACTGCAGGGTTTGTCAGGTCCTTTAGTATGTTCATATGAACTGTGAGTCTCCAAGAGGGAACTGTATTTTTAAGTTTTTTCCCAAAGATATTTTCGTATGCAATCCTTTGGGTTTTTACTTTCAGGATTAATGTTCAAAGGAATAAATTTGGGGCAAGGCTCTTCTAGAATCCTGATTTACAGATCCAGTTCATCCAGATACCACAGATACTGAAAGTCATCTTTCAAAGCATTCTTTGAGTTCTTTCCAGATTAGTCCCACTGTTTCTCAACAAGCCAGAAGAGTTGGTTCAGAAGCCCAAAAAATATGTACTATAACCTAAATATTCAGATAAATGATGGGGAGCAGAGGAGGATTGGGGAGCAGAAGAGGATTGGGGTATAAAGAGGAAAACTTATATTTACTTGCGCTCCAGAGTATCATGAAGTTTCTTCTTTGGTTGCAATTAATTAAAATAACCAGAGTGGTTTGATTGGACAAAATGTTTATTTCCTAGGAGGATACAGGTCTTTCTCTTGAATCAAAGGGTACATGACTTTGGGCCTCAAGAACACATTGGAACCATCAAAGCTCCCTGACCTCAATTCTCCACAATGCCCCCTTCATTCTTATCTCTCCCTTTATTTGCTTCTTGGTTCACAAGATGGAAAATATGTTGACCAACAGTTCAGTGTTTCATATCACTGTCCAGTCCCCTGCAGACTCAATTGACTCAATTCTAAATTCCTCAGTGCTTTTCATTTCCTAGGGCTGCCATAACAATTTAACACAAACATGGTAGCTTAAAACAGTAGAAATTATTCTCTCACAGTTCTGGAAGTCAGAAGTCCGAAACAAGGTGTCAGCAGGGTCATGTTCCCTCTGAAGGCTCTAGGAAAGGATGCTTCCTTTGCCTATTCCAGCTTCGTGGCCCTGGGCATTCACTGGTTTGGGGCAGCCTAACTCCCATCTCTGCCAACCCCCATTTTCACATGGCTTTCTCTGTGCACTTTTCTGCATCTTCTCCTCTTCTTATAGAACACCATTTATTGGATTTAGGACCCACATTAAATCCAGGATGATTTCATCTTGAGATTCTTACCTAATTACATCTATAAAGACCATATTTCCAAGCATGGTCCCATTCTGAAGTTCTGAATGAACATGAATTTAGGGTTTGGAGATACTATTCAACCTGCTACACTCAGTAAGGAATTTTGATCAGGCTACTAGATATTTATGAGGTCAATGGGTAGATCACATCATAAGTCATTCATATTTCCACCATATGGATGGAGGTGTGCATTAAGGACAGTTTTATAAAGGTAGGGATCATCTAAAAGATGTCTGGTCAAATCCAAGAATTTTGTATGTTTGGTTGTTAAGAACTTCCTTGCTTTCTATGTAAATAAGGAAATATAATTTTTGTGATGATGCAAGAGCTTTCAGTTCCTTAGAATCATGATCCAGAACACCCGCTCTCCTCTAGTGACTTATAGATATTTCATTTAAAGGGATAATGCTGACTGTGACAGTCAGCTATGAAATTTATTTTACCCAAGTAACACGAGAGGATCTTGCATTTTTTAAAAGATTCATTTCTTTCCTTTAAAATTTGAGTTCATGAAGGGAAACTTGGTTACTTAACAGTAGCTGGGGGGTGAGGGGTGGTTAGGGAGGACTGGTTATTTGAGGCTTCACTGTGCTGGATTTCAATTGTCTTCAACTATTTCATCCTCCATATTTAATGCCATCATTTTCAAAATGGATTGACTTCAGTATTTTTCTCTTGCTTTGGAGATTTTGCACATTGGCCCAAATGGGTTTTCATTTTCCATTTTAATTTATACAGTATAAATATGATGCTGGACTTCTTTGGAATTAAGTTTCTCTGTGCAGATGTTTCTTGAAAGCCTTTTCAATTCATAGTGTTGGTTAAAATTTTTTTTATTAGCCTGGCTGCCTGCCAGGGGAAAAAATGTCCTATTCCATTTTGCATAGAACTGTAAGATTTTCTCTTTCCCTGTTCTCTCCCCACCCCCACCTACAGGATTATTAGGATTAAAGATGTCATAGTGACATCTTGTGGTCAACCACCAGAGACACAGCAAAACAGTGGTCATGGTGGGATGACAGAAGTGACCTAGTTCATTCCCCTACAAGTATTTCTTGATTTACTTCATTTACTTTTTATTGGTTTGGCTCAAATTGCTCCAGATGTCCAGGTTGTTTTGCTTTGTGGAAAATATTCAACTTTACCCCCTTAGAAAGGATAAACACGCTGTAATTTGGAAAGGAAAGGAGGGACATAACACTTGCTTTTGACTTTTTGTTGGACTCATAAAAACAGTGTTGCATAAGTTGCTCAGTATTAACTCTGAAAAATATCCACACCATTTCCCTAAAAAAGTGACAGGAAACAATAACCCTAAATGTGGTTTCATTCATTATTTTAATTCTGAACTTTGAGAAATCAAACGATGGTTTTGGTTTGTTTACTTCATTTTATTTCGTGTTTAAGTGAAAATGTATAAAAAACAACCTTCTAATCTTTATCCCCTCTCCCTATCTTGTGTCAACGGAGATAAAATCTTTTTGCATCATTCATGGCCTTTAAAAGAAAAACGTATAAACTATTATGCAACAATTAAAAATTATGATTACCAAAACTTTCACATAACAGAAGAAAATGATGTAATGCTAAAGCAAGACACCAAATTATATATAAGGCATGATCCTATGTACATATCAATATGACTACACATGCATATATACATACACATACATGGATGTAGAGATCTACACAATTATAGATGAAAATGTCAATGTCAGTTTCTCTGTTCATGTGGATGAGGGTGGAGACACAGAAAATAGTCCACAAGGAAATTTACATACTAATAAGCATTTTCTCTGTTTCATGGCATTATAACTAATATTTATTTTCTTATATTCTCTGTTTTCTCAAATGATCATATATTAAAATCATAATCAGGAAAAAATGCTAAGCTTTTTTTTTTAATGGCTCAAATTTCTATTTGTTTATATGTAAAATAGCCCAACAAGGGGACGATGAAACAGGAACATGAAAAAAACACTGCAAAAGTGATATGCATAACAATGTATTGAAATGAGAGAAACTGAGTGAACACTGACCAAAGTAATCATTTATGAAGAATCAAAATGCTTGGAATTCTAGAAACACAAATGCCCGACCTCTTCAGTATCTTTTTGTAGCGCTGAGAGGGTGAGAATAGGAGGAGATCTCTCTGTGGTGTGTGGGCCACTGTAGGAGAGGTTTGCCAAAGCCTTCTGGGAAATTGTGAAGCAGTTCAAGTTTGTCTTTGGTGCATCTAACTACTTATTCAGTACTTGATGTATGCTAGATACTGCGCTAGAATTTTGGCATGTATGAATTCTCATACTTAGAATTCTACAATGTACATATACAAGTGAGAAAACAGAGTTAGAAAAATTAAGGTTCAAATCACACAACTGGAAGATGGCAGAGTTTGATGGCAGAAACTCAATTTCATCAGTCTCCAAAGCCCATGCTCTTTACGCTATACCTGCATCTCACCACCTTATGTCAGTGTATGAAATACCCCATACACACCTTTAGTGACCCAGATATCCAGAAGCATAAGACCAGGAAATCCACTGGGGGGAGAAATACCTGCCAGGTGTTCCTCAAATTCCACTGTTATGGAAGGCACTTTTTTCTACCTATTCTTCCTGCAGGGACAGGGAGAGGTTTTCTGCTCGACTCCCCAGGAGAGAGTGGTACTGAAGTAAACTCACTCATCCCCATAGGCAGGGTAGAGTTATATCTCGTTGATGATATTTGTGAGTCTGACATCCATTGGCTCACACTAGCCAAGGGACAGGACCACAGCATTATAAAATTGTCATCCCCTCTAAGTTCATCAATAAGTGCAATATGATATCAATAAAATATTAACTTTTTAAATTAAATAATTTGATTCTAAAGTTTAAATGGAAAAATAAACAAGCAAAAGTGACCAAGAAAATTCTGAAAAGAAGAATCACCAGATTATTTTCCAAACCAGAAAAGAAAGCAATGTATAAAGCTATAATGATTAGAAATATGTGGCACTAATACATGAATAGACAGAGAGATAAATAACGGAAGAGAGTAGAAAGTCTAGAAATGGACCCAAGGACATATGGAAATTTACTATGCAATAAAGATTTAGTATATATTTAAAAAGTAGAATCTCAAATTGATGGAGGAAGATAGGTTATTCAATAAAACATTGAGATTAAGAGCATGTTTTTTGCTGGGATACATACCTTAATCTACCACACCGTGTTTGGCTGTGTGATCCATTTATTTCTCACCACAGGCCTCTACTTCCAGAGGCAGTTGGGAAGTTCTCCCCAGTGCACCCCACTCATCTGTACCCCTCAGAAGATTGTTACAACAATGCCCGAATCTCACCTACCTGTGGGCCACACAGCCCTTTGCAATGTGCCTTTGTTGCTCCTCCCAGCCATCAAGAGATGGAGTATATTTCCTGCCTCTTGATTTTAAGCTGGCCTTATGACTTAAAGGGACATTGTGCGATTTCCAAAGCTGGGCCGTAAGGGGCCTTGAAGCTTCCACTTTAGCTCTCTCAGAATCCTGACACCACTTATACGTGAAGAAGCCGGAGATGAAAGACCTCATAGAGACCAATCATCCCAACCATCCCAGCTGACTCCAGCCTCCCCAGATGAATGCAATCATACGAATGAGCCCCGACAGAAGAAACACCATGCTCTAAAGGATGAGAAATGATAAGTAGTTGTTTTAAGCCACTACCTTTTGAAATGATTTGTTACATAGCAATGTATAAATGATATACCTCTAATGGCCTGGTATTGTAAATTTGGATTTATGTGTCAGCTTCTCCCATGAGCTACTTGAGAGCAGGGATCATTTTGCATGGCTCATTTCTATATCCCCAGAGCTTACTCCCTAAGTTGTGAGCATGTACTATGTACCAGGAATTATGCTAGTTTCAAGGCATATGGATATATAAGATAATATAGGTAAAATTTTTAGCATGGGGCCTAACATATAGTGAGGACTTAACAATTATTTAAATGTTTTATTAATAAATAATATTATTACTATAAGAAGCTTATCTTCTATGTTGTCACTATGAGCTCCCTCTGGCAGGATATCTCATTGACACCAGAAATAAACGAACCGGACAAACCTCACTAAAGGACCATTAGTGCCAACAGGACCTGAAAGCTACTTTTCCAAAGATGGCCAGGTGAAAGATTACATTTGTTGGGATGCCCTCAGCTGAGGGGAAAAACTGATCTAAAGGTTCAATCCTGGCTGCATAGTAAACTCTTGGGGAGAAATTAAAGCACAACATTGTTTTAATTAGTCGGGAATGGGGTGTAGGAATCGGTACTTCTCAAACTCCACCTTCATCTCCTGTGTGGCTTATTCAGCTCTGTCCTCCCAGTGCCTAGCAGGCACACACTAAGCATTAGTTAAATGAATAAACTCTGGTCAAGTAGTAGCCAATAAAACAAGAGCAGCACATGCAGGCATTTCGATCTCCTCAGACGCTGGACAAAAAGGAAGCTGCATCCAGTCAGCCGGTCTAGAGCCCCACACAACGGAGCACTATAAATAGCAGCCCGGGATCACATGAGGGCTATGTAATGTAAGGTTCAGAGAACACGGCTGCCTTTATCATTCAGGCTTAAGTTGCCCTGAAATGGAAACTCAGCTGATGCCCTATGTATTAGTTTCTCCAAAAGATTAAAACCTCCCTGCATTTGTCCAGGCCATCTATTGGCCCATATCTGAGGCAGGTTGCCAGTGCCCTTCCTGCTACGGAATCCCTGCTGTCTTTCCAGATAACAAGTAAGCAATTTCAGCAGAATTATTTTTATTTGCAAAGATAAGACCAGAACTTGCCCAGATGCAAGTGAAAAGGCCGTTCATATCAGCATTTCTGACCCTCGGGGGTACAGGGACATAGAGTCAGGTGGGAAGACAGACCGTCCTAGTGTGCACCCATCCCGGGACGCACCCTGCTCCTTCCTCCCGCGCAAATTTCCTGATGGTCTGACAACCTTTTGTGAAACCCCCGGACCCTCTCTGTGTCAATTAACTATATTATAAGGGGTTTGTCATCCTCTGCAAAATGATAGGGCACCCGCTCTGTCTGGGAAAGAGATACCAGAGCTAAATCTGAATGGACCACTGACTCAGAGGTTGGTAAAGGGAGACTTTGAAATAAATGTTTCTGCAAGCACAAGGGTGCATTGTGGCCGTGATTATTACTCTTGTTCTCCCTTTCTTCCCCTACGCACTGCTAGCCTTCATTTCCCAGCTTCACTAACATGTGACTGTGTTCTAGCCAGGGGTACAATGAGCAAAAGTGTGCCATGCACAGACATGGCCAAACACATTCTCCATATTTTATCATATCCTGAATGGCTGGAATGGAGACAATTTCCAGGGCAATTCTGGAAACCATGGGTTGAAGATGGTAGAGCATTGAAAGTCTGTGCCCCTGAGTTACTGCCTGAAGGAGAATCATTCTCCCGTTCTTTTTACTGCCCATTGCTGTCCAAAGAGCAAGAAATAAACTTCCATTGTGTTTGAGCATACGGTTTAGGGTCTATTTCTCAGAGCAATTAGCCTTCTCTATCTAGTTATATATGTCATTTATATAGCATTATAATTCAGCATCAAGGACAAGGGTCCTAATTTGCTTTGGAAGAAAAGATTCCCCAGAATGTCCTACCCAAAATTGAAATTGGTATTTTTATCAACTTGATCATATATCAAGGAGATAAAAATGCATCGGTCTTTAAATGTATTTTTAAACTTCTTATTGTAGTAATACCTATACAGATCAATTTAAAAACATCACAATCCACTTTCCCTACTTAAGTACTTTTTGAATTGTCATAGATTAGTATTTCTTTCAGGGAAATACAACCTATATTTTGCAGAAGCTCTCAGTGATGACTTCATCAAGGTGAAGATGGGGCAGAATGGAGAAAAAGGAAATAAAAATCAGATGAAAGTGAAAAATAACCTTCAGCTGAGAATTCAACTATAGGCAAGAAGTAGGCAAAGAGTGTTCAATGGACAGACACTGAGTTAATGAGAAGAAGTTATACTTTTCAGTGAAGATGGTAGAATGTTCTCTGAAATGATAAGTGAAGTACTCTGCTGGACATCTATTGCCAAATATCTGACAGTAGAAGATATGAGAACTTGCGGCGCCAACTAACTACTCCTCCAACTTCAGTAGAAATGGGGCAAGACCTGACAGGGAGTGATAAAGTATGATAGCACTTACTTGGGAAAATGGATGAAAAGTAACTCTGGAGAAGAGCTCCAATATAAATAAACCTAAAAATTTATTCTCCAAGTGTGAGAAATAAGTAAGTTCTTAAAACTCAGAGTCCTAACAACAAGGGCTTGGCATTGTCAGCTAAGAAACAACCTATCCTTCCTCTGTGTTAGAGAGAAGATTTGGTACAGTCTGGAGGACCTTATTTGAACTTTGCCACTCTAGAAACCTCATATCATCTCTTCCTCAGCCATCAGACAAATATGAACCCAGTGACTTTGGAAAGTTTCCTGAATGAGCCTTTCAGAAGAGTGTTATATACTGTTCAGGAAAGAGAGGTGGTTTAGCTGTGGCTTTTTAGCAGTGGATCCCAAATTCTTGGCTGCCCACTTCATCAGTAAAATACTATTGACTTCCAGGAAGATGGCGTACTAGAAAGACACGGGACTCTCTTCTCTCCCAGAAAACCAGCTAAAAGACAGGCAGAAATGGCCAGGAAAAAAATCTTCTAGGATTTAGGACACTAGGGAGAGGCTGGACACCACCCAGAAGAGAGAAGGAGAGGGAAAGAATTGCTACAGCAAAACTGTGAGTTAAAAGCAACAGCTAGGGAAGCAGATGTGGCTCAAGTGATTGAGCACCTGCTTCCCACATGGAAGATCCCAGGTTTGGTTCCTGGTGCCTCCTAAAAAAAAAAAAAAACACAAACAATCAAGAAAAACCAACTCAGGGGAGCTGATGTGACTTGGTTGTTGAGTGCCAACTTTCCACATATGAGGTCCTGGGTTCAATCCCAGGCCCTGGTACCTAGAAAGAAAAAAAAAAAAAAAAATACATTGCTTGGCACATCTCACTCTGCAGCATGCCTGTGGTCCATGCCTTGGACTGTACTTTTCTGATTTTCTTGTTTCTTAATAAACTCTTTACTCCCTTGCCTAAAAAAACAAAACAAAAAAACCCAGCAGCTGCAACTGCCGCATCGTCCCACACCCTACAGATACTTGAATTCTCAGGCCTCTGGGCCATTGGCTACAGACAAAGAGGCCCCAGGGTTCCACGTCCTCAGGAAGGGGGAGAGAGAGGGACACAGTCTAAGGTTAACTCAGCTTTTTACCCACAAACTTGGTCTGCTGCGTCCCAAGAGACTTTGCAGCTGGGTGGGGCCACATCATTGCCTTGGAAGCCGGCAAGGGACTAAAGAGATCCAACCCATTCAATCTCCCTCTCTATGACTGGGACTGGTTGTTGAAGATGCAGAGGGGAGTGGAATTATTCCCTACCCAGGAAAAGGGAGAGGGCAGTGGAGAACTGCCTCTGAGGAAGTTTGAATTCTGAGGCTTTTAGCCTCCATACAGGATCGGCTATCACATTGATTCCATTGCTGTTGCAGCAAACACACCAGGCTTTGAACTGAGAGGGTGGCTGAAGAAACTAAATGTAAATAAGAGACACATTTTCCAGCCTTTACACCCTGCCTCACCAAGGCCCTTGGAAGTGGGTATGCAACCCATTACTGGGTCCAGGGTCCAGATTTGAGCAACTAAAGGGTCAATCCTAAAGACCCAGAACAGGTTAAATGAGGAATCAAAGAACAGCAGTAGGGAAGCGGCTGTGGCTCAATCAGTAGGGCTCCCGTTTACCATATGGGAGGCCCCGGGTTCGGTTCCCGGGGCCTCCTGGTGAAGGCAAGCCCGCCCGCACAGCGTGGTTAGCTGACCCAGCGAGCACAAGCAGCAAGGGGGGGGATAAATAAATAAATAAATAAAATCTTTAAAAAAAAAAAAAGAACAGCAGTAACACACAGCCTCCTCCCACTAAACCCCTACAAAAGAGAGAGAAATTGAGCATCTGAGTAAATTCACCATCATAATCAGATGCCTATAAATTAGCAAACAATTACAAGCCATACCAAGAAAATGGAAGAAATGGTCCAAGAAAAGGAATATATCAAAGACCCAGAAGAGACACAGGATTTGAGACAACTAATCACCGATATGCACACAAATTTCCAAAATCAAATTAATGAGTTGAAAGACAATGTGGCTAAAGAGATAAAGGACATCAGGAAGACACTAAGCAAACACAAAGAAGAATTTGAAAACCTGAATAGAAAACTAACAGAACTCATGGGAATGAAAGACACAATAGGTGAGATCAAAGCACATTAGAGGTAGGAAGATGGCAATGGATAACAGGCAGAGCTGAATACACTCACAAAAACAATGGAGAAAGAGCCAAATGCTGTCTGAGGGACCTGCTTTGGGGGTCAGCAGACCAGGACAGTGCTATACAACTCCCAGGAGGGTGAGGGACAGAGAGAGAAAGAAGCCCAAATGACAAATGTGAGTTACCAAGCTCCCATGGCTTCCAGGAAGGGCTCCCTTCCCCCAACCCCAAGATATTAAGCCCGGGTAAAACACCTGGCTCACGGCAGCTGACTGAGAGGGGAAGAGACATCTTCTTCCCTGTCAGCTGTTTCAAGGGAAAAGGGAGGCAATGTCTGGGTGCTTTTCTGCAGTGAATTCAGCCAGCAGATCCTGCTTTGAATCTCAGATCTACAGATTCAACTCAAGAACACAGGAAAGTCGAGACTGAAACACCTCTGTGGAAAGGTACTCTGACTATTGCCATCTGCTGGCCGGACTGGAAATTGCATGGACAAAAGCTGTTCCCGCTCTCTGTATCCAACTTCTGGGAGAAAATCTGTGCCCCATCAATGAGACCCTGGCCTGATTTTGAAAACTTAAGCTGGGAAATTTTGAAGACTGAGAATAAGTTGAACCAAATATAAAAAAAGAGCTGTGAAAAAAAATAGGCAAGAGAGAGAAATTAGTCATCAGAGTAAATTTACCAACATATTCAGATGCCTAGACATCAGTAAAATATTACAAGCCATACTAGGTAACAGGAAGAGATGGCCAAGCCAAAAGAACTAACCAAATATCCTGAAGAGATACAGGATTTAATGCAATTAATCAGTGATAATCACACAGCTCTTCTAAATCACTTCAAAGAATTTAAAGAAAATATGACCAAAGAAATAAAGGATATCAAGAAGACACTGGGAGAGCATAAAGAACAATTTGAAAACCTGCAAAGAAAAGTAACAGACCTTATCAGAATGAAAGACATGATGGATGAGATTAAAAATACATTAGAGGCACACAAGAGCAGATTCTTGACTTGCTTGAAAACAGAATTAGTGATTTTGAATACAGAACATCTGAACTGGAAAAGACAGGAGAACAGAAAGAGAAGAAAATGGAAAAGATGGAACAGAGTCTCAGGGAATTGAATGACAATGTGAAACACACAAACATTTGCATTATTGGTATCCCAGAAGGAGAAGAGAATGGAAAAGGGGCAGAAAAAATATTTGAGGAAATAATGACTGAAAACTTCCCAACCCTTATGAAGGACATAAATAACAATATCTAAGAAGGACAACACATTACATTTAATTGAGAAATGTATATATTTATTCAACTGTGTTTACTTTTTAGTTTTTAATTGCTTATGTTTTCAATTATTAAATGTACAAAATAAAGTTAAAAAAAAAAAAAAAGAAGAAGGACAACACACTCAAAACAGAATAAATCTGAATAGACCTACCCCGAGATACCTACTATTTAGAATGACAAATATCAGAGATAAAGAGAGGATTCTGAAAGCAGAAAGAGAAAAGCAAACCATCACATACAAGGAAAACTCAATAAGATTAGGTGCCAACCTCTCATCAGAAACCATCAAAGAGAAAAGAAAGTGGTGTGATGTATTTAAGGTACTGAAAGAGAAAAACTGCCAGCCAAGAATTCTGTATCCAGCAAAGCTGTCCTTCAAAAATAAGGACAAGTTCAACATCTTTAGAGACAAACAAAAACTGATAGAATATGTTACAAAAAGACCAGCTTTGCAAGGATACTAAAGGGGGTGCTACAGCCTGAAAGGGAAAAACAAGGGTGAGAGATTTGGAGAAGAGTTTAGAAATGAAGATTATTAGAAAGGGTAAATGAAAGGATAAGAAGACAGACAATAGAACAATATGACAACAGAGAGCCAAAGGACAATATGGAGGAAGTAAGTAATGCCTTTACAATAATAACACTGAATGTTAATGAATTGAACTCTCAATCAAAATACATAGACTAATAGAATAGATTAAAAAAAATATGAGCCATCTATATGTTGTCTACAAGAGACCCATCTCAGACATAAGACATAACCATGTTTAAAAAATGTATTCCATGGAAATATTAACCAAAAAAGAGCTGTAGTAGAACAGATAAATGTAAGATAACAACATGAGAGTATATGAACAATAACTACTCAGTGCAACTGGCAAATTGTTCCTGTGATCAGTATTTTGTAATTTTTTTTCATATAATATAAACCCTTGTTTTTAATTGAGGAGGACTGGAGAAGAGATATATTTTTGGATACTTCATTTTTCTTTAACCATATCTTATTCATACTCTTTAATTAAAATAATCTATCTGGATCAAAAATGATTTAGCATGATTACAGTGGAACAAGATTTTAAGCTTTTCTGTCCCTAAAATTATCAGTTGGCAAATTGTTATGTGCTGTAATTCATTCCAATAAGATGTGAAGAATTCCCAAATAGAAATTTGATTATCTAGAAAGAATAATGGCCTAAATGGAAATTAAGTAACTAAACCAAAAATGTATTTCATTCTTAGAGATTATTATGTCCAATAGTTAGAGCTGCAATATAAAAATTAGAATTATGTTATAATTAATTTGAATTATATTTGAATTATTATTTACATTTATAAAAATTTGTTGCTATGCTGTCTTTTTTTATAAGTGATTATATTACATCAAACCTGGCCTTGCACTCACTTTTAAAATTTGTAATTTCTTTCAATCTATTTTTCTATTTATTTTACAAAAAGGGACTTTTTAACAGCTTTTTTAAAAAGCCATTGATTATGCACTTTGGAGAGATCATATGGTATGTGACTGTATCTCAATAAAACTACTTAATAAATAAATAAATAAATAAATAAATAAATGTGCAAGAATAGCTAGAAATAGCAGCTATGTACAGTAGGGGAAACAGAGAGATTGAGAGGTTAGGAATTTCCTTGTTTGTTTGTCTGTTTGTTTGGGTTTTTTTTGGTTATTATTATTATTGAAATAATGAAAATGCTTTATTAACGATTGAAGTGATGAATGCACAACTATGTGATTATACCAAATACCATTGGTTGCACACTTTGGATAAACTGTATGATTTAATATGTATCAATAAAACCGATTTGTTTGAAAAGCACATTAGGGGATACAACAGCAGACTCAAAATGATAGAAGAAAGAATAAATGATACAGATGACAGAACAGCTGAAATTGAAGAAAGAAAAGAACAGAGAGAGAAAAGAATGGAAAAAAATTGAGCAGGGGTTAAGGTAGTTGAACAATAACATGAAATGCAACAACATAACTGTCATGGGAGTTCCAGAAGCAGAAGAGAAGGGAACAGGGGTAGAAAGAGTAGTTAAGGAAATAATGGCTGAAAACTTCCCAACTCTCATGAAAGAAATGAACTTACATATCCAAGAAGTGCAGTGTACCCCGATCAGAATAAATCCAAATCAGCCTACTCTAAGACATATACTACTCAGAATGTCAATCATCAAAGATAAAGAGAAAATTATGAGAGCAGCAATGGAGAAGCAAACCATCATATATAAGGGATTCCAAGTAACATTTAGTGGGAATTTCTCATCAAAAACCATGGAAGATACAAATATTCTCGCTGTCCTGATTTTGTGATAATCAGGGTGGGCTAGACATGCACTATATTAGAAACCATGCATGTGTCCCCAGACCTGGTTTTTCTCTCTGGGTCTGGTTTTTGGAATGCTGGTGATAAACTAAGCCTGATTTGTTGTATGGTCATCCTGTATGGGGGAAGACACTGGGAGAGCAGTGTCATGGTCAACCTTGGGAGATATAGCAGGGAGACAGATGTGGCTTTGGTGGTTGGGCATCCATCTCCCATGTGGAGGGACCTGAGTTCAATCCCCGGGACCTCCCGGTAAAAATTAAGAAAAAGAAAAATATAGAAGGTGCATGAGCCACCAGGCCTTGTGTGCAGGTATGCCACCAGGACTCGCGAGTGGGTGAGCCGCCAGGCCCCATGCGCGGGTGTGCTGCCATGCCCTGCGAGCCACACAACAGGATGATGACATAACGGGAGAGTGACACAAGGGAGAGCCAAGACAAGACGCACCAAAAAACCAGGAACTAGGGTGGTGCAGGCGGTAGGGCACCTCTCTCCCACATTGGAGGTTCCGAGGATCAAATCCCAGTGAAGACAGGAGGAGAGGGATGAGAAGAGAGGGCAGGAGGCAGATACAGAGAGTTGTCCAGCAAATGGACACAGAAACAGCAAAAATAGGGGAGGGGGAAGGGAGGAGGGGGGAAGGGGGTAAAAATGGATAAAAGTAAATAAATAAATAAATAAATCTTTTTAAAAATGTATAAGGGAGGAAGATACAGACTATAGTTAGTAGCAATACTTTGACGATGCTCTTCCATGATTTGTTAACAAATGTTTCACAACAATGTAGGGTGTTTGTCGGGGGGGTGATATGTGGGAGCCCTGTATGATGTTATGCATGTTTGTTTTGGAAGATCACGATGTTTACTGAACACTTATAGTTTATGTATGTTCATGTATGAATGATATACTTCAATAAATTGTTTAAATTAAAAAAAAAAAAAACCATGGAGGAAAGAAAATAAGACAAAAAAAAAAATACCAAATAAAAGATAACAAAAAATAAACAAACAAACAAACAAAAAAGAAAGCATGGAGGTGAGAAGGCAGTGGTATGGTACAATTAGGATACTGAAAGAGAAAAACTGCCAGCCTGGAATTCTTTATCCAGCAAAATTGTCTTCAAATATGAGGGTGAGTTTAAAATATTCATAAATGAACAGAAACTAAGAGAGTTTGTAAAAAAAAAAAAAAAAAGAATCCACCTTTGCAGAAAATATTAAAGGAAGCCTTATAGCCTGAAAGAAAAAGACAGGAGAGAGAGACTGGGAGGAAAGTATAGAAGAAAGAGTAGCAGAAAGGATAACCAAAAGAGTAAAAAGACAAATGAAAATAAGATATGACATATGAAAACCAAAGAATAAAATGGTGGAAGTAAATTATGCATTTACAATAATATGAATGTGAATGTATTAAACTCCCCAATCAAAAGATATAGGCTGACAGAATGGATAAAAATAAACAACATGAGTCATCCATATGCTGCCTACAAGAGACTCACCTTAGACCCAGAAATACAAACTGGCTAAAAGTGAAAGATTGAAAAAAGATACTCCGTGCAAAGAATAACCAAAAAAGAGCAGGGGTCGCTATACTAATATTGGACAAAACAGACGTTAAATGCAAAAAAAGTTATAAGAGCTACAGAAGGCCATTATATATTAATAAAAGGGAAAATCCACTAGGAAGAAATAACAGTCATAAATATCTATGCACCTAACCGGGTGCCCCAAAATACATGAGACAAATTCCGGCATTACTGAAGGGAAAAATAGACATCTCTACAATAATAGTTGGACACTTCAACATGCTACTCACATCATTAGATAGAACAACTAGACAGAAGATCAACAAGGAAACAGAGAACTTGAACAATATGATAAACATGCTAGACCTAACAGACATATAAAGAATGTTGCACCCAAATCCAGTGGGTTATATATTCTTTTCATGGATCTTTCTCCAGAATAGACCAATGTGAGGTCACAAGGTAGGTCACAACAAATATAAAAAGATTAAAATTATACAAAGCACCTTCTCAGATCATAATGGAATGAAAACGGAAATCAGTAATAGACAAGAAGAGGTAAAATCACAAATGTGAACAACACACTCATGAATAATTAGTGTGTCAAAGAAGAAATTGTAACTGAAAGTAGTAAATATATTGAGCCAAATGAAAATGAGAACACAACTTATCAAAATTTATGGGATACAGTGAAGGTAGGACTGAGAGGCAAATTTATTACCCTAAATGCCTATATTAAAAAATAAGAAAGAGTTAAAATCAAAGATCTAATTGAACAACTGGAGAAACTAGAAAATGAACAGAAAACCATTCCCAAAGTAAGCTTAAAGAAACATTAGAGCAAAAATAAATGAAATTAAGAACCAAAAAAACCAATAGAGAAAATCAACAAAAACAAAAGCTGGTTCTTTGAAATGATCAATAAAATTGACAAACTCTTAGCTAGAATAACAAAGGAAAAAAGAAAGAAGACACAAATAAATAAAAACAGAAATGAAAGAGGCGAAGTTAAAACTGATCCCAAAGTAATAAAAAGGATCATAAGAGGATGTTGCAGTTGGCCAATTTGATGTAATCATGAATTCCAAAAATATAACTGGATCATGCTTGTAAACTGATCTGTTAATCTGGGCATGATTAAGTTATGATTAGGGCATTGACTGGGCCACGTCAGTAGGGCGTTGAGCCCCACCCCTTGGTGGGTAGGGAATCAAATATAAAAGGCAAGGCAAAGAACAGAGTTGAAACAGTTTTTGAGAAGCAGTTTTGATGTTGGAAAGAAGGCCCCAGGAGAAGAGAAGTGAGCCGTTCGCCTGATCATCTACAGCTGACCTTGTGAAGGAAACAGGAGCTAAGCCAGGAGAGAAACGCAATTCTGGGAAGAGAGGAACCCCAGAAGCCTGAACCCTGGCAAACACCAGCAGCTGTCTTGCTCCAACACATGGCAATGGACTTTGGTGAGAGAAGAAACGTAACGCTTTATGGCCTGGTATCTGTGGACTTCTACCCCAAATAAATACCCTTTATAAAGACCAACCCATTTTTGGTATTTCACATTAGTACCCCTTTGGCTGACTAATACAGAGGATATTGTGAGAAACTGTATGCCAACAAACTAGACAACCTAGATGAAATGAACAAATTCCTAGAAACACACAAATAACCTACACTGACACCATAAGAAATACAAGAACTTAACAAACCAATCACACTTACAGAGATTGACTCAGTCATCAGAAATCTCCCAACAAAGAAAAGTCTAGGGCCAGATGGCTTCATAGGTGAATTCTATCAAGCATTGAGAAGATTTAACACCAATCCTGTTTAAACTCTTCCAAAAAATTGAAGAAGAGGGAAAATTACCCAACACATTTTATGAAGACAACATCAGTTTAATACCAAAGCCAGATAAAGACACTACAAGAAAAGAAAATTACAGACCAATTTCTCTAATGAACATAGATGCAAAAATTCTCATCAAAATACTGGCAATTAGAATTCAACAGCATATCAAAAGATTTATACACCACAACCAAGTGGGATTTATTCCTAGTATGTAAGAGTGGTTCAACCTAAGAAAATTAATTAATGTAATACACCACATTAATAAATTAAAGAAAAAAAAAAACACATGATCTTCTCAATCGATGCAGAAAAGGCATGTGACAAAATCCAGCATTCTTTCTTGATAAAAACACTTCAAAAGATAGGAATTAAAAAAAAAAAAAAAAAAGATAGAATTGAAAGAAAATTCCTCAACATGATAAAGGGCATATATGAAAAACCCACAACCAAAATCATACTCAAGCGGAAAAAATGAAAGCTTTTTCTCTACGATCAGGAACAAGACAGGGAAGCAGCAGTGGCTCAATTGGTTGGGCTCCCGTTTACCATATGGGAGGCCCCAGGTTCGGTTCCCTGGGCTTCCTGGTGAAGGCAAGCCAGCCCATGCGGCGCGGTGAGCAAGCTGGCACAAGATGACACAGCAAAGGGAGACAAGTGGACACCGAGGAATGCACAGCAGATGGACACAATGAACACAAGCAGCGGGGGATAAATAAATAAAATCTTTAAAAAAAAAAAAAAAAAAAAGGAACAAGACAAGCATCCCCACTGTCACCATTGTTATTCAACATTGTGCTAGAAGTTCTAGCTAGAGCAATTAGACAAGGAAAAATAAATAAATAAAAGGCATCCAAACAGGAAAAGAGGAAGTAAAACTATTCATGGATGACATGATCCTGTATTTAGAAAATTCTGTAATGTCTATGACAAAGCTTCTTGAGTGAATAAACAATTTCAGCAAATTGGCAAGAACAAGATCAACACATAAAAATCAGTAATGTTTCTGTACCCTAGTATTGAACAATCTGAGGAGGAACTCATGGGGGGAAATTCCATTTACAATAGCAACAAAAAGACTCAAATACCTAGGAATCAATTTCACCACAGAAGTATAGGACCTATACACAGAAAACTAAAAAATAATGCTAAAAGAAATCAAAGAAGACCTAAACAAATGGAAAGACATTCCATGTTTGTGGATTGGAAGACTGAATTTCATGAAGATGTCAATCCTACTCAAACTGATTTATAGATTCAATGCAATACCAACCAAAATTCCAACCACCTACTTTACAGAAATAGAAAAGGCAATTACCAAATTCATTTGGAAGGGAAAGTACACCCAAATAGCCAAAAGCATTCTAAAAAAGAATAGCAACATGGGAGGTATTACATTGCAATGGCCTCAAAACATATTACAAATCTACAATGGTCAAAAGAGCATGGTTTAGGCACAAAGATAGAAACATCAATCACTGGAATAGAATGAGAGTCCAGAAATAAAACCTCACCTCTATGGCCAAATGGTTTTCAACAAACCTACCAAAGCCATGTTAACGGGACAAAACAATCTCTTCAACAAATGGTCCTGAGAGAACTGGATAACCATAACCAAAAAAATGAAAGAGGACCCCTATCTAACTCCCTATACAAGAATCAACTAAAATTGGATCAAAGACCTAAATATAAAAGGCAGGACCATAAAACTACTAGGAGAAAATGTAGGGAAACATTTTAAAGACTGTGTGGTAGGTGGAGGTTTCCTGGACCTTACACCCAAATCATGTGCAACAAAAGAAAAAATAAATAAATGGGACCTCCTCAAAATTAAACACTTTTGCCCCTCAAAGGCTTTGTCAATAGAGTAAAAAGGCAGCCAACTCAATTGGAGAAAATAATTGGAACTCACATATCTAATAAGGGCTTAATATCCATTATATATAAAGAGATGCTACAACTCAGCAATAAAAAGATAAATGACCTGTTTTAAAAATGGACAAAAGACTTGAATAGACATTTGTCCAAAGAAGAAATAAAAATGGCAAAAAAAAAAAAAAAAAAAAACACATGAGGAAATGTTCAACATCACTAGCAATTAGGGAAATGCAAATCAAGAATGCTACAATGAGATATCATTTCACACCTATTAGAATGGCCACTATGAAAAAGACAGAGAACTACATATGTTGGAGAGGATGTGGAGAGATAGGAATGTTTATTCACTATTGGTAGGCATGTAGAATGGTACAGCCACTGTGGAGGACTGTTTGGCAATTCCTAAATAAGTTGAATATAGATTTGCCTCATGACCTGGCAATACCACTACTGGGCATATACACAGAAGAATTGAGAGCAGTGACACAAACAGATATCTGCACACCGATGTTCATAGGAGCATTATTCACGATTGCCAAAAGTTGGAAACAGCCCAGGTGTCCATTATTGATGAATGGATAAACTGTGGTGTATACACACGATGGAATATTAGGCAGCTGTAAGAAGAAATGAAGTTGTAAAGCATATGACAACATGGGTAAAACTGGAGGACTTTATGTTGAGTGAAGCAAGCCAGACACAAAAGAACAAATATGTATGATTGCATTACTACTCTGAACTAAATATATTGTGTAATCTCATGGAGTTACTAACTTGAATATGGGTCATCAGAAAATAAAATGAGGTTAGAGAATGGAAAATTGAGTGTTAACTTGTGCAGAATTGGTAAAATAGGATGTGTGTTAATCTTTGGAAATGAGTAGAAAAGGTGACAGCACAGAATAACGTCTTTAACTAGCAGTACTATTATATGGGCATGAAAGTGGTTTAAGGGGAAAGTCTAAGGTCAAGTATATTACTAAAAGAAAAGCTATAAAATATAACATGGGAATGTATAACATAGTAAAACCGCATGTGAAATATGAATATGAGTAAAATTGCATATATAAGACCATTTTTCTTTGAAACTGAACTAATATATGTTAATACAACAAGATGTTAATATCGGACCAAAAAATTATGCTAAGTGAAAGAAACCACACACAAAGCACTACATATTGTGTGATTCCATTTATATGAAATGTAAATATTAATCAATTTATAAAGATGAAATTATATTAGTGGTTATGTAAGGCTGGGGAAGGATAGAGGGATTGAGAGGTGACTGCTAAAGGGTGTGGAGTTTTTCTTTTTGGAGTAATGAAATTGTTCTAAAATCTTTTGTGGTGATCAATGCACAACATTGTAGTATACTAAAAGCCATTGATTATACACTTTGGATAGGTCATATGGTATATGACTATATCTCAATAAAACTGCTTAAAAATAAATAAATTAATTGTAAGAATAGCCAGAAATAGCAGCTATATATGGCAGGGTAAGCACAGAGAGATTGAGAGGTGAAGAATGTTCTTGATTGTTTTTTTTTTGTTTGTCTGGTTTTTATTATTATTTTTAAAATAATGAAAATGCTCTAATAATGATTGAAGTGATAAATGCACAATTATGTGATTATACCAAATACCATTGATTGTACACTTTGGATGAATTGTATGCTTTATTAATATGTATCAGTAAATTTGATTTGTTTAAAAAAAAACAAAACTGTTGAGAAGACATGGCCATGTGACAGCGGTAAGAAATTCAAAGAAAGGAACCCCAGGGAGTACAGCAAGCCAGCACCAGAATGCTACCAACCCCAGGAGGAAGGAAGCCTTCTAGCTTCTAAAACCAGTTGCCTCCTGCACCCCAAGCCCAGACTGACTTCAGAGAACAGCAAAGAGCATCTTCCACATGCTCTCTTTCTTGCCATGTGGCAATAGTTTCAGGGCTTTTGACTGTAATTCTTGTGAATTTATGGCTTTACTAATGAATTCTGTGCCAGAGCTCCAACCACTCCACTTACACCAGCTGCCCAAGGTATGGTGAGGCATGGTGACCATTGTTACTCCTTCTCAGTGGAGAAAAAGGACTAGAATTATAGTCTGTAATTCTGCTTAGCAAAATACTTACATCACCATATGTTTAAGGACAACTAGGAAATGAACCCACTCAAATATTTCCCTAGTAGTGACTTTTATTGGGTTGGTCTGAGGAACAATTCCAGTTGGAGGTAAGAAGATGGATCAGCCCTAAACTTCTATGGGATTCTTTCTAATAGCTTGGTACAAAAGTGTAGGACCATCAAAAAAGATGGTCTCCAAGCCAGTAGCTGTGAAGTTTCTTTACAATGGTTCAGTAAGGTGACTTCAAGTGATTCTTTAACCCAGCTGTGCACCCAGGATGCAGTCCCCTGGCAAGCTCACAGTTCTGATCCTGAGACCACCTTACCATAGCCCTCCCAATATGGACACCAAGCGAGCTGAACACCATGCTTCCCTCTATACTCTTGCCATGGGCCTCAACTCACCTGCACCTAGAGGCTTTTTCCTGCTCACCTAAACCCTGGATGGGTGTTTCTTGCTTGCCAGTCAATGTCCTGCTTGCCTGCCTTTGTTCACCTGAAGCCTGGAGGGATGTTTTCTGCTTGCTCAGCCACTGTGGACCATATCCTACAACTCAATAACAAAAAGACAATCAATTAAAAAGTGGACAAAGGACTTGAACAGGTATTTCCAAAGAAGAGCTACAACGTGCCAATAAGCACCTGGGAAGATGTTCAACATCATCAGCCATTAGGAAAATGAAATTTAATCAATATAAGATACCACCTCACAACTACCAGAATGCCTATTATTATAAAAATAAAAAAAAATAAAAAAAAGCAAAGCATAAAATAAATGTTGACAAGGATGCAGAGAAATAGGACCCCTAGTATATTGTTGGTGGGAATGTAAAATGGTACAGCCACCGTGGGAAACAGTTTAGATGTTCTTCAAAAAGTTAAACATAGAACTACCATATGACCCAGCAACCCCACTTCTAGAATTGAAACAGGGACTCATACAGATATTTGTACACCAATGTTCATAGCAGCATTATCCACAATAGCCAAAAAGTGAAGAAATCCAAGTGTCCATCATCAAATAAATGGATAAACAAAGTATGGCATATACTTACAATGGAATAGTGTTTAGCTATAAAAAGGAATGATGTTCTGACACATGCTACAACATTGATAAACCTTGAAGACATCATGAGTGAAATAAGTTAGACACAAAAGGACAGATATTGTATCATTCCACTTATATGAAATAACTAGAATATTCAAATTCGTAGAGAGAAATTAAAGAGTACAGTTTACTAGAGGTTGGGGGAAAGGGGAATGGGGAGTTAATACACAATGGGGAAGTGGATGTGGCTCAAGCAATTGGGCTCCCATCTACCATATAGGAGGTCCAGGGTTCAATTCCTGGGGCCTCTGGTAAAAAGCAAGCTGGCCCAAGTGGAGAGCTGGCCCACACGGAGCTGGCCCATGCTGACCCATGCAGAGAGCTGGCGTAGTAAGATGACGCAACAAAAAGAGACACAGAAGAGGGAAAATAAGAGACACAGCAGACCAGGGAGCTGAGGTGGTGCAAGAGATTGAGTAGCCTCTCTCCACTCTGGAAGGTCCCAGGATCGTTCCCAGTACCACCTAAAGAGAAGACAAGCAGACACAGAAGAACACACAGAGAGCAGACAGCGAGCCCAAAAACAATGGGGGGTGGGGGGAATAAATATAAATAAATAAATCTTTAAAAAATGCATAATGGGTGCAGAGTTTCCATTGGGGTAATGGAAAAGTTTTGGTAATAGACTGTGTGATGGTAGCACAACACTGTGAATTTCATTAATCCCACTGAATCACATAATTGGGAGTGGTTGAGATGGGAAATACCAGGTTATAAATATATATCTTTCCACAATTTAAAAATTTTAAAAGAGAAAGACTAAAGATACAAATGACAATAAAATAAAATACGTGATCCTGGACTGTGTCTAATTATGGAGGAGAAAATGCCCAAAAGAATATTATTGGGACAACTGAAAAGAATTAAATTAGACTGTATACTTCATATCAATGTTAAAGTGCTTGAACTTGATAACTGTACTTAATGTGGTTACATAAGTGAATATCGGTTTTCTTTGAAAGTATACATGGAAGTATTAAGCCTTCAAGGAGCATGATGTATGTGATCTACTCTTAAATATTTAGAAAATTGATGATAGATGATAGAAAGGGAGGTAGTAAGTAGATAGATAGATAGATGGATAGATAGATAGATACATACATACATACATACATACATACATACATACATACATATATACATGCATACCTACATATATACAGTGGTAGATTGGTAGATTGAATTATGTATCCCCTCAAAAGACATGTTCTTAATCTTAATCCACATTCTTGTGGGTGTAAACCCATTGTAAAAAGAACCTTTTGAAGATGTTATTATTACATAAGGTGTGGCCAGCTGAATCAGGTTGGGTCTTAATCTGTATTAATGGAGGTCTACTAAGAGAAGAAATTGGGAGCCAGAAGTTAGAGAAGGAGCAAGAAGCCGGCAGTCAGTGGAAACTGCAAGGGCAGATGAAAGGAGAGGGCATTGTCATGTGACTGGCTGGAGAAAGAAATACAAGCCATGGAACTCCAAGGATTGTGGCAAGCCAGTACCAAAAGGCTACAGATTCTGGAAGACTTGTTGATATCTTCATTTTCAATTTCTAGCCTCCAAACTGTAAACCAATAAATTTTTGTTGGTTAAGCCAACCAACCCACTGTGTGGTATTGTCATAGCAGCCTGGCCAACAAAGACAGGCAGACAGACAATGGTATAACAACTGTAGCAAAATGTTAAAAATTGGTGAATCTGGGTATCTGGGTAGGGAGTATAATGGAGTTCTCTGTATTGGATTTGTGTTGTTTTGACAACTTTCCTGTAAAATTGAAGTTACTTCAAAATAAAAAGTTTTTTAAAAAGTTAAGAAGAGCAACAAGGTATTTGCAAACTATGGTGCTGAATACAAATGTAAGGGATTATTACTATTATAATTAGAATAGTGCACAAATACTTGTTGAAGTGCATTGAACTGAATAGACAGGTATTAGTTTAGTTTCCTGGCTGCTAAAACAAATACCATACATTGGGTTAGCTTATCAGCAGAAATTTATTGGCTGACAGTTTCAGAGTCTAGAAGGCTTGCTTCCTCCTGGGGTTGGTATCTTCTGGTTGGCAGGCAATCTTTGGGGTACCTTGGCTTTTCCATACATGGCAGTGCACACGGCGGTGTTTTCTCCTTTCTCTTCAGGGTTCTGTTGATTGACTTCTGGCTTCTGGCTGCTCCCTGTGGCTTCTTTGGCCTCTTCTAGAAGGCCTCCCAGTAATAGGATTAAAACCCATCCTAATTCAGTTGGGCCACACCTTAACTGAAATAACCTCATCAAAAGGTTGTATTTATAATGGCTTCACACCCACAGGAATGGGTTGAGATTAATAACAAGTTTTTCTAGGGTCTGTAATTCCAAGCCACCATAACAGGCGATGTAATTCTTTACACAAGGCACAGAATCAATCTGTGCCTCTATTTAGAACTGCTTTTAAAAGTAAAATATGTATATTTAGAGTCCAAATAAATGTATAAACTTTTAGCTAGTTAACACATAAATAAACCCATTACATTGTTGTTACCAGTGAGATTGGGAATTTTGGACATTTGTGATTTTAGGGTAGGAAAACAAGTATTGATCAATGTTGCTCCACTTTACAATTAAAATATGTTAAAATATATTTAATATCATAAAAGTTAAAACTATATGTTGTTTGTCTTTTACTGGGACATTCACTATAGCCCTTATGAAATATTGGAAGCCCAAACATTATATATCATGGGATATTTCTGGGTAGTAGGATTACTCTTAAATTTTGTTTTCTACTTTCTGCTCTCCTCTATTCTCCAAATTTTCTTCAATAAGCACATACAACCATTTTTCCTGGTTCTAAAATACTGAAAAGGAAGAAAAAAAAATCACCCTGTTTTTTCTTTAATCTTATTTCTCTCTTAGAATGGTGGCTGACCACAGGCTTTCCGAATAAAATTTAAAAGTTGTAGGAGAGAAGACAAGGAAAAAATTATCAGAGAACATAGTGAATTCACAGAAAATAGCTAATAAAATTAACACCTAAAATTTAAATTCTTGGTTAAACATCTAGTTCAGTAAAAAACAAAGTAATTTAAAAATAAAGATCTGCTGCCATTTTTTGTGTAAAAACAAGGAGGTATAACAACATATATTCATATTTGATTGAACTGCCTAAAGAAACTATTAAAAGTGTTAAGGGGGCTAGGGTGGTGTGAGATATGGGAACCTTGATAGGGACAAGAAAGAAGCAAGATTTTTTTAACCATGTACTTTTTGTTATGTTGTTTGAATTGTTAAAACATCATACACTACATAAAATAATCAAATACACTTACTAGGAAAAAGAAACAAGTATGTATTGTGAGAATTTTGATTTTTACCCATAATAAAAAAAAAATAAATAAATAAATAAATAAAAAAAAAACATCATACACAAGTAATAACTATCCTAAAATACAGTTAAAAAAAAAAAGCTCCATCCTTTTTTCTAGGTGTCAGACCTCACAGTGGGTTTTGTGTTGGAGGCTGCTTTTGCCAGTGGAGAGATGGACATGCAGGCTGTGTGGCCAGGGAAGCTTGGGAAGGTTCTGTGCTCATTTTCCTCAGCCTGCTGAGTAGTCATGCTTGGATTTAACTGCCTCCTGTGGCAGCTCTAGGCTCTGACTGTGCAGGGCTGCTTGTTCTCTGCTCTAACCCAGCATGGCTCTTGTCTGCCAGTTGGCCACATTGAACAGAACTGGTTACATTTCAGGGACATGCCTGTCCAATAAATTTTCCAAGCCAAGCTCAGTGTGACCTGAAAGAAATATGTTCCCATTGTAGGCTTCAGTTCAGCTGAGTATGAAGGATAGTTGGGCTAGAAAAGTCTGGGAGGTACCCCCAGGGAAGCCATGCTCCGCCCACATTCCCAGCTAGGATCTGAAGCAGATGGAGGCTGATACTTCCTCTCTTGAGTCCAGCCATCTACACCATCGGGAAGTGCTGACGGATGGTTCCTTGGCTAGCCAGCTGCCACCATTTCTCTGCCTATGCCCTGTCTAGGAGATTTGGGTTGTATAGAATTGTGTTGATACAGGTAGTCTGGCCAGACATCTTAGTTCAACATCGGTGGATTCTGTCTCATCAGCAGTGTTCTATGCATCTCAGGAAAACAGTAAAGGTTTTTGAGAACTACATTAAAATTAGAAATTTCTGCCCATGAAAAAACTATTGGAAAATGACAAGCAAGAAACAGAATGGGTGAGGATATTTGCCACACATAAAACCAACAAAGGGTTAACATGTAGAATAAAAACAACTCCTATAAATCAGTAAGGATCAAACAATTGAATAATAGACAAAGAAGCAATGCACCAAAGGGAAAACATGTACAGCCAATAATATACAGAAAGACCCTCAGTCTTAAGGAAAGGAAACTACAACTTGAGTGGAAATATTGTTTCAGGACAATCAGATAAGCAGAAATTTAAAAGCCTGGCAACACTGGATGGTGAAGATTAGAACCAGAGTGGGCCTGTCCAATGGAAACGGGAGCACAGAAGTGACACCATCTGAGAAGAGAAAGAGTGGGAAAGCAGCACTCTGGCTTTTCTCTTCCTCCTCCACCTCCCCCACCACCCCTGCATGCCGACCAGTGCCTCCCATTGGCTAAATCCAGAAGTCAGGTGATACTTGGAAATTGGCCTAAAGGGGTCTGGTCCTTGTAATACAGAGGGAGGTGCAAGAAATGAAGCTGTCAAAAACAAAACAAAACAAAAAAAAAACACCCTTCCCATGAGGGAAAGGAGATGTATATAATAAAACTAATAGTAGCATTGTTCATAAAAGCAAAACACAAGAAACTGGTGTCTTTCAAAAGGGGAGGAGATGAATAAATTGAATGAATGGAATACTCTATAGCAATGAAACCAAATGCACTGTAGCTACATTTATCAACATGGATGAATCTAATAAAGCCAAACAAAATAAATAAATTTCAAAATATATAGTGTGATACCACTTATATGAAGCATAAAAACATGCAAAACAATAGACAAAATAGATATAGAATAGATAGATAGATAGATAGATAGATAGATAGATAGATAGATAGATGATAGATATTGTTATGTGAACATCTAAAGAAATGAAAAAATACAAAAAATTTTGGGAGGAGGAGAACATGATCATGGAAGAATATTTTGAGGGTTTCAAATGTAATAATGAAGCTGGAGGGTGTATTCATGGGAGCAACATATGTTATTTACAGTTTTACATCTAAAATATTTCATACTAAATTAACTTAGTTTTACTAAGTAGCTTGGAGGAGTAGAGTGATATGGGCCTGCCTATTCTAAATGGAAGAAGAGACTCCATTATCTTTGTATTGGAGGCAGGGTTTCATGCCTTTTGGCAAGTGCAGACTGGCCCAAGACAACCTTCCCCAGCTCTCGTTCTGTCTTGGCCCCAATCTGTTTGGGCAAACACTTAACCCTTGCCCCATCTTTAGGCACGCAGGTGGGCCCATCGCAGTGACATCTGTAACTCGCAGACTTATGGCCCCAGCCACTGTCAGCTCTGGCTTTCTGGGGCCGCAGTCACACACTGGCGCTCTGTCTCTCTGGCAACACGTGTCAAAGTTCTTCAAGGGATCTCTTTGAATCACTCCGTTAGACTTGCGTTAGCACGGCAACAGCTCTCCAAAGATCTCCATCCCCAAAATCTCTCTTCTCCACTCTGAGTCCTTCTAATATTCTTGCTTTCTTTGACTGAAGGATCTCAGCAGGCCTGCTTCACGGGTGTGCGACCTGCATAGCGCACAGGGCCCTGCACTTAGCCCTGCACTTGGTTTAAGGTTCTGCTGTTGCTGTCTGGAATTTCTTAAAAACTTTTGAACAAGAGCCTCTGCATTTTTACTTTGCCCTGGACCCAGCAAATCTTGTGGGCTGTCAGTCTCAGAGTTGTGGAACAGGTTCTAAGAGCCATTTCCTTGTAAATCTGTGTAGCAGATATGGAATTCTGGTAACTCTCTTATTGTCCTTAGACAAAACCGAGGCAGGAAGAATTCCATTATAACATCCTATTACATTTATTTCCTTGATCATACTCTGTCTTTACTACGAGGGGATAGAAAGTCACCAAGGCCAGAACTGTGTTGACTTAGTTCAACACTGTGTCTGGCTCATAATAAGTATTCAATAAATACTTGTTGGGTTAACAAATATGTATAGAACTATTACTTCTGTGCATGTCTCAGAATTGTTTTCTAATAACACTATTTACATGAAAATCATATGCTGGATTTTATACAGAGAACTTTGAAGAACATGCATTAACTCAATACTCATTTGTCCATAGGGAGATGTTTCCTCAAAAGCTGTAACAATTGTATCATATTTTTGCCTTAGTGCTTTTTATTTTCTCAAGATTATCATTAACATTTTATGGAGTATCCACTCTAAAATGAACAGCACATCACTTCATGGGAGTTGTTTGGCCTTTGTGAACATTAAGGCACATCTAAAGTTCATTCCAGAATTCCTACTTTTCAGGCCTATTTTTCAGCACTAACACTGTCACCTCCACTTAATGAATGCTCATATGAGATTGTTCAGAATGTAAAAAATTTCAAATTATAATAACTGTAAATGTTAAAATAGCGGAGTTGCCATAGGCATCTGCAGGGGTTCAAATTTAGCTAAACCACAGCCTGATTCCCACAACACTAACAAAGGGCTGTAGATATTTCTGTTTACCAAAGTGTCCTGTGGAAATAGCATAAACCAGTTTACAGTTTCACTGGGCTTGCCAACCTTGAAATAGATTATCAAAAATTGGAGGTATTTGCATTATTTCAAATTCTACACATAAAATGAGACATTATTCATAAACTGTGTATTATTTGACATTTGCAGAATTAAGTGCACACAAATGCTACAATACTGTATGTCACCAGGTAATCTGGGTTTTAATGTATTCATAAACACATTGCTTTTTACTGAACACAATAAATAATGGATGGTGAATAAGCAAAGAGCAATAGCTCTGTGTAGCTTCAGACACCTTAAAGTGGTTTTGGCAACACCATCAAACACAAGGAATGCTTCCTTAAATCTGTTTACTCCACATAGCAAATTATGGAGGAAGTGAAATATCTAATACCTAGTATTGAAATCCTAGACAAAACATTTCAGGGGAAATAGGGAAGTGCTTTGTTTACTCTGATCCAAGTCAAAGGTAGCTGGATAGTTAGTTTTCTTTAAACAACATTCAGCTATGCTGACTTCTCGTTTTCCAAAAGCAGCTGTTAGCCAAATATAGTATTGTTTATTCACTCCCTGGAAGGCTGTTTTTAAAAAGTGCTTCTTCTGGTAAAAATGTTGCATCACCTAATTTGAGATAACAGGAAAAGTAGGAGTTGCTGTTTGTATTTAAGTAAACATCTGCTCAAGGGTCCAGTTTTCTGTTTGTGAATAATCCCTTTATATATATGTTTAGATATTATCACAATTTTATTATGTGATATATATTTTTAATTAAATTGCAGTTGGATAAAGTTGTCGAGTGTCTTGTTTTTAATGTATATAGCTATTAAAGAAAACTGTAGCATTTGAATTAAATCCCAGATTACCCTTTGAAGAGAAGTAGAGAAGGAAAAAGATGGTATTCCTCTCGCAGAGAATTTTTTTAACGATCTGTTTGGTATGTAGATAGCTACTTGCACTGTTGGCTATTTAACGTTTAATTTCTAGGCACTGAAAACCCTTTCTATACAGCTCCCCACTGATCACTTGGGTTCTCTCCTTGAATATTACATGATCAAAATATGTAATTTCTTTCTTGACTCCATTATTGATTCCAACTTCACTATCGGAGCTGATCTAAAACAGTGTAGAAATCTCTTTAAACCGGAAGTCAGAAAACCCGGATTTTATTTCTCTTTGTTGCTGAAATCTGCAGGCTCCTCACTGGGAAAATAAAAAGGATTGAATTGAATGATGTCCAAGATCCCACTCAATTCTAGAATTTTATGGTTTCACTAATTAGGAAATGAAATTTATTGCCAAAGTGGGTGGATCACATAGTGAATGCCAAAATTTGGGGCAAGGAGGGTGAGGTGTTTGCTCTTCGGGTCTATCCAAGGTGCTATGATGTTCAGTTTGCATGGCTAATTAAGAGCTCCAAACATATAATGTTGCTTTTATCATCCAGTTCATGGGACTTCAGATTGATATTGACTGATCAAAAATGTAGCATTTTGTGCTCATCTAAGAAATTCTAATCCTTTTATGTTGAAACATTTTTCATTAGTGCTGAACATGAGAAGTATTTCAAACAAGCAAAGCCAAAACATTTCTAAAACCGTTCAGATTCTAGCAAGATTTAAGATGCAGCAAACGCTCCACTTCCCATTTGGATCCTAGGAGCAGTGAACACACTTCATGAAGATTACATTTATATTTTCCTGCGCATAAATGTTTGTCATAATATCAGAACCATTGAGACAAATGGCTATGTTCAATTGGGAAATGTATCTTTTCTCTTGGTGTTATAAACAATGTGGTACAGTGTAATTATTCTTGGGATTTTTGTAGTTCAGAGCATTTTTACAGTATAGGAAGCTTCTGTCTATTGAAGTAGCATATGCTATTTAATTACTATAAAGCTCTTTGTAGATATAAAGAACTATTAGTTCTCATTAGCAAATAAATTCTCCAAATACATGCTGCTCTTGTTATCACATTATTTGCTTAACAGAGAAGTATAGCATGGTTTTGAAATTTTATTTCAAGGGAAGGAATGGCTGCCTGTAGTAGAGTATATTTTATAAATTTCTGCCTCTCATTGGTAAAGAGAAAGTATAGTATATAAACATTCCTCAAAAGTTGCTAATTTCTTTGGAAGATTGATAGGCATTGCCAATTCCATCGGCACAATATAACAAATATAACAAATAGTTATACACAACTATTAGTTAACACAGTGATTATGAGCCATAAAGAGCTTTTAAAAGATATTTAATTATGAACTACAATTTAACTACAAAGGTGCTTAAATTGTTTATCTAACAAGTGATGTCTTAGTATTGACAGCTCTTGCTCAGAATTCCTTGAGATTTAAATAACAGAAACCCAATTCAAACTAGTTTATCCAAAAACATAACTCATACACCTAGGAAGGATTCTTTTTTTTTTTTTCCTAGGAAGGATTCTGTTAGCTTACAAATTTTAAGGCTGTATTACTGGTACCAGGGCCTCAGGACTATATCCTGGAACATCAAGCTCCCAGGAATTTTTCCATTGACCTCTTTTGTCTGTTTGTCACACCTAGAGGGAAGATGTCTCTCAGGCTCTCCAGTCACATCATCCCAGTTTAATCATTTTAGCAGAAACAGGAATTCATTCTCTCAGGGATTCTGTAGCAAAAATGACCCTGACTGGTCTGATTTATAGGTCATTTGCCCACCCCTTGGACCAATTATTGCTGCTAGAAGATGGTTTATTGTGACTGACAGTCTAGGTCACCCTTACTGGAAGAGAGCCAGAATCAGGAACCCCATTAATAACACATGCAGTAGTGGAGTTCCCCAAACAAGAGGATGTTGTTACCTACAGTGAGAGGAAAAATGGGTTGGACTGAAAACTATTTCTTACTCAAGTGACCTAGGTCTTTCAACCTTGAGGTGGAGGTTTCTGGTGTCAAAAGCATCCATGCTGGGAGGCGGCTGTGGCTCAATCAGTGGGGCTCCCGTTTACCATGTGGGGGGCCCCGGGTTCGGTTCCCGGGGCCTCTTGGTGGGGGCGGGCCCGCCCGCACGGCGTGGTTGGCTGACCCGGCGAGCACAGGCAGCAAGGGGGGGATAAATGAATAAATAAATAAAATCTTTAAAAAAAAAAAAAAAAAGCATCCATGCTAACAGAGGGTCTTTGAAGTCTGTGGCCTTTGTTCTGGCAACAATGAGCTTAGTGCTCCTTGGCCTGTCTCAGCTGAATTGGCTTTATCATTTACCTGGGCCTTCTTCAGTTCTTTTTTCCTAAACTTTTGAAACTAGAAGGATGTTCTCTTTAGGGATTTAGCTTGGGAACCAACATGCTATAGGGAAGAGAATATTGTTAAGTCAGAAAGCTCCAGATTATCACTTACTAGTTTTGGGACCCTCAACAAGTTAAGCTCTCTGAACTTTAGTTCCATCATCTGTAAAGTGGAGTTATCACCTCTTCTTACAAGGTTGTAAAAAATAGAGGAAATGAGGAAAAAGTACAATCAGAGTTCAAAGGAGAAAGAAATGACTTTAACCTTGAGATAACCTCTCTCCTAGGTGCTGAAGCATTTGAGTTGGGGTTTAGTCATCCCAGCAAAGGGTGACTGAAGACATGGAAAGTTGGAAATAAATAATTGGGAATCATTGTAGAGTTGAGGGGTGAATCTGTTAAGATAGTAAAATGACTTCCTACTAGGTGCCAGGAACTTTACTTTCCAACTAGTGTTGTCCCAACTAGTGAAAGGTCAACCACTGGGGGGAAAGAGCTCTAACCACCCAATTTCTGTAATGAGTTGCAAAAAGGCTGAATACAAAACATTTAGGGCATCCTGACAAGTACAGGATGCAAGACAAAATCACCAAATACAGGACATGTCCTATATATGCAGGATGGCTGGCAACTCTATCTACATCCCTCATGACAATCCTAAAATGCAGTATGTATTATCTCTATTGTACAACTAGTGACTTGCTCAAGGTTACAGACATGAAATGGCAGAACTGGTAACCAAATCCTGATGTCTGGCTCTAAAGCCTTCTATTATACTACACTCTTCTCAACAATGGCAATGGAAGATTTGGGTTTTAATTCCAGTTCCCCCAATAAATTTGTCTTTCCTTAGGTCATTTTCTCCATCTCCATCTGTTTCCTCTACAAACTGAGACTGGTTGACCAAATAGCTGATCTTCTTTTTAGCTCTGAAATTCGGAGAATTACTTATTCTCAAAGTGTGGTCCCAGGCCAGCATCATCACCTGGGAACTTCTTAGAAAAGCATATTCTTGGAATCAGAAACTGAATCAGAAACTCTGTGGATAGTAACCAGCAATCTGTTCTAACAAGCTCTCCAGTTAATTCTAATGCAACTTTGAAAGACCATCAGCACTCTAGAGGAATGCAGCTATTTATGATACTTTATTCCTACTCAACTTGGAAGCCTGTCTCCCAGTACATTTCCTCTCAAACTTCTAAGGTGTCTTAAACTTAACATTTATAATATGGCAAAGGACTGAAAAATGTCTACAATCTTGCTTTCAAATCTTTCATTAAACTTCACCCCTTCCCCAAACTGAGTAAAGCTACAACCTTTGCCTTCTCCTGGGTCATATTTCTAAATCTTCAAGTTATTTCATGCTTTTAACTCTCCATCCCTCCTACTCCCTTCAGTCATTCATTACTCTACCATCACAACCCAAACCTGTTTAAACAATGCCCATTACTCTCTTCACTTCACATCCCACAAAAATCACTAAATCTCTTTGTTCTGTCCACAATGCAAAATGATTCTATGGTCCAATGGTACCTTATTGACTCCAGCTTGAATATGGTAATTATTTAAACAGGGACGGTACTGAAGGTGAACCATTACAAAGTACAATTTGCTACAAGAACTATTGTAAAAAAGTTTGTTCCATCCAACAGAGCTCTTTCAAGTTTCCTTAAGCACTTTAAATACTACCTTACTAACTAAAATTTATTTTAGCCTATTATTAATCTATGCTAGGTCCCCAAAAGACCTTTTATTGGGCCTTTTTATCAACTCAATTCTAAAATACTACCATTTTTTCAAAACATTTAATTCACATATGCCATAGCCACATATAAATTTGTACGGTTTTACTGTACATTTATGTATTAATTTCTCTACATCATTTTTGCCTATATATTCAAATCTAGAAAATAAAAAACTTCTTTAGAGACAATATTTCTTCTTTAGAGGAATTAGCACAATGCCATGCTCAAGTATATGAAAGCCTTATACTGGCAATGAAATATAACCCTTTCTCTCACCGAGGACTGAAATAGAAATAGAACAAGTAGTGCATTTCCAAGGGTGATAAATGTTGAAGCTAATCACAGGATGGAACAGAAGTTTACAACAACTAAAACTTAGATGCAGACCCCCAAACTGCCAAACTCACCACCAACTAATTGGAATCAGTTCACCTGGAAGAACATTTGAAAACAGATTCCTAGACTACATTTTCCCCAGTTGCATAAATAAAAATTGTTCAGGGTAGCACCAGTTAGCCTGACATTGTTTATTGTACAGACCGAAGAACAACCGCCCTAAAGACAAGCCATTAAAAATTAAACAGAAGTGCCATATCATAAGCTAATTTAAAAATATGCATGTGACGAGGCCCCAATTCAGTGAACTTTTCATCTCATTACTGAAGTTTATATACTTTACACAAGTACTATTCATATTTGAAGCAGGATGAAAAGCAGGTCACTCATTAGTTAATAGTTGATGGTGTCCTAACATCTCATTTACCTGATCCACCAGGTAATTCTGTTGATTAAATGGATGCATTATTGACTCTACTTTCAAAGAATTCTGACTTCTTGCTTCTGTACAGTATGCACAAGGTCTCATTTGTAACATACCTGTATCTATAATATATGCTACTGAAACAAAGTATCTTGAAATAATTTAACTATATATGATGCTCTGCTGTTTTCTATTCTACTTTTCTTTTGGTTAATGCTGGTCCTGAAACCACTAGAGTTGCTAATCCACAATTTAATCAAGAGATCTAGTTTAACACACTTCATAGGTGAGGACACACAAGTCTGTAGATATTGTCTTGCCTAAAGACACAAAAATCAGAAGCAGCGATACCCATGCCACTGCCACCAGTCTCAATTAAATTCTGTGTGGCTTTTTACATACCAAATTTCCATCATGAAATGTTAATAGCCCACCACAATCTAACCTCAAACTAATTCAATATCCAGTCACCGTATTCTGTTACTGCAGGCTGGCTTCCACCAAAACCTCACATCTTACAGGTTCCACTACCAGAGATTGAGCCATACTTTTACCTACAGAGTGAATAAAGCCCAAGACAAGCGATCTAATGTGCTTAACATGGATCAGGTAGATCACCAATAAATATCTAATCAATTAGGTCTAAAGATCCACAACTCTAGAATGCCCATTTTAGCCACATATAACCAGGAAGAATAAAAGAGGGGAGCATAGGTAGACAAAAGAACAGATAGATGTACACTAGAAAAACAAACCAATAAACTATTTTTGTAGGTATTTCTCTTGACTACAGCAAATAATTTAAAATAGGCTGTTTACAGATAAAAGTCACAATGAGCAGCATTAACTTAATTCCTGAAGCTAGTAGTTTTAGCAAAATACTTGTACTTAGAACCTTTTTAAGAAACTGCTAACAAACAACACTATGCCAAAATATGTTAGTTTTTAAGTCAGACTTGAAAGCCAAAATAAGCAATTCCTTCATATAGTTATTAACTCTGACCAAGGCAAGAATTCACTTAGACAAATAGCTTTCATAACCTAACTAAAAATAGGATAGTTCATAAATTTTCAAAACTGTTCTTCACTGCTCTGAACAGCCTTTGATCTTTGATTGTAAAATTTAGCAAATCTTTGGCATTTCCTAAGGTTAGTTTTATAAGTCATTGAAAATCCCTATAAATTTAGCATCATTTCTCAAATCTGGATAGTTATCTCATTCTGAATTCTTAAACATTTAAGTCACAATTTGAAATACCAGTAGAAAAAATATAGTTATCACATGCCAAGAAACTGAAAAAAATTTAAACATTCAGACCATAAAAATACTTTAAAGCATTATGAAACCTTAACACATTTTTCCTAAATTTAAGTAGTTACAACTTACTCCAGGAAAACATAACTGCTGTAAGGATTGAGATGATTTAAGATAACTCAAAATTTTCCTGATTCCTGGCATGAATACTTGATTTATAGTTTTATTACAGTAATAAACAGTTGTTCACAGTGAGCTCTACATACATATACAGAATTATATTTAAATTCATATAGAACAATATTTACAATTTTAAGTTACACTTTTGAAATTAGAAGATGAAGTACAGCTTAAGTTTTACAACAAAGAAAAGAAAAATACAAGACAAAAAACAGACAGGGTTAACAGTTAAAAATATGACTGTCTGTTCTTAATAGAACACATGGAAACTTTCTGTTGGAAAGCTATATCTTCTTAATCTGATTGTCCAAATCATTAAAATACGGATGATTTAGTGCCATTTTGCCAGAAATTCGTTTTGCAGGATCATAGACCAACATTTTCTGGGGAAAAAAATAGAAAAAAGTGTTTTTAGGATATGAACCAACTTAAAAAAAAAATTGCCATAAACCCTTAACTTTTTTAAGCTAATAATTTTAGTTGAAAATGTACTAAATCAACATTTTCATTCGTCCAACACCAAACCACATAAATGTTTCATCTTTCATATTCTACCTTCTAATTCTAGAATAAAACTCCTTAAATCAAAGATACCTCAATGAACCTCTTTGTTATATAAATTATAGTCAGACACAATCATTCAGGGATAGGTTTAAAACCAAGACATAAATCTAGGAAAGGAAGATATTTTAATTATATTTACTCTGAGAATTAAACGGTCATCTGAGTAATTTATAACATTCTTTTTATTTTATTTTATTTATTTATCCCCCCCTTGCCGCTTGTTCTCGCTGTGTCCATTTGCTGTGTGTTTTTCTGTGTCTGCTTGTTTCCCTTTGTTGTGTCATCTTGCTGTGCCAGCTCACTGCACCACGTGGGCCATCGGCTCACCACGATGCGTGGGCCTGCTTACCTTCACCAGGAGGCCCCAGGAATCGAACCCGGGGTCTCCCATATGGTAAACGGGAGCCAACCAGTTGAGCCACAGCCGCTTCTGGTATATAACATTCTTGAAATGATGGCAATTAACTATACTGATTTCTGATGTAGCTTCCAGCATGTTTCAAATAAAAATAACCAGAATACAATGTATTATAAACATAAATAGCTACAAATGAGTGACTAAATGAATTATGGCCGGACAACCTAACTTTAATTTACACAGAAAGAGCTAAATAAAGCTTAATATTGATCTTAAAAAAAAAAAATTTGATCTTTAAAAAGTCAGATTGACAAAGCAGACATACCTTTACTAACTAGTTACCATTTGAGCTCATTATGTATCAGGAAAAATATTTAGTGATTTACATATATCATCTTATTTAATCCTCACAAAAAAGGAGGACAGACTCAAAAATGTTAAGTAACTTGCCCAATTTCATAGAGCTAGGAAGTGACAAAATTGAAATTTGAAAACAAGTCTAATTTATGATTTACAGTAGTAGTTCTCAATTGGGGACAATTTTGGCCCTCAAGAGGATACTAGGCAATGTCTGAAAGATAATTCTAGGTATTGAAACTGATGGGGTTGGGGAGCTGGTCTGGGATGCTGCCAAACATCCTACAATGCACAGGACAGCCTCCAGCACCAAAAAATTATCCAGTTCAAAATGATAATAGCATTTAAGTTGAGGAATCCTGATTTACAGCATTTCTTTTTTTGCTAAAAAATTACAGAAGTTAAAAAGGTAGACTGGGGAAACGGATGTGGTTCAAGAGGTTCAGCGTCCGTCTACCATATGGAGAGACCGGGGTTCAATCCCCAGTACCTCCCGGTTTAAAAAAAAAAAAAAAAAAAAAAAAAAAGGTAGACTGGATCCAGAATATGGAAGGATCTTTGAATCAAATCAACAATATTGATATACAAACATTTGAATGGCAGATAAAGGACTTTGGACTTTACTCTAAGCAACAGGGAAATCTGAGTTTAATTTGGTGCCATAATGATTTAGCTTGTGAAAAGAACCCAGAGGCCAATTATATTTATATGATGATAGTTCCAATAGACTTTTCGTTTGTTTAGTAACTTGTCCAAATCTTATTTATTCTTCTAAACCTTAGTTTTTTCTGGCATCACATTACCTGAGATTTATAAAAAAATTAGTCCCTTTTAAATGCTCAAGATTTAAATACTGATCTAAAACAAATTTTCAGAAGCACAGCAAGGACAATCATTTTTATTCTAAGAGTTTTTATTTTTGTTTTATTTTTAAAGAAAACAATTGTTAGTTGTGAAGGACAATGTAACGGGGGGGGGAGATTTTTTTTAAAAACTACAAAATTGTGCAGGACAAAGTATAAACTATAATGTAAACTGTAGTCCATGGTTATTAGCAATGCTTCAATGTGGGTTCATCAATTGTAACAACTATACCACACCATGAAGGATGTTGTTAATGTGGCAAAGTGTGGGAGGGGAGGGAGAGGGGCCTATGGGAATTCCTTATATTTTTTATGTAACATTTATGTAATCTAAAGCTTCTTTAAAAATAAAAAATTTAAAAATTAATTAAAAAAACAAACAAAAAAAACTACATTAGTCCTCCTAATCTTTCTGATGAGGAAACTGCTGAATTTTATAGAGAACTTTGAAAAACATGCATTAACTCAATACTCATTTTTCCACAGGGAGATGTTTCCTCAAAAGCTGTAACAGGGTTCACACAGTAAAAGGCTCTAAGAACATAAAATATCAAGCAGTAGGGAAAACAAAAGAAGGGGCCCTGTAGTAAATACTAAGGCCAAAAACACTGGAAAGGAAAGCCACAACTTGGCAACTTTAAAAAGTGCATTAATGATGAGGGTGGAACCAAGAAATTGGCTGTTGGGCAAGCCTGTGGAAAGGGTGGATTCCCGTGTGGCCCCTAGGAGAAGAAACCATCATCTTAAGAATGACTCTCAGACTTTGAAATCGAATGGAGGATGCCCTGCAGGTTTACTGAACTGTAGAGGATCCATGACTCATGTTTAACATCCCAATTTCTGGGAAGCGGCTGTGGCTCAATCAGTAGGGCTCCCGTTTACCATAAGGGAGGCCCCGGGTTCGGTTCCTGGGGCCTCCTGGTGAAGGCAAGCCCGCACGCACGGCGTGGTTAGCTGACCCAGCGAGCACAAGCAGCAAGGGGGAGATAAATGAATAAATAAATAAAATCTTAAAAAAAAAAATCCCAATTTCTCCTTATGATGAAAACGTTTATCTTTTGTCTTTCCATTTATGTATTGCAAGCAGTTAATTGGTTTTGTAAGTTTCAGAGGTCTATAGCAGATGGGATTTTGCCTGAAGACAAATTGTATTTCTTTAAAATGCCTATGATATGATTTTGTACTTGAATTGTTACTGATTTAAGTTTTTTTTTGGAGAATTGTAATGTATTTTTGGAATTCAGAGGTTGGAATGTAACTGTTAGGGAATTTGATGTAATTATGAATTCCAAAAATTTAATTGGATCATGCTTGTAAACTGATCTGTTAATCTGGACATGATTTAGGGCATTGACTGGGCCATGTCATTAGGTCATTGAGCTCCACCCCTTGGTGGGTGGGGGAATCGAATATAAAAGGCAAGGCAAAGAACAGAGTAGAAGCAGTCTTTTGAGAAGCAGTTTTGATGTCGGAAAGAAGGCCCCAGGAGAAGAGCAGTGAGCTATTCGCCTGATCGTCTACAGCTGACCTTGTGGAGGAAAGAGGAGCTAAGCCCGGAGAGAAACACAGCCCCAGGAAGAGAGCAACCCCAGAAACCTAAACTCTGGCAAATGCTGGCAGCTGTCTTGCTCTAACACGTGGCAATGGACTATGGTCAGAGAAGAAACTTAATGCTTTATGGCCTGATATCTGTGGATTTCTACCCCAAATAAATACCCTTGATAAAGACCAACCCATTTTTGGTATTTCACATTAGCACCCCTTTGGCTGACTAATACAGATGGCCATGTCTCTGCTGCCAAGCAAATGTTTTAGAATATTCTCTTTTCAAGTCAAACCTCAGAAGATACAAATATTCTTTCAGTTTTCTTATATACCTAGCTCATGTATTTATTCTATAATTGCATTGTCCAGTATTTTCAAATGGTTTTCTCAAGTTACCAATTTGGCAAATGATTATATGTTTTTCAAAGAAAATTAATTTGGGAAGCGGCTGTGGCTCAATCAGTAGGGCTCCCGTTTACCATATGGGAGGACCCGGGTTCTGTTCCCGGGGCCTCCTGGTGAAGGCAAGCCCGCCCGCACGGCGTGGTTAGCTGACCCGGCCAGCACAAGCAGCAAGGGGGGGGAAATGAATAAATAAATAAAATCTTTAAAAAAAAAAAAAAAAAAATTAATTTGATGTATTTTATTATTGTGGCAGTATACAATGCATTCATTTAAATTGATATGTTATTTTAATACATGTTTTTCTTTTGAATGTATTGTTCCCTTGGTTTAAGTTAAGTCTGAGGAAAATGTTTTTTTTTTTTTTTTTTTTAAGATTTTTTTTCTTATTGCAATTTTTTTTTTAAGATTTTATTTATTTATTCATTTATCCCCCCCTTGCTGCTTGTGCTCGCTGGGTCAGCTAATCACGCCGTGCGGGCGGGCTTGCCTTCACCAGGAGGCCCCGGGAACCGAACCCGGGGCCTCCCATATGGTAAACGGGAGCCCTACTGATTGAGCCACAGCCACTTCCCAGGAAAATGTTTTTAAATGTTACATTTTTCTGAGGAGAAACATGGCTTCATTCTACCTGTTTTGTTACATAGAATTCTCACTTTTTATACTTTAAAATGATATCGTAAGGAATTGACTGTTTATACATTTGAAAATCATAGAAATTATTTTATAATTATGCAGTGTACATTATGTATTTCTTTATAATGTTATTTATTTTTTATAAATTATAAATTTTCTCATTTCATTAAACAGTTATACAAATAAGAAAGAGAAATATATCAATTTTTAACTTGAGCATTGTAGTTGAGAATTTTTCTACAATTAGTTTATTATGTATCATATCATTTCATCTATCCATCATGCTTTCCATCAAGGCAATTGCTTAAGTTTTGCTTTTTATTTTTAATTACTTTCCATATAAAAGTAAGTTGCAAACATGAGGAATCTTTATCCATAATCTCTTCAGGATATATATGTAATAAAATAAAGGTTATTTTTAAAATAGTAAAAAAAAAAAAAAAAAAAAAAAGTGCATTAACCTTGGCTTCTTCTTCAAGGAAGTTTCTATAACCATTTACCCAATAATAAAAACAAAACTAATGCTAAATCCCCTTCTCAAAACCACTAATGTTCTTGATCCTAAAATGGAACTAGTAAAGACATAATACTTATGTGCCTAGCTCAATTAATGTTGGTTTTCTATTTCCCAGGTAAAAGAAAGATGATTGGGTTCATTCAGAATCATTAATAATGTTAAAGTCAGTATAAAGTACTTTCCTTACCGAGAGCAAGTCCAAGCCATTTTCGTCTAAGTTTTTGACATGAGATGCAAGGCTTCCTGGTTTCCACTTGGGAAATGTATTCTTATAATCTTGTAAAGATTCCACTTCTGGCCACACCTCGTTATTGGGGGTGCCCAAAGCTCTAAAAACCATAGCAAAACAAAAATAATTAAAGCATAAAGATAAGCTCATTGTTATATACATGCTGTCTTTATTATTACTCAACTTAAAAATACCTGAAAATCCTGAAGAGTTGATCAATCTCTGAATCCCCATGGAAAAGTGGTTTCTTAGTTGCTAATTCCGCAAATATAGTACCTATACTCCAAATGTCAACTGGAGTTGAGTAGCGAGCTGACCCCAGCAATACTTCTGGAGACCTATACCAGAGTGTTACCACCTATCATAAAACAAATTTTACATTTAATAAATATGGCACATTCAATTATCTAAATTTAAACATTTAAATTTCACTTGTATAGCCCTTTTAGCAGGCTGTATGATTTCCACTGATATTGTTAGTTAACTATATACAAAATATTAAATTGAAAACAAGTATCTCTTTTACTAACTTCTATTCATTAGGAAAAAAGGATAAAATCGTATTAAGTCTTCTCTTGCTTTTATTTTTTTCTGCTTACGAGTAATACATTTTTTATTTTTATATTTGCTTTAAGTGTATTTTTAATTTACACACCATACAATCCATCCAAGTTGTACAGTGGTTCTCAGCATATTCACTGAGTTGTGTATTCATCACCCCAATCAATTTCAGAACATTTTCACTGCTCCAAAATGAAAAAAAAAAAATCTTTTTTCTAGATGACTTTAGCTATTTGGGACCCCTTACCCTTCCATAAAAATTTGATGATTGGCTTTTCCATTTCTGCAAAGAAGTTTTTGGAAATTTGATTGGGATTGCATTGAATCTATGAAGTGCTTTGGGTAAGATTGATATCTTCATATTAAGTCTTGCAATCCATGAACACGGAATGCCTTTCCATGTATTTCTTCTTTGATTTCTTTTAGCAATATTTTATAGTCTTCTATGAACAAGTCCTTTACATCCTTGGTTAGATTTATTCCTAGATATTTGATTAATTTAGTTGCTATTGTGAATGGAAGTTTTTCTTGACTACTTCTTCAAATTGTTCATTACTTGTGTATAGAAACAACACTGATTTTGGGATGTTGATCTTGTACTTAAGCACTTTGCTGAATTCATTTATTAGCTCTAGGAGCTTTATTGTGGATTTTTCAGGATTTTCTGTATACACAATCATGTCATCTGCACAAGTTTTACTTCTTCCTTTCCAATTTGGATGCCTTTTATTACTTTTGCTTGCCTAATTTCTCTGGCAAGAACTTTCAGTACAATGCTGAATAACAGTGGTGACAGTAGGCATCCTTGTCTTGTACCTGATCTTAGAGAGAAAGCTTTCAGTCTTTCACAATTATATAGAATGTTAGCATCTCTTGCTTTTCACAAGTCATAAAACGAGAGGATCAGAACAGTGAGACACAAAGCCTTATCCTTTCAAAAAAGAACTATTGATTAGGCATGACTCTATAAAATAACTGGTCCTTCTTACATGTTAACAATGTTAATTAGAATTGTGAAGAGCTTATTAATGGTCTAGAACTTTCTTTTAGCATGTACATAATCTCATCATTAATGAAAATACAGAACATAGAACAAAGTTAATGAGGTCAATATCATTTGTTTAAACCAATGGGAACCAAATAATCTTAATTTATTCATAAGTAAATACGATAAAAAGGGATGAGAGCAAAAAGTCCAAAGAGCTAACACCAAATGCGCACTAGTTTAAGTTTTGATGTGGGGACAGTCTTTGCACTCGAGGGTACAAAACTCCATGGAAAACAGTTTTCCAACAGTTTTTACTATCCCTTTCAACACTGTTTTTCTCTCCAGAAATGCCAAGTCATCATTTATCAACACTGACAAAACAGATGTTTGGTAGCCTTTAAATGTATCTCAAATAGTATCCCTTAAAACAACAAAACATGTCTTTCAACCAGAGTTTAAGGCCTATCAATGAGGGTAAAATCAGTTGACAGAAGCTACATGTTAATTGGAACAGGGAAATTTCAACGCAATTATTAACCACATCAGGGATATGGAATAATGGAATTGGCTAGTAATACTGAGAAATTTAAAAATTAAATTAAATTAAAAAAAAAAAAAAAAAAAAGGAAAACTCCTTCCTCCTGTGATGCCTCTCCAGCACCCTCCTCTGATGAAGTTTAACATCACAACAGCTGGTAAAGGAAAAATATTTTAAAGTTCCCAGTTCAGTTGCACACAGCATGCAACTAAGGGCGAATTTAGGGCTAAGAGGCAAGAAATTGATACTGGCATTGAATAGAAATCATTTTTATTGACTATTTATTTCTTGACGTAAGGAAACAATCCAGCAACCATACACACACTCAAAGGCACACACAAAAACCCCACAGAAAATAAAAATAAAGCACCTATTCTACTTACCTCATGTGTATATACTCTGATAGGTATTCCAAAAGCTCTGGCAAGCCCAAAATCAGCCAGTTTAATTGTTCCTTTGTCATCAATCAATAGATTTTGAGGTTTTAAGTCTCTGTGAAGAACTCTTCTAGAGTGACAAAACACAATCCCTTGTAGGATTTGGTATAAATAACTCTGGGGAAAAAAAAGGAATTATAAATTACAAATTTATCAATATCACTAATGATTTTCTAGATAATTTTGGTGGGTTCATTTTAAAGACAGAAAAGGATTTCAAACCATTTGAGACTAACAAGCATTTAAGGGTGGCAAGCCTTTTATATACAATACCTTGTTTGTATACCTAAGACATAGATATTCACCTTATGGAAATATAATTTTATATCTATATCAGTCTATTTAGTCTTCTTTTACTTATTTTTGGTCTCTGACCCCTTAAGACACAAGTTATTTTTTGTTGTTGTTGTTGTTGTTGTTTTTTAAGATTTTATTTATTCATTCATTTATCCCCCCCTTGCTGCTTGTGCTCGCTGGGTCAGCTAACCACGCCGTGCGTGCGGGCTTGCCTTCACCAGGAGGCCCCGGGAACCGAACCCGGGGCCTCCCATATGGTAAACGGGAGCCCTACTGATTGAGCCACAGCCGCTTCCCCCACAAGCTAGTTTTTTGCATAGGAAGTTTCTTGAACTTTTACCAACTCCATTTCTATCTTGAATAAGGTTGGTCTTTTTCATTTTCATCTTTCATCTTTACACAGTCATTTCCTTTCTGGAAACACTGGTCACAGATTTAAAAATAAATGGCAAAGGTATATTATGATTATATATTACATATGTTATGATTATGTAGTATATATATATAATATATATATTATATATAGTTATAATACAACTATTAGAAAATGCTGTGTCATAGTTCAGAGATAAGTGTTTTACAATACACTTGTTTCCAAGACAATGTATGTGACATTTGAAGTAACATAAATATCACAGAAATATAAAGTATGGTAAAAGTGTGACTTATAAAGTTCAAATTAAAAAATAATACTCAAAATTCAACCAGTTGGAATTGGATAGAAATTTAGGGAAAAAAAAAGTTTGTACAAATCCACAACCCGCTTCTGTCCTTAGTCAACGCCTCAAAAAAAAAAAAAAAAAAAAAAAAAAAAAAAAAAAAAAAAAA
>JAKSZT010026914.1:3118358-3222852 GCA_026826555.1 Tolypeutes matacus | reverse complement strand
TGTAAGACAAAAAAAGGGGGGGCAAATAACCTATTGAAAAGAAAAATATTTTCATGGATTTTTCTAACATTATTCATTTTTCTGTTACTAATAGTATACACCATTAATAAGCCAAAAGACACACAAAAGAGTAAAAGGCATATTATCAACAAGCTACCAATAAGTTCTTAGAAATCAGTGAAATAAGACAACATCCTAATAAAAAAAAAAAATCAGTGGATATAAATAGGCTGTTAATAAGTGGCAACCTATGAAATTTTAAATTAAATGTCAAATGAAATGCAGAATTAAAGTGTTGTGGTTTGGTGCTATATGTACCCCAGAAAAACATGTTCCTAAACTTAATCTATTACTGTAGGTGTGAACCCATCGTAAATAGGACTTTCTAAGGTTACTTCACTTTAAGGTATGGCCCACCTCAATCAGAACGGGTCATTAGCCTATTACTGGAGTCCTTTATAAGCAGACAGACAGGGAGAAAGCCATGGGAAGCTACAGCTGAAGGGCAACAGAACCCAGAAGAGAAGGGAGAGGCCAGAAAAGGTTGCCATGTGCATTGCCTTGTGACAGAGGAGCCAAGGACCAGGGAAACACTGGCAACCAGTTCCAGAACTCCAGTCTTCAGAAAGAAAGCATCACCTTGATGAGGCTTTGATTTGGACTTTTTCCTAGCCTCAAAACCATAAGCCAATAAATTCCCATTGTTTAAGCTAACCCATCATATGGTATTTGCTTGAGCAGCCAAGTAAACTAAAATATAATATGTCTTTTTTGCCCCCACATTAACAGGGCATGTGGCAGTTTGATGTAATTATGAATTCCAAAAATATAATTGGATCATGCTTGTAAACTGATCTGTTAATCTGGGCATGATTAGGTTAGGATTAGGGCATTGAGCCCCACCCCTTGGTGGGTGGGGAATCGAATATAAGAGGCAAGGCAAAGGACAGTTGAAGCAGTCTTTTGAGAAGCAGTTTGATGTTGGAAAGAAGACCCCAGGAGAAGAGAAGCAAGCCATTCGCCTGATCGTCTGCAGCTGACCTTGTGGAGGAAACAGGAGCTAAGCCCGGAGAGAAACACAGCCCCGGGAAGAGAGGAACCCCAGAAGCCTGAACCCTGGCAAACGCCGGCAGCTGTCTTGCTCTAACTGGTGGTAGTGGTCTGTGGTGAGAGAAGAAACTTAACGCTTTATGGCCTGGTATCTGTGGACTTCTACCCCAAATAAATACCCTTTATAAAGACCAACCCGTTTTTGGTATTTTATATTAGCACCCCTTTGGCTAACTAATACAGGGCATTAACAGAATCTATCAACATCTTAAATGTAAACATCTTTCAATCTATCAGTTCCAATTCTAAGAACTTATCCTATTAAATTCCTACAAATGCACACAAAGAGAAATATATATACAAGAATATTCACTGTAGTTCACAATAGCAACAATCATCAATCAAGGTGGAAAACAAATGTCCATCAACACAGAACTGGTAAAACAGATAGAGGGGAAGCGGCTGTGGCTCAATCAGTAGGGCTCCTGTTTACCATATGGGAGGACCCGGTTCGGTTCCCGGGGCCTCCTGGTGAAGGCAGGCCCGCCCGCACGGCGTGGTTAGCTGACCCAGCGAGCACAAGCAGCAAGGGGGGGATAAATGAATAAATAAATAAAATCTTAAAAAAAAAAAAAAAAAAAACAGATAGAGGAAGCAGATGTGGCTCAAGTGACTAAGCTCCTGCCTACCACATGGGAGGTCCTGGCTTTGGCTCCTGTTGCCTCCTGGAGAAGGCGAGCTAGTGGGACGGGCAGGTACAGCGAGCTGACACAATAAGATGATGCAACAAAGAGATGCAAAGAGGAAAGACAATGAAAGACACAACAAACCAGGGGGCTGAGGTGGCTCAAGCAATTGAGAGCCTCTCTACCACATGGAAGATCCCAGGTTCGGTTCCTGGTACCTGCTAAAGAGAAGACGAGCAGACACAAACAGCACACAGCAAATGAACACAGAGAGCAGACAAGGACCGCAAACAACGAGGGGGGTGGAGATAAATAAATAAATCTTTCGGAAAAACAAAAACAGGTAGGGAGTGGTGTGGCTCAAGCAGTTGGGCACCTACTTCCCCTATGGGACGTTCTGGGTTAGGTCTCCAGTACCTTCTAAAAACAAAAAAAAAACAACAAACAAAAAGACTCAGGGGAGCCAATGTGGCTCAGTGGTTGAGTACCAGCTTCCCACATACAAGGTCCTAGGTTCAATCCCTAGCCCCGGTACCCCTCCAAAACAGACAGGTAGACCTGTATGTCTGACATTTTATGCAACAGGGGAAAATATGTATATATAAAATCACATTTGTGTAAAAACATATTTTTATACATGTACAAAGAATATGTACAGGGAAGCGGATGTGGCTCAATCGATAGGGCTCCCATTTACCATATGGGAGGCCCTGGATTCGATTCCCAGGGCCTCCTGGTGAAGGCAAATCAGCCCGTGCGGCGTGGTGAGCTGACGCAGCAAGATGACGCAACAGAGGGAGACAAGTAGACACGGAGAAACGCACAGCAAATGGACACAGCGAGCACAAGCAGCAAGGGGGGCATAAATAAATAAATAAATAAAATCTTTAAAAAAAAAAAAAAAAAAAAAGAATATGTACAAATGTCTGTAAGATTACAAATAAAACTAGTAATGGCTATCCTTGAGAAATGGTATTGATAGTCAGTGTGAGAATAAGACATTTTAACTATGCACTTCAGTACTTATTTTAAGTAATCATTATACATTTATAATTTAACTGATACGATATCTATAATAAATTAACCAAAAGACATTCAAAATCATAGTAACATAAAATATGTCGTCACCACCATTACTTTGTTTTACACCGATCTGACAGTCAAAGAAAAACCAGAACGTACTTGTTTCTAACAATATTATATTTATCAGTTTTACATTATCTCAGGCACTACTTTTAACTTTTCTTAACTAGAAACCCTGTCTAGCAAAATGGGTAACAGCAATCTCATCCATACTCTGCGTGAGAGGAAACAAACTCTTTTGCTCCTGATTCTACTTTCTAACACTTTCCCAATCATATTTGATAAAATACAGGGATGACATGCAGTAGATTCTTTACATTCACAGGGCAAAAATATTAGTAAAATTAGATGTGCTTCTTACCTTAACAAGTGAGGAATCCATGAACTGACCAGGTGGGATAGAATCCAAGTATTTCTTGAGATCCATGGAAAGAAATTCAAAGATGAGATATAACCTGGAATCCTGCATCAGCACATCTTGAAGACTAAAGAATAAGACAATTATATAATATATAAATCCAGCAAATATTTTTAGCCTCTTTCTTCCACAAAATAAAACTACTTACTTAAATCTCACAGTGGCTATCATAAAAAGTTCAGCAATAAGAAATTAACAATGATAGCAAATACATATTATGTGGGACAGAAGAGATGGAGAACAGCTTCTCCAATAAAGAAGAAAACCTTAGTACACAACTAGACTTTGAGAAAGAAATTCTAGAGCAATTTAAAATAAAGTCTCATTATAGGGAAGCAGATGTGGCTCAAGTGATTGGGCTGCTGCCTACCACATGGGAGGTCCTGGGTTCGGTTCATGGTGCCTCCTAAAGAAGACAGAGAGCTGGCGCAACAGACAGGTGTGGGAGGCTGACACAACAAGATGATGCAACAAGAGACACAAGAAGAAAAACATGAGAGACACAACAATGCAGGGAGCAGAGGTTCCCGATGCCTTCTAAAGAGAGGACGAGCAGGACGGCGAGTTGGAGCAACAGGCAGGCGCAGTGAGCTGATGCAACAAGATGACGCAACAAGAGACACAAGAGGAAAAACATAACGATACACAACAAAGCAGGGAATGAAGGTGGCTTAAGCAATAAGGCTCCTCCCTCCCACATCAAAGGTCCTAGGTTCAATTCCTGGTGCCTCCTAAAGAACACAAAGATGACGAACAGACACAGCAAGTGCAAACAACAAGGGGGTGGGAAGAGATAAATAAAATAAATCTGAAAAAAAAAAAAAAAAAAAAAAATTAAAAATTAATTAATTAATTTAAAAATGTCTCATTATATAGGAGGTGCCAACTTTTACACAAACTGTATTCCAAAAGAACCTTTCTAGGTTGGCTGTTTGTTGCTCAGAGCTGTCGTTCCACTGAAGTAAATTATAGAAATAAACTCTGTAAGTAGTATCTGACCTTAACGGAGAGGCTCCCTTTCCTCACCCCCAACAAAATGCAATTAAATTCTAACTTTGACTGTTAGAAAGACAACTTCCCCAAAATTCCAATCCATGTACTTGGAAGAAAAGAAAGAAAATGTTTAGGACTCTGATTAAGGGGTCTTTAGGGGATTAGAAGTCACAGAGAGAGAATTTACAAGGTTCTACGAAAAGAGTATCCTCCCACGGTCCCTTTACCTACATTTTCCAACGCCAAATACTAATATCCATCCACCAACTTCCTCTAATGCTGACCCTGCTTTAAAAGCCTATTCTCTTACCTATGCCCATCAGTCTCACTTAAAATCAGTAGGGTTCTATTCTATTTAAGGTTACACCACAAAGTAAGCAAATGTAAAAATTTCCACATTGAAATTCACCTTTAAAACATTTTGAATGTAAAATATTTTAAATTCAGATATTATACCATACCTGACTATATTTGGATGACGAAGTTCTTTTAATAGGGAAATTTCCCGAATTGCAGTGCTAGGAACCCCTTCCTCTTCACTTTCTAGTCTTATTTTCTTCATGGCTACCACTTGACCTGTAGTTTTGTGTCTACCCTTATACACAACTCCATAGGTACCTGAAATAGACAAAGTACATATCTGCTATGTGATACCCCTCCACAACTATAAAAGATTTTTAAAAATTATTGAATCCTATAAGGTATCACATGATAGAAATGTCCACTGTGGTCAAATGAGAGGTACTTTATTAATCATTATACCCTCATTGCTTCCAAAAACAATTGAGGGTAACTACAACCTATCACACCTGTAGTTTAGAAATAAAGTTCAGGTAGTCAGACATTTGCCACATTTCAATTATCATTAATTTTCAAGCATATTTTACAGAAAATGGATCCTTTGCTAATTGAAATTTATCTCCCACCAGATATTTTACCAAACAATAAAGCAGGTATAAAATACAAAATGTAAAGATTTGGACTCAGGAAATACTTCTAATAGGAGACACCATGATACTTTCAGAAAAATGTATATAGAATGTTTTATACTTTGCAAAACATTTTTATACATATCTCAAAATAAAGTCGACTGTCCTTATCTAGAAAAGAAGGGGAATAAAAAATAGACTGTGTTCATGAAGAAACTAAATGCAATAAAGCTCACCGTATCTACTACAGTAAGGAAGCCTCTCTCACCCATTAGGAACACTGCTAAATGGCTTGACTCTGATATATGGACTTCAGACAGGGAACAACAATGTCAACAGAAGGATATTGCGGGGGGAGTGCAAGGGGTGGTGGTGGTGCAAGGAATGGAAATAGCATCAGTGAAGGAGATGGACTAGTTACCTAATAAAACAAGTGCATGCACATGCTATATTTAATCCCCTGGATAAGGGCTTTTAATTTGCAGTTGGATATTTGGAGTAGTCCTAAACCCCATAACTATATGTAAAATATTGTTGAATAGCCGGTGCTTTCTGTAGTATCAGTTTAACTTCAGAAGTAGTTGTAGAACTTTTTTCTAGGGAGATAGTTTACAGCTTTTTATCAGATTTCTGAAAGGGGCAATATCTCAAAAAAGGTAAGAATAAGAATGACTGAAAATTATCAATTGCTTTATTTAGAATATTAAAGACAGTTTGATCTACAGCAAACTGATATTACATAAGCCTTGTTCTAATGCTTTCTTTTGTTAAAAAAAGAGAGAGAAATCATATACAAGACTATGCCTAAATACTGATTTAATTATGTTAGACATAACTTGACATAAAATCCATTTCATACCATTTTGACTGAATTTTGAATACGATGTTATTTTTGAATTAGAGAAAATTATTCCAGATTAATGGAAAATTGACTGTATTTGATCCTAATAACAATCCTTAAAGTAAGCAAATCCTCTGTACACTTAAAATCTGCATACTTTTGGATGTAAATTATACTTCTATCAAAAGCATAATAAAGTAGGTAGGCCATATCATACTCATTTAATACAATGAAAGATTAATCATTTATAAATGTAATCTAATAAGCAGCTAATGGTATATTCAGGACTAATTTTTTTTTCTAGTATTCTTTCCACTCCCTTATGTGATCCTAAATCATTTTCATAATTTACTAACAATTGATTTAACTAGTGGCCAGGACTCAACATATTTTGAAGTGAATTTTAGAGATCATTAGTGTTCTATAACTCTCTTTTGACTGTTTTTGAACCACCATCACTTCTCATAGACCTACTAGAAAGAGGATTAAACAAAAGAAATTATTCCACTGGTTAATAACCAAAAATTATTCATGAAATACCTGATATGTGTTATGAAATGAACTAAGTAAGCATTACACATACAAAAGTATTTTTAAACAGTTTACTAAATCACTAAGTAGGCAAAAGATTAGCTCCATAGAGGCTTTTTAACAGTGTCATATAAGTAATTTTAACATGGAAAAACCTGGAAAGAGACCGGACTAACACTAACCAAAGACTTGTCCCAGAAAATAAAGGAAAAATAATGTTGGGAGATGGTTGGATTATGAAGGCCTTGAATGGTATGCAGAAAACCTTCATTCAACAAATATCTACAGAGCACCAACTAAATGGCAGGCAATGTTCCACACAAAGGGAATAGCTACATTACAGAAAAGTCTGGGTATATTTAAGAAATGGATTGGGGGGAAGCGGCTGTGGCTCAATCAGTACGACTCCCGTTTACCATATGGGAGGCAAGCCTGCCCGCACGGCGTGGTTAGCTGACCCAGCGAGCACAAGCAGCAAGGGGGGGATAAATGAATAAATAAATAAAAATCTAAAAAAAAAAAAAAAAAGAAAGTTTAGGTAAAAATATTTATCATCCTAAAAATAATTATATAAGACTAAAAATATATTATGAATTTAACATATAATTCCACTGCCTTAACCCTAATAACCACACACAAATTATCAAGTGTTTCCAAAACACAAATATTGCTCAAGTGTGTATTTTTTTTTTATGTTTTTTTTTTTTACCGGGAGGTCCCGGGGATTGAACCCGGGTCCCTCCATATGGGAGGCGGACGCCCAACCAGTTGAGCCACATCCGACCCCAAGTGTGTATTATTAGAAGTAAAAAATTAGAAGAAATTCTTTGGGAGGGAGTGGTCAGAGGACCATATATATATATATATATAGAATAATTTCAATCCTCTGGAATTATTAATATTTCTGTGATGTTTAGGTTATTATATAAAGAATACACACATGCATAAAAGTACGGGCAGCTGAATTTTTCATGTGTGCATGCTCTTTATCATTTTTCCTATGTGTCTGCTTTGCTTTTTACCACAATAACATATATAAAACAAAATTTGCCATTCTAACCATTTTTGAAGTGTACGATTCAGTGGCATTAATTACTTTTACAGTGTTTTAAGCAATAACTTCCCATGCTCCCTTCCCCCAGCCCCTGGTAGTCTCTAATCTACTTCCTTTCTCTGCGAATTTGCTTATTCTGGATAGTTCATATTAGTGGAATAATACAATATTTACTCTTTTGTGTCTGGCTAGCTCACTCAGCATAATGTTTTCGTTGGTTCATCCATCATGTAGCATTATCACAACTTCATTCCTTTTTATGGATGGATTCCTTTTTATGGATCCATTGTATGGATGGATATACCACATTTTGTTTACCCATCCATTGACCTGTTGATGGAAACTTGGGTTGTTTCCACATTTGGCTATTGTGAATAATGCTGTGAACATTGGTGCACACATATCCGAGTCGCTGCTTTCAGTTCTTTGGGATATCTACTTGGTGGATGAATTTTAATAAATATTTTACACAGTTCTTTAAGTCATGGACATTGTAGCATTATTAAATCATCATTTTAAAAACTTTTATATTATTAAAATCACTCACCTTCCCCAATTTTCTCTATTTTGGTATAGTCTTCCATAATTATTCAATAGGTACTGTAGATCCTAAAATGAGGGGGAAAACTGATTTGATCACATGCCACTAACTCAAAGATGGTTTTAAATATGAATGAGATATATAAGCGACATATTTAACAATGTCTATGCAATATATAGTAAGCATTCCATAAATATTAAGACAATATTTACATGAATGATACCGGCAATAAGACTTTCCCACCCATCTTAGCTTCTAAAATATTTGAAATAGTTATATATTCTACACCAGTGTAGCATTTAGCTTCTCCCATTCAGATTAACCCTCAAATTCAGACATCAACTTATCCATCCTTTCCAAACACTTTTAAGTACTCGTGCACCAGGCTTAAATCCAAAAAATCAGCAATTAATGTTATTTCACTGAATTTGTACAGCTTTATAAAGATAATTCAAGAAAAAATGTTCAAGAGACATAAGTAGTGATCTAAAATGTGGTCAGACTGCTTGCTCACCCACTAGAAAGTGTTTACTTAAAGCACCAAAAACATTTAAGTGTTTACAGATGCTCAAGTGAATTATAATCTTTTTTCTTTGTTTTTAACAGTCACATAGACAAACATGCTTATCTATTACAAGACTTGGAAGATACTTTTTGCAAAAGTAGTAAACATCGCTCAACTCCCTAGAAGGAAAGGAGGAAAAGTGAAATTACACAAATAAATTTCTAATTATACCCTACCAATGCCAAGAACCAAGTAAAAAAAGCAAATATTGAATCACAGAGAATGGTAAGAAAGAGCAGAATTGCTGACAGCCAGACACTTAAGATTTTCTTAGCTGGGTAAGTTTGCCAAGTTTGGACTTCAGAAGTCCAAAGCATAATTACACTGATTTTCTAACATGCTCATCGCTGATGATAAAATCATAATTTTACGAAATGGCAATGGACAATTGCCTCAGTAACTAGATTTAATCTTTTCCTCAGTAACCAGATTTAATATGCCTAATACACAATAAAGTTGTTGAGTTCACTTTAAATAGATAGCTAAAAACTAACTCCAGTTCAAAGCCGGGCTCAATTACCCTTCCATTTTCCAATTTTAACAATTTTCAACAAAACGTGCTGTTTCAGAATCCCTTTTGAATACTTCCTGAGTCTCTGTTGTAATAGCTGTAGGATGTAAAATATCTTTGGCTTAGTTTCCCGACCCAGAGGCGTCCAGATCCTTAAAGAAGACGTGCACACTAGTAACTTGAGTACTGTATAAACATTGATTAAAGGTCTTGACACAGGTAATGAGAACACATGTTTCTCTCTCGGCATTTCTCAGCTTTCTACTTATTGCCAATAACATGCTAACAACTACGAGTAGAAAATAAAAACAAAGAAGAAATTCAATTTCCCTCAGGCTCTGGGCCTTGACTAAGTGTTCTTAAAAGCTCGGGTTAGGCAAGAAAGAGGAGCACAGAAAGAGGCCCGAGAAAGCGCAGACGTTCGTCGGATGGTTTGGACCGCCTGGGTTAGGGACTGGACACCTCCCGAAGCCGCAGCGGAGCCTGCGCAGGGGGCGGGCCGGAGCCGCAAGGCCCGGGGGCACGGAATTCAACAGCGCTCGGCGTCCTCCAACTTAAGCACTGATTTTGTTTCAACCCTGTTAGCACCAAGACCAGAAAGCCTCCTCCGCCAGATCGGAGGCCTCTTCCTGCAAACAGCCGACTCCGACCTCCATCCAGACCTGAACTCCGAGGCCAGGGCAGCCGCAGCCCTCCCCTGAGGAAGCCCGTCAGGCCCGGACTCCCCGAAACCTCCCCCAAAAAGCCCAGGCCCCGGTTCCTGCGTTCCAGGCCCAGCCACCCTCTGAGGCCCGGCCTTGCCGCGCAGACCCCTGTTCTCCAGCCCGGCCTCCCAAATATCTCCGTTTTTCAATTCTCTGCCCCCCAAGGCCCCCGAGCCGGCGCCTGCCGCGTAGATGCCCTCGCCCCGGCAACTCTAACGGGCTTACTCTCTGTCGGCGGTGGTGGCAACAGCTGCGGCAGGTACCACGTCTACGTCGCTCTTGCCACAACTTCTAAGAGCCAGGTTTGAAGCAAAGTGAGAGCAGTTTCAAACTCTCCGCGCTAAAGGTTCGCAGATCCACCAATCGCGTAGCCCGTAGACTTTCAAAGCAGCCAACCAGAGCCCAGTTACGCTTGGGCTAGGTTTCCCGGGTAGCTAGAGCGCGAAAGAAGCAGGAAAGGGCGGCCGGAGAAAAAGCAGGTGGGCGGGCGCCAACTGAGTGCGAACCTATGCGCTCTCTTTTATCCCGGGGGGCGCGCAGTCCTACTGTTTCTCGTCATGGGAATTTACTATTCGTTATGGAGTTTATTTTTTTTCCCCAGAAGTGATACAATTAAAAATTACTGCGCTCAAATAGCTTATCACAAAAGTGATATTACACTTACATAAAGATTCCATTCCTTGCACTTCTAATACTTAAGGTTAATGTATGTTTATGTTTTTCTAAATTGAGTGGTTTGCTGGATGGGCCTATTTCTCCAAAGGAGTGCATTTTCAGTTACCTTAAAGAGATAATGGAAGACAGAAAGATCTAAAGATCTAAAGGAAATTTATATAAAATTAAAATATTTTCACATCAAAATTTTACATTCAAACCGAAAAATGTATAATTCTGTTGGGGGAGAAAAAGAAATCTATATTATTCATTAAATAATACAGTGTCACAAACTCTCTCTTCCACTGCCCTCCACCGTATCCTTAAGAGAAATTTCTGCATTTGAACATTAGTCTGAGGTCTTTAAGGAAATAAAACAGAGTGTAGAACTGGGAGTAATAAGAGTCCCCTAGGAAGGATTTCTCTTTGCACTGACCCTAACTGGACATAGAACAAAGAATGATTATCATGACCTGTACAAATTTGAATTAGAAGACCCAGATTAGGATAGGAATGGAACTATTATATCACATGCATTCATGTTTTTACACAATGAGAAGGAGGAGCACGTTCTGAAACCTGGCCCTATATGTGGCACTAATGCTCTGCCTTGATAATTTTGTGTTGCCAGGCCAAAGAGGCAGAGCATTTGGGGTTCATGGGCAGGGGGTTGTAAACTCCCTAACTGAGCCTAACAACTTTTAAAACTTACTTTTTAAACAAAAAGTCACTTTTTAAATAAAATTGGCCTGTTTCCCCAGAGTAGTGCTCTAGGGAAGCAGGCTGTTCTCTGCTAGTTTGGGTTACTGATTTTTTTTTTTTTTTTTTTTTAAAGATTTTATTTATTTATTCATTTATCCACCCCCTCAGTACTGTTCCAAGAGGTCTGGGCAGGAGAGGGACAAGCTTGGAACTATATTTTAAAAGAGCAACTATAGTCAACCTATGTAAGCAGAACTAAAGAGGGGAAGTATAGAAAGGCATGTGCTCCAAAAAGTTTCATATTTACATTTCAGTAAACTGTTATATAAGAAAAAGGAAAGATCAGTTGGCATTGCACATAAGTTTAGTTCTTCACATATAAGTATTTTTCCTTAGATAAAAATAAGCTTGAGAAATATTTGCTTATAAATACATATACTGCCCTGGAAGGAGACATAACAAATTGATAACACTGTGCCTCTGTGGAGGAGAAGAGAGCCTGGGGCACAGAGGTGAGAAGGGAAATTTTGTATTTTTTTAAATCAATGTTATTGATACATATTAATAAAGCATACAATTCATTCAAAGTGTACAATCAATAGTATTTGGTAAAATCGCATAGTTGTGCATTCATCACTTCAATCATTATTAGAGCATTTTCATTATTTCAATAATAATAATAATAAACGAACAAACAAGAAAATTCTCCACCTCTCAATCTGTCTATGCTTCTGCCACAGTACATAGCTGCTATTTCTGGCTATTCTTGCATGCTTATTTATTTATTAAACAGTCTTATTGAGATATATTCACATACCATACAATCTACCCAAAGTGTATAATCAGTGGCTTTTAGTATAATCACAATGTTGTGCATTTGTCACCACAAAAAATTTTAGAACAATTTCATTATTCCAAAAAGAAAAACTCCACACCCCTTAACAGTCCTTCCCTAGCCCTACATAACCAGTAATCTAATTTCATCTTTATAAATTGATTTATATTTACATTTTATATAAACGGAATCATACAATATGTAGTACTTTGTGTCTGATTCCTTTCACTTATCTTAATAGGTTTTTTTTCTTTCTGATATTAACATTTTGTAGTATTAACATACATTTGTTTAGCTTCAAAGAAAAATGATCTTATATGCAATTTTACCCATGTTGATATTGCAGATACAGTTTTACTATGCTATACATTTCCATGTTACATTTTTTAGCTTACCGTTTAGTAATATTGTGATGGGTAGGTGTATTAGTCTGCCAAAGGGGTGCTGATGTAAAGTAGCAGAAATCTGTTGGGTTTTATAAAAGGTATTTATTTGGGGTAGAAGATTACAGCTACCAGGCCCTAAAGAGTCCAACTCAAGATACCATAAAAGGTACTTTCTCACCCAAAGTCATTTGCAGCACGTTGAGCAAGATGGCGGGTGATGTCTTTGAGGGTTCAACCTTCCTCTTCTTCTTTTTTTTTTTTTTTTAAATTTTATTTTGTACATTTAATAATTGAAAATATAAACAATGAAAAACTAAAAAGTAAACACAGATGAATAAATATATACATTTCTCAATTAAATGTAATGGATACATGTAAATTTATTTTTTTTTTGTATCAAACAATATATTACACAATATATTTGGTTCATAGTAATGCATTCATACAGTATTTGTCCTTTAGTGTCTGGCTTGCTTCACTCAACATAATGTCCTCCAGGTTCATCCATGTTGCCATATGCTTTATGACTTCATTTCTTCTTACAGCTGCATAATATTCCATCATGTGAATAGACCACAGTTTGTTTATCCATTCATCTGTTGATGGACACCTGGGTTGTTTCCAACTTTTGACAATGGTGAATAATGTGGCTATGAACATCGGTGTGCAGATGTCTGTTCGTGTCACTGCTCTCAGTTCTTCTGGGTATATACCCAGTAGTGGTATTGCAGGGTCACATGGCAAGTCTATATTCAACTTCTTTAGGAACTGCCAAACAGTCCTCCATAGTAGTTGTACCATCCTGCATTCCCACCAAGAGTGAAGAAGTGTTCCTATCTCTCCACATCCTCTCCAACACTTGTAGTTCTCTGTCTTTTTAATAGTGGCCATTCTCATAGGTGTGAAACGATATCTCATTGTGGTTTTGATTTGCATTTCCCTAATCATGAGTATGTTGAGCATTTCTTCATGTGTTTTTTTGCCATTTGTATTTCTTCTTCGGAGAAATGTCTATTAAAGTCTTTGGCCCATTTTTTAATTGGGTCATTTGTCTTTTTATTGTTGAGTTGTAACATCTCTTTATATATCCTGGATATTAAACCTTATCAGATATGTGATTTCCAAATATTTTTTCCCATTGAGTTGGCCGCCTTTTCACCCTTCTGACAAAGTCCTGTGAGGTACAAAAGTGTTTAATTTTGAGGAGGTTCCATTTATATACTTTTTCTTTTGTTGCACGTGCTTTGGGTGTGAGGTCCAAGAAACCACCACCAATTACAAGGTCTTGAAGATGTTTCCCTACATTTTCTTCTAGTAGTTTTATGGTCCTGGCTTTTATATTTAGATCTTTGATCCATTTTGAGTTGATTCTTGTATAGGGGGTGAGTTAGGGGTCCTCTTTCATTCTTTTGGTTATAGATATCCAGTTCTCCCAACACCATTTGTTGAAGAGACTGTTTTTTCTCATTAGTATGGGCTTGGTAGGTTTATCAAAAACTAGTTGAGGGAAGCAGCTGTGGCTCAATCAGTAGGGCTCCCGTTTACCATATGGGAGGCCCCGGGTTCGGTTCCCGGGGCCTCCTGGTGAAGGCAGGCCCGCCCGGATGGCGTGGTTGGCTGACCCAGCGAGCACAAGCAGCAAGGGGGATATAAATGAATAAATAAATAAAATCTTTAAAAACAAAACAAAACAAAAAACCAGTTGACTGTATAGGTGAGGGTATATTTCTGGATTCTCAATTCTATTCCACTGAACGATGTGTCTATCTTTATGCCAGTCCCATGCTGTTTTGACCACTGTAGCTTTGTAATATGTTTCAAGGTCAGGCAGTGAAATTCCTCCCACATTGCTATTCTTTTTTAGAATACTTTTGGCTATTCAGGTGCACTTACCCTTCCAGATGAATTTGGTAATTGCCTTCCCTAATTCTGTAAAGTAAGCTGTTGGGATTTTGATTGGTATTGCATTGAATCTATAAATCAGTTTGGGCAAGATTGACATCTTCACGATATTTATTCTTCCAATCCATGAACACGGAATGTCTTTCCATTTGTTTAGGCCTTTTTAAATTTCTTTTAGCATTGTTTTGTAGTTTTCTGCATATAGGTCCTGTACTTCCTTGGTTAAATTAACTCCTAGGTATTTGAGTCTTTTTGTTGCTATTGAAAATGGAATTTTCCTCCTGATTTCCTCCTCACATTTTTCAGTACTACTGTACAAAAACAATACTGACTTTTGCGTGTTGATCTTATATCCTGCCACTTTGCTGAACTCATTTCTTAGTTCACGTAGCTTTATTGTGGATACTTCAGGATTTTCTAAATACAGGATCATGCCATCTGCAATAAGTGAGAGTTTTACTTCTTCTTTTCCTATTTGGACGCCTTTAATTTTTTTGTCTTGTCTAATTGCCCTAGCTAGAACTTCTAGTACAATGTTGAATAACAATGGTGACAGTGGGCATCCTTGTCTTGTTCCTGATCTTAGGGGGAAAGCTTTCAACCTTTCCCCATTGAGTATGATGTTGGCTGTGGGTTTTTCATATATGCCTTTTATCATATTGAGGAATTTTCCTTTTATTCCTATCTTTTGAAGTATTTTTATCAAAAAAGGATGTTGGATTTTGTCGAATGCCTTTTCTGCATCTATTGAGATGATCATGTGTTTTTTTTTCCTTCAATTTGTTAATGTGGTGTATTACATTGATTGATTTTCTCATGTTGAACCAGCCTTGCATACCAGAAATAAATCCCACTTGGTCGTGATGTATAAGTCTTTTGATATGCTGTTGGATTCGATTTGCAAGTATTTTGTTGAGAATTTTTGCATCTATGTTCATGAGAGAGATTGGTCTGTAATTTTCTTTTCTTGTGGAATCTTTATCTGGCTTTGGTGTTAGGGTGATGTTGGCTTCATAAAATGTGTTGGTAATTTTCCCTCCTCTTCAATTTTTTGGAAGAGTTTAAACAAGATTGGTGTTAATTCTTTTAGAAATGCTTGGTAGAATTCACCTGTGAAGCCATCTGGTCCTGGACTTTTCTTCCCTGGGAGATTTTTGATGACGGATTCAATCTCCTTAATTGTGTTTGGTTTGTTAAGTTCTTGTATTTCTTGTTGTGTCAGTGTAGGTTGGTTATGAGTTTCTAGAAATTTGTCCATTTCATCCAGGTTGTCTAGTTTGTTGGCATATAGTTTCTCATAATATCCTCTTATGATTCTTTTTATTTCTGTGAGGTCATTTGTAATTTCCCCCCTTTCATTTCTGATTGTATTTATTTGCATCTTCTCTCTTTTTTTCTTTGTTAGTCTAGCGAGGGCTTTGTCAATTTTATTGATCTTCTCAAAGAACCAGCTTTTGGTTTTGTTGATTTTCTCTATTGCTTTTCTGTTCTCATTTTCATTTATTTCCTCTCTAATCTTTATTATTTCTTTCCTTCTTTTTGCTTTGGGATTGGCTTGCTGTTCTTTTTTGAGTTTCTCAAGTTGTTCGGTTAAGTCTTTGAGTTTAGCTCTTTCTTGTTTTTTAATATAGGCATTTAGGGCTATAAATTTCCCTCTCAAGACTGCCTTTGCTGTATCCCATAAGTTTTGATATGTTGTGTTCTCATTTTCATTTGTCTCAATATATTTACTGATTTCACTTGCAATTTCTTCTTTGACCCACTGAATATTTAGGAGTATGTTGTTCAGTCTCCACACATTTGCAAATTTACTTTTTTCCTGTCTGTTATTGATTTCTAGTTTCATTCCATTATGATATGAGAAGATGCTTTGTTAATTTCAATCTTTTTATATTTATTGAGAGCTGTATTGTGACCTAACATGTGGTCTATCCTGGAGAAAGATCCATGGGCACTTGAGAAGAATGTATAACCTGCTGAGTTTGGATGTAGTGTTCTGTATATGTCTGTTAGGTCTAACTTGTTTATCATATTGTTCAAGTTCTCTGTTTCCTTGTTGATCTTCTGTCTAGTTTTTCTATCTAATGTTGTAAGAGGGGTGTTGAAGTCTCCGACAATTATTGTAGAAATGTCTATTTCTCCCTTCAGTTTTGCCAGAGTTTGTCTCATATATTTTGGGGCACCCTGGTTAGGTGTGTAGATATTTATGACTGTTATATCTTCATGGAGGATCGTCCCTTTTATTAATATATAATGGCCTTCCGCATCTCTTATCACTTTTTTGCATTTGAAGTCTGTTTTCTCTGATATTAGTATAGCTACCCCTGCTCTTTTCTGTTTACTATTCGCGTGGAGTATCTTTTTCCAACCTTTTACTTTCAGCCGGCTTGTATCCTTGTGTCTGAGGTGAGTTTCTTGTAAGCAGCATATGGATGCCTCGTGTTTTTTTATCCATTCTGTCATCCTGTATCTTTTGATTGGGGAATTTAATCCATTCACATTCAATGATATTACTGAAAATGCACTATTTATTTCCTTCATTTTATTCTTTGGTTTTCATATGTCATCGTATTTTTGTCTCTCTTTTTACTCTTTTGGTTATCCTTTCTGCTTTTCTTTCTTCTATATTCTCTTCCAAGCCTCTCTCTCCTGTCTTTTTCTTTCAGGTTCTAAGGCTTCCTTTAATATTTCCTGCAAAGGTGGATTCTTTTTTGCAAACTCTCATAGCTTCTGTTTGTTTGTGAATACTTTATATTCACCTTCATATTTGAAGGACAGTTTTGCTGGATAAAGAATTCTTGGCTTGCAGTTTTTCTCTTTCAGTTTCCTAATTGTATCATACCACTGTCTTCTTGCCTCCATGGTTTCTGAAGAGAAATCTGCACTAAGTCTTACTGGATGTCCTTTGTACGTGATCGTTTCCTTCTCTCTTGCTGCTCTGAGAATTTTCTCTTTATCTTTTACATTTGGCATTCTGAATAATATGTGTCTTGGCATAGGTCTATTTGGATTTATTCTCATTGGGGTACGGTGTGCTTCTTGGACATGTAAGTTCATTTCTTTCATGAGAGTTGGGAAATTTTCAGCTATTATTTCCTCAAATACTCTTTCTGCCCCTTTTCCTTTCTCTTCTCCTTCTGGAACTCCCATGACACGTATGTTCTTGCATTTTGTGTTGTCATTCAACTCTCTGAGCCCCTGCTCAATTTTTTCCATTCTTTTCTCTCTCTGTTCTTTTCTCTCTTCAATTTTAGCTGCTCTGTCTTCAGTATCACTTATTCTTTATTCTATCATTTCGAATCTGCTGTTGTATGCTTCAAATGTATTTTTGACTTCACCTATTGTGTCTTTCATTCCCATGAACTCCGTTACTTTTCTGTTCAGGATTTCAAATTCTTCTTTGCGTTCGCCCAGTGACTTCTTGATGTCATTGATCTCTTTAACTATATTCTCTTTCATCTCATTAATTTGATTTTGGAAATTTGTACTCATCTTAACTGATTAGTTCTCTCAAATTCTGCATCTCTTCTGGGTCTTTGCCATATTCCTTTTCTTGGGCCATGTCTTCTATTTTCTTAGTATGGCTCGTAATTTTTTGCTGGTGCTTAGGCATCTGGTTAGTTTGTATTTTACTTAGATGCTCTATCTCTTTCTCTTTTATGGGGTTTTAGTGGCAGGAGGCTGTGAGTTACCACAGCTCTTTGATTTTTGGCTCAACCTTGATTGTTAGGATTGTTCTGCCTGTTGCTCAAAACTGGGCACTGGACCCAGTAATTGGTTGTAGAGTCGTTTCCTAGGGCCTTGGGCAGGGAGGCTATAGTAGCCAGGAAAAGCCTCTCTTACTTATTAATTTTCTTATGTGCACTTCCTTAGTCTGCCAGGAGTTGGCGCTTGTTGGTGGCTCTCAATTCAATGACTGGTCGGAGCGTATTTGTTGTGACACAGGCCAGATCAATGTGATAGAGCTTCCTGTCTGGGAGCTAAGAGCCCTGTGATTCAAAGTTTCTGAGACAGTTCTCCAGACTTCTCTCGTAGCGCCCCCCTTTTCCCAGCTAGGAATTATTTCCACTCCCTTCTGAATCCTCAACAATCAGTCCCTGTTAGTAGAGGAGGAGATTGGGAGGTTTGTATATCTTTAGCCCCTTGCAGGCTCCAAGGCAAACAATGGCGCAGCCCCACCCAGCCTGGAAGGGCTCTCGGGACAGGGCAGACCAAACCTGGGAGTCAAAAGCAGGGTCAGCCCCAGGGTCTCTCTCCCCTCTCCTGTGGAGTCCTCAACAATTAGTCCAGTCTAGAAGAGAGGGAGGTTGCGAGGGTCGGATTTCTCCAGTCCTTTCTAGGCTCCCAGGGCAAACCACTGTATGGAAGGGTCTGAGGGGCTCCGCAGCCCAAATTTCAGGTCAGAACCTGAGTCATCCTAAGGCTGTGTCCCTCTCTCTCCCCTTTTCGGGAGTGGCAAATCCCTGAAGCCCCCTTGTCTGTGGTCAGAGGCCCAGAGGCCCGGGAATTCTGAAGAGTGTGGGAGAGGGTGCCAGCAGCAGCAGAAGCTGCTACTTGCAACTCACGGTTCTGTTGTCGCGATTTCCCTCTTCTGTCCCTCTCTCCTCTGGGTGGTGTGCAGCCTTTACCTGCTGTCCTAAACCCTAGAAGATCTTTTTCAGGGCTGTTTCAGCTTGTCCTCTAGCTATTTTTCTGGAGAAGAGATTCCTGTGTCTTATTAGTCCGTCATCTTCCTGGACCTCTTCCTCTTCTTCTTAAGGCTCCATGGTCCCAGCTTCTTCCAATCTCAGCTGTAGGCTGGAATAAGACTTGTCTCTCTCCTGGGGCTCATTTCTCTCCAGGCTCAGCTGCTCTGTTCTCTCCACAAGGTCAGCTGTAGACTCAGGCTCATCTAGGCTTATCTTTCTCCCCAGGGCTTTTGCTGTGTCTATGGAGCCATCTCTATTCCTCTGTGTTCTTCTCCTGTGTATTTACTTCCTGGGGCTCCAGCATCAAAAATTCCAAGTCTTTCCTCTGCCCAAGTTGTTTTCTCCATGAGTACCCACCCACGAAGGGGGCGGGAAATCATCATCCTACCAACATGGGCGAATCAATGCCTTAATCATAATTTAATCAATTAAAAATGAAATCTCTGAAACTAACACAATCTAATATGCCCAGAGGAACAGACCAGTTTACAAACATAACCTAATATCTATTTTTGGAATTCATAATTTATATCAAACTGCCACGGGAGGCTAATGTGTCAACTTGGCCGGGTAATTGTGCCCAGTTGATTGGTCAAGCAAGACTGGGCTAATTATAGTACAAGAACATTTATGAACTTCAGTCCTCTGTGAATTGATTGCATAGATGGCTAATTACATCTACAATCAACTAAGGAGATTGCTGTCAACAATGAGTGACTTTTTAATCCAATCAGTTGAATGGCTTAAAAGTGATTTAAGCATTCAAAGAGATTTTTCCAGTTTGATTTCAGACAACATCTCTTAGGAACTCATCAAGGACCTTCATTGGAGCCCCTGGTTTGCAGCCTGTCTGTAGAATTTGGACTTGTGCATCCCCATAGTCACGTGAGAGAATTTTATAAAATCTCATGCTATTTACAGATATCTCCTGTTGATTCTGTTTTCCTAGAGAATCTTGACTAATAAAGCTTGGGACCAGGAGTAAAGTGGTGCTTTTGCAATTACCAAAAATGCTGGAACAGTTTTATAAATGAATAAGGGATGATTTTTTGGAGGAATTGTGAGATGCTTGATAGAAAAGGCCTAGATTGCTTTGAAGAGACTGTTAATAGGTATATAGAGCCTAAAGTTATTTCTGATAAGGCATTAGAAGGAAATGATGAAACCATATTGCAAACTGGAAGAAAGATCATCTGGGTTTTAAAATTGCAGAGAACTTAGCAAGATTGACTCTTGATGTTATATGGAAGACAGAATTGGTAAAATATGAACTTGGACATTTAGCCAAGAGGATTTCCGAAGTAAATGTGGAAAATGCAGCCTGGCTTCTCTTTGCAGCTTATAGCAAAATGTTTAGAGGAAAGAGATAAGCTAACTAAATTATTGGGCACAAAGAAACCAGAAACTGATTCTGGAAATTCCAAGCCTCTTGAAATCAAGCCCCTAGATGATAATGCCCCATTTGAGGAATTAACTAAATTTGCAACTTGTAAATCAGGATTGAAAATGCAGTTATCCAGGAAAGACTTGTGGGAAGTGTTGCTGTGTGGTGGCTTGGACCCCTGCTTCCTGAATGCTAAATCAACAAGCTTTTTGCAAGCTCTGTATGAACAAAATCACTGTCAGCCTGGACTAAAAGAGACATGGAGAGGAGAGATGGAAGGGAAAACAGCTTTAAGAGGAAAACCATGGAAGCTGAGCTCTGGAATTAAGATATTTCCTTGGACCAAGAGAGGTACCCCACCCATGTTTACAGAGAGGGCAAGTTTGCCCAGGCATTTGAAAAAGGTGGATGTTCCAGCATGTTGTTCAGGGAGAGTTTTGCTGCCCCAGGCTACAAGGAGGGTGAAGCACATGGGGAGAGTGAGGTAACCATCTTAGTGCTCTGAGAGGGGTAGACCTGTTCCCCATAGATTAGGCAAGGCCAGGTTACCACCTCACTGTTCTGAGGAGATTGTGCCTATATGCCAAAAATTAGGGAGAATGTTGCTGCCACCTCACTGTACTAAGAGGGTTGATACTCTACCCCCAGAGATTGGGTAAAGTGTGGCCATCACCCCAGTGTTCTCAGAGGGTGAGGTCTGGAGCTTGGTAGCCATCCAGATGCTACTGATGAGGGTGGAACTAAGAAAACAGCTGTTGGGCAAGCCTGAGGAAAGGGTGGCTCCCCGTGAGGCCCCAAGGAGAAGAAACCATCATCTTAGGAATGACTCTCAGTCTTTGAAATCTAATGGAGTATGCCCTGCAGGTTTTCAGAACTGTTGGGGACCAGTGACTTATGTTTCCCTCCCAAATTCTCCTTATGGTGATGCAAATGTTTATCCTATGTTTGTCCCTTTGAATATTGGAAGCAGATAAACTGTTTTGTAAGTTTCACAGGTCTACAATCAAAGGGGACTTTGTCCTAAGACAAACTGTATTTCTATAAATAACTGTGATGTGATTTTGTACTTAGTATAGCTAACTGAAAGGATTTAAGGGTTTTGAATATTGTAATGTCTTTTTGGAATTCAGAGGGTGGAGTGTAGAAGTTTGAGATTATTTATGAATTCCAAAAGGAGAGAATATGTTTGTAAACTTGTCTGTTCCTCTGGACGTGATCCCCTTTGATTGTATTAGATCCAGCTTAGATATCTTTGACTAAATTATGTTAAGATTAGGGCTTTGAATCAACCACATCAGTAAGTGTAACTCATTTTAAGTCCCACCCCTTTTGTGGGTTATATAAATGGACACTCACTTAAAAACATAGAAATGGAAGAAGATACATGGATAGAGAGAGCTCCATAGACATGGAAGAGGAAAGAACTTTGATCCTGCAACTCTGGGGAGAGATGAGCCATTCACCTGATATATGCAGCTGAAGCAAACAGAGCAGCTGAGCAGCTAAGGTCTGAGAGACCAGACAGAGCCTGCTCACCATCTTGCTTCATCACATGACAACAGACTTTGGTGAGAAACCTACCTTGAGTTGGACTCTTTAGGGCCTGGTAACTGTAAGCTTCTACCCCAAATAAATACCCTGTATAAAAGCCAAAAAATTTCTCGTATTTTTGCATCAGCACCCCTTTGGCTGACAAGTACACATATAGATGACAGACTTTCCCTTTAAACCACTTTCATACCCACATATTAGTATTACTAGTTACAAACATTATGTAATGCTTTCACCTTTTCTATTCATTTCCAAAGATCAACACAAATTCTTTTCACCAATTCTGCACAAGTTGACCCTCAACTTTCCATTCTTTAAATGCATTCTATTTTCTGGTGACCCAGATTCAAGATGGTAACTCCATGAGATTACACAATATATTGAGTTCATAGTAGCACAATCATACAGTGTTTGTCCTTTTGTGACTGGTTTGCTTCACTTAACATAATGTCCTCCAGATGCATCCATGTTCTCATATGCTTTACAGCTTCATTTCTTCTTACAGCTGCATAATATTCCATTGTGTGTTATGATGGATAAACCACAGTTTGTTTATCCATTCATCAGTTGATGGAACCTGGGTTTTCTCCAACTTTAGGCAATGGTAAATAAGGCTGCTATGAACATCAGTATGCAGATATCTATTCATGTCACTGCTCTCAGTTCTTCTCAGTATATACCCAGTAGTGGTATTGCGGGGTCACACGGCAAATCTATATTCAACTTATTTAGGAACTGCCAAACAGTCCTCTACCATGGCTGTATCATTCTATGTTCCCACCAACATCTTTCCACATCCTCTCCTACACTTGTAGTTCTCTGTCTTTTTGATAGTGGCCATTCTTATAGGTGTGAAATGATATCTCATTGTAGTTTTGATTTGCATTTCCCTAATTGCTAGTGATGTTGAACATTTTTTTATATATATATATTTTTTTTTGTCATTTATATTTCTTCTTGGACAAATATCTTATTCAAGTCTTTTGCCCATTTTTAAATTGGGTTGTTTTTCTTTTTATGGTTGAGTTGTAGTTTCTCTTTATATACCATGGATATTAAATCCTTATCGGACATGTGATTTCCAAATATTTTCTCCCATTGGGTCGGCTGCCTTTTTACCCTTTTGACAAAGTCCTGTGAGAAGCGAAAGTGTTAAACTTTGATGAGTTCCTATATATCTGTATTTTCTTTTGTTGGACATGCTTTGGATGTAAGGTCCAAGAAACTCCCACCTACCACAAGGATTTTAAGATGTTTCCCTCCTTTTTCTTGTAGTAATTTAATGGTCTTGGCTTTTATATTTAGGTCTTTGATGCATTTGGAGTTGATTCTTGTATAGGGAGTGAAATAGGGGTCCTCTTTCATTCTTTTGGTTATGGATATCCAGTTCTCCCAGTACAATTTGTTGAAGAGACTGTTTTGTCCCATCAACATGGACTTGGTAGGTTTGTTGAAAGCCAGTTGGCCATAGAGGTGAGGGTTTATTTCTGGACTCTCAATCTATTCCAGTGATCAATGTGTCTATATTTATGCCAGTACCATGCTGTTTTGACCACTGTAGCTTTGTAATATGTTTCAAGGTCAGGCAGTGAAATTCCTCCCACATCACTCTTTTTTTTAAGAATGCTTTTGGCAATTCGGGTGTACTTTCCCTTCCAAATGAGTTTGGTAATTACCATTTCTATTTCTGTAAAATAGGCTGCTGGAATTTTAATTGATTCTAGAAAACAGTTTGGGTAGGACTGACATCTTCACAAAATTTAGTCTTCCAATCCATGAATTCAGAATGTCTTTCCATTTGTTTAGGTCTTCAGTGATTTCTTTCAGCATTGCTTTGTCGTTTTCTGCATATAGGTCCTTTCTTCTTTGGTTAAATTGATTCCTAGTATTTGAGTCCTTTTGTTGCTATTGTAAATGGAATTTTTTCCATGATTTCCTCCTCAAAATGTTCAATACTAGTGTACAGAAACATTACTGATTTTTATGTGTTGATATTATATATCCTGCCACTTTGCTGAACTCATTTATGAGGTCAAGTAGTTTTGTCGTAGACATTTCAGAATTTTCTAAATATAGGATCATATCATCTGCAAATAGAGTTTTACTTCCTCTTTTCCTATTTGGATGCAATTTTTAAAAAATCTAATAATTGCTCTAGATAGAACTCCTAGTACAAGGATGAAAAACAATGGTGACAGTGGATATCCTTGTCTTTTTCCTGATTTTAAAAGGACAGTTTTCATCTTTTCCCCATTAAGTATAATCTTGGCTGTGGGTTTTTCATATAAGCCTTTTATCATATTGAGGAATTTTCCTTCTATTCCTATCTTTTGAAGTATTTTTGTCAAGAAAGAATGCTAGATTTTGTTGAATGACTTTTCTGCATTGATCAAGATGGTCCTGTGTTATTTTTGCCTACAATTTGTTAATATGGTGTGTTATGTTAATTGATTTTCTTATGTTGAACCACCCTTGCATACCAAGAATAAATCCCACTTTGTTGTGGTATATAAGTGTTTTGATATGCTGTTGGATTCTGTTTGCAAGTATTTGGGTGAGAGTTTTTGCATCTATATTCATTAGAGAGATTGGGCCATAATTTTCTTTACTTGTATCATATTTATCTGGCTTTGGTATTAGGGTGATGCTGGCTTCATAAAATGTGTTGGGTAATTTTCCCTCCTCTTCAATCTTTTGGAAGAGTTTTAACAGGATTGATGTTAATTCTTCATGAAACGTTTGATAGAATTCGCCTTGAGGCCATCTGGTCCTGGACTTTTCCTTTTTGGGAGATTTTTGATGACTGATTCGATCTCTTTAAATGTGATTGGTTTGTTAAGTTCTCATATTTCTTGTAGTGTCAATGTAGGTTGTTTGTGTATTTCTAAGAATTTGTTCATTTCTAGTTTGTTGGCACACAGTTTCTCATATGATCCTTTTTATTTCTGTGGGGTCAGTTGTAACTTTGCTGCTTTCATTTCTGATTGTATTTATTTGCTTCTACTCTGTGTTTTTCTTTGCTAGTCTAGCTAGGGGGTTGTCAATTTTCTCAAAGAACCAGCTTTTGGTTTTATTTTCTCAAAAAAATTTTTTTTTGTTCTCAATATCATTTATTTCTGTGCTAATCTTTATTATTTCTTTTCTTCTGCTTGCTTTGGGAATGGTTTGCTATTCTTTTTCTAGTTTCTCCAGTTATTCATTTAGATCTTTAATTTTACCTTTCTTCTTTTTTAATATAGGCTTTTAGAACTATAAATTTCCCTCTCAAGACTGCCTTCACTGTATTATATAAGTTTTGAAAAGTTATGTTCTCATTTTCATTCATCTCAATATATTTACTAATTTCACTAGCAATTTCTTCTTTGACCCACTGATTATTTAGAAGTGTGTTGTTTAGCTTCCACACATTTGTGAATTTACCTCTTTCCTATTATTGATTTCCAGTTTCATTCCATTATGATCTAAGAAGGTGCTTTGCATAATTTCAATCTTTTAATATTTATTGAGACCTGTATTGTGACCTAACATGTGGTCTATCTTGGAGAAAAATCCATGGGCACTTGATAAGAATGTATAATCTGATAAGTTTGAGTGCAACCTTCTGTATATGTCTGTTAGATCTAGCCCATTTATCATATTTTTCAAGTTCTCTGTTTACTTGTTTATCTTTTACCTAGTTGTTCTATCTAATGATTTGAGTGGTGTGTGAAGTCTCCAGCTATCATTGTAAAGATGTCTATTTCTCCCCTCAGTATTGCCAGAGTTTGTCTCATGAATTTTGGGGTACCATTGTTAGGTGCTGTATTAGGGTTTTCTCGGGAAACAGAATCAACAGGAGATATCTGTCAATAATATGAGATTTTTATAAGAGTTTCTCATGCGACTGTGGGGATGCACAAATCCAGGTTCTGCAGGCAGGCTGCAAACCAGGGGCTCTGATGAAAGTCCAATGAAAGGTCCTTGATGAGTTTCTGGGGGAAGTTGGTTGTCCAAAGACAAGCTGAGAAATTCTCTCTGAATGTTGAAATCACTTCCCCTTTTAAGGCATTTAACTAATTGGATAAAAGCGTCATCCATTGCTGAGGCAATCTCCCTGACTGATGCAGATGTAATTAGCCATCCATGCAGTAAACTCACTGGTGACTGAAGTCCATAAATGCTCTTGTATTACAATTATCCCAGTGCTTCCTTGACCAAACACCTGGACACAATTACCTGGCCGAGTTAATTAGCCTAACCATCACAGGTGCATAGATATTTAAGACTGTTATATCTTCCTGGTGGTTTGTCCCTTTTATTAATATATAATAGCCATCTATATCTCTTCTAACTTTTTTGCATTTAAAGTCTGTTTCATCCAATATTAGTATAGCTACCCCTACTCTTTTTTGGTTATTCTTTGTGTGGAGTATCTTTTTTCAACCTTTCACTTTCAGCTGGTTTGTATCCCTGGGTCTAAGATGCGTTTTTTTTTAATCCATTCTGTCAGCCTATGTCTTTTGGTTGGAGAGTTTAATCCATTCACATTCAATGACATTACTGTAAATGCATTATTTACCTCCACCATTTTATTCTTTGGTTTTCATGTCATATCTTATTTTCATCTGTCTTTTTACTCTTTCGGTTATCCTTTCTGCTATTCTTTCTTCTATACCCTCCTCCAAGCCTCCATCTCCTGTTTTTTTCTTTTAGGCTGTAAAGCTTCCTTTAACATTTCCTGAAAAGGTGGATTCTGTTATATGAAATCTCTTAATTTCCGTTTGTTTGTGGATATTTTAAGCTCACTTCATATTTGAAGGACAGTTTTGCTGGATAAAGAATTCTTGGCCTGCAATTTATCTGTTTCAGTATCCTTATTGTATCATACTGCTGTCTTCTTGCCTTCATGGTTTCTGAAGAGAAATTCACACTAAGTCTTACTGGAAATCCCTTGTATGTGATGGTTTTCTTCTCCCTTGCTGCTCTCTTTATCTTTGACATTTGACATTCTGAGTAGTATGTCTTGGAGTAGGTCTATTCACATTTATTCTGATTGGGGTATGCTGTACTTCTTAGACATGTAAGTTCATTTCTTATGTGAAAGCTGGGAAATTTCTCAGCTATTATTTCCTTGAAAACTCTTTCTGTCCCTTTCCCCCTCTCTTTTCCTTCTGGAACTCCCATGACATGTATATTGTTGTGTTTCGTGTTATCATTGAACTCTCTGAGCCCCTGCTCCATTTTTTGTGTTCTTTTCCCTCCTTGTTCTTTTCTCTCTTCAATTTCAGCTACTCTCTCTTTTGTATCACTTATTCTTTCTTCTATCATTTTGAGTCTGCTGTTGTACGTCTATATGTTTTTTATCTCACCTATTGTATCTTTCATTCCCATGAGTTCTATTACTTTTTTATTCAGTTTTTCAAATTCTTCTTTGTGCTCACTCAGTGTCTTCTTGATGCCCTTTATCTCTTTAGCCATATTGTCTTTCACCTCATTAATTTGATTTTGGAAATTTGTGCATCTCAGTGATTTGTTGTCTCAAATCCTGTGTCTCTTCTGAGGCTTTGTTATATTCCTTTACTTGGTTCATTTCTTCCACTCTCTTAGTATGGCTTTTAATTTTTGCTGATGTCTAGGCATCTGGTTAGGCTGGTGAGTTTACTCAGATGCTTGGTTTCTCTCTCTCTTAGGGATTTAGGAGCAGGAGGCTATGTGTTACTGCTGTTCTTTGATTCTTGGTTCAACCTGTTCTGGCTCTTTAGGATTGACCCTTTAGCTGCTCAGATCTGGGCTTTGGACCCAAAAATGTGTTGCAGGCCCGTTTCCAAGGGCCTTGGAGAGGAAGGGTATAAAGGCCAGTAAAAGCCTCTCTTAATTATTTACTTTTTATTTCCTCATGTCACTTCTTTGCTCTGCCAGCAGATGGTGCTCTTTGGCAGCCCCCTCAGTTCAGTGCCTGGCCAGAGTATGTTCACTGCAACAGAGACTGGATCAATGTGACAGTGTCCTTGCCTGGAGGCTAAGAGCCTCATAATTCAAACTTTCTCAGAGGCAGTTCTCCAACCTTTGCTGGCAGCTCTATCCCTTTTCCCAGGTAGGAAATAATTCCACTCCCCTCTGTATCCTCATCAACCAGTCCTGGTCAGTAGAGAGGGAGATTGAGAGGGTCTAATCTCTTTAGTCCCTTGTAGGCTCCTAGGGCAAACAATGGTGTGGCCCCACCATGCCTAGAAGGGCTCTTGGGACACATTAGACCAAATTGTGCATCCAAAGCTGTCAGCATTAGGTGGTGTCCTTCTCTCTCCCATTTCCTGGGTAGGTGCATCCCTGGGGCCTCCTTTCTCTTTAGCCACGGAGCCCAAGGTCTGAGATTTCAAGTGTTTATAGTGTGGGGGAGGGTGTGGGCATTTGCAGCTGTGGTTTTTAACTCACAGTTTTGCCATTGAGATTCTTTTTCTCTGCCCTTCTTTCCTCTGGGCGTTATCCAGCCTTCCCCTGTTGTCCTAAACCCTAGATTTTTTTCCAGGCTGTTTCTTCTTGTCCTCTCACTATTTTTCTGGGACAGAAGATAGTCCTGTTTCTTTCTAGTCTACCATCTTCCCAGAAGTCTTGTATCCTTTTAATTTAATTGATTTTTAATATACTACATATGTCCAAAGATGAATGAATGAATGAATGACTCTGGACAAGGCCTCTTTTTACACTGGATAAAATTCATAGAAGTTGCTGAATATAATTCCCCAATAAAAGTCAAATAATCTTCATTTAGGTTAATTCAGAAATTATAGGTGTGGAAAAAATATGATATATAGTTTTGAGATCTCTTCATTACAACTGAAAACACAGAACTATTAAGGTGGCTTCTTAGGCATTTTTTTCTAATTTCAATAACTACTGTTTTTGTGCAATTTCAATATGTAAAATGCAACAATGAAAGTTCATTATATACCACCTCCATGCCCCTACACTTATTCTTCCAAAAAAAAAAAAAGAGAGAGAGAAAAAAGGAAAGCACTTTTTGCTACCCATACCCTGAATATTCTAAATGCTGAATACTCTAAACCCACTTTCATATCTCATTGTAATTTCAGGCAGTGGGGATGGGGTAGGGAGAAGAGATTCACTTATCAACCTAGGAACTAATGAGGACCACAGACACCAGGTTTATAGATCCTCTAGGATCTTCCTCTCTAGATGGGGAACAAATGCTTCCAGTGCAATATGGTCAAGTCTGCTCTTACAGAGTAGAGAGGTTACTAGGAGTAGTGTGTGTTTATGTGTGTGTGTGTGTTAGTGTTTTAGTCTACTAGGCTGCAGAAAACAAAATACCAGAAATGGGTTGGCTCTTAACAATGGTAATTTATCAACTTATAAGCTTACAGTTATGAAGCTGAGAAAAATGCCCAAATCATGTCTTCAGGCAATGCTTTCTTCCCGAAGATAGTTTGCTAGTGATCCTGAAATCCTCTGTCACATGACAAGGCACATGGTGGCATCTGCTGGTACCTCCCTTCTCTTTTGGGTTTCCTTGCTTTCAGCATCTTGCTTTTATGGCTTTCTCTCTCTCTCCCTCTCCCCCCTCATATTTATCCCATTTATAAAGGACTCTAGTAAGAGGATTAAGACCCACCCTGGGCCACACCTTAACTGAAATAAACTAATCAAAAGGTCCTACTTACAATAGGTTTACACCCATAGGAATGGATTCACTTTAAGAACATGATTTTCTAGCGTCCATATACCTTCAAACCATCACAATATGTATAAAGTGGGAGAAGGGAGAGAGTCAGGCAAGTTTTCATAGCAGAAGTATCATGCCAAATGAGTCTTGAGGAGTAAAGAATTTGTCCAAGTATACAAGTAAATGAATAAAGCTTCCTGGCTGATTAACAAGAAAGAACAATCAAAGGCATATTTAATGAATTAAAATTAATTGAATATTGCTGGAACAATAAAAAGAGTCTGGGGATGGAAAAAGCATCAGAGAAATGAGTTTAGAGATTTAGGCAATATCCATATCTTGAAAGCTCCTTTAGGATCATACTATGAAATTTGGACTGGAGGATAGAGTTGAAAAAATTTTGAGTAGGGGAGTGACATCATCAGATGAGTGAGTTAGTGGGGAAAGTTATTGATGATGAGGTGTGAAGAGGGACTCTGAGGTTGCACTATAGCCAGCTGAGCAGTGGAGGGCTCTGGCAACAGTTCCAGCAGGTGCTGAACTAGGGGAGGTGGTGGTCAGTTTGAAGAGGAGGAAGTGACAATCATATATTTTTAGGAGCTAGGACTGAGGGGCCTTGATGATGGATTTGATGTGGTGAATAAAGGAAAAAGAGTCATCTTGGATAACCCTTGGGTATATGGCTTGGCAACAGGCCAACAACACTACCAATCCAGAGATTGTCTGATGGGCAGCTGTGGGCAGTGAAGTGCCACTTTGTGTATGTTGATTGTGAGGTTCCAGGAAATGTCCATGTGGCTGCAGATAGCCAAGTGCAATCTCAGGTTCTGTGGGGCTAGAAGCTTATATCATTTGTTGGCCTATCTTAAGAAAAAGAATACATACAGTAATTAAATATTTATTGAGAATAAGAAAAGAAATAAAATTACAAAATTCAACAAGTTGAGAAATCTCATAAAATTAAAAAGTCCACAAAAAATTTTTTTCTATTAATTGTCTGACATACTTATATAATGTCTTTTGCCCCACATTTTGTTTTTTGGCTTCCCTATTTTAAATGCTTACTTGCTAACCATTCTGGCAAACTCTTTGTCTCTTCATATGACTCCGTTTTATAATATTTATTATATAAAGAAAAAAGATAACTCAGTCTTTCCTCTATCATGATTGATCTAAGTTGTTTTTTATGATTCACAATTCCAAAAACGTTATTTTAAGCATCTAAGCTCATTATTGGTATTATCATATAAAATTTTAGTTTGAGAAAACCTTGATTAAATTTCTTTCACTTATGAGCTATTTGTAGTACTGCTGTGAGTTTTTGCCCTGCAAACACAGGCATTCTGTAAATCCTATTTTGCATGATCATAGGTATTTTAGATAACAAAAATTGTCTGATTTATAATGGTTTATACCATATTAATAATTGTATTCCTGACAGAAGAGATCTTCAGTTTAGATGAGATGATGAACACCAAAGTCTATTCTGCCTATACTTTTACAAATCTGATGATTAGACAAAGTTTCTAGGGACTAGCTTTTTCCTCTGGTACTCATGACCCACATGCTTTTCTGTGTAGTAAATAATTAACCTTACCCAAAAGAGAGATCTGGCTTTCACCCTCAATTTCAAGGAGGTACTCTCTAAGCCTTTGGAATGTCTTGCCTAATAAAAGTATCCTAGTTTATTTGGGGGTCTTGGGCCACACCAAGGAGCCTTACAATGTGATTTATGGTGTGGGCTTAGGTCCATGCAATATCAGCTCCACCTCTGGAGGGATGGAGACTAAAGGTCAGCTATACAGGCAGTCAACCATGTTGTATTAGTCAGCCAAAGAGGTGCTGATGCAAAATACCAGAACTCTGTTGGCTTTTTTTTTTTTTTTAATATATTTTTTATTTATTTTTAAAAAATACTTAGATTACATAAATTGTTCCCACTTTTCCCCACATTAACAACTTCTTTCATTAGTGTGATACATTCATTGTAATTGATGAACACATTTTGGAGCATTGCCACTAAGCATGGACTATAGTTTACATTGTAGTTTACACCCTCTCTCACTCAATTCTGTAGGCTATGGCAGGATATATAATGGCCTGTATCTGTGACTGTTGCAATGTCATCCAGGTCAATTCCAAGTCCTGAAAATGACCCCATATTACACCTCTTTTTCCCTCTCCCTGACTTCAGCACCTCCACTGACTACTGTCTCCACATCAATGATATAATTTCTTCCATTGCTAGAATCACAATACGTCTATAGTAGAACACCTGTAAGTCTACTCTAGTCCATATTTTCTTCACCAATCCCGAGGATTCTGGGATGGTGATGCCCACTCCACCTCTAATTGAGAGGGGACTTTGATCCCATATGGCTGATAGATGGGACTCTCTTGCTTGCAGGTGTAGACTCTCTTGGTTCTGTTGGCTTTTATAAAAGGGTATTTATTCGGGATAGAAGCTTACATTACAAGGCCATAAAGCATAAGTTACTTCTCTCACCAAAATCTGTTGCCATATCTTGGAGCAAGATGACTGCTGGTCTCTGCAAGGGTTCAGCCTTCCTCTTCCTCCTAAGTCTCTGTGGTCCCAGCTTCTTCTCTTCTCAGCTGTGGGCTAACATAAGGCTTGTCTCTCTCCCCGGGGCTCATTCCTTTCTGGGCTTTCTCAGCTGTTCAGGGCTCTGGTCTCTTCAGCTACAAACTATCAGGTGAATGTCTTGGCTCTGTTCCTGTGGCTCCAGCATCAAAACTAAAACTCTCTCCTCTGCCATGTCATATTCTCTGTGAGTCTGTGCCCACCAAATGGGCAGGGACTCAACGTCCTACTGATGTGGCCAAATCAAAGCCTTAATCACAATTTAATCAAGTAGAAGTGAAACCTCTGAATCTAATACAATCTAATACACCCAGAGGAACAGACCAGTTTACAAACACAATCCAATACCTATTTTTGGAATTCATAAACAATACCAAACTGCCACACATGTTTATGTCACTGAGCCTCAATTCAAACTCTGGACACCAAGACTAGGGTGGACTTCCTTGGGAGACAGTTCTCTGGAGTATTATCACCCATCATTGTTGGGAGAAGTTAGTGGGGATGATAACAGTTGTGTAACCAGGAAAGAATAATTGGAAACTCTGCTGATGCAACTTTCTCCTGTGCTCTGCCCCATGCATCTCTTCCTTTGGCTGATTTTAATCTGTATTCTTGTATTATAGTAAGCCATAATAATGAATATAACAATTTTGGGTGACTTCTGTGAGTACTTCCCATGAATTTTAAGTCTAAGGGTGGTCTGGAGACCCTAAATTTACAGTTGGTGTCAGAAGTGAAACTGGTCTTGGGACCTTCCAAACCTTGCGTTCTGACTGTACCTTCACTTCAGGATGCCAGGTGAGTCAGTAGCATGGGTAGGAAATACATTCCTGGAAGCCACTCCTAAATTAGGACTGCTAGAAATAACATGGAATTGATGTGGATAAGTAATTACTACTAATCGCAAACTAAATGTATCTTCAATTCAACTTCCCTTGAGCTGAATCCCCAAAATGCTCATGAGATCTCCAATGCCACTGGACTGGTAGGTGAAGTGAAGGGGAGGTGAAGTGAAAAGACACAGTACTTTAACTGGTGGTAATTAAAACATCTTATTTTATACATTTTACGAAAACATATGACCATGTGAACATAGAGCTGAGGCCCCTCTCAGAGCCATGGGAGGGGCCTTTGCAGAGACAGGGCCCTGACACTTAAGCTTCATGGGCTTCACAGTGAATCTAACTCTGATACAGGCAGACAATTGAATATATATTTGGAGCCACTAGAAATGATCAGCGTTGGAGAGTTTATAGTCAAATGGCTGAGATATTTTTTATGGATTCCTGATGTTCCTTAAATTTTATCACAATTCTGCTGATACCTAAAATAGGCCTTTCTTACTAGAACTAAAAATTTATTGTGAGATGTAATTCTTTAAGTCTTCATCTTTGTCAAGTCAGCCCAATGAACCACGGCAATGGATTATGCCTAGCTCTGTAGTCAGCAAGTTAAAGAATTGATATAACAGCTTGTTTTCTAATGGTGTTGAACAAATGAAGTTCTAATTTAATCCAATAAACTGTCCTCTGGAATGATACGGGCCTGGGGTTTCACATTATGAAATATTCTGGTTCATTTTAAATGTTTAATTGACAAATTTCAGAGAGCAAAATTACAATATCATTCTCTTACTGTTAAAAGTGTACAGAGTATAATTTACTCTTCCCTCAAAAATGAGAAAGACGCTTGAGAGTCTTGTCGTGCCTGAGGCCCCCTTGTGAACATCAACTCTCTAGGTCCATGCTGTGCATCAACTTACACCAGTGGTGTAACACTAAAGTACTGCCCAGAGTGCTATGAAAGCTTAAAAAGACAGAATAGTAAACTCCGTAAGTAGTTTGAGGGTTTTCTATTTTCCTGGCATTATTTGGGAATGAATAAAGATAAAAAGATGAATTAGACTATCTGTACTCATTGTAATTGAAAGAAGGGGAGAGAGAGAAGAAAAACACACCAAATGAGTATACTTCTATGCTAATTATCTCCCTTCATCTGGTATTTTGAACCAAATGCTATGGGGATATACAAAGTAAAAAGATGTGACATACAGGTGAGACAAAAAGGGAAAGATTTCATTTGCTGTTTCAACATCTGATAACATTATCAAGCCCTTACTATGTGCTAACCTACAGCTTAAATGATGGGAATAAAAACAAGAGTAATATGCATGCCTGCCATCCAAAGCTTGAGTCTAGAGGGAGAGACATGAAGAAAGAAAAATATTTTCAAAGGGGAAAACAGCTCTTTATTAAATAAAACAAAACTTTGGATTTTGTGACTTTGCACAAATCCCTTAATTTCTCTATGCCTCATTTTACTCATTATAGTCCCCTCTTGACCTTGAACTGTTTTTTTTTTTTTTTTTACCGGGAGGTCCCGGGGATCGAACCCAGGTCCCTCCATATGGGAGACGGACGCCCAACCAGTTGAGCCATATCCGCCCCCATTTTTTTTTTTTTTGACCTTGAACTGTTTTAAGCATAAAATGAGGTAATCTATGTAAGTATTTCACAAATGTGATTTCTTTTCCTCCATAACAGCATTTATTATTTTCTGTGGCTCACACAGAAAAATAGCTCTGGTGGTGGGTACTGAACAGACTTGAATAAATTGCTATGGAGTCATAGGAGGTTGGAAAAAAACACTGGAAAGGCAGGTAAGGCTTCATGGATGATGTGATTGTTGTGTTGTCTTTGGAAGGAAAGATGGGGTGTCAGTTTAAATGGGAATTGAAGGCCGCTGAGTAAGACATACCGGCAGAGGGAACAGCACAAGGACCAGTGCGGTGTCATGGAAGTACCTGGTTTGCTTAGGATGAAAGGAGCTTGGTAAAGCTGAAATAAGGGTGCATTTGATTAATTCTTGAATTATGAACACAACTTTGGCAAGTAGAAATGGGAGAAGGAAGTTGATGGGAAGTGGGGGGTAGACTAGGTAAGCAGCTTTCTAGGCAGAGAAAGGAGAAACGTGGGCAGGCTTGGAGAATCCAGCAATGAGTGGGATTTGGCTGGAGGGAAGGGTGGATGTAGGCACAGAAGAGTAGAAAGGAGAGTTGGATTCCTTTTATGAAGAGCTTTGGAGCAGATACTGGGGAGTAGTTTACCAGCAGCACTAGAAGCAGCACAATGGGATATCACTGAAGGTTTTTCGGTTTGAGCAGGGGAGAGATAGGATCAGAGTTTCCCTTTAAACAGATTAAACTGGCAGCACTTTGGGGAATGGATTAGTTTGGGAAGAGAGAGGAGCAAGAATGACGGTTAAAAGGCAACGCTCTCTAGGAGTTCATAATATTTAAGGACCATAATATCTGGGACCAGCTCTTTAAAGCTGAAAAATATAAATGTAAGAGAGAGATTGAGAGAGAGAGAGAAAGAATTTTTTAAAAAATTTAAAATAGTTTTGAAATATTTAAATCAAAGAGGAATCTTGTATGAGAGGAAGATTTACATTTGAAGTCTTTTTTTAAAAATAGGTAGACAGATATCTTTGGAAAGATTTATCAATTCTATAATGGTTGTATTCAAAAACTATTTTAAAAACTGAATAAACTTCTTTCTAAAAATGAAAAAAAATTTTTTTAATCTGGAACTAATGCTGTAAGGATATTATGACTATGATGCCACTAGAGGGTAGTAGAGACAAATTGGTAAAATATAAAGCTAATGCTGCTATCTTCCATACCAAATGTTTTTCTTGTCTGTATTTTGTAATGGTGCAAGCTTAATTCAGTTATCCCGCTGCTTAAAAAAAAATATGACGAGTATATTTAGTGAGTAGTAGCTCTAGACAATTTAGGAAATTCAAGGCACCTATTTTATTTTATTTTATTTTTATATTTTAAAAGATGCTTAAATTACATAAATGTTATACAAAAATTACAGGGATTCCCATGTTCTCCACCTCCCACACCTCCTATAATCTCCCACATCAACATCTTTCATTAGTGTGGCACGTCACCTGCAATGAATATACACATCATGGGGCTTTGCCACTAAGCATGGACCATAGTTCACATTGTAGACCACACTCTCTCCCACACAGTTCTGCATGTTATATGCTGATGTAAAATGGCCTATATCTGTCGTTGTAATGTCACTCAGGATAATTCCCAAGTCCCAAAAAAGCCCCTGTATTACAACTACTTTTCCCTCTCCCTGCCCCAAAAGCATCCAGTGGCCACTGGCTCCACCTCAATGTTGTCATTTCTTCCATTACTTGAATCACAATATGTCTACAACAGAATACCAGAAAATCCACTCTAGTCCATAGCTCTTCCCCCAATCCTGAGGAGTCTGGGATGGTGAGGTCCACTCCTTCTTCAAGTGAGAGGGGGCTTATATCCCATGAATAAGATGGATAGGATTATCCTGCCTGCAGCTGCAGACTCTCTCCATTCCCTGGGATGGCCGTTGTCCATCATCATCTCCTCGCCAGCTGACTTGGGTGAGTCCATTGAGCTCTAGAGTAGGAGTTGCAGCTCCACCGTGATTCTAGGCACAGCTGGCACATGGACAAGCCAAAGGCTCCAGTCTCTGGAAGTACACCTACAAACTCCAGCACCACACATAGGTTTGAATAGAAGGGACTGATGGATCATGAGGCACCTATTTTTAAAAGACAGCTAACCAAGCTGGGTTGACAAGACCTGAAAAACTAGATGGCATTTAGCCTTCTTACAATAGCCAGTATCTCACTATGGCCTTGAATTGAAACTCTTCTTTTTCATTGAATTCTGGACATTACATCCAAATCTCTTATTTATTATAGAAGAAAAGTTAATCCTGGTGTGTGCTCTTGGTTAGAAAACTTAAGTTGAAAGGCATTTCTTTGATATACTCATTTACAGAAAATATCCTAAACATACTCTCTCTCTCTCTCTCTCTCTCTCTCTGGAAACTAACACAGCAACAAAAGCCTCTAATGACCATACTGTTTTTGTTTTTTGTTTTAAACTTAGTATTTCCTCTACTGATTTTTTTTTCTCTTTTTTTTTATTTTTATTTTTTGTTTTTTGTATTCCCTCTACTGTTAATTAGCATAAGAAAATAATTTAGTCAGAATAAAAGTCACATACTTAAAGTTCATTACATTTTCTATAATAATAGCAATTTAGAGCCAATCTGGAGGTTTAAAGGGGGAATGATTAAATAGGTCAATTATGGTACCTTCCTTATCCAAATACACCTCAACACATGTACTGTGATTGCAAGTTTACGAAAGCATGGACTTATACTGGAAGGAAACAGGCACAGAATTGCTCCCTTAGTGTGATGGGATGTGTGGCCATTTACAAAATTTTTCTTCCAACTACTTTTATGTGTTTTTACAATAACCACACAAAAAAGAGGGAAATATACTGCCAGTAACATTTTACTTACAATTTCAAAACACTGGCATTTTAACATTTTTGAAGCCTTCACAGTGCAAAGATTACTATATATTAAACTTCTAATTGGAATAATTCTCTTCAATTACCTTATCTTATAAAAAAGAAAGAAAGAAGGAGGGGTGGAAAAGGAGGAGGAAGAAAGGGAGGAAGAAGAGAGGGAGGGAGGAAGCAAGGAAGGAAAGAAGGGTGTGCACTAAATTGAAAGACATCGACTTTCATATCTACAGCCAAAACATCTCTGGAGTCAGCTGCAGTATTTTTTTTCCCTGTAATTTGGACTTTATTTTGTGGTTACCAACATTTGACTACTAAAAGACATAAAAAGTATATTCTGGGAGTAGGAGTGAAGGAAATGGGAATATAGACATAAAATTGAAATAAACAGAAATACAGGATAGCACCTACGAATATTCAGATGAAAAGTATAGATTAAAAAATTCAGGGAAATTAGGATTGAATGCCACATGGGGCTAGGTGTTATGCTATGGATACAGTAAGGGAGAATGAGTAGAATTTAAGGCTTTTGATAAAAGCGTAGTGTTAACAGAAGGCTCTGTGCTCTGGGTTTCTAGGTTCTTGGCTTCATTGCAAGAAAGAATTCAGAGATGTGCCAGTTTAATGAGGCCAGTGACAAGTGTTTATAAAGAAACAAAAAAGAGGAAAGCAGCTGTGGCTCAATTGGTTGAGCATCCATTTACCATATGGGGGGCCCTGGGTTTGATTCCTGGGGCCTCCTGGTGAAGGCAAGCCGGCCTGCGGTGTGGCAAGATGACCCAACAAAGGGAGACTGGCAGACACAGAAAAATGCAAAGCAAAATGGACACAGCGAGCACAGGCAGCAAGGGGGAGATAAATAAATAAAGAAATCTCAAAAAAAAAAACAAAACAAAACAAGAAAAGAGATAGTACACACCGAAGACGTAGATGCGGGCACGCTACAGGGTGAGATGTGCAACATGGGGCCCAGGGTAGGCCTTTTTAAGGCCTTTCCTCCTACCCCCCTTCCCATATTAAGGAGGGGTCTCAGCTATTTGCTGTCCTCACTGGTTGCCCTTCTACCTTCACCTGTCAGCTTTCAGGGAACCAGTAGGGAGGACTTTCTGTTTGGAGTTATCTGGGGCTTCTTTTGAGCCTGGGAGTTTCAAATGGGACCTTGTAACCTGGGTCTTGGTGGGCTTGTTGGCTGTAACAACTACTTTGTTCTCAAGCAGCTGCCTCCCCTTAGGGAGTTTCCGGCTGGGTCTCCTGGCTATATGCTGACCCAGGGTCCCAGCTGTTACCGCTTTATTCTGACCAGCCACCTTCCCTTGTTTCCTATACTAACCTGCCTCAGTACAACTTAGAAAAGTGAAAACATTTGGGTTGGGGTCATGATATGAGCAAAGGCATGAAGGAACCAGAAAATATTCTGGTAGTGAGTAGATCAGTTTACTTGGATAATAGTATTGGTATAAAAAAATAGTGTTTCATGAACTCAAAAAAGAATGTTAATGCCAGCTTGTGAGGGTATTTGAATGGGGCTGACATGAACTGCAGTATTTTATTTTATTTTATTTTTTATTTATTTATTTTTTTTGAAGATTGAAAAAACTTTATTTGGAGACAGTATAAAGGCTGAAATTGGAACAGCTAGACTGGAATTGCCCTCCAAGATCTGAAATCCTTTAACAGCAGAAATATGACTCCAGAGTTTTCCTCAAATCACTGCTTGGGCCTCCAGGCGAGGTGCTGGACCTGCAATAAGCAAGAGTGACTCAAATAATGTTTCCATCTTGAGTTGTTCCCACCTAAGCCATTATTCTTTTTAGTGAACAAGCTGCTTACTGATAGCACCTAAAGGAAGGACAAAGATGTGGGCGAAAAGTTCCTTACACATGTTAACCCCAGCAGTCTTCCCCAGTTTCTCAGGTGTTCATATGTTTTCACTGTGTAAGTCATAGTGAGCTAGTTTGATTCATCATAGAATGCAGTATTTTAAATGATTTACAAATACCTTCTCAATAGCTTAGAGAAAAAGAAGTGAAAAAAGGCCAGCATGACAAACACAAATCTGAAACGGAATTTGTCTGTATTCCAAAAGTACTGTGTGTTATTAAATGCCAAATGGGCATGCCCCAGTGTAGGAAGCAGAAGTTTTGCAAACTTGTTCAGTCATGAAAACATCTGTTCATGATGAACACCCTTTCTACCTGTAAAAACATTAAAAAAGTCCAAAAGCTGAAACCCCAAAACACATCTCCTCCTTAATGGTTTCTAAACACTTATAAAGACAATAATTATAGACTTATAGAATAATAAAATGTTAGAGCCTAAAGGAGCCTCAGAGATTATCTAATGAGATATGAAGAGAGTGTTAAGGATATTAATTGTTTACATTTTCCCCATTTTCAGAGCTACACACACTTAATTGTTTTGTTATTTAAGTTCCTGATAATAAACAGTGTAATTTTGGCATTCCTTAGGAAATACATATATATTAATACATGAAGATGTGTGTATATATAGATAGATAATATACATATGTAAAGTAAATCAGGTTGAATGTTTCAATATGGCCATAATAGCTACCATTTATAATACTTAGACATATGCCAAGTACTGTACTAAGAAATTTAAACGGACTATCTTTACAGATAAATCAATCCTCTTGTAAATCCAGTTGCAGATGAGGATACTCAGGTCTAGAAAGGTTAAGTAATTTGTGTCAAATAACTATATAGGTGGCCGAATGGAGACCTGAACCCAGGCTCCTGTGACTCCAAAGCCCAGGTTCTCTACTGCCATGCAGTGTTCCACCTATGTGCAATAAAATAAATATATAATTCTATTATGATGATGAATGATATGAAATATCATTAACACTTTTAACACTAGTCTGAGAAATACGAATTATACCTTTAGTTCTTTTATACTGTGTCTCAGTGATAATTTTATTCTCACTATTGCCTCCCTAAAGAACAGTGGAAGTACATCATTTTCTTTAAATAAGAATGTGATTAAACCGTGTTGAATCAAATTGGTTAATAGTGTTTTTTCTTTTAATTTTTAAGATTTATTTTTGTTTATTTCTTCACCCCGCCCCCTCATTGTTTGCACTCACTGTCTGCTATCTGTGTCTGTTTGATGTGTGCTTGGCTTCTTTTAGGAGGCACTGGGAACCAAACCCGGGACCTCCCATGTGGTAGGTGGGCACCCAACTGCTTGAGCCACATCTGCTTTCCAGTTAATAGGTTTTAAGTATTTAAAATAGTTGTACATTATTCTTGGAATACTACAATTATTAGTTTCAGATGAAACAGATGAAAAAATTCAGAGCTTATTCTCAAATAGCTATAAGTCTTATATTTTCTCCCCTCATGAGAATTTTCCACTCAAGATAAATAGTTATTTATTATCAGTGTTTTTGTGGCATGAAGCTGGGGTTGCTTTAGAGCACAAAAACAGATAAATGTAATTCTTGATTCATGACACACTCTCATCATTGAGAGCATGCATTTATGACCATCTTTATTTAGATTATTAATGTACAAATAATAGGGTAATAAGCACCAGAAAACCACAATTAATTACTCCTCCCTCCATGAGTGGCAGAATGAAGCTTCTTTCAGAGGAAGTACTCCTTAGATTGTGCAATTGAGCCATTGGAGTGTCAAAGGGGAGGGCGGTGAAGGTAACTGCTCTAGACTGGTCAGTGTCCACCTGCTCTTCACCTGCACAGTGTCTCTGTGCTGCACTGATAGGCCAGCATGTTTCCCCAGTCTACTGAAAATTTTTAGCAGTCTTGCTTTAAGATGACAAGAATGCAAACTTTGTGGGTCTGGAGACAGAGACTGCTTATTTCTGCATCCACAGAAAATAGGACAGTTTCTGGCATGTGATAAGGGTCCAATAAATAATTTTGTAGTAAAATAACATGAAATAGTAGGCACCAATAGTGGTGTTTCCACATCAATTACAAAACACATACTGACTATTTAACAAAGACTGAAGGTAGAAGGTAAGGCCATAAAGGGAATTTGATTTTTTTTTAGATTCTTCTGCAGAAATAAAAATTATTCAGTTCATTATACATACACACAGAGAAAAATCAGACCACATTTTATGTGACCACTATGAGGCATTTGATATTGTTGGCTAATCTTTTTCTCCTGAAACTTTCTTTTAAAAGACGTGACCTTTGCAACACCAGCCTCCCTTGTGATTCTCCTCTTGTCACTCTGGTTGCTTCCTCCCCATCTCCTTCCCTGACTGATTTCTTTTCTCTCTGCCAGGGTGCCATGCTGGGCACTCTATCTTTGTTGCTCTATTCCATTTCCCTGCACAGTCTCATGGAAGCTCAAGGTTACAACTACCACCTGTATAATGCATATGAAGTTGGAATGCATATTTCCAGTCCTCACCTCTCTTCTGAGCTCCAGGTTTACCGCCTGCTGGATAGTGAGAACACTTGGGGTTCCCACTGGCATTTAACCTCAATTATCTTCCCTCACCAAATATAATCTCTCTGTCTCTGTAACTCTTGCCATTGTCATCAACTCCAGAAACTTCAGTGTTGACCTCGACTGACCATTTTTCCTCTCCAACTTCATCCAGTTTGACAGATCCATTCTACATTTTCTGTTCTTTCCATTCTTACTGCTAGTCTCTTAGCTTATCTGCTTATAACTTTTACCATTTCAACAATTGCCTAACTGGATGTTCTCCTCTCCAGTCTTTCTCAGTCAGCCCTTTCCATGGACATGCCATTCATTTCCTTAAAATTATTCAGGAACTCTCCATTGCAGAGAGAATAATTCCTGTTAGCATAGTATTCCACATTCTTCCCTATATAGTCCCAATCTATCTGACCCATCACATCCTTTGATCTCCCCTTCACTCTACTCTGTGCTCCAACAGATTCCAACAACTTTTGATTCCTCGAACACAACCTATTGCATACTTTCTTTCTGGAATGTCTACCTACTTTGTCTACTCTTTTTTTTTTTTTTGTCTACTCTTTTTTGAGTGAGGAGTATGGGCCAGCAATGATCTGGCTGAGAGGAGGTTAAAGGCCTCAAGTTGGGGTCGGATGTGGCTCAACTGGTTGGGCATCCGTCTCCCATATGGAGGGACCCGGGTTCGATCCCCGGGACCTCCCGGTAAAAAAAAAAAAAAAAAAAAAAAAAAAAGGCCTCAAGTTTAGCTGGTAGAAATGGAAGAAGTAAATACAGTAATTTCAAGAGAAGCTGAAGGTCAGCCAAACAGAAAGCTGTCCTGTGCAGTGGGAGACAAAATAAGGAGAGGAAATAGAACTGTTTGTTGAAGTTTCATGGCCTGTTATCCAGTTCTTGTTTACCTGGCAATAGGATGACCATCTTTTTTTTTTTTTTTTTTACTTTATTTTGTACATTTAATAATTGAAAATATAAACAATTAAGAACTAAAAAGTAAACACAGATGAATAAATATATATATTTCTCAATTAAATATACTGGATACATATAAAAATTTTTTTTTGAATCATACAATATGTTACACAATATATTTGGTTAATAGTAACACATTCATACAGTATTTGTCCTTTTGTGTCTGGCTTGCTTCGCCTCCAGGTTCATCCATGTTGTCATATGCTTTACGACTTCTTTCCTTCTTATAGATGCATAATATTCCATCGTGTGAATAGACCACAGTTTGTTTATCCATTTGTCTGTTGATGGACACCTGGGTTGTTTCCAACTTTTGGCAATGGTGAATAATGTTGCTATGAACATCGGTGTGCAGATGTCTGTTGGTGTCACTGCTCTCAGTTCTTCTGGGTCTATACTCATTAGTGGTATTGCCGGGTCACACGGCAAGTCTATATTCAACTTCTTTAGGAACTGCCAAACAGTCCTCCACAGTGGCTGTACCATTCTGCATTCCCACCAACAGTGAATAAGTGTTCCTATCTCTCCACATAATAAGATGACCATCTTATGTCAATATCAAAGCAAGAAAACCTACATGAAAATGAAATAAACAATAATTAGGGATCTTGGACTAGTTAGCATCTCCTTGGAAGAAAGTCAGGGGACGCATTTGGGAGGCATCTGTGCTGCAAACAAAGAATGAAGTCATCGAGGGGAAGAAAATGGCTTCTGTATATACAGGATTAACTTGATCCTGTGTTTGGGACACCTGTGTTATCCCCACTGTTTTTGGTCAGAGTCGGTGTAAATGAATAAAGCATGTGATTATGAATCTATCTCGTCTATTCCAAGAAAGTCTATTCACATGTTGCTGTTTGGAAGGAAATCACAGGCATCCAGAACACAGACTCTCTACATTGGGTTTGGAACAATCTAGGCAGTTTGCTCCTTGGCCTGCTCTTCCTGTCCTTGACAGTACTAAGTGGGGAGGGGGTAGTGGTGGGGAGGGCAGGGCCAAGTCTATCCAAACCTATACTGGGGTGTAGAGCAGGGATTCAACATCTGTAAGCAACTTGTTAAATAAACTACACTATATTCCCAAATAATAATAATAATCCTATGTTATTATTAAAGAAAGAAGAGCAAGAGGGAGGGAGGGAAGGGGAGAGAAAGAGAAGCTTTATCATGTACCAAAATGGTATTATTTCCTATATAGTGCTAACTGGTAAAAAAGCAAGATGCAGTACAGTAAGTATACTGTGCTAGCTTTTGAGTAAGAAATAGGAAAAATAAGAATATATATGGAATTTTTGCTTGTATTTGTATAATAGTGATAAAAAGTTTCACAAGAACTCAAAGTGGTTTTCCATGATGATAGGAAGTGAGAAACAAGGTGAATGGGGATATTAGTGAAATAACTAAATTATGATTTTTTATTGTTTTGAAATTTGAAATATGTAAATTTCTTATCTATTCAAAAAGTAAAATAAAACTAATTTTAAATTATTACTGTATATTTGTCACCTTCACCATCCAGAAAAATATCCTAAAGATATCAGATAATTGAATATTAGACAATTGGCAGTGAGAGAGAAAGAGAAACAGGCAGAGACAAAGATAGAGACAGAGAGAGATGTTCATTGCAGTGTTGTTTCTAATAGAACAAAGGGAAATAACCTTAGGAACCGAATAAATACAATAGTATACAACCATACAACGAGTACATGCAGCTGTTAAGAATTATAATGTAAATGCATATTTATTTATTTATTTATTTATTTATTTATTTATTTATTTATTTTTTAAACCGGGAGGTACCAGGGATTGAACCCCGGTCTCTCCATATGGTAGACGGATGCAAAACCTCTTGAGCCACATCCGTTTCCCAATGCATATTTATTGACAATAGTAATGAGAAAATGAGAAACAGAATTCTGTGCATGGTATGATCTCTATAAATGCAAATAAAAAATTGTGGAACAACATGCACCAAATTGTTAGTTTGAGAATACAGGTGATATTTGTTTAACCTTCGTTTCCATTTTACAGTTCAGGAGCCTGAGGCATAGTGAATAAAGCATGTGATTCCAAGAAAGTCTATTCACATGTTGCTGTTTGGAAGCCAAGGCCAGACTGCTAGAAATCAGTGCTATGGGTCATGAACCTTCACAGAGAGACTCTAGAGCTTATGAACTTGGCCACTGTGTTATCACATTTCATAGCACCTTTATGTGCCTCTTTACTCACTTTATTATGTCTACACAATCCTGCACCACTGGCACCATTTATAATCTTTGGGTCCCTGTAACTTTGCTCAGTGCCTGGCTTTTAACACACAACTGAAGGCTTGTTGGATGATTGAATGATGTATTAGTCAGCCAAAGGGGTGCTGATGCAAAATACCAAAAATCTGTTGGTCTTTATATTTATTTGGGGTAGAAGCTTACAGTTACTGGGCCATAAGCCATAAGTTTCTTCCTTCACCAAAGTCTATTGCCATGTGTTGGAGCAAAATGGCTGCCAACATCTGCGAGGGTTCAGGCTTCCTGGGTTTCTCTCTTCCCAGGGCTTGCTTGTCTCTGGGTTCAGCTCCTCTATTATCTCCACAAGGTCAGCTGTAGACTATGAAGCTCTCTAGGCTTTGTCTTGCTCCACAAGCCCAGCTGTAGACTATCAGGCAAACAGCTTGTTTCTCTTCCCGGGGCCTTCTCTCTTTCCTCATGACCAAGCTTCTCTGTGTGTTCAATTCCCAGGGCTCCAGCATTAAATCTTAGCATCAGAACTCCAACATCAAAAACTCCAACTCTGTCCTCTGCCATGTCTTATCTTTGAGACCCCACCCACCAAGGAACAGGATTCAACACACTACTGACCATGGCCCAATGAAAGCCCTAATCATAACTTAACCCTGCCCAGATGAACAGATCAGTTTACAAGCATAATCCAATATCTATTTTTGGAATTCATAACTACATCAAACTTCCAAACTGCTACAAATGACTTTGGATTAAGCTGGAGTAGAAGTTTTCAACCTTGGCAGTTCTCTGGACATTATCTAGTGTGACAGTTCCTAATCATATTACGCGAGTCCCTTCTACATGACCTATCAGGAATATCTGTCCAGACATATTATTGTGAATTCCATGCTTTGACAGTCATGAATTCCTGTGCTGCATAGTTCAGGAGTAATTTTGCATTTTACTACTAAAGGAAATTTATCAAACATGTACTGATGGCCCAGCATATAGCAGGATCTGTCCTAGGCACTGACTGTACAAAAATAATAGAAACTCAGTTCATGTTTATAAGGAAGCCTCAGGTTGGGGCAGGAGGCAGGGGAGGAGGAGTACCCAGTCCTCCAACTTCTACATAGTGATGGAGGAATACACAGATTCACCAAGGAGCCCAGAGGATCAACAGATCTGTCAACTGGGAGTGGAGAGTATTCTGGAAGGCTTCCCAGAGGAGGTGGCAGTACCTGAGCTGAGTTTTAAAGGATGAGTAAAAATGAAGCTTGTTACTGTTGTAAGGGATGGAGGGAGGGAGGGAGGATACACCAAGCAATACTTTTAATAACAAGAGCTTGCACTTGAAGTATATTTAGCAATTAAAATTTTGAGAGAAAGCATCTCTAATAAGAATGCTAATAATTTCTATGTGGATGGGTCAATTAAAGTAGCCAGGAGAATGAGGATTTAGAAATTGTGTAAAAGAGAAAAGTGCCTGTGTGTACACACACAGATGCAAGCCTGTATGAGTATGCAAGATAGAGACACAAAAGGAGCAGAGACGTTTAGGGTAAAAACTAAATCTTGTTACAGATTGCATCTTTGTTTTCTGACAGTCTCAACAGTAATTGCAGTAATTGTGACTAGGCCAGCTCCCTGTCTGTTGGTTTAAGCACATGAATTCTTTTTACTGACTCCAGTAGTCTTGTGCAGAACTACAGTAATTTCCTAATTATTACTCATTACTCAGTGACCGGGAAAAATTACCAAGTCTCAAAATATATCTATTTTTTATCCAGAGAAAATCTTAGCCCTGTGATTACATCAAATGAAATAAATATAAGACTAAGTATATTCATGGCATGTTTCTTCTTTCTAATTCTAGGAACAGCTTTAAAAACATAGGAAGTGACTCAGCTAATCATCCCTAATATTCTCCCAGAGGCTAAAGCAAAATTTCCCCACATGTTCTGTGAGGTGACCAGGTGGGGACCCAGGGAAAAATGTCATGTCAGAGGACCTAGTTCATTAAGTCATTAGTCAAATCACTCAATTTTTATAAAAATTAAAACTGCTTTCAGTTCATATATTGAAAACCATGCCCCCAATTTTTTTTTTTATTCCCCACCCCCCAAGATGGTTCTCCCATCTGTCTGCTCATCGTTTGCTCCCTTTCTCCAGGAGGCACTGGGAACCGAACCTGGGACCTCCCACATGGGAAGTGAGTGCCCAGTGGCCTGAGCCACATCTGCTCCCCATGGACTATGGTGTCTGTTGGCTTGTGGTATCTGTTTATTTAGGCGTCTGCTCATGGCGGCAGGTGCGGCATCTGCTCATCTTTTAGGTGGCACTGGAACCTGAACCCGGGACCTCCAATGTGGTAGGCAGGCACCCAACTGGTTGAGCCACATTCACTTTCCCCCAAATTTATGTGTATCATTTGCACGTGAGAAACACTCAATAAATATTTTTAATTAGTGGAGGAATTAATTAGTAGTTAATTAAATTCCCAGCAATTTTAAATTAAGGGGTTAAAAAAATAATTAAGACAAACTTAGAAATGTTACCCAACTTAAATTAATTAGAAGAGTAGTAAAAATGAACAGAGTAATAAAAAAAAATCATATTTTACCTCCAAAGGAATTTTTACATCACCCACTTACCTAATTAAGTGGACCAAAAAAAAAAAAAAAAAAAAGGGGAGAGAGGAAAAAAAATGTGTTTAAGTATGAACTCTTTGTGAGAAAAGGTATCAGCAATGGGCAAAAAAATTTTATTTCTTCTGTGCCTTTATTGAAATGTATTCAAAACTCTCTTAATTGAACAGCTGGTAGCCTTAGGCAAACTTGGGCAGGAAGTAGATAAATCTTTGTTTAATTTAATACACAGTGAATCATTTGCACTCATTAAGTGTGAAATACTAGCTCTTGAATCTCTCATTACCCAAGGTCATGGAGAAGTTCATTACAGGGTTTCTTTTATAATAAATAGGTTTTACTCTCGCTAGTTAAATGATGAAATGGTAATGGTGATTCATAATGGGTGTAATTTGTGCTTGATGTTCAGAGTGGTTGGTTAAATAGCACATTTCCCATCCCAAGGTTATATGTGTCCTCTGGTACCACCCCTTGCAAGGCTGGAATTGCTGAAGTGAAGACAGTCATTGCCCACGTATCATGAAAGAGCTGGGGGAAGGTGACAGGAGTTTAGGGCCCCAGTGACCTCCAGATGGAGAAGACAGGGGCCTCCATATTGGACCTGTTTCCTTGATTTTCTCTTCTCCCAGTCCAGTCATCGGTCTTTACCTCTGTCTCTGTTATCACCACCAGGACTCCACCAACTTATAAATGTTCTTCTCAGTGACTCTGACTCAAGTCTGAATACTCAAAGGTACAAACTTTGCTGCTTGCAAACCTGAGGCTTTCACAGGGAAGGTATCTAATATGTGATTGAGATGGGAGATGTCAGTATACTTTACCCTGGAGCAGGGTACCTCAACCTGGCACTGCGGACACTGTGTGCCAGATCATTCTTTGCTATGCAGAGCTGCCTTGTACATTGTCAGATATTTAGCAGCATCCCTGTCCTCTACTCTAGATGCCAGTAGCACCTCTGCAGGATCTAACAATCAAAAATATCCCCAGACATTGCCAAACGTCCCTGGGGGGATAAATCACTTCCAGTAAAGACCCACAGCCTTAGATCCGTGTCCAATCAGGTATAACAAGGCATTTTTGCTCCCTGGTAAGTCTGAAGAATGTTCTATCTTACCTCTCTTCATATTTTACATCCACTTCTAGAAGGAGAAAGGAATTCTACACCCATTGGGTTTTATACCCTACTGTGACTAAACTGAACCCAAGGCAGTCTGCAACAGAAGGCACCAAAATTGTTTTTTTCACCAGTTTAATAAATTTCTGCTGCCATCATTACCCAATAAGTTGCCAGCTTCTCTTTTAATGATTTTGCCGCTGGGAATCAATGTTCCTTTCCCTGTTCTTTTGTTCAAAGACTACTGGCTTTTTTGTTTGTTTTATTGCTCCCCCCACTTCCTAACACCAGGAATTGGAATACTGGGAAGTAAGATCTCTAAATATATTCCAAGTCTACCTGCTTACTGGTTGGAATTATTCTCCCTTCTTTCACTTAAAACCACACCCATGAATTTTTCCTGAATACTTTCCATAGTATTACCCAAACTCTTTTATTCGTTTATTGGTGAGCTGCTGGTCAATTCCTTTTGGACTGTCAGTCATAGTGTCATCAGAAGTCTCCACCCCTACACACCTGAGAAGAGAATATACCATTAACCATAATCATTTCCACGGTCCTCTCAATTTGAGAAGCAAGTCCTGCTCTGGCTCTTTTCTCCTGCCCACTCACCCACCCTCTTAACGCAAAGCAGGAAGTCTGTCTCATAGATTAGTTTACAACAGTATCACCTGGAGGGCAAAACCCAGCTTGCTGGGCTACACCCCCAGGCTTCTGATCTGGTCTTGGGTAGGGCCCAATCATTTGCATTTCTAACAAATACCCAAGTGATAGATCAGAGATGGGATCTTATTGCTACCAACAACACACCTTGAGAATCACTGTCATATTTTAGGGTGAGGATGAAAAAGGACTCTAGATGAATCTGATTAAGATGGGGCACTCACCTAGTGGAGAATCACTGGCTTATTTCTAAAAGAACTTCCCCTTTTCTCCAAAGACCAATGTTTCTTGACAAGTTCCAACCTCACAGAAATGCCAGACAGTCTTGGAAAGCATCCAGACCTTAGGGAACAAAGGAGGAAGACTCAAACAAAAATGCGCAGCACTACAACCAACAAACACCTCAGTTGCTCCAACCTCAGGAGAATTTCCAGCTGCACTGGCTTTCAGTGGGGTGTTTTGCACACTCCCGCCACTAAGGAGACAGCATTTGCTAACTTGGAAACTTGGGAACATTTATTAAGTAACCATGACATTCAGAGTTCTCTAAAGAGATAGGAGAAAGAGCATCAGGGTTGGAGTGGAACACCTGAGTCTTGGTCTAAGTGAATGACCTAGGCAGGTCACCTCATGGCACTTTGCAAATACAGTCTTTTCATCTATAAGATGAAGGGGCTAGGGAAGCGGCTGTGGCTCAATCAGTAGGGCTCCCATTTACCATATGGGAGGCCCCGGGTTCGGTTCCCGGGGCCTCCTGGTGAAGGGAAGCCCGCCCGCACGGCGTGGTTAGCTGACCCAGCGAGCACAAGCAGCAAGGGGGGGATAAATGAATAAATAAATAAAATCTTAAAAAAAAAAAAAAAGATGAAGGGGCTAGATTTTGTCTTGGAAGCCCCTTGAAGGGCCATGATTCTAGAGAAGACTTCCTTGAGAAGGAAACTGACAGGATCCTGGTCCGAGTGCTTGGGTTGGAGCGTGCCTAAGGATGCGCTAAGGATTGCTTGTCTCCCTAGACCTGAATGTTCTGCTGCATCCCTCCTAGAAATGAGGCATTCGTGCTATTTTCAATATACTAGTTGTGCAGGCTGAATAATGGCCCCAAAGATGCCCAGGCCCTAAGTCCTAGAAACTGTCTGTGAAAGTTACCGTATATGGCAATGGGGACTTTGCAGATATGATTAAGTTAAGGATTTGGAGACGGGGAGGTTATCCTGGATATCTAAGCGGGCCCTAAATGTGATAGGCAGTGTCCTTCTAAAAGGGAGGCAGGGGGGATTTTAACAATGGAAGAGAAGGTCATATGAAAATGGAAGTTGGGGGGAGAAAAGGCTTTGCGATGCTGGGCCACGAGCTAAGGAATGAGGACAGCCTCAAGAAGCCGGAAAAGGCAAGGGATGGATTCTCCCCTAGTGTCTCTGGAAGAAACCAGCTCTGTTAACACCTTAATTTTAGTTCTGTAAGACTCATTTCAGGTAGTGGATGTGGCTCAAGTGATTAGGTGCCTCCCTCCCACATGGGAGGCCCTGGTTCAATCCCCAGTGCCTCCTAAAAATGATGACCAGACAGTGAGTGCAAACAATAAGGGAGGGGAGGGAGAAATAAATAAATAAAATAAATCTTCAGACTTCTGACCTCCAGAACTATAAAAGAATAAGTTTGTTTTGTTTCACACCATCACATTTGTGGTAATTTGTTACAGCAGTCATAGGAAACTAATATACCAAGCTGAGACTGACATGCCACTCTCCAGGGTTCCAAAGTGGAAGCTTTTGGCAGGGCTGGCTATGACTGTAAATTTGAGGCATGAGAAATGGGGCCCCTTGTTTCACATCACATTGCCTGTCCTTCACCATTAGAGCTGCATTTCTTTAGATTTTGAAGAGTTTCAAGATTATCTGCACAACCACAATGTCTCTGAAAGGCACTCTGTCTCAGTAGCTATGAGTTCAGCCCAAGGCCTAGCATATTGTGGGTGCCTGCTATATGTTGTTATTATTGACTGTCAGCTATATACACAACACCATGCAAACCCAAGCCTAGAGTTGGGGGAAGGTGGGATGTTGCTACCAAGGAGGATGTAGAGCACCTGTCCAAGCCTACCTACTTAGTTCACTGAGCTCCTGCCAAATCCACCCTAGGGCTAGATATATCAGGCCCTGGGAAGGCATTTTTGTTACTATTAGATGGGAAGCTCCATTATCATATGTTCCTGACTCCACCAGCATCAGTTCTGTGGGCCACCAGTGCCTCTAAGAAAGCCTATGTCCATAACTTTCTTGGACCTTCTTTGGCCTAATTGTCTCTGGCAGCTGACAACCATTTCCTCCAGGCTCTAATTAGAGCTCCAAGGTGATGATAATAATCATGAAGCAATAATACCTGTTTATTGAGAGCCTACTCTGCAGCAGGTACTTTACACACAATATCTTTAAGCACCAACCAACAATGTAAAGTAGGTATTCTTTTTTTTTTTTTTTTTAAAGATTTTATTTATTTATTCATTTATCCCCCCTTTGCTGCTTGTGCTCGCTGGGTCAGCCAACCACGCTGTGCGGGCGGGCTTGCCCTCACCAGGAGGCCCCAGGAGGCCCCGGGGTACCGAACCCGGGGCCTCCCATATGGTAAACGGGAGCCCTACTGATTGAGCCACAGCCGCTTCCCTAAAGTAGGTATTCTGATAATACCTTCTTATATAAATTACTGAGATTCAGAGAAATGAGCTCTATCACCCCAAATCATGCAGGTGATCAATGATGGAGGCGGGATTCAAAACAACATTGGTTTGATACCAAGTCTTTTTGCTACAGTATTTCTTTTCTTTTTTTTTTTTTGTTTTGTTGTTGTGGTTTTTTTTTTTTTTTTTTTTTTTTTTACCGGGAAGTCCAGGGGATTGAACCCAGGTCCCTCCATATGAGAGACAGATGCCCAACCATTTGAGCCACATCCGCCCCCCCTACAGTATTTCTGATCATAAGAAAATATACCAAAACTGCTTAGCACAGTGTTTGGCATATGGTAAAGGTTTGATTAATACTAGCGCTTATTATTATCATCCTTATATGTCTGTGTCTATGGCTGTCTGAGAGTACATAGAACACTACAAGTCCACAGGCAAGGTGACCTAGGACTTAGCAGATGAAAAGGACTCCTTTGGCTTTTTCATATTCTGTGTCCCCTAAGAGCTTCTATCTCTCCTCCACACACACCCACTGGGCTGCTTTAGAAATGAGCTGCAGCCAAAAGGTAAATGGGTAGGGAAAATGTGTGAACAAAGAGGCCCTCTTAGACTGAGACCCTCCACAGCTGGCATCTTGACAAACCAATCCCCCTCTTCCTCCCAAAGTTCTTCCCTCTATAGGAACCTGTATCAACACCATCTCAGAAACATCCACCTCCTCACCTCCAACTGCACACATACTGGGAGGCAGAACTGCTGAAGGGCAATGGGATTTGGGGAGTAAGTAAGAGAATCCTCTCCTGAAAACAAATATCTCTTCTTATTTTCTATCCTAGCCCGGGAATGAGAACATCTCAGCATTGGCACAACATAAGGAGAAGGTGTTTTGACATGAGGATACACAAAATTTAAACTGGGGTAAAATGTTCTCATCATTTTGGAAAACATCCCCTACAGAGTCGAGCAGGTAAGGCAAACACGTAGCACATGTAGCCTTACCCCCCATCCCTGACCTATGACAGGCATCACTGATAGAGCATGCCACTCTTTTCCATTTAACCCATACCAATTAATTGGGGATGATATACTAGAGAAAAATCATTTGACTTTCCTGAAATATGGCATGGATTTGAAGATGACAGCTCTGTAAACTATTCCTAAATTATAAATCCATTTAGCAAATACTGAAGTCTACCCATCTGTCATAGTTTGAGGCTTTTATGGACCACAGAAATGACCATGTCCTTAGAGCTAATCCATCCTTGTGGGTGCAAACCTATTGTAGGTGGGACCTTCCATTTGATTAGATTATTTCAGTAGGGCATGACCCTAGGAAAGAGAGGAAAGAGAAACCCACAGGACCACAGAGAGAAAGCCACCAAAGCAGGAAGCTGAAGTGATGAGACCTGAAGGAGAAGGGAGAGAGGAACAGACGCCACCTTTGTGCCTTGCCATGTGACAGAGAAGTCCAGGATTGCTGGCCACCAATCTTCAGGGTGAAAAGCATTGCCTGTGAAACCTTGATTTGGACATTTTCATGGCCTTGGAACTGTAAACTTCTAAGTTAGTAAATCCCCATTGTAAAAGCCAACCCATTTCTGGTATATTTTTCTTGGCAGTTTTTAGTAAATGAAAACACCATCCATTAAGGCCCAGGTCCCATCCCACCCACCCTGTGAAGCTTTCCCTGACCATGCTGATTGATATCTGTCTCCCCTAAATTCCTCTTCTTTGATACTGAAATATCCAGAGGAAAATCTAGGTTTTGTGGGGCTAGAAATATTGATAACAGTTTAATAATATTTTCTATACAGAAAATAGAAAGTTAATTCAGTTTTTCCTCTAGCTTGGTCCAAATTATTTAGAAAAGCTTATTTCAGCTTTATACTCCTTACTGATAAAGTTTTAGGATGTTGTCTTTTTTGGGAAAACCACTATTAATTTTCTTTTATATATGAACTCTAAGATTCCAGAGCATTTCGAGATTTCTGTGCACGGGAAGCGGCTGTGGCTCAATCAGTGGGGCTCCCGTTTACCATATGGGAGGCCCTGGGTTCGGTTCCTGGGGCCTCCTGGTGAGGGCAGGTCTGCCCGCACGGCGTGGTTGGCTGACCCAGCGAGCACAAGCAGCAAGGGGGGGATAAATGAATGAATAAATAAAATCTTTAAAAAAAAAAAAGATTTCTGTGCAGGGTCTGATGAAATAGTCCTATAATTGATGACACTCATTAACCAGTTTGTCCTCACTTCCTCTTGTCATCAAGTTATATTTCTAGGAAGCATGCATCTAAATATCTGAAAGTGTTGCAGCAGACCCATGACATCCTGGCAAAGGAAACTGAACAGATCTCTTGGAGCATCAAGCTTAGTTTATTTCTGCTTGACTACTACAGGCAGTGTGAGTGAAGCTATGTTCATTCTGAAGCAGGAGCCAGGTCTTCTTTTCAGAAGTGCTTCCAGAATCAGCCCTTCAAGAATCCTCAGAGGAAAAATCCAACACCTTCATCATTGATGAGAAAATGAGTTCTTGAGAAATGTCATGAAATTACTTACTCAGAAAGTTGGAGGCAGAGTCTGGACTAAAACTAAGTATAGGGAAGCGGATGTGGCTTAAGTAATTGGGCTCCCACCTACCACATGGGAGGTCCCAGGTTTCTTTTCTGGTGCATCCTGGAGAAGATGAACAAGACAGCAAGCTGGCGCAACGGGCAGGTGTGGCGAGTTGATGCAACAATATGACACAACAAGGAGACACAAAGAGGAAAGACAATGAGAGACACAACAAACCAGGGAGCTGAGGTGGCTCGGGTAATTGGGTGCCTCTCTACCACATGGGAGGTCCTGGGTTCGGTTCCTGGTACCTCCTAAAGAGAAGATAAGCAGACACGGAGAATGGACATAGCGAACGCAATCAATGAGGGGGGAGGGGGAATAGATAAATAAAATATATCTTTAGGGAAAAAAAAAACCACCAAGCATACACAGTCTAGGCCTTATGCTTCTCGCTTAACTCTTTGGGAGCTCAGAATATACTGGATACTTAATAAATATCCCTAAGTTTCAGTCCTCTAAAAGCATGTCATAAAATGCCTGTAAGAACTCAAAATACATTTTAGGGAAGCGGCTGTGGCTCAATCAGTAGGGCTCCCGTTTGCCATATGGGGGGCCCCGGGTTCGGTTCCCGGGGTCTCCTGGTGAGGGCAGGCCCGCCCGCACGGCGTGGTTGGCTGACCCGGCGAGCACAAGCAGCAAGGGGGGGATAAATGAATAAATAAATAAAATCTTAAAAAAAAAAAAAACAAAAACAAAATACATTTTAAATGAATAAATGAGTGAATGAAGACTACAGGCCCGGGTATCTCCAAATTGACTTGCTGCTCTTTTCTATGTTCCTCATACATGCATGGTAACAGCAATATGGCTTATATAGCTGAACTGCAGATTCTGGAATTAAAGTCCCAGGTGAAATCATAGAATTTTAGCACTGGAAGACACCCTAAAGATCACATAGTTCAATTCTTTTTTGTTTTTAATAGATAAGGAAACTGGCTGGAAAATAATTGAAGTTATTTGCCCAGGGCCTCAGAATGGCTCTCCTAAATCTTGCTCCCGGGCCAATTTCCTTTACTGGGCTTGTCCTCTTTAGCATCACAAAAGATGTACTTACCACGTGGTTTTAGCATCTCCTAGATATCATTCCCTTCACAGGTACTCCCCTGGGGTCCCTTCTCCCATTTTTCATTTAAGACATCGGAGTACTTATTAAATGTCTTGTGTGTTCAACGTTGTACAGAATGCAAAGAAACTGGTCATCTAGAGGCAAGACACATATGTCCTTATTCAAGTCAGGGCATAATCATGGGAAAAATCATGTTGATTTCCTCCTGAACTCAAAATATCCTTATTCATCTGAAAGAAACACTGTTCCTCTTCTAGACCATAATATTTTTAAAAAGATATTTGTAGGGCACGGACGTGGCTCAAATGGTTGGGCCATCGTCTCCCATATGGAGGGGCCAGGGTTCGATCCCCGGGACTTCCCGGTAAAAGAAAAAAAAAAAAAAAAAAAAGACATTTGTAAATGGCGCTCTAAGAATTAAATCATTACAGCTAAAGTGTTTATCTAAACAACAGAATTTTAGCTACGTCAAGATGGGGCTGTCACTTTCAAGCGTGTTGTTCTTTAAATGGAGTGTGCCGTTGCCTTTCGTTATTGAACTAACTGGCCAAATATAGCTGGGGTATTTTTTTTAGTGTGTCTGTTTATGTCCTTGGTGTTATAAGTTAAGGAATGTGGGTTAGCTGACCCAAACCGCTCCCTTCCCAATCAAATGCTACGATGGGTCTCTTGGGAAATGACCTCAGCCAGTTCCAGGAAGCAAGAGAATGTGAAGAAGAACTTAGAGTTTTTGTTAATAAACATTCATTCCATACATGTTTATAAATATTTCTTGAGCCTTTACTATATGCCAAGCACTATTGAATGTTCTAGTGATATAATGGTGGATAAGAGAGAACTTGATCCCTGCTTCTGCAGAGCTTACATTCTAGTGGGGCAGACAGGCGGTGAAAAATAGACCAGAAAATTCACATAGTAATTAATGCATGCTATACAGAGAAAAAAAAAAAGTGGTTGATGATAAAGTACAGGCTGGAGACTCAGAGAGAGCTTCTGGAGGGAAAAGACTCTGAGGCTGAGTTGACAAGAATGACAAGAAAGAGGCTACTGGGAAGCCCTGGGGAAAGAGCAGGGAAAGGTGCAAAAGCCCTAAGGGCAGAAGGGATTGAGCAATGTCTCAGAATGGGTGTGACCTGGGTCTGGAGAATAAGAGTAATAGGTCAAGTGAATGAGAGCAGAGAGGCAAGCAGGGGCCAGACAAGTTCAAGGCTTTGTGGGCAGGGTTCATTCCTAAGACAATATAAGCCATTGGAGGGTTTTTAAGCCAGGAAGTCTAGTAGGTCTGATTTACATTTAAAAGAGGTCATTTCAGGGCTGCTAGGAGGAGAATGGATTGTGGGAGGAGGGGGAGGAAGCCAGGAGGCCATTTAGGAGGAGATGGCGGTATTCCAGGGGAGAGACCGCCACTGGACCACACATACAGACCTGTTTACTTGACTCACAGCTAGGAGAAGCCAGTAAAGTCAGTTTGCTAAGCCTTAGTTTCTCACCCATTAAAAGGGTATAATAAAATTGTACTCAGTAGTTTGCTGTGGGGATTAAATGAGATAACTCAGGGTGCCCAGCCCATAAGTTATAGCGTCATTCTACAAAGCCAAAGGATAACAGACTAGCAAGCTAGATCAGCAGTAGCCAACCATGGCCCATCAGGCCCATTGCCCGAGTATTATGGGAGCACAGCCATGGCCGTTTGCTATGTGCTTTCTATGGCTGCTGTTGAGCTACGATGGCAGAGTTGAGTAGTTCCAACTGAGAGCGAATAGCCTGCAAAGCCTAAAATATTTACTACCTGGCCCTTTGCAGAACAAGTTTGCAGATCCCTTATCTATAGTGCAATAAAGAGTAGGAGGAATGTAAGAAGATGAGCTGCATCTGTACACCAAGGAGGCAGTGCATTCGGTGGTTGTGCACAATATTTTTCAAGTGTTCTGCAAAAGAAAAGGCCCTAGCTATGAAGTGATGATTAAGAAAGGGAAGCATTTGAAATAAAGTTCAAATATCGTTGTTACATAAATCAACTAATAATATCATGTAATGTTTATATAGTGCTCTCCTAGATTTACATTATATTTGTCAACTATTAAAATAATCTACTGTAGATGCTTAAATTAAGAATAAGAGGGAAGCGGCTGTGGCTCAATCAGTAGGGCTCCCGTTTACCATATGGGAGGCCCCGGGTTCAGTTCCCGGGGCCTCCTGGTGAAGGCAAGCCCGCCCGCATGGCATGGTTGGCTGACCCGGCGAGCACAAGCAGCAAGGGGGGGATAAATGAATAAATAAATAAAATCTTTAAAAAAAAAAAAAGAATAAGAGAGGATAAGTGATGGAAAAGATACATGTCAATAAAATGGAAGAACCACAAATAAAATAAAGAATTTTTCAGCTATGTAGTCAACAAATACTAATTTAGGACTAGGTCCAATAGTCAGTGCTGGGATGTACAGTGGGAGACATGACAGCTACAGTCCCTGCTCTTGTGGGATTTTGAGTTTAATGTTTCATTTTGGGAAGGGCTGCAGGATTGTCACTACCTTGGTGTGTCTTTGTGCAAATGAAGGAAGACCCTTCCTCCAGATGCTTTATCTCCATCTATAGGAAAAATTTAAAAACATTGATTTTCTTGAGGCCTTAATTACCATCTGCCACAAATTTTGAAATAAACATTCTGCTTTACTGTAACTTTGATGTCAATATCATTCCTCTGGGGCATGGAATCCTTTTGCATTGTACAGACTTGCTCAACCATAAATGGAAGCACCAGAGGTATGTGTTCAGAACACAAAGATATAATAATATCATTAAGAAGGGACCACACTGGGCTCAAGACTGTAAAGATGGGATTGTGGCTTGGAGCTGTTTGTATCCCAGAAAAACATATTCCTGAACTTAATCAGACCCATTGTAAGTAGGACATTTTGATGAGGTTACTTTAGTTAGGGTGTGATTCACCTCAATCAAGATGGGTCTTAATCCTTGTGGCAGTTTGAGATTATTTATGAATCCCAAAAAGAGAAAGACATATTGTATGATTCAAAAAAATTTTTTAATGTATCCAGTGTATTTAATTCAGAAATGTATGTCTTTATTCAACTGTGTTTTCTTATTTTTTAATTATTGTGTATTTTTTTCAATTATTAAATTGTACAAAATAAAATTAAAATTTTTTTTAAAAAAGAGAAAGATAATGTTTGTAAACTAATCTATTCTGAGTGTGATACCCTTTGATTATTTTGGATTCAGTTGAGGGGCCCTTGATTAAATTACCTGTTAAGGTTAGGACTTTGATTAGATCACATCAGTAAGGTGTGAAGTTGGTTGAGTCCTCGCTCCCTTGGTTGGCCTATATAAATGGATATTTCCTCAAGAAGACACACAGAAGAAGAGAGAGAGAGAGCTCTGCCATGTTTGATCCTGGGGCTCAGGGGAGAGATGAGCCATTCACCTGATAGTTAGCACCTGAAGAGAACAGAGCAGCCTTGCAGCTGAGAAGACCTGGAAAGAAACCAGCCCTATGCCAGAGGCTGGTATAGGAAGTCCTGAAAGACCAGGCAGATATTGTCCGCCATCTTGCTTCAACACGTGGCAGATGACTTTAGTGAGAAAGTATGTCTTATGGTACCTTGAGTTAGACATTCCATGGCCTTGTAACTGAAAGCTTTTACCTCAAATAAATACCCTTTATAAAAGCCAGCAGATTTTTGGTACTTTGCATCAGCACCTCTTTGGCAGACTAATACAATCCCATTACTGGAGTCCTGTATAAGCAGAATGAAATTCAGACATAAACAGGAATCAAGAAGCTGAAGGTCAACAGAACCCAGAAGAGAAAGGAAAGGCCAGGAGAGGCTGCCATGTGCACTGCCATGTGACAGAGGAGCCAAGGACCAAGGTCACTGGCAGCCAGTCCCAGAATGCCAGTCTTCTGGAAGAAAGCATTGCCTTGATGATGCCTTGATTTGGACTTCTAGCTTCAAAGATCTGAGCCAATAAATTCCTATTGTTTAAGCCAGTCCATTGCATGGTATTTGCTTTGGCAGCCAGAAAACCAAAACAGATGGTTTCTCTAGTAATCAAGTTTTTGCTATGTCTGTGATCCCTTTTTTAATCAGTATTCTAAGGGTGTCCACAGGAATTTCATATGATTCTCCAAAATTTTTCGATGTGAAATTATTTAAGTAAGCTATCTATTACACTTGAAAGAGAGGACAAAAAATGAATGTGGCAAAAGAAAATTATCAGTAATAGCAAATCCAAGAGACCAAAGGTTTTGGGACTTCCTGAGGGTGGAGCCAGTTTGTATGTAGTCTTAGATAGTTGTGTTAGTATGTTTCCATTTTTAAAAAAAATCTGATTTCTTTATTTTCTGGTTTGAATTTTAAAAACCAGATTGATATTTTGTGTAATATATTGTTTGATTCATACACACACAAAAATAAAAAAACAAACAAAAAACAAAACAACAAAAAAATTTACATGTATCCATTACATTTAATAGAGAAATGTATATATTTATTCATCTGTGTTTAAAAAAAAAAAAAAAAAAAAACAACAACAAAAAAAAAACAGATTTGAAGTTCAAGGTTTCATATCACAAAAGTGGATGTACAATCAGAATTCCTGTGAGCTGGAGTCCCCACGTTAGGTCATTAGAAACAGTTTTATAAAACACAAAGACTAAAATAGGCAATCCCATTGGAACTGGAAGCAAAGAGTGCAGGAATTAGGCCAAGGGGCCTCATGATTATTTTTTTCCTTTGTTCAGGACAAAGAAGAAAACATTTATGAATTAAGAGAGCCTGGTCCTGGTTTAGCAGAGTTAGAAAGGAGGAGAGTAAAGAGTCAAGTGAGGGAAGCGGCTGTGGCTCAATCAGTAGGGCTCCCGTTTACCATATGGGAGGCCCCGGGTTCGGTTCCCAGGACCTCCTGGTGAAGGCAAGCCCGCCCGCACGGTGTGGTTAGCTGACCCAGCGAGCACAAGCAGCAAGGGGGGGATAAATGAATAAATAAATAAAAATCTAAAATAAATAAATAAATAAATAAATAAATAAAGAGTCAAGTGAGAATGAACTAAAAGGAGTAGGTGAGGAGGGAGAAAATGCTTTTTTTGAAAGTTTATTCTCCCAGGTCTTGTTCTTAAGGTGTGACTTTCTTTCATTCCTTTTCCCCTGTGTCCTAGATGCCATACCAATGAAGACAAAATTCTCCTTCCTAAGTACCTTCAACTGGAATCATAGCTCATTGCAATCAAATTCAGGCAAGGGTAATGTGGCAGTATGATATCATTTATGAATTCCGAAAAGAGATATTGATTATGTTTGTAAACTGGTCTGTTCCTCTGAGTGTGATACCCCTTTGATTGTATTAAATTCAGAGGTTTCACTTTTATTTTATTAAATCAAGATTAGGGCTTTGATTTGACCACATCATTAGGGTGACTCAGTTTGAGTCCCTGCCCCCTTTGTGGGCTATATAAAAAATGGACAGTCACTCAAGGAGAACACAGAATAAGATACACACAGAGGAATAAAGAGAGCACCACAGACATGGAAGCGGAATGAATTTTGATCCTGCAGCCCCAGGAAGAGAGATGAGCCTGATAGTCTACGCTGACCTTGTGAAGAGACCAGAGCAGCTAAGCCCAGAAAGAAATGAGCCTTCCCACCTACAGCTGAGATGGGAAAAAGTTGGGCCCATGAAGCCTTAAGAGGAAGAGGAAGGCTGAACCCTCGCAGACATCACCCACCATCTTGCTTCAACATATGCCAACAGACATTTGGTGAGGAAGTGCCTCTTATGGTACCTTAGTTGGACTCTTTAGGGCCTTGTAACTGTAAGCCTCCACCCCAAATAAATATACTTTTATAAAAGCCAACAGATTTCTGGTACTTTGTATCAGCACCCCTTTGGCTGACTAATACAGGTAGTAAGGAAAGTTTGCTTTTCCTTATTAATATGTGGCTGAAAGTTACCAATATATTTACCATTACTAATTAATTCATTTTGATATATGTTAATCTTTTATGTGTATTTTTGAAGATTGATATGTTATTCATATTAGTACTTTATATAGTATGTATTTAAAAATCACAAACCAAAGCGAGTAAAAGAATTTAATGAAAAGTTATTATAATCAAAAGGCGAGATAAAGAAAGCTAATCACACAGATCTTACTCTATCATACATAGGTGCAAAACATGAAAAGTCACAAGAGAGAGAACATTGTGATTCAACTTTGTGCTTAGTGAGCCATTTTCCCTCATAAAATTTACAAATTAAGGAACATATTTCTACAAACGTGTAGAAATATAATCAAAAGGCAGAGATAAAGTTATCCAAACATATCTAACAAAATACATATTTCTTCTATTTGAGAAATGTTTTTTACTACTTGCTTACTTTATGAAACAAACACATATTCGCTAAGCATTATCTCTAGAACTTTGACAAAAATTTCCTCACAGGCTAAAACTTTCTGTATTAACTCTTGTTTCCTTGTATACTGGAGATTTCACATACACAGTGTAAAAAATGTGTTTCTCTATTGCTAATGACCAGCTGGGAAATTCGCACTATTTAAACATAATTGTTGGTCAGTCTAATTATTGTAGACAACACTCTGGAAGGAATTGAGTTCCTAATTGTTATTGTGGGTCCATATTGTAAATGTAGAAGTGGAGAGTGAGGGGGGTACACACAGTCTATCTTCTACAGGTTGTTCTTGAAAGAGCATTAGGTGGCTTACCAGGGCATTAAATAATACTGGATCACATACTAAGTTATTACCTTTCGGGTTCTCTTTTACTCTGTTAACATCAAGAAGAAAGTTTGCAGGGGGAGGGGCAAGATGGCAGCTGAGTAAGTAGCTCCAAGAGTTAGCTCATCCTCCAGGGCAGTTAATAATCACCCAGCGCTATCTAAAGCACCAGTTTGGGGAGCCCAGGAGACCAGAAGAGCATCCTGGAACATCCTTGAAAGAATGGAAGGAGGAGACTGCCCATCTCCAGTGAAGTTGCATGAGTAGAGCAACGGTGTCCATACTCCACTGGTAGCACAGACCACCTTGGGAGCTATTCCATGGCTGAAGGTGGAAGCACCATTTCCCAAAGATAGAAGAGGAAGAGACAGTTGGTCACTAATTAGTAAATTTGGCTGGCTAAAATATAATATAAGAATAGCTAAAGGGGAACGGATGTGGCTCAAATGGTTGGGCGTCCGTCTCCCATATGGAGGGACCTGGGTTCGATACCCGGGACCTCCCGGTAAAAAAAAAAAAAAAAGAATAGCTAAAGTTTGAACCTGTCCAAGTCAGAAAGAGACTGGTAGCTGCCATTTTAACTCTGCCCCCAGCATGAGGGGAAGCGGGGCTAATTGAAAATCACAGTGATGGTAGAGACCCGCGCTTTCCACCCAGATCAGACTATAGCCCTAGCCTAGGCTCCAGCCCTACCTCTGGCAGGGAGGAAACTGGTGGGACTTGCACCAGCCTCTCTGGGTAATTGCAGGTGCTTTCAGCCGGCACAGACTGAATAGTCAAACACCTGGGGCTCCATCCCTGCACCCCATTAGGATAGGAGAGGAGCTGTGTTTCCTCAGCCTCTCTGGGCAACTTCAGGTGCTTTCAGTCTGCACAAACTGGTTTGTTGAGCACCTTTGATTCCATCTCCACCCCTCCACTCCCTTAGGATAGGAGGGGGCTGGTGTTTCCTCATCATCTCTGGAAAACTGCAGGTGCTTTCAGGCCACACAGACTGGATACTCTGACACTTGTAGCTCTATCCCTAGTCCCCAATAGGATAGGAGGGGAGTTGTGTTTCCTCAGCCTCTCCAGGCAACTACAGGTACTTCCAGCCTGCACAAACTGGTTTGTTGAACACCTTTGTGCTCAACACACCCCCCAACCCCTGATAGGACAAGAGTGAGGTGGTGTTTCCTCAGCCTCTCTGGGTAACTGCAGGTTCTTTTGGCCCACACAGACTGAATAGTCAGACTGGTTGCTTCCTGTGGCTCCACCCCCACCGCCCAACTGGATAGGAGGGGGCTGGTGCTTTGTCAGCCTTTCTGGGCAACAGCAGGCACTTTCAGCCTGCATGGACTGAACTGTTGGATGCCCATGGATCCACCACCATGCCCTAATAAGATAGGAGGTGGATAGTGTTACCTCAGCCTCTAAGGCAATGGCAGGTGCTTTCGGCCTAGAGGGACTGAACTGTTGGGTGACTGTGGATCCACCACCCACTAATAGGATAGGACGGGACTGGTGTTTCCTCAGCCTCTCTGTGCAACAGCGGCACTTTTGCCTTACATGGACTGAACTATTGGGTACCTGTGGTTCCATACCCACCCTTTAAAGGGCAGAATGGACAATACTCCCTCAGACTCTCAGGGCAACTGCAGGCATATTTGGCCTACATGGATTAGATTTTTGGGTACTCCAGAGAATCCATCCCCTCCTCTGGAAGGGGAGAAAGGGGGCCAGTGCTATGTCAGTCTACCTGGGCAACTGAGGTCATTTTGGAACAATACAGCATAGATTGTTTCCCACACCTGTGGCTCCATACCTGCCCCAGGCAGGGGAGGAAGGAGTGTGAAGCTTCATCAGTCTCTCTGGGCAACTACAGATGGTTTGGCCTGCACAACTTGGATTGTTACACATGGCTGCAGCTCTGTCCCTACCCTGAGAGAGGAAAAAGGTGGGAGAAACTTCATTGGTCCCTTGGGCAATGTGGGCAGCTAGAGCCTCCACAGCTTACAGCACCAACTACATCCTCAGCTCCTACTACACAACCAGCAAGGGAGAAAAGGCAAGAAAGCCCTAAACTAAAGAGAGAAACTACCCAGAATAAATACATCTAGTAAGGCAGGTGTCAAGACACCAACAAAAAATTACAATCTATACCAAGAAACAGGAAGATATAGCCCAGTCAAAGGAACAAGATAAGCCTCCAGATGACATAAAGGAGTTGAGAAAACTAATCATAGATGTTCAAACAAATCTCCTTAATAAATTCAATGAAAGGGCCAAAGTGATTAAGGATATTAAGAAGACACCAAGTGAGCACAAAGAAAAATTTGAAAGCATACATAGAAAAATAACAGATCTTATGAGAATGAAAGTTGCAATAAATGGAATTAAAAATACACTTGAGGTGTATTTTCAGGAAGCAGAAGAAAGGATCAGTGAGCTGGAAGACATGGCCTCTGAAAGTGAACATACAAAATAACAGATGAATAAAAGAATGGAAAAAATTGAACAGGGTCTCAGGGAACTAAATGACAGCAAGAGATGTGCAAAGATACATGTCATGGGAGTCCCAGTAGGAGAAGAGAAGGGGAAAGGGGCAGAAGAAATATTTGAAGAAATAATAGTAGAAAATTTCCCAACCCTATTTAAGGACATAGATATCCACGTCCAAGAAGCACAATGTACTCCCATCTGAATAAATCTGAATAGACCACCTCAAAGACAAATACTAATCAGAATGTCAAATGCCAAAGACAGAGAGAATTCTGGGAGCAGCAAGAGAAAAGTGATGCATAGCATATAAGGGATACCCAATAAGATTAAATGCTAATTTCTCATCAGAAACCATGAAAGCAAGAAGGCAGTGGTATGATATATTTAAGATATTGCAAGATGGGGAAGCGGATGTGGCTCAATCAGTAGGGCTCCCGTTTACCATATGGGAGGCCCCGGATTCGATTCCCAGAGCCACCTGGTGAAGGCAAGCCAGCCCACGTGGCGCGGTGAGCTGACGCAGCAGGACGACCCAGCAGTGGGAGACAAGCAGACACAGAAAAATGCACAGCAAATGGACACAGCAAGCACAAGCAGCAAGGGGCGGGGGGTAAATGAATGAATAAATAAAATCTTTAAAAAAAAAGATATTGCAAGAGAGAAATTGCCAGCCAGGAATCTTACATCTGGCAAGATTGTCTTTCAAAAATGAGGGCGAGTTTAGAATACTCACAGACAAACAGAAACTTAGAGAGTATGTAAACAAAAGACCAGCTTTGCAGGAAATACTAAAGGGAGTGCTACAGCCTGAAGAAAAAGAAAAGACAGGAGAGAGAGGCTTGAAAGAGTCTAGAAATGAAGATAATATCAGTAAAATAACTAAAAGTGTCAAAAGAGTGGTGAAAATAAAGTATGACAGATAAAACCTAGAGGTCAAAAATGGGTGAAATATGGGAGGCGGCTGTGGCTCAATCAGTAGGGCTCCCGTTTACCATATGGGAGGCCCCGGGTTCGGTTCCCGGGGCCTCCTGGTGAGGGCAGGCCCGCCCGCGTGGCGTGGTTGGCTGACCCAGCGAGCACAAGTAGCAAGGGGGGGATAAATGAATAAATAAATAAAATCTTTAAAAAAAAAAAAAATGGGTGAAATAGGGAAGCAGCTGTGGCTCAATCAGTAGGGCTCCCGTTTACCATATGGGAGGCCCCGGGTTCGGTTCCCGGGGCCTCCTGGTGAGGGCAAGCCCGCCCACATGGCACGGTTAGCTGACCCAGCGAGCACAAGCAGCAAGGGGGGGATAAATGAATAAATAAATAAAATCTTAAAAAAATAAAAAAAATAAAAAAAATAAAAGGGCAATTCACCAGGAAAGAATAACAATCATAAATGTATATGCATCTAACCAGGATGCCCCAAGACACATGAGGCAAACACTGGCAAAACTTAAGGAAGAAATAGATATCTCTACAATAATATTTGGAGATTTCAATACACAGCCCTTAGCACTGAATAGAACATCTGGGCAGAAGATCAATAAAGAAGCAGAGCTTGAATAATATGATAAATGGACTAAACCTAATAGACATATACAGAACATTGTAGCCCAAGACAGCCAGATATACATTCTTCTCAAGTGCTAATGGATCTTTCTCCAGGATAGACCATATGTTGGGTCACAAAGCAGATCTCAATAAATTCAACAAGCTTGAAATTATACAAAGCACTTTCTCTGATCATAATGGAATAAAGTTGGAAATCAACAAGCGGCAGAGGAAGGGAAAATTCACACACATATGGAGATTAAACATCACACTTTTAAATAATCAGTGGGTCAAAGAAGACATTGCAAGAGAAATCAATAAATATCTTGAGACAAATGAAAATGAGAACACAACATGTCAGAACCTATAGGATGCAGCAAAGGCAGTGTTGAGAGGGAAATTTATAGCCCTCAATGCTTACATTAAAAAAGAAGAAAGAGCTAAAATCAATTACCTAACTACACAGCTGGAGGAACTAGAAAAAGAACAGCAAACTATTCCCAAAGCACATAGAAGGAATGATATAACGAAGATCAGAGCATAAATAAATGAAATTGAGAACAACAACAACAACAAAACAATAGAGTTAACAAAACCAAAAGTTGGTTCTGTAAGAAGGTTAACAAAATTGACAATTCTTAACTAGACTGACAAAGCAAAAAAGAGAGAAGATGCAAATAAATAAAATAAAAAATGAAAATGGGGACATTACTACTGACCCCACAGAAATAGAAGAGATCATAAGAGGATACTATGAGCAACTGTATGCCAACAAACTAGACAATGTAGATAAAATGGAAAATTCCTAGGAACTACGAACAATCTACACTGACCCTAGAAGAAATAGAAGACTTCAAGAAACCAATCACAAGTTAAGAGATTGAAACAGTCATTAAACTACTCCCCAAAATGAAAAGCCCAGGACCAGATGGTTTCACAGGTAAGTTCTACAAAGCATAAAAAGATTTAATACCAATCTTACTCAAGATCTTCCAAACATTGAACAAGAAGGAACACTACCAAATTCATTCTATGAAGCCAGTATCACCCTAAAACCAAAGCCAGGTAAATATATTATGGAAAAAGAAAATTACAGACCCATTTCCCTAATGAATACGGATGCAAAAATCCTCGACAAAATACTTGCTAATCGAATCCAACAACATATTAAAAGAATTATTCATCCTGATCAAGTGAGTTTTATACCAAGCATGAAAGGGTAGTTCAACACAAGAAAATCAATCAGCATAATACACCACATTAATAAATCAAAGAAGAAAAAGCACTTGATTTTATTGATTGATACACACAAAGAGGGCATTTGATAAAATACAGCATCTTTCCTTTCTTTCCCCTGGGAGGTCCTGGTGATCGAACCCAGGTTCCTCCATATGGGAGATGGATGCCCAATCATTTGAGCCACATCCGTCCCCCAGCATCTTTTCTTGATAAAAGTACTACAAAAGACAGGAATTGAAGGAAACTTTTTCAACATGATAAAGGCTGAATATGAAAAACCCAAAGCTAACATTGTACTCAATGGTGAAAAATTGAATGCTTCCTTGTTTAGATAAGGGACAAGACAAGGATGCCAACTGTTACCACTGTTGTTCAGTATAGAGCTGGAGGTTCCAGCTAGAGCTATAAAGCAAGAAAAAGATATAAAAATCATCCAAATAGAAAAGGAAGAAATAAAACTTTCACTATTCACAGATGATATGATCCTATACTTAGAGAGTCCTGAAAAATCTACAACCGAGCTGCTACAGCTAATAAATGATTTCAACAGGGTGTCAGAATACAAGATCAATACAAAAATCAGTGGTGTTTTTATACACTAGTAACGCACAATCTGAGGAGGAAGTCAGGAGAAAAAAAATCCATTTACCATAGTGACTAAAAGACTCAAATATCTAGGAATAAAGTTAACCAAGGATGTAAAGCAATTGTATTCAGAAAACTACAATGCATTGCTAAAAGAAATTTTAAAAGACTTAAATAATTGAAAGAACATTCCATACTCATGGACTGGAAGACTAAATATCATTAAGATGTCAATTCTACCCAAATTGATATAGAGATTTAATGCAATCCTGCTAAAAATTCCACCAGCATTTTTTAAACATATGGAAAACACAATTACCAAATTTATTTGGAAGGGTAAGGGGCCCCAAATAGCCAGAAACATCTTTAAAAAGTAAAAGTGAAGTTGGACGACTTTCACTTCAGGACTTTAAATCATATTATCTAGGTACAGTGGTCAAAACAGCATGGTACTGGCATAAAGAAAGATACATTGATCAGTGGAATAGAATGAGAGTCCAGAAATAAACTCTCACCTCTATGGTCAACTGGTTTTTGACAAACCTACCAAAGCCACAGTAGGATAAATTAAGAAAAACAAAGTAAATAAATAAATCTTTTTTTAAAAAATGGGCAAAAGACCTAAATAGATGTTTCTTCAAAGAGGCAATATAAATGGCCAAAAAGCACATGAAAAAATGCTCAATATCACTTGCTATTAGGGAAATGCAAATCAAAACTGCAATGAGATATCATCTCACACCTCAAAGAGTGGCCATTATTAAACAAACATAAAACAATAAATGCTGGAGAGGATGTGGAGAAATGGGAACACTCCTTCACTTTTGTTGGGATTGTAAAATGGTACAGCCTCCGTGGAAGACAGTTTGGAGGTTCCTCAGGAAGCTAAATATAGAATTGCCATATGATCCAGCAATCCCTCTACTAGGAATATATTCAGAACTAAAAATAGTGATGCAAATAGACGCTTACACACCAATGTTCATAACGGCATTATTCACAATTGCAAAAAGATGGAAACAACCCAAGTGTCCATCAACCAATGAATAGTTAAGCAAAATGTGGTATATACATATGATGGAATAGTATGCTGCTGTAAGAAGAAATGAAACTGGGACACATGTAACACATGGATGAACCTTGAAGATGTTCTGCTGAGTGGAATACACCAGAAACAAAAGGATAAATATTGTATGGTCTCATTAATATGAACCAAATATGGAGAATAAACACAGAGTTAAAAACTACAGTATAGGAAGCAGATGTGGCTCAAGAAGTTGAGCATCCGCCTCCCACATGGGAGGTACCAGGTTTGGATCCCAGTGCCTCTTGAAATAAAGAAAACAAACAACAAGCAAAACAAATGAAAAAAAACAACTTAGGGGAGCTGATGTGGCTTAGTGGTAGAGCACTGGCTTCCCACGTATGATGTCCCAGGTTTTGATACCTGGCCCCCGGTACCTCAAAGAAACAAAAACAAAAACAAAAAAACCTACAATATAGGTTACAAGGAGATAGGATGAGGGCTGAGAAGAGGTACTGATGCTTAATGTATGTGGAATTTTTAATTAACTTGACTATAAAAGTGTGGAAATGGATAGAGTAGACGGTAACACATTATAGTGAGTATAACTAACACAGCTGGGATTGTGGCTGAAGGGGGTAGTCTAGAGATATAAATGTCAATTGAAAGAAAGCTAGAGAATAATCTAGGGACTGAACAGCATAGTGAACATGGAGGCAGATAAGGGTTGTGGTTAATAGTACAGATACAAGAATGTTCTATGAACTAGAACAAATGTACATCACTATTTACAAGGTTGTAAGAATATGAGGATGTGTAGGGAAGACAATTAATGTAATTTATGGACTATTAACAGCTATATTGTAATATTCTTGCATCAATATCAAAGAAGGTACTGTGTTAATAATAGGGATATATGGAAAAAATTTACCAAATGTACGCTATAGACCACAGTTAGTGGTAATAGTCTGATGTTCTCTCATAGTCTGTAACAAATGTTCCACAACAATGTAAGGTGATGGTGGAGGGGTGTTGTATGAGAATTCTGCACATTATGCATGATTGTTTTGTAAGTTCACAACTTCTCTAATAATAATAATAATAAAAAATATATATATATATATATAAAGGTGATGCACAGATATGCCAAATATTGTGAAGCAATTGATTTTGGAACACAGTTATAGTCTTCTGAATAGAGATTAAATCATCTTCTCCCAGACTTCTTCATTCTTCCTTTTGATCTTCCCTTCCTCCCTCCTTCCCTTTTTCCCCCTGTTCTTTTTTTCCCTCCATCATTCAACAAAATGTTTTGAGCCAGTGTATGATGTGCCTGGCATTGTGCTTGGCCCTGCAAACCCAGAAATACAAAGATAATGCTTTACCATCTTTACCGTCAAACTGCTCAGTCTCAACAGAGAGACAAACACAAATATGCAGACAATTACAGTGAGAAATTTGATTTGTGTGCAAGGGGTAGTATAGCCCCGAGGAGGGATAGCTATGCAGGAAGCACCGGGAGGTGTTGAGTTTCGACCTTTGGAATCAGTCCAACGGAATATGCCTAAGTACATAAATATACCTTGAATTTATTCAACAAAACTCTGTTGAGGGAAGCAGATGTGGTTCAATCGATGGGGCTCCCGTTTACCATATGGGAGGCCCTGGGTTCTATTCCCGGGGCCTCCTGGTGAAGGCAAGCCAGGCCGCGCGGTGCGGTGAGCTGATGCAGCAGGACGACCCAACAAAGGGAGACAAGCAGACACAGAAAAACGCACAGCAAATGGACATAGGGAGCACAAGCAGCAAGGGAGGGTGGGGGGTGGTGATAAATAAATAAATAAATAAAATCTTAAAACAAAACAAAGCAAAACAAAACAAAACTCTGTTGAGCCAAACACTATGCTAGCTCCTGGAGATTGGGACATGAAAAGAATACAGTTGAGACTTCAAGAAGGTTATGATTAGAAGTGGAGACAGGCAAGGAAAGCAATGGTTACGTAGGTCCATATCCCTTATCTGAAACCCTTTCAGGCATATTTGTTTCTTTTTTTTTTTTTTTTTAACCGGGAGGTCCCAGGGATCGAACCCCGGGTCCCTCGATATGGGAGACGGACGCCCAACCAGTTGAGCCACATCCGACCCCAGGCATATGTGTTTCTGATTCTGAATTTTTAGAATGGTAATAGGGTGCACAGACTGTATATTTACATAACACCCTGAAAGAGGTCTGGGGCTGGACCCCATAATTAAAATATATGAATATTCTCACTAAATGGAATAAAGACTATAAATAGTCTCATGTCAATTCAGTTTAGGTTATTTTCACAACCATATGGAAAAGCTTTTTGGTTTTTATAATCTCTAAATTTCTGAATTGCACAAAAGTATTTGTGGCTCTATAATCCAAAATAATTAGAGGTATGCTGCAGGGCATTTTGGAAGTACAAAGAACAGGCAATGAATCACACTTTAACAGAAAAGGGGTCAGGGAGGTTTTCCTTGCAGATGTGTTAGCAGAGTGCAGTTGTGCTGAAGGAATAGGTTGGTGTTAACCAGAGAAAGAAGAGACTAGAGGATGGGAAACGTGTTCTCTAGGCAGGGGGTGGTCTGTGGAAAGAAATGGCCTTGGTGTTTGGGGGAACTGTGAGTAATTCAGAATGGCTGTGTGTGGTGTGCCTGAGATAAGAGACAGATGGAGTAGAAATACTGATGGAGAATAGCAACCTTGAGATAATGTAGAAGAAGTGGACAGGGGCCTATGTTAGAAGTTGAACCTTTATCCCAAAATAGAGAGAGAGCAACTAAAAGATTTTAACAGAGGGTAATCATGTGATCAGATTTGACACTAGGAGAATCCTAATATTGGATAACAGAGCTGATGCACTACAAAATTTGGAGGCCACTATTAAGTTATTGAGGTGAAAGATGATGGGAAAATGCAAGTCAGGGCAGTTTGGCACAAAGTTATTGCTCCATAAAAGGTAGCTAGTAGAGGGTCAAAGTGGAGATGGATAAGAAGGCATATTTGGAAGGATTATGTAGGATTCAGTATCTGATTGGATGAGAAAGGCAGGGGGGCAGAGTTGAAGAGGACCTCTAGGTTTCTGGCTTGGAGATATGTGTTGCTAGGCTGGAAAGTACTGGTAGAGAAGGTAGTTCCCGGTTCTGATATCCTTGGGGTGCAGAAGGAGTGATGATGTGTTCCATTTTGGAGATGATGAAATATGGGTTTGGGGCCCAGGGAAATTGGCTTAGTTGAACTTATGAGTCATTATTTGATAGCTGAAGACTTAATGCGAATGAGTTCACAGAAATAAAATGAATGGTATGAGATGGAAGAAAGACTGAGGCCAAAATTCTAGACAACATTTAAGCAGAAGGTAACTGTCAACTATGTTAAGTGCCTTTGAAAGGTCAGCTGAGATAAGGTCTGGAAAAATCCTTAACGTTTGTGTCAAATAGGAAGTCAACAGCGATTTGAGAAGAGCACTTTCAGTAAGTAGCAAGGAGGAGCAGAGCATGGATGCAGGCGAATAAAGGAGTGTGAGGCAAGGGAGAGGGTGTTTTGAGATACTGGCTGCTGCGAGGATACAGAGAAGAAGGCCGAAATTAGAGACCATCATGGGTTGCATAGAAAGATTATTGTTTTAGTTTCAGTTTTTAAAGGTCGAAGAAATGCATCCAAACTCGCAGAAACTTCTTGCAGTCATCTTTTTTTCTTTGAGTTTCCTGCCTCTGGAGGAAGGGAAGTATCTTTGACAATGAGACAACCAGATGAACAGACTGCAATGAGATGACTCTGCAGGAAAGCGCCTCTTTCTGGGCTGTCTCCCAGGTGCTGCTTCTTGAGCTAACTTCCTGTAGAGCTTTTGCGTTTTCCTCCCTCTATTGTCTACCTGGTTGGCTACTTGCCTCTTGTTTAAGATGGCTCCTGTGGCTGTATTGATGCCAGTGTACTGGTTTGTAAAATACCTGTTGTGAATATAGGATTTACCAGGGCCATGCCCTCCCCAAGCCCCTCCCCGCGGCTCATTCTTACAGCCTGTTTTGATTGCTTCACACATTCAATTTAGCTCACCCAGATTCCTATGAGTGCCTGAGGGGATAAAGCACAGGCTAGGCATGGTGGGGGATATGGGAAGACTTCAGACAGGGCCTTTGCCCTCATGGACCCTATAAGGGGTGGGATTGACCTGTAAATAATGGTAACAGTGGTTCTCCATCTTTTGGAGAATATAAAGAACCATTTGAAAAGTTAATGAAAGTTGTCTATAAAATTCAAGTTAAGAATTCTTGAACTATAGAGTTATTGGAACTCTGTTTATTAGTTTGTGACCTCAGCTAAAGGTTTCTCAGACTTATTTTCCAGATTGTGCTGCCTGTCTTGCAAGGAGTTAGTGAGGACCCCAAAAGATAATATAAATAAGGAGCTTAGTACAGAGTATGACACAGAGCAGATGCCCAACAGGTGTTATTTCAGCTTTTGGTGTGTTATAGGGGAAGTGAGCTAGGTGTTAGGCTAGAGGCACTGCTAGCTCTGCCCACTGGCTAAGGAATTATTTTGGTCTTCCCTTGTCACTACTTGACAAGGACACTGTTGTTCGTTTCCCATACTTCAGTCATTCCTTACCTACCTCCAGAAATTTTGCTTTATTCCAATCCCAACTGAACTATTATTTATTATCTTTAAGTTTTTGAAAAATACTTGCTTAAAAAGGAAATTGGATCCCTACCATAAATGGGAGAACCACTTTCACTTGCCATAAATAGAAAGTAACAGTAACAACAACAATGAAAAGTAAACAATGCTATAAATTCTAGTTGGACACCAGTGCTTACCTAGGGCTTTGAGCCTGGGGCCTGCTCTCTCTCTGATAAATAAGGGAGGTTAGCCACTATTTGATAGAGAATACTTCTGAACCTTGTTGCAATCAGAAGCATGGAAAGAGAAGTGAAAAGGGAATAACTTTCTCACCTTGTGTCTGGCTGTCATCGAATGTCCTGGCCCTGCAATGCCTGAAAGCATCTCCAGTGACTCCAGTGAGAGGTCCTGCATTTGGGAGACACTAGTTGAGGGCAGTTGTCTCTACTCCCACCAGAGTAGGCCTGCAGTCCTACCAGGTAGCAGCCTGATACCTGGCTGTCCTGCAGTCTTGTCCTGGACAGCAGCTTTCACAAACGCTTAGCATTTGAACTCCTAGAAACAAGTCACCTGCCATTTCTTTTCTGGGTCAGGCTCAGTCCCTACCTCACACCCTGGAAATCTCCAGTTTTGTTTTTTAACTGGAGGGACTTAGCTGAGGCTATCTGGTTTTCTTTGGGGGTTGTGGGGACCTGGGTAGGGTGGAAGGGAGGCTGAGGACATTGTTTTGAAGCTGTCTGCATTGCTTTTACATAGATTGTGTGCTATAGTTTAATAATTTAAAAAATTGTCTAACGATGCTTTTATTCAAGCTTGAATAAATATCAGTCACATTAGAGAATATTATTACAACTATTTTATTATTATTTTGGGGGTGGCTAATGGACCTCTATTTAGCTGCCCGCAGAAAACAGGACCCCATCCCCCCGGCTCCGCTTCCTGGCGCTGCCGCGCTGGCGCCCTCGCCCCCACCCCACCCGGTAAGGTCACCCAGTTCCCAGCCTCCTGGCCCTGCCGCTGCTCAGACCCCCGCGAGCGGGTCGCGGATCCCTGCCAGAAGTCCCGGCTTCCGCTGTGAGCGTGAGGCCGGGCTGCCTGGGCTTGCTCGCTGGGGCCGGGCGGCCGGCGGGGAGCGCTCTGTGCTCGGCTGCTAGCCCCGCCGCCGCGCCTCTACCTGAGCGGGGCCCGCCCCCCGCCGCCACGGCCGGGCGGGCACCTGGCGGGCGCTGCGGACACAGCGGGGGGAAGGAGAAGCTGCGCGCGGTGGGCGCGGCGGAGCAGCGCTTGGCGTTCCTGAGCCACAGCCGAACTTTTTCCAAAGGAGTCGCGCATTTGGGGGCAGGAGGAGCCGAGCGGGGAGGGGAGAGCAGAGTTCCTGGAAGGAGCAGCAGCAGCAGCCCCACAACATGGCCTCCTCCTCCTCCTCTCCACCTGGCGCCGAGAGCACCCCTCCTGCGCAGGTGAGCGCCACGTCGCCCCCCTACCTGTGGCTTCCTTCCCGGCAGGGGCGCGCCGACACCCGCACGGAAGGGAGTCCCGGGCGCGGGGTCCCGGGAGCGCTAAGGGGCTGGGGGCGCTGCCTGGAGCCCTGCCCTCCTGGGGGTGCCGCACGGCGCGGGGACGGCAAACCCCGGCGGGGGTGCGATTCCCGATTCCTGCGGGTCGTGGGGGGTCGGGCTGCGCTCAGAGTGCGCGGGACTGAAGGTGCGGCCGCGGGCAGAAGCGTGAGCTCGCCACCTGTCCCAGCGCTCCAGCATCCCGAAGAAAGACGGAGGGCCCAAGCAAGGACTTGGGGCTTCTGTTTCGAAACATTTGTCTGGAAGAAAAGCGCGGCCCAGGGCTCGGGACGTCCTCACCTCTTGCCTCCCTTTTTTGGGCTTCTCCGTTCTTGGCTCGGCCCTCCAACTTCGTGCCAGCCTGAACCCTTCCTAAGGACACTACGAAGTAGGCTCCACGTTTGCCGGGGAGGAAATCACCTGGTTCTGAAAGTTACCTTCAGTTAAGCTTGTTTTTCTTTATTTTTTTTTAAAGGTGAGTTGAGAGACTACATTTAAGCCCGTGAAAATATAATAAAATAGACTTTAAAGATTTAGACATAAAAGTGGAGATTAGTGCGAATATAGTGGCAGTACCAAGGGGTGGCTTGTGAGGGACTAACTTTTCCCCCAATCTGGGAGTCTTCAGTCTTCCAAAGGCATTCAAGTAAACACACAATGAGTGAAAACCGGGTGCTTGATGTGCAACCCGAGCTTCAAGATAGTTCTCTTCAGCCCCCCATCCCCACCCCGTGGCGTTCTCAGCAAATTGCTACCTTTAAGCCCGGAGGCGTTTAATAGCAATTTTGGAGCTGCCACTGTGTATAACAGGGGGTAATTGGTTTAAAACTCTAGTTCGTATTTGCAAGTGCATCGAATGTCCACAGAAGGGTACTCAAGAAACAATAGTTGTCCATGGGGAGGGGTCTTGGGGAACGGTGGAAAGGGGACATATTTTTCACATATCTTTGGGAGTTGTTTTTTTTTCCAATTATGTGCATACATTATATATTTTAGAAAAATATATATATACTAAGTTTTTAAAAATGAGGCAGTTTGAGTAGCCTTGAAAGCAATATTTTACCTAGTTTCAAGTTCTGTAGCGTTGCCCTTGAAACACTCAAAACTACTGCTTTTAGCATGCCTTTCCTTTACTTGTCATTTCGGGAAATCCTCACACAAAGTCAAGTGGTGATTTTTAGCGCGACCTTGATTCCAAGTTTTGATTTTGCTTGTTTGAGGATAAGCGTGGCTTGTCTAATGTTTGGAAGCTGTCCTTTTCTCTGAAAAACACACGGGTCATACGAGAGTTATAGCTGACCTTAGCCCAGGAGGGTAGGCCACAGCAGGGAGGCTTGATCTAGAGGGATATGGTGTGGGAGTGGACATGGATTGCTGCTTTAGCATTTCAGGCGGCGTTATAATCTGCTGACTCGGACTCAGACTCCTGCATCTTTAAGAAAGCAAAATTTCAATACTGAAAGTGAATGTAAATTTAAACCACTAACAGCTCTGTGACAAAAAATTGTCTGAAATAAAACAATTAGTCCATGTCTCCAGCCCAGCTACTAATATCTAGAGTCGATTTTTCTTAGTTATCAAATCAGTGGAGGATGAATAATCACTGGAGTTGTGAACCTGGACTCTACTTAGACTGTTGTTTATGATGATTCTCTGAGTTCATTTGGGTGAAGCATAAATAAATGTCTGTTTGGTAATCTGTGGGGCCATGTGTTAGGCTCCATAGCAGAGACTGTGGCTCAAGGTCCTTCAGACAATGTAAAGACCAGGGGTGTGTTTTGGAATCCAAGGAAACACTGTAGATTTCGAATTTGTTTGCATTTTTGTGGTGGTGGTAATATTAGGACTGTGGCTTCCCATTTTTCTTTGTTCTTTTTTTCCTTATAGAGTGTTAATGAGTTTATGGAACAAGTGAGTATGTCTAATGCTAGAATAATATTTTGGTGATCCAAAGAAGTGTAATTGCTCTCGACTCTCAGAGGATGTTTCAAGTTTGATTTTCAATTAGTAACTTCTTTATTTGAAAGTTATCCATTTTGTTAATGCACAAAATATGTATTTTCAAAGAATGTTTTATTGTAATATAGTAAATCACTGTAATCCAAATTGAGGATTATGTGAAATTCTAGCCTCTGTAAATAGCATTTTAACTTTTTGAATAAACTAAGTACCCGAAATTGATGAGCCCAACTATCTGACTCTTTTTACCCAAATATTCTGAGTTAGAATATTTAAATTGAAATTTAATTGGAATGTTTAACCTTACTACAACTCCTCCAAACTCCCATTATTAAAATCTACCCTTCTGAAAAGATCAGGGTAACAAATGATCTAATTAGGTCTGCAGTAACCTTTCCTTATATGTATTGACTGAGCTGTTGTTCACTTAACTCTACCCTTGGAATTTGCAAATGTGAGTGCCAGTGAGATGCTGGGTCAATGCTAAGGTACTGGAACAACAGGGCCATCTAACTGCAAGTTTTCATTGCCATCCAATGTCAATACATGAAAATATTTAAAATTTAAAAAAATTGCTTTCTATCATGATAAAATTTTTGAAGTTATTTGGTCTACTTTCTATTAGTCATGTTTTTTAAGTACTAGAAGATCAACTCTGATTAATTATAGATTGGGGGTGCTCTCAAAGGTAAAGTGTGTCTTTTTCCTGATTGGACTATAAAAGATTTGGTATTATCTCCGAAATCTGGTTGACATACAACCTGGACACTTGTTCCAACATGTCTGAAAGTGGTCAAACTATATCTTCTAATGGGTTTGCCTATTCAAAAAGACATAGTTCTTTTTTCCAGGAACCAATCAGGTATGTTTGACCATAAGTGAGATCATTAGCACTAAAACAGAATCACATCTTGGATGTTTTATGGAAATTGCTTCTGAATTCCTTCTCTTGGGAAGGTCCTGTAGATTAATTAGCAAAGTATTTTATGATAGGCAAGAAGAAAGCGGTCACATGATGATTATATGCTTTCATTTCTGAGTATATGATAGAACTGTTTCCAGAATAAACTATCTCTGGTATTTGATAATGTATATTAATACCCAGAGACTAAGTGATCTAGTATTTGGAGTTAGAGCTTTAAAATATGAAATAAAATATTTTGATATTTCTTTCATCAGATGTTGCTTAGTTATTGCAGTTTTCAGATAATATTAAGGTAAAGGGAAATATTGGAACATTGGGTCTAATATACATTTTGTTTTCTGAGCAGGGCATGAATATTTGGACCTGGCCTGGTAGGACAAAGGGGTAGAACAGAACTTAATTTAAATGCTGTTGTAGAGTAAAGATTGGGAGAACTGTATGTTGCTGAATTAGGAAGGCTGTTTCCCAAAGTGCATTCATTTTTTTAAACACACAATTCATCCAAATTATACAATCAATAGTATTTGATATAATCACATAGTTGTGCATTCATCACTTCAATAATTATTATGGCATTTTTATTATTTCAGTAATAATAATAATAAACAAAAAGCAGACAAACAAGAAATATTTTCATCACTGAATCTGCCTATGCTTTCCCTGCTGTACATAGCTGCTATTTCTGGCTATTCTTGCACATTTATTTATTTATGAAGCAGTTTTATTGAGATATATTCACATACCATATGATCTACCCAAAGTGTATAATCAATGGCTTTTAGCATAATCACAATGTTGTGCATTCGTTACCACCAAAAATTTTAGAACAATTTTATTACTCCAAAAAGAAAACCTCCACCCCCTTAGCACTCCTTCCCCAGCCCTACATAACCACTAATCTAATTGCCTCTATATAAATTCATTTATATTAACATTTTATATAAATAGAATCATACAATATGTAGTACTTTGTGTCTGGTTTCTTTCACTTAGCATAACTTTTTTTTTGTCTGATATTAACATCTTATAGTATTAAAATACATTTGTTCAGTTTCAAAGAAAAAAGGTCATATATATGCAATTTTACCCATATTCATATTTCACGTGCAGTTTACTATGCTATAGAGTCCCATGTTATATTTTTTTAGCATACTTTTTTATTTTTTAAGAAGATACTTACATTACATAAATGTTACATAAAAAATAAAGGGGGGGACGGATGTGGCTCAAATGGTTAGGCATCCCTCTTCCATATGGAGGGACCTGGGTTCAATCCCTGGGACCTCCCGGTAAAAAAATAAATAAATAAAAATAAAGGGGATTCCCATATGCCCTGTTCCCTATCTTTCCCACATTTTCCCACATTAGCAACATCCTGCATTATAATGTGGTGCATTTGTTACAATTGATGAACACATTTTGGAGCATTGCCACTAAGTGTGGATTATAGTTTACACTGTAGTTTACACTCTCCTGCACAATTTTGTAAGTTATGGCAAGATATGTAATGGCCTGTATCTGTCATTGCAATGTTATTCAGGACAATTCCCAAGTCTTGAAAATGCCCTCATATTACACCTGGTTTTCCCTTCCCCTCGCCTCAGAACTCCAGTGGCCTTGCCTCCACATCAATGATAACAGTTCTTCCATTGTTAGAATCACAATAAGTCTATAGTAGAATACCAGTAAGTCTACTCTAGTCCATTGTTCATTCTCCAATCCTGAGGATTCTAGGATGGTGATGCCACTCCACCTCTAATTGAGAGGGGGCTTCGATCCCATAGGGCAGATGGATGGGACTATCTTGCTTGCAGTTGCAGACTCTCTCTGTTTCTTGGGATGGTCATTATTCATCATCATCTCCTTGTTAGTAGTACTGGGTGAGTCCAGTGAACTGGAGAGTAGGTGTTGCAACTCTGTTGAGATTCAGGGCCAAGCTGGCACATGGACAGCCCAAAGATTTGAGTCTCTTGGACATACACCTATCAACTTTAGTACTAACTATAGGTTCAAATAGAAGGGGCAGAAGAGCCATATGTAGGGAAACTACAACTGAGTACAACTCTGTCACACTGGGGAATATAAATTCCAAAGTAGGACCCACTGGCAAGGCACCAAACTCCTGAGCTGTGTGTCTGGATGTCTCCAGAGCCCTCAGGAGCCCCGCTATTTGAGGCAATATTTACTTTGGCAGTCAATGAGATCCTGCTGAGATTTGTGTAAGTGTAACCTCTGGAATGACCTCCCGACGCACTTTTAAGTCCCTTAGCCATATAAACTCATTTGTCTTTACCTTTCCCCCTTTTGGTCAAGGTCTTTTTCCAGTTGCATTGCTAGTTGGTGCTTGGTAGTAATCCCTCAGTGCCAGGGAGGCTCATCCCCAGGAGTCATGTTCTATGCTGAGGGGAAGGTAATGCATTTATATGCTGAGTCCAGCTTAGAGAGAGGCCACATTTGAGCAACAAGGAGGTTCTCAAGAGGTAACTCTTAGGCACCCTCTAATACTAGGCTAAGTTTCAGTTTCAAAAGTAAGGTTCATAAGTACAGCATCAGTATCAAGGGCCTGTCAGTGGACCATCTTTTGTCACTAGTCACTGCCCCTGTACTTGTGGGATTCTTGCTGTTCTATCAGAGAATGTGGCAGAGCTCCCCAGGATGGGAATTCGATATTCTTTCTGTTATTGTGTGAATCTCCACCCACTGTGACAATGCCCAATGAACACTTGAACACATTTATATGCCTTATAGGTATGCCCCAGGTGAACCTCTGCCCATGCATCCCTCATCACTGATACCCCACACCAGTGATCCTCCCCAGTCACAGTTATAACCCTTCTGTGATCCAATTCTTTAAAAAAATGAAGCCAACAAAATAACCAAATACAATTAATAAGAAAATTAAATAATAATGATAGTTTTTTACAAGAAATAAAATATAAAACATTTAAAAAAATTGGAATAATAAAAAATAATGAGAAATATATTAATTTTTTTGACATTATGTCTTTCATCATTGTAAGATCTGTTGTCTTGTATGTACAGTGACATTTTCTTCCATTTATTCTCCCCAGTGCCTTATTTTTTTCATTTTGTCTTCAAAGAAGCTTTAGGTTACAGAAAAGTGATGTATAGAATATAGGGGATTCCCATATACCCAACATCCTTCCCCTTTTCCCCATTAATAACATTTTACATGGGGATGGTACATTTTGGACCATGTATAAATTTTGGTGAAATTTCACTTGGCCTGTATCCATCAGTGCAAGATCATGTAGTACAATTCCATTGCCCCTAAAATGCACCATGTTCCATCTATTCTATTCCTCCGTCCCCCTCCCCTTGGGACCCATGGCAACCATCAAGCTTCACTCCTTGGAGAACAAGATTCATAGTTACTTGCAGTAGCATCGAGGGCTTGACCTACTAGGCAGTTCTCCCCTATTAAGCACTGCCTATGCTCTCGAGAGTCTCTTGCCCTTCTATTTGAGAACATAGCAAGACTCCCCAGGATGGGAGTCCAACACCTTCCCACTCATTATGTGGGTCTCCACCCACTGATACAACCCACTATGACAAGATGAACACTCACACACTCCCTGGAGGCCTGTCCCAGGTGCACCCTGTCCTCCCTGTCTCCTACATCCAACACCCTAAACCACTAACCCTCCCCTGACATATTTGCCAAAAAAAAATTCCCACCCCTGTAGTTTCAATCACATACCCACAAATCCCCTCACATACTCACATAACCTCTCCCTAGTTCCATGAACAGCCCAACTCACCCTCCCCGCATTCCCCACAAACCAGCACCACCTAACCTAATAGCATCACTGCACCACTGTCGTGCCCATCCACTGCACAAGTACACCCTTCCATCTTATCATAGATTTTGCTCATATGGACATTGGCTCACAATTTTCTTCTCCCTTTCTGTCTCCTGTAAACCTGTCTTTCCAGACTCTAGCTCTGTGAGTCTGCTCAATTTGCTTAATTCATTTCAGGAAGGTCAGGTAATATTTGTCCTTCAATGCCTGGCTTGTTTCACTCAACATAAGGTCTTCAAGATTAATCCATGTTATCCCATGTGTTAACATTGCATTTCTTCTTAGAGCTAAGTAATATGTATATACCACAATTTGTTTATCTATTCATCTGTTGATAGAAATTTGGGTTGTTTCCAGCTTTTGGCAATAATGAATAATGCTGCTGTGAACATTGGTGTGCATATATCTGTTCATGTCCCTGCTTTCAGTTCTTCTGGGTATATACCCAGCAGTGGAATTGCTGGATCCTATGGCAGTTCTATAGTTAGCAACCTGAGGAACTGCCAAACTGTCCTCCACAATGGCTGCACCATACTATATTCCCACCAGCAGTGGATGAGTGTTACTTTTCCTCCACATCCTCTCCAACACTTGTAGTCCTCTATTTTTTTAAATAGCCACCCATGTAGTTGGTGTAAGATGGTATCTCATTGTAGTTTTGATTTGCATTTCCCTAATAGCTAGTGATGTTGAACATCTTTTCATGTGCTTTTTAGCCATTTGTATTTCTTCATTGGAGAATTGTCTATTCAAATTACTTGCCCATTTTTTAAAATGGGTTGTTTGTGTTTTTATGTTTGAGGTGTAGGATTTCTTTATATATGCTGGATATTAGGCTCCTATCAGATATATGGTTACCAAATATTTTCTCCCATTGAGTAGGCTGCCTTTTCACTTTCTTTTTTTTTTTTTAAAGATTTTATTTATTTATTCATTTATCCCCCCCTTGCTGCTCGTGCTCGCTGGGTCAGCTAACCACGCTGTGCGGGCGGGCCTGCCTTCACCAGGAGGCCCCGGGAACCGAACCCGGGGCCTCCCATATGGTAAACAGGAGCCCTACTGATCGAGCCACAGCCACTTCCCCTTTTTCACTTTCTTGACAAACTCCTTTGTGGTGCAAAAGTTTTCAATTTTAAGGAGGTCCCATTTATCTATTTTTTCATTTGTTGCTCATGCTTTGGGTGTAAAGTTCATGAAAGCATTTCCTAATACAAGATCCTATAGATGCTTCCCTACATTATCTTCCAAGATCTTTATGGTCTTGGCTATTATATTTAGATCTATGGTTCCATCTTGACTTAATTTTTGTATAAGTTGTGAGATGGTGTTCCTCTCTTATTCTTTTAGATATAGATATCCAGTTCTCCAAGCACCATTTGTTGAAGAGGCCATTCTCTCCCTGTTGAATGGGCTTGATGGCCTTGTTGAATATCAATTGACTGTATATGCAAGTATCTATATCAGAACTCTCAATTTGGTTCCATTGGTCAGTATGTCTATCCTTGTGCCAATACCACACAATTTTGACCATGTAGCTTTGTAGTGTGTTTTAAAGTCAGGTAGTATGAGTCCTCTGATTTCATTTTTCTTTTTCAATATGTCTTTGGCCATTTGGGGGCTCTTGCCCTTCCAAATAAATTTCATAGTTAGCTTTTCCAATTCAATAAAAAATGCTGTGGTTTTTTATATTGGGATTGCATTACATCTGTAAGTCAGTTTGGGTAGGATAGACATCTTAATGATGTTTAGTCTTCCTATCCATGAACAGGGAATATTCTTCCATTTATTTAGGTCTTCTTTGATTTCCTTTAACAGTGTTGTATAGTTTTCTGTGTACAAATTGTTTACATCTTAATTAAATTTATTCCTAGGTATTTGATTTTTATTTACTATTGTAAATGGGATTTTTTTTCTTGATTTCCTCCTCATATTGCTCATTATTGGTGTACAGAAATGCTACTGATTTTTGCACATTGATCTTATATCCTGCCACCTTACTGAACTCATTTATCAGCTCTAGAAGCTTTGTTGTAGATTTCTCTATGTATAGGATCATGTCACCTGCAAATAGTGAAATTTTGACTTCTTTCTTTCCAATTTGGATGCCTTTTATATATTTTTTCTTGTCTAAGTGCTCAAGCAAGTACTTCTAACACAATGTTAAATAGGAGCAGTGACAGTAGGCTTCCTTGTCTTGTTCCAGATCTTAGAGGGAGAGCTTTTAGGATTTCTCCATTGAATATGATATTAGCTGTGGGTTTTTCATATATACCCTTTATCATGTTGAGGAAGTTTCCTTCTATTCCTATCTTTTGAAGTGTTTTTATCAGGAAACGGTCATGTATTTTATTGAATGCTTTTTCTGCATCTATAGAGATGATCATATGATTTTTTTCTTTTGATCTGTTTATGTGGTGTATTACATTTACTGATTTTCTTATGTTGAACCATGCTTGCATACCAGGGATGAAAACAACTTGCTCATAGTGTGTAATTTGTTTTATGTATTGTTTGATATAATTAGCAAGTATTTTATTGAGGATTTTAGCATCTAGGTTCTTTAGAGAGATTGGTCTATAGTTTTCCTTTCTTGTGGTGTCTTTGGTTTTGGAATTTGGGTGATGTTGGCATCATAGAATAAGTTAGGCAATGTTCCCACCATTTATATTTTTTAGAAGAGTTTAAGCAGTATTGGTGTTTGTTCTTTCTGGAATGTTTGGTAGAATTCACCTGTGGAGCCATCTGGTCTTGGGCTCTTCTTAGTTGGGAGATATTTTATGACAAATTCTATCTCATTACTTGTGATTGGTCTGTTGTGTTCATCAATTTTTTCTTTTGCCAATGTAGGCTGCTTGTGTGTTTCTAGGAATGTGTCCATTTCCTCTAAATTACCCATCTTGTTGGCATACAGTTTTTCAAAGTATCTTCTTATGATCCTCTTTATTTCTGTGGGGTCAGTGGTGATATCCCCTTCCTCATTTCTTATTTTGTGTATTTGCATCTTCTCTCTTTGTTTCTTTCTTAGTCTAGCTAAGGGTTGGTCAATTTTATTATTCTTCCCAAAGAACCAGCTCTTGGTTTTGTTTATTTTTCCTAGTGCTTTCTTATTTTCAATTTCATTTAGCTCTGCTCTAATCTTTGTTATTTCCTTCTTTCTACTTGCTTTGGGGATTAGTTTCTTCTTCTTTTTCTAATTCCTCCAGGTGTGTAGTTAGGTCTTTGATTTTAACTCTTTCTTCTTTTTTAATGTAGGCATTTATGGCTGTGAATTTCCCTCTCAGCACTGCTTTTTGCTGCATCCCATAGGTTTTGATATGTTGTGTTGTCATTACCGTCCGTTTCAAGGTAGTTACTGATTTCTTTTGCAATTTCTTCCTTAACCCATTGATTATCTAAGAGTGTGTTGTTTAACTTTCATATCTTTGTGCCTAATCTGCTTCTTTACCCCTCACTGATTTCCAGCTTCATTCCGTTGTGGTCAGAGAAATTGCTTTGTATAATTTCAATCTTTCTGAATTTATTAAGAGTTGTTCTGTGGTCTAGCATATGGTCTATCCTGGAGAATGATCCATGTATGCTTGAGAAGAATGTATAACCTGCTGTATTTGGGAGTAATGTTCTGTATATGTTCATTAGGTCCAGGTCCTCTAATGTATTATTCAAGGTCTCTGTTTCTTTATCGATCCTCTGTGGAGATGTTCTGTCTAATGGTGATAATGGTATATGAATGTCCCCCACTATAATTGTAGAGGCATCTATCTCTCCACTTAGTTTTTCCAATGTTTGCCTTATGTATTTTGATGCACCCTGATTAGTTGCATAAATGTTTATGATTGTTCTTTCTTCTTGATAGATTACCCCTTTTATTAATATATGGTGTCCTCCTTTTTCTTTTGCAATTGTTTTGCATTTAAAGCCCATTTTTTCCGATTTACTATAGCTACTCTTGCCCTTTTCTGATTATTGTTTGCATGTAAGATTGTTTTTCAACCATTCCCTTTCAGCCTCCTTGCATCCCTGGACCTAAGGTGGGCTGCTTGTAGACAGCATATAGATGGGTCATATTTCCTTATCCATTCTGCCAATCTCTGTCTCTTGATTGGAGAGTTTAATCCATTAACATTCAATGTTATTACTGTCAAGGACCTACTTACATTAGCCATATTTTCTTTAGGTTCATGTATGCCATATATTGCTTTTATTTCTCTTATCTTTTTGGTTATTCTTACACTCTCCTCCAACTTCCTCTCTCCTGTTTTTTCCTTTCAACCTACAAAACTGCCTTTAGTATTTCTTAAAGGGCAGGTTTCTTATTGACAAACTCTCTTAATTTCTCTTTAACTGTGAATATTTTGAACTCTCTCTCATTTTCAATACCTTTTTTTTTTTTTTTCCCAGGAGGTCCCGGGGATCGAACCCAGGTCCTCCATATAGTAAACGGGAGCTCAATTGCTTGAGCCAAGGCCGCTTCCCCCTCTCTCATTTTTGAATGCCAGCTTTGCTGGATAGAGAATTCTTGGCCAGAAGTTTTTCTCTTTTAGCACCTTAGCTATGTCATACCACTGCCTTCTTGCCTCCATGGTTTCAGATGAGAAATCAACATGTAATCTTATCAAGTTTCCCTTGTATGTAATGGATCTCTTTTCTCTTGATGCTTTCAGTATTCTCTCTTTGTCTTGAGTATTGGACAGTTTGACAAGAATATGTCATGGGGCAGGCCTGTTAGGATTTATACTGTGCTTCCTTTAATAGAGTTGGGAAATTTTCAGTCATTATTTCCTCCAACACTCCTTCTGCCCCCTTTCCCTTCTTTTCTCCCTCTGAGGTGTCTATAATGCTTATGTTAGTGTGTTCAATGTTGTCATTCAAATCCCTAAGTCCCTGCTGGATTTTTTCTATCATTTTATCTATCTGTTCTATTATCTGTCGGATTCCAGCTGTACTGTTTTCTGCATTGCTGATTCTTTCCTCTGCCTGTTCAAATCTGGTGTTATGTGCTTCCAGTGAATTTTTGATTTCTTGTTGCATTGTGCCATTCATCACCATCAGGTCTGTTATCTTTTTTTTTTTTTTTAAAGATTTTATTCATTTATTTCTCCCCATTCCCTCATTGTTTGCACTTGCTGTGTCAGTTTGTCTTCCTTGTTTCTTTTTTTTTTAAGGATTTATTTATTTAATTAATTTCATCCATTTTCACCCCCCTCCCCCATTTTTGCTGTTTCTATGTCCATTTGCTGGGCAACTCTATATCCGTTTCCTGCCCTCTTTTCTCATACTTCTCCTCCTGTTCTCACTGGGATTTGATCCCTGGAATGTCTGATGTGGGAGAGAGGTGTCCTACCGCCTACTGCCTTAGTTCCTGTGTTTTCATTGCATCTCATCTTGGCTTTCCCTTGTGTCACTCTCCTGTTATGTCTTCATCTTGCTGTGTGGCTCGCGGGGTCTGGCAGCGCACCTGTGTATGGAGCCTGGTGGCCTGCACCTTCTATATTTTTCTTTTTTTAATTTTTACTGGGAGGTCCCGGGGATCAAACTCAGGTCCCTCCATATGGGAGATGGATGCCTAGCCACCCCAGCCACATCTGTCCCCCTGCTATATCTCTTAAGGCTGACCAAAGATACCCAAAGGTACAGTCTTTTCCCATACAGGATGGACACATAATAAATCAGGCTTAGTTTATCACCAGCATTCCAAAAACCAGACCTAGGGAGAAAAACTAAGTCTGGGGACACATGCATGGTTTCTAATATAGCAAATGTTTAGCCTACCCTGATTATCACAAAATCAGGACAGCGAGAATATTTGCAGTCTTCCTTGTTTCTTTAGGAGGCACTAGGAACCCATCCCAGGACCTCCAATGTGGAAGGAAGCACCTAGCCACTTGAGCCACCTCTGTTCCCTGCTTTGTTATGTCTCTCATTATGTTTTTCTTCTTGTGTACCTTTTTATGTCATGTTGTTGTGTCAGCTTGCCATGCCTGCCCATCATGTCAGCTCACTGTCTTGCTCGTCTTCTTTAGTAGTCACCAGGAACCTCTGTTCCCTACTTTGTTGTGTCTCTCATTATGTTTTTCTTCTTGTATCTCTTGTTGCATCATCTTGTTGCATCAGCTTTGCTGCACTGCCCGTCACGCTGCTCTCTGTCTTCGTTAGGAGGTACTAGGAACTGAATCAGTGACCTCCCATGTGTTAGGCAGGAGCCCAATTGCCTGAGGCACATCCACTTTCCCAGGTTCATTATCTTCTTTTTTATTTTTTTATTTTTTATTTTTTCTTCTTCTTTTTAAAATATTTTTGTCCTTCTGTTATCTTTTTATGTATGTTTACAGTTTTTCTGTATGTTCCCCCAGTGTCTTCTTAATATCCTTTATCTCTTCTTTCATTTCTTTAAGTTGATTCATTATATTTGTTTGGACATCCTTGATTAGATGCTCCACATTCTGCATCTCCTCCTGTTTTTTAGTTTGTTTGTTAGACTGGGCCATATCTTCCTGTTTCTTAGTATGTTTTGTAATTTTTTGTTGGTGTCTGGGCATCTGTTTATCTTGATTGGCTTATTTGGTTGGTTAACTTCTCTTTCCACTCTAGGGTTTTATTTTGTTGTTTCTTTGTGTGTGGTAAGTTTAAGATTTGATACTTGGTTCTCTTACTCTATAATTCTTGCAGTTGTCTGTGTTCCCTTGAAAAAAAAATATTAGGACCAGAGAAAAGGGAAGAGATAAGAAGAGAAAAAGAATAAGAGTAATAATAATACAAAAAAGGTAGAAGAGGAAACATGGAAGAACTAGGAAACTAAGTAATATGTTTAAAAAATCATTAAAAATACAAAGGAATAAGAATAAAGAGAGGTGGAATAGAAAAAATAAAACAAGAAACAAAATAGAGAGGAAAAAGAGTAAATGTAAAGGCTGGACAGATGAGAAGAGAATAGAAGGAAAGAAGAAAAAGAAAAAAAAAAAAAAAAAAAGAGGAGGGGGGAGATAGAAAAAGGAAAAATGAAAAAACCAAACAAGAAGTGGTGGAATGGAAGAAAAGCAACAGAAGTCAGAAGACAGAAAAATGAAGGAAAGAAGAGAAACAAAGTAGGTTGAAAAGATAAGTAAAAGGAAAAAAAAAAAAAGGAAACAAAGAGAGGGAAAACAACAAACAAGAAACAAAACAGAAGCAAAGATGCAACCCAGGAAAAACAGCCTTCTCTCTTAGGCCCCCAGAGATCTTCTCAGGCTGCTGGTGCTCTTCAATTAATCACCCTGCAGCCTGCCCTGTGTGGATGATGTATCCAGTTTTAGTGAATAAAATAAAGGAAAAAGAATGGAAAAATATCCCCAAAACATAAAACAAAACAGTAGAAAGTCAGTCTATAAGTTCTCTATCGTAAGGTATTAGCTACATGCCTTATGTCTCCCAGGATCCCTTCTGTAGGAGGTTCTGGGACTCAAACCAGCAACATTCTACATGCAAGGCAGAAATTCTCCCATTGCACTACAGTAGCTCTATAGGTTAAATAGGCTTTTGAAAGCTTATTGGACTATTCCCGGCTCCATTTCCCTTAGGCGAGTTAGACTTTTAATAGTTTTCAGCAGCAGGGCTAGTTAGTTGCCTGTCTTCACACCCTCCCTGACCAAGTTTCCCTCTCCCCCCTCCTAGGGCCACCACTGAGCTGGCTGGTGAGAGCCAGGGGGTCCATAGAGTCTATGTGCCTTGAGGGTGGGGCTTAGCTGCCTGCCGTTTCTAGCCACAGGGGTAGACAACTCACAGTTTTCCCTTGGGTTCTTTATCTCTTTGTCCAGTTCCCTCCAGATTGGTGCCTCAAAGCCTCCTGCTATGTGGATTCACAAAATAGCTCACTCATAGGATTTTGCCCCTTCTCTGCTGTTTTTTGTGAAAGAGCTGGGCAGTGCCTACTTACATCAATGCCATTTTCCCATAACTCCCCTGTGTTACATTTTTTAGCTTTCCTTTTAATAGTACACATGGCCTTAGACTTTCTCTTTAAATTTGCTTTCATACCCACATAATAGTACTGCTAGTTACAGACATTATTTTGGGCTTTCACCTTTTACATTCATTTCCAAAGATTAACACATATCCTTTTTACCAATTGTGCACAAGTTAACCCTCAGCATTCTATTCTGTAACCTCATTCTATTTTCTGGTGACTCATATTCAAGTTATTAACTCCATGAGATTACACAATATATTGAGTTCCATAGTCATGCTTTCATCCGATATTTGTCCGTTTGTGTCTGGCTTGCTTTGCTCAACATAATGTCCTCCAGGTTCATACATGTTGTCATATGCTTTATGACTTCATTTGTTCTTACAGCTTCATAGTATTCCGTCATGTAACTACACCACAGTTTATTCATTCATCAGTTGATGGAGACCTGGGTTGTCTCCAGCTTTTGGCAATCATGAACAATGCCACTATGAACAACAGTGTGCAGATGTCTGGTTGTGTCACTGCTCTCAGTTCTTCTGGCTACCCAGTAGTGGTATTGCTGGATCACATGGCAAATCTATATTTAACTTCTTTAGGAATTGCCGGACAGCTGTGCATTGTGGCTGTACCATTCTACATTCCCACCAATAGTGAATATCTCTGTTCCTATCTCTCCATATCCTCTCCAACACTTGTAATTCTCTTTCTTTTTAATAGTGGCCATTCTAATAGGTGTGAAATGATATCTCATTGTAGCTTTGGTTTGCATTTCCTAATTACTAGTGATACTGAACATTTTTTTAATGTGATTTTTGGCATTTGTATTTCTTCTTTGGACAGATGTCTATTCAAGTCTTTTGCCCATTTTTCAGTTGGGTGGTTTGTCTTTTTATTGTTGAGTTGTAGCATCTCTTTGATGTTCCTTTGAGGTGCAAAAGTGTTTAATTTTGAGGAGGTCCCATTTATCTATTTTTTCCTTTTTAGCTCGTGTTTGGGTATAAGGTCAAGAAACCACCACCTACCAACAGTCTTTTTTTTTTTTTTTTTTTTTTAAAGATTTTATTTATTTATTCATCCATCCCACCCCTGCTGCTCGTGCTCACCGGGTCAGCCAACCACGCCGTGCAGGCGGGCCTGCCCTCACCAGGAGGCCCCGGGAACCGAACCCGGGGCCTCCCATATGGCAAACGGGAGCCCCACTGATTGAGCCACAGCCGCTTCCCTACCAACAGTCTTTAAGATGTTTCCCTATATTTTCTTTCAGTAGTTTTTTGGTCCTGGCTTTTACGTTTAGGTCTTTGATCCATTATGAGTTGATGCTTATACAGGGAGTGAGATAGAGGTCCTCTTTCATTCTTTGGGGTATGGTATCCAGTTCTCCAGCACTATTTGTTGAAGAGACTGTTTTGTCCCGTTAACATGACTTTGGTAGGGTTGTCAAAAACCAGTTGGCTGTAGAGGTGAGGGTTTATTTTCTGGAGTCCTAATTCTGTTCCACTGATTTGTCTATCTTTATGCAGTTCCATGCTGTTTGGACCACTGTAGCTTTGTAATATATTTCAAGGTCAGGCAGTGAAATTCCTTCCACATTGCTCTTCTTTTTTAGAATGCTTTTGGCTATTTGGGTTTACTTTCCATTCCAAATGAATTTGGTAATTGCCCTTTCTATTTCTGTAAAGTAGGCTATTGGAATTTTGATTTATATTGCCTTGCATCTATACATTTGCTTGGGTAGAATTGACATCTTCACGATATTTAGTCTTCCAATCCATGAACATGGAATGTCTTTCCATTTGTTTGGGCCTTCATTGATTTCTTTTAGCATTATTTTTTAGTTTTCTGTGTAAAGGTCCTGTACTTCTTTGGATAAATTGGTTCCTAGGTATTTGAGTCTTTTTGTTGCTATTGTAAATGGATTTTCCCCCTGATTTCCTCCTCAGATTGTTCAATACTAGTGTAAAGAAACATTATTGATTTTTGTGTGCTGTTCTTGTATCCTACAACTTTGCTGAATTCATTAGCTCAACCAACTTTGTCATAGACATTTCAGAATTTTCTAGAGGATTGTGCCATCCACAAATAGAGTTTTAATTCTTTTCCTATTTGGATGCCTTTTTTTTTTCCTTGTCTAATTACTCTAGCTAGAAGTTGTAGTACAATGTTGAATAACAGTGGTGACAGTGGGCATCCTTGTCTTGGTTCTGATCTTAGAGGGAAAGCTTTCAACCTTTCCCCATTGAGTATCATGTTTACTGTGGGTTTTTTATATATGCCCTTCATTATATCAAGGAATTTACCTTCTATTCCTATCTTTTGATGTGTTTTTATCAAGAAAGGACACTGGGCTTTGTTTTTCTTTCTTTTTCTTTTTCTTTTTTTTGGGGGGGGCTTTGTTGAATGCCTTTTCTGCATCCATCAAGATGATCATGTGGGTTTTTTCCTCCAATTTGTTAATGTGTATTAATTTAAATGATTTTCTTATTTTGAACCACCCTTGTATACCAGTAATAAATCCCACTTAGTTGTGATCTATCAGTCTTTTGTTATGCTGTTGGACTCTATTTGCAAGTATTTTGTTTAAAATTTTTGCATCTATGTTCATTAGAGAGCTTGGTCTGTGATTTTCTTTTCTTGTGGAATCTTTATCTGGCTTTGGTATTAGGGTGATGTTGGCTTCATAAAATGTGTTGGGTTATTTTCCCTCTTCATCAATTTTTTGGAAGAGTTTAAACAGGATTGGTGTTAATTTTTCTCGAAATGCCTGGTAGAATTCACCTGTGAAACCATCTGGTCCTGGAGTTTTCTTTGTTAAGAGATTTTTTTTTTTAAAGATTTTATTTATTTATTCATTTATCCCCCCCTTGCTGCCTGTGCTCGCTGGGCCAGCCAACCACGCCGTGCGGGCGGGCTCTCCCTCACCAGGAGGCCCCGGGAACCGAACCCAGGACCTCCCATATGGCAAACGGGAGCCCCACTGATTGAGCCACAGCCGCTTCCCTGTTAAGAGATTTTTGATGACAGATTCAATCTCTTTAAATGTGATTGGTTTGCTGAGTTCTTGTATTTCATTTAGTGTCATTGTAGGTTGTTTGTGCATTTCTAGGAATTTGTCTCATTCATCTAGGTTGTCTAGTTTGTTGGCATACAGTTTCTCATAATATCCTCTTTTTTTTTTTTTTTTTTTAAAGATTTTATTTATTTATTCATTTATCCCCCCCTTGCTGCTTGTGTTCGCTGGGTCAGCTAACCACGCCGTGTGGGCGGGCTTGCCTTCACCAGGAGGCCCCGGGAACCGAACCCAGGGCCTCCCATATGGTTAACGGGAGCCCTACTGATTGAGCCACAGCCACTTCCCATCATAATATCCTCTTATGATCCTTTTTTTTTTTTCTCCAGGTACTAGGATTGAGGATTGAACCTGGGACCTTGTATGTGGGAAGCCAGTGCTCAAACACTGAGCAGTATCAGCTCCACTGAGTTGGTTTTTTCATTTGTTTGCTTGTTTTTTTTTTGTTTGTTTGTTTTTAGGAGGCATTTGAGACCAAACCTGGGACCTCCCATTTAGAAAGGAGGCATTTAACCACTTGAGCCACATCTACTTACTTATAATCCTTTTTTTCCTCTGGGGTCATTCATAACTTCACCCCTTTCATTTCTGATTTTGTTTATTTGCATCTTCTCTCTTTTTCTTTGTTAGTATAGATAGGTGTTTGTTAATTTTATTGATCTTCTCAAAGAACTAACTTGGTTTTGTTGATTTTCTCTATTGTTTTTGTTCTCAATTTCATTTATTTCTGCTCTAATCTTAATTATTTCTTTCCTTCAATTTGCTTAGGAATGGTATGCTGTTCTTTTCCTAGTTTCTCCAATTCAGTTAGATCTTTGATTTTAGCTCCTTCTTCTTTTTTTAATATAGGTATTTAGTGCTATAAATTTCACTGTCAGGACTGCCTTCACTGCATCCCATAAGTTATGATAATTGGTGTTCTCATTTTCTTTCATCTCAATGTATTTACTGATTTCACTTAACAATTTCTTCTTTGACCCACTAATTATTTATGAGTGTTTTTCATCCTTCATAATCTTTGCAAATTTACCTCTTTCCTGTTATTGATTTCCAGTTTCATTCTATTATGATCTGAGAAGGTGCTTTTTATAATTTCAATCTTTTTATATTTCTTGAGCTGCATTGTGACCTAACATGTGGTCTATCCTGGAGAAAGATCCATGAGCACTTGAGAAGAATGTGTAACCCACTGAGTTTAGGTGCAATGTTCTGTATATGTCTGTAAGGTCTAGCTCATTTATCATATTGTTCAAGTTCTCTTTTTCCTTGTTGATCTTCTTTCTAGTTGTTCTATCTAATGATGTGAGTGGTGTGTTGAAGTCTCCAACTATTATCATAGACTTGTCTATTTTTCCCTTCAGTTTTGCTAGAGTTTGCCTCATGATTTTGGGGTAACCTGGTTAGATGCAAAGATATTTGTGACTTTTATTTCTTCCTGATGAATTAATATGTCCTTTTGTAGCTCTTGTAACTCTTTTGCATTTAAAGTCTGTTTTGTCTGATATTAGTATAGCTGACCTTGCTCTTCTTTGGTTACTTTTGCACGCATTATTTTTTTCCAGCCTTTCTCTTTCAGCCAGTTTGTATCTCTGGGTCTAAGGTAAGTGTCTTGTAGGTAGCACACGGATGGCTCATTTTCTTAAAATCCATTCTGTCATTCTATATCTCTTGCTTGTGGTGTTTAATTCATTAACTTTCAGTGAACTTACTGTAAATGCATTATTTACTTCTACCATTTTACTCTTTGTTTTTCATATGTCATTCTTATTTTCCTCTGTCTTTTTACACTTTTGGTTATCCTTTCTGCTATTCTTTCTTCTAAACTCTCCTCTAAGCCTCTCTCTCCTGTGTTTTTCTTTCAGGCTGTAAGGCTTCCTTTAATATTTACAAAAAGGTGCATTCTTTTATGTGAACTTTCTTAGTTTCTGTTTGTTTGTGGATATTTTAAGCTCACTTCATATTTGAAGGACAGTTTTGCTGGATAAAAAATTCTTGGCCTGCAGTTTATCTGTTTCAGTATCCTAATTGTATCATACTGCTTTCTTCTTGCCTTCATGATTTCTGATGAGAAATCCACACTAAGTCTTACTGGACATCCCTTGTATATGATGATTTTCTTCTCCCTTGCTGCTCTTTTTATCTTTGACATTTGACATTCTGAGTAGTATATGTCTTTGAATAGGTCTATTTCCATTTTTCTGATGGCATATTATGTGCTTCTTAGACATGTAAGTTCATTTCTTTTGTGATAGTGGGGAAATTTTCAGCTTTTATTTTCTCAAATATTCTTTCTTCCCCCTTTCCCTTCTCTTCTCCTTCTGGAATTCCCATGATGCTTATGTTGTTGCATTTCATGTTAGCATACAACTCCCTGAGCCCTTGCTCATTTTTTCCCCCATTCCTTTCTCTCTCCAATTTTAGCTGTTCTGTCTTCTGTATCACTTATTCTTTCTTCTATGATTTTGAGTCTACTGTTGTATGTCTCTAATATGTTTTTTCTTACCTATCGTGTTTTTCCTTCCAATGAGCTCTGTTACTTTTCTATTTAGATTTTCAAATTCTTCTTTGTGCTCTCTCATTGTCTTCTTTATGCCATTTAATTCTTTAGCCATATTGTTTTTCAAATCATTAATATGATTTTGGAAATTTGTGTGCAGCTGTGATTATTTGTCTCAAGTCCTGTGTCTCTTCTGGGACTTTGATATATTCCTTTTCTTGGGCCATTTCTTCCATTTTCTTAGTATGGCTTGTAATTTTTTGCTGATGTCTAGTCATCTAATTAGGATAGTGAGATTACTCAGATGTTCAACTTCTCTCTCTTTCATAGGGATTTAGTTCCAGGAGGCTGTGTGTTACTGCTGTTTTTTTAATTTTTGGTTCAAATTGTTCTGGGTCTTTAGGACTGTCCCTGTTAATTGTTCAAATCAGAGCCTTGGACCAATTACTGGGTTGTAGACCCACTTCGTAGGCCCCTGGGGAGGGAGATTGTAAAGTCAGAAAAAGCCTCTCTTACCTATTTTTTTTCTAAATTTATTTATTTACTTTTATCCATTTTTACCCCCCCTCCCTCCTCCCCTGTTTTTGCTGTTTTTGTGTCCATTCACTGGGTAATTCTCTGTGTCTGTTTCCTGCTCTCTCTTCTCAACCTTTTCCTCCTATCTTCACCGGGATTCGATCCTCGGAAACTTGCATGTGGGAGAGAGGCATCCTACTGCCTATGCCACCTTAGTTCCTGTTTTTTTGGTACATCTTGTCTTGGCTCTCCCTGGTGTCACTCTCCTGTTATGTCATCATCTTGCTGCATGGCTCAGCAGGGCCTGGTGGCTCAACCACACATGGGGCCTGGTGGCGCACCCACATGCGGTGCCTGGGGGCTTCATCCAATTTCAGGGCCTGACAGCACACTTTCCATATTTTCCTTTTTTTAATTTTTATTGGGAGGTCCCAGGGATCGAACCCAGGTCCCTCCATATGGGAGATGGATGCCCAACCATTTGAGCCACATCCGCCCTCCACTTATTTACTTTTAATTTCCTCACATGCACTTCCTTGATCTGCCAGAATTGGTGCTTTTTGACAGCCCTCTCAGTTCAATTACTGGTTGGAGTGTGGTTGTTGAAACAAGGACTGAATCAATGTAATAGACGATCTTGCCTGGAGGCTAAGAGCTTGGTAATTCAAACATTCTCAGAGGCAGATTTCCAGCCTTTGCTGTCAGTCCTGTCCCTTTTCCCGGGTAGGAAAATAATTTCACTCCAATCTGCATCCTCCTCAACCAGTTCTGGTCAGTAGAAAGGGAGATTGATTGATAAGGTTGGATCTCTTTAGTCCCTTGCCAGCTCCCAAGGCATACAATGGCACAGCCCAGTGAGCCTGGAAAGGCTTGTGGGACACAGCAGACCAAATTTGTGGGTCATTGCTGAGTCAGCCTTAGACTGTTTCTCTCTCTCCCCTTTCCTGGGGAGGTGGATCTCTGGGGACCCCTTTGTCTGTAGCAGCTAGCCCCCAAGGCCTGAGAATTCAAATGTGTCTACAGTGTGGGGCAGGGTGTCTGCAGCTGGGGCTGCTATTTTTAACTCATAGTTTTCCCATCATGGTTCATTTTCTTTACCCCTCCCTCTTTTGGGTGGGGTCTAGTCTTCCCTTGGTGTCCTAAACTCTAGAAGATAATTTTCCAGGCTGTTGCTTCCTATCTTCTAGCTATTTTTCTGGGGGGAGAAGAGAGTCCCATGTCTTTCTAGTACACCATCTTCTTGGAAGTCTCTCCCAAAGTGTTTTGAAGAAAACTACAGTGATTCATTAGCAGCTATTTTGTCCCTCCAGCATCAAGCTACAGTTATGCACTGTGCAGCTTCTTTGGGGAATGCCAAGGCTGGATACCAAGGCTCTGCCGTAGAAGTGCAGGTCTTCTCTTCTGCTTCTTGCTCCCATGTCATAGTATTTATTATTGAACCTGGCAAAGAGCATCTCCATGGCTGCAACTTTGCTCTTTGGCATCACATAATAGGTTGTCAATTAATATTTTTAAAAAGAATTATTGAATAAAGGATGAGAAAGACCTGGCATTCAGATTTAGCAGCATCTGTAACTACTTGACCAAGAAATACTTTTTAGCTCTTATATGTGAAGGGCACTCACAAATACTTGGTCAGCTTGGTTTTTACCCTCAAGAAGTTCATAGTCCAGTTGGGCAGAGGGGACATGTGCATCTAGCAAACATAGCTACATTGCCTAGTAATAATGACAGACACGACTTCTTGTGCCTCTTGTGGTAGACGCTTTGCATTTGTTGCTTTTATGCTTCACAATGAACTATGTGTAGGATATTAACCACCCTATTCCATTTTACACATGAGGAAACTGAGCTTTAGGAAGGCTATGAAACTTGTAATTTGATAAAGCCTGAAACTGGATTGGAACGCGTGTCTGCTTCAGTAATGGAGAGAGCAATGATGGTGAAATCAGGAGGTGAAGGTTGGAATCCCTATTTCACCCAACCAACCCTGTAACTTCAGAATCATACCCCCAACCTAGACTTTAGTTCCTCCTTTTGAGAAAGGGGAGAATTGGAGTAAAGTGTATCTAAAGTTAATTCCATCTGTAACAGTCTGTATGATTAAAACAAATTAAAATCCCGGGAGAGGTATAGATAATGAATAATAAAAGCTATACATTTCCTCGCTTTTAAGCAGCATCTTTTTTTACTCACATTTTGGCCTTCCTGGTAGAACAATTTTACAAATATTGAGAACTTTTAAGTTGTTTATTTCAAATCATTTATTTTTCCTTGAAAATCTAATTTTAAGACAATTGTGCTTTTTATAATTGATAACATCCCAGGACACAAGAAAGTTGTTAGTTCCAAGAGGGAATGGCAAGAGGACATCTCAGTGAGTTTGAGCTGGTATATGAACACTCACCAAAGACATAGGATTTTAATGGGGGTGTTAATGAATGGGGAAACTTATAGTAAATCACTGTAATCCAAATTGGGGATTACATGAAATTCTAGCATATATAAATAGCATTTTAACCTTTTTGAATAAACTACCTGAAATTAATGAGTCCAATAGTAGGTGGAGAGCAGTTAGGAAGTTGTTCGGTTCCCGGGCCTCCTGGTGGGGGCAGGCCCGCCCGCACGGCGTGGTTGGCTGACCCGGTGAGCACAGGCAGCAAGGGGGGGATAAATGAATAAATAAATAAAATCTTTAAAAAAAAAAAAAAAAAAAAAAAGGAAGTTGTTACGGGTAGAGGGAACAATTTAAGTGAAGGTACGGGGGTTTGAAAATACAACAGAGATTTGGGTTAAAAGTAAGTTCATTAAGTTAGTGTTTATTGAATGTAGCCCTCTGACATGCTTTGTTTGGTCAACATAAGGTCTAAAATTTTTTTGAATGTAATATATAACATTCAACTATTGGGGATGTTATATGAAAATCTAAATGTCCAGTTTCTCTTAAAACACTAACATCTAGTAATACAGGACCTGTATTTCCTGCCATTCCCTATTGCATTATATCTAGCCAACTTTACTCACTTATATTAACTGCTTGGCCTCCATGGGTCCTCCAGGTCTCCTTTCTTTTTTTATTTTGAGATATTAATGGTATGCTTATAAACTGGTTCTCTGGGGGAAAAAAAAGCCCTGATTTTTAGCATTTGACCATTTCTGTGGGATAAATCATTCTACTGTGGCCAATTTCATGCTACCAATAGGAGATCACTGAGCAAGGAGCTGGGAAGAGAGGCACAGAACTGGCTTTCATGCAAGCTGGTATCAGTTGGATCCAGCACACCATGTACATACAATGATATGCCCTAATTTTTTAAAAAACTTGAATCAATGATTTATTCACCCCAAATGTATTTGACATTCATCAGATATAAGGTGCAAACATGGGGAAGTGCAGATACGTAAGAACTAGTTCTAACTACCTGGAATGTCATAGTTTAGCAGGTGGATTAAATGAACTTCTAAGTAGAGAAGGGTCTCTTGCACTGAGAATGATTGATCCTTCTCTTTTTCCACTGAGAACAAAAATAAATAACAAATAGAGCCTTAGATATCTGGATTAGAAATGAGGGAACTGAGGTCTGTAACTGGATTTTTAGATCTTAGAATGAGGGAACAGGATTTTTAAGACCCTGTTTCTATGGAGATAAGTTAGGCATACTAGATTGTTCTTTCCCTTGTGTGTGAGTGTAATACTCAGTTTTATTGTGGTGTAGATCTTTTTGTTGAGATATGTATTCTTTGTTTTTTCCTCCCACCCTCCTTTTTTGAGGGGAGGTGGTTAAATACCTAGGAGTGGGCTTGCAAGGTCAAAGGGTAGTACATGCTTAATTGTATAAGAAATTGCCAGGGGACTTCCAGGAGGATGGAGGATTAGAGATACACAGGACTCACTTCTTTCCCAGAAAAATAGCTAGAGGGCAGGCAGAAATGGCCTGGAAAAAGTGTTCTAGGGTTTAGGACACCAGGGGAAAGCTGGACACCAATCAGAAGAGAGAGGGTCAAAGAAAAACAATCTAGATGGGAAAACTCTGGGCAGCTGCTGGTGCCCATCCCCCTACCCCTGGATAGATAGCATTGACTTCTCTGGCCCCTGAGGGGTCCACCTCCCCAGGATTATTCAACTTTTGGCCAACAAATTTGTCTGCTCTGTCCCATGAGCCCTTCCAGACTGGGTGGGGTGACACCATTGTTTGCCCTGGAAGTCAGCATGGGACTAAAGAGATCCAACTCTCTCAAACACCCTCCTTACTGAACCAGACTGGTTGTTGAGGATGCAGAGGGAAGTGAAATTATTTCCTACCAGAGAAAAAGGGAGGGGGCTGCCAGCAAAGTTTGGAAAACAGCCTCTGAGAAATTTTGATTTGCAAGGCTCTGAATATCTCTGAGGCAGAATCCTCTGTCACATTGTTCCAGTCACAGTTGCAGTGAACACATTCCCACCAGGGTTTGAGCTGAGAGGTTTGCCGAAGACCACCATCTGTTGGCAGACCAAGGACATGTATGCAAAGAAATTAAAAAAAAAAAAAGCCTTTACTTTTTGGGCCTTTACAGCCTCTCTCCCCAAGGCCCTTGGAAGTGGATCTGCAGCCCATTAGTGGATCCATGGCCCAGATTTGAGCAACTAAGCAGGGATAATCCTAAAGAGCTAGAACAGGTTGAACCAAGAATCAAAGAATGGCAGTAACACACAGCTTCCCGCTGTTAAATCCCTATGCAAGAGAGAGAAATTGAGAGAGAAATCACTATCATAATTAGACACCTAGACATTAGCAAAAAATTACAAGCCATACTAAGAAAATGGAAGATATGGCCCAAGTAAAGGAATATAGCAAAGCCCCAGATAAGACATGATTTGAGATAACTAATCAATGAGGTTCATACAAATCTCTTAAGTCAAATCAATGAGGTGAAAGACAATATGGCTAAAGAAACAGAGCTTATGGGAATGAAAGACACAATTGATGAGATAAAAAACACATTAAAGGCATAAAACAGCAGACTTGAATTGATAGAAGAAAGAATCAGTGACACAGAAGATAGAACAGTTGAAGAGAGAGAACAGAAAGAAAAAAGAATGGAAAAAATTGAGCAGGGGCTCAGGGAGTTGGCTGATAACATGAAGTACAACAATATACATGTCTTAGGAGTTCCAGAAGGAGAAGAGAAGGGAAAAAGAGCAGAAAGAGTATTTGAGTTAATAATGCCTGAAAATTTTCCAACTCTTATGAAAGAAATGAATTTATATATCCAAGAACCATAGTGTACTCCAACCAGAATGAATCTGAATAGAATACTCCAAGAAACTACTCAGAATTTCAAATGCCAAAGATAAAAATTCTGAGAGCAGCAAGGGAGAAGCAAACCATCATATACAAGGGACATCCAGTAAGACTTAGTGCAGATTTCTCATCAGAAACCATGGAGGTGAGAAGACAGTAGTAAGATATAATTAAGATATACTGTATTAGTTAGGGTTCTCTCGGGAAACAGAATCAACAGGACATATCTGTCAATAATGTGAGATTTTATAAGAGTCTCTCACACGACCGTGGGGATGCACCAAGTCCAGGTTCTGCAGGCAGTCTGCAAATCAGGGGCTCCGATGAAAGTCTGATAAAAGGTCCTTTGTGAGTTTCTGGGAGAAGTTGGCTGTCCAATGATGAGCTGGGAAATTCTCTTTGAATGTTGAAATCACTTCCCCTTTTAAGGCATTCAACCGATTGGATAAAAGCATCACCCATTGATGATGCAATCTCCCTGATTGATGCAGATGTAATCAGCCATCCACACAGTAAGTTCACTGGTGATTGAAGTCCATAAATGCTCTTGTATTACAATTAGTGCTTGCTAGACCAAACACCTGGACACAATTACCTGGCCGAGTTGACACATTAGCCTAACCATCACAGATACTGAAAGATAAAAATTGCCAGCTGAGAATTCTTTATTCAGCAAAATTGTTCTTCAAATATGAAGGTGAGTTTACAATATTCACAAATAAACAGAAACTAAGTTTGTGAAAAATAATCTGGCTTTGCAGGAAGCATTAAAGGGACTTTACTGCCCAAAAGAAAGATGGGAGAGAGAGGCTTGGAGGAGAGTGTAGAAGGGAAGACTATCAGAAAGGATAACCAAAAGAGTAAAAAGATACATGAAAAGAAGATATGATATATGAAAGCCTAAGAATAAAATGTTGGAAGTAAATAATACATTTACAGTAATATCATTGAATATAAAGAGACTAAACTCCCCAGTCAAAAGATATAGGCTGAAAGAATGGATAAAAAACATGAGTCATCCATATGCTGTCTAAAAGAGACTCATCTTAGATCCTTGGATAGATATCAGCTGAAAGATATTCCATGCAAGGAGTGACCAAAAAAGAAGAGGAATAGCTATACTAATATTGGGCAAAACAGACTTAAAGTGCAAAAAGTTAGAAGAGATACAGAAGGCTGTTATATATTAATAAAAGGGACAATCCACCAGGGAGGAAATAACAGTCATAAATCTCTGTGCATCTAACCAGGGTGCCCCTATGTGAGGCAAAACTGAAGGGAGATATAAACATCTCTTCAATAGTAGTTGGGGTGCTGTGCACGCGTGGAGTGAGAAACTTGGGACATCTATCTGCGCGGATCGGCGGCGTGGACCGAACGGTGGAGATTCGTGAGTTTTGAGGCTGCCGGTGGAGGTTGGCACAGACGGCTGGGCCCCGCGGTTAGGGAAAAAAAAATAAAACGGCCATTTTGAGCCGGGGACGGGGCGAAAATGTTTTATTTTCTGGGGAGCTGGCTGCCTGGCGCCCCTTGGACCTTGTGTGAACAGAGTAAACGAGCTAGTCAGCACCCGGTGAACCGGAGGGGGGATTTTGGTCGGGGAACGGAGCTGATTTCCCTAGCCACCCAGGGATAAGACCCGGGCCACTGCGGAGACAGGAGGAAGGGACACTTCCCAAAAAAGGGAGGGTTAGGTTCAAGACAGGGAAGGTTATTTTATATTTAGACATCGATCTGGCTGCCTGCACCGCCCCGTGGCTTTGGGGAGCAGATACGCTGACCTGAAGCAGCATTAGGCTGAGAGCAGACGCGAATCTGCACTCAAACTGATTTACTGAGCAGCCCGGTGACGCTGGAGCTCGGCCTCAGAAGGGGCGGAATCCGCCATCTTTAGCACTCCTCACTGACTAACATCAGAGTTTCAGCTAACCTGGGGAGTCCGGAAAGTGGGATGTGCTTGATTAATTTCCACGGGCCCAGCTAGGGTCCCTTCCGTAAGGGGGTTGGTCTAGAAGAGGAATTATTTTGGGTCCTGCATTTGGCTAAAAAAAAAAAAAAAAAAAAAAAAAAAGTGAGGTCACCTCAACAAATGAAAAATAAATTCTTTTTAATTTAGTTTAATAGCTAAAAGCTGCTTCAGGACCTGCATATAGAACCCTGTGGGGAAATTCATTGATAAACACAAGTAGGCAGGAAGGATCCACGTGGACCCTAGGGGAATCATTGACCCCCCTTAGCTCTGTTTGACTGCTTGCCTGTGTGGATCTTTGGTTTCTCTCTGTTACTTTCTGGTCCATTGCTATTATTCCCATTTTCCTCCCCCCTTCCTTTTTTCGTCTATTTTTTTTTTTTTAAATAGGTGCTGCCAGCTGGTCGCTTCTTTGCTGGGCTTCTTATTCAGTAATTTCCCACTTGCTGTATATATTGATTCTGTATTACAAACTATCGCTTATCTTTCCTGCATGTTTCTGCCTTCTGTTTTCTGTTGTGGCTCTTAGAGACAACATTTTTTCATAGGCCCACAACTTAAGGGTGTCAATTTCTATCCCATCTATTTAGTTTACTTCTTCTTCTTTTTTCTTTTTTTTTTTT
>JAKSZT010026914.1:2717559-3093358 GCA_026826555.1 Tolypeutes matacus | reverse complement strand
TTTTTCTTCTTATTTTATTTCCTTGCTTCTTTCTATGTTCCCTTGAAGGCATAAGGTTAGGGCCAGAGGAATCAAAAGATGTAAGGAAGGCAGAAGGATAATAGAAATATTGATAAAAGTTAGAAGAGGGGCAAAATGAGACTTAATGAGATGAATATTTAACTTGAGTAGGCAGTGTAGAGTACTAGGAAAAATATGGAGTTCCTACAATGGACTGGGAAAACAAATGGAGGAATATATATATATATAGTGATTTAGAAGGCTAGAATTATGAGGAGGGAGAGAAATAGTAGAGAAAGTTCTGAAAGGAAAAAGTTAATACTAAAAAAAAAAAAGAATAAAGAAGAAGAATAAAACAAAATAGTTGGGATAGAAATTGACACCCTTAAATTGTGGGCCTATGAAAAAATGTTGTCTCTAAAAGCCACAACAGAAAACAGAAGGCAGAAAGATGGAGGAAGGATAAGCGATAGTTTGTAATACAGAATCAATATGTGCAGCGAGTGGGAAATTACTGAATAAGAAGCCTAGCAAAGAAGCGACCAGCTGGCAGCACCTATTTAAAAAAAAAAAAATAGAAGGAAAAAGGAAGGGGGGAGGAAAATGGGAATAATAGCAATGGACCAGAAAGTAACAGAGAGAAACCAAAGATCCACACAGGCAAGCAGTCAAACAGAGCTAAGGGGGGTCAATGATTCCCCTAGGGTCCAGGTGGATCCTTCCTGCCTACTTGTGTTTATCAATGAATTTCCCCACAGGGTTCTATATGCAGGTCCTGAAGCAGCTTTTAGCTATTAAACTAAATTAAAAAGAATTTATTTTTCATTTGTTGAGGTGACCTCACTTTTTTTTTTTTTTTTTTTTTTTTTTAGCCAAATGCAGGACCCAAATGCAGGACCCAAAATAATTCCTCCTCTAGACCAACCCCCTTACGGAAGGGACCCTAGCTGGGCCCGTGGAGATTAATCAAGCACGTCCCACTTTCTGGACTCCCCAGGTTATCTGAAGCTCTGATGTTAGTCAGTGAGGAGTGCTAAAGATGGTGGATTCCGCCCCTTTTGGCACCGAGCTCCAGTGTCACCGGGCTGCTCAGTAAATCAGTTTGAGTGCAGATTCCCGTCTGCTCTCAGCCTAATGCTGCTTCAGGTCGGCTTATCTGCTCCCCAAAGCTATGGGGTGGTGTAGGCAGCCAGATCGATGTCTAAAAATATAAAATACCCTTTCCTGTCTTCCAACCGAACCCTCCCTTTTTTGGGAAGTGTCCCTTCCTCCTGGCTCCGCAGCGGCCCGGGTCTTATCCCTGGGTGGCTAAGGAAATCAGCTGCGTTGCCCGACCAAAATCCCCCCTCTGGTTCACTGGGTGCTGATTAGCTTGTTTTCTCTATTCACACAAGTTCCAAGGGGCACCAGGCAGCCAGATCCCCAGAAAATAAAACTTTTTCGCCCCGCCCGCGGCTCAAAATGGCCGTTTTATTTATTTATTTTCCCTAACCGCGGGGCTCAGCCGCCTGTGCCAACCTCCACCGGCAGCCTCAAAACTCACGAATCTCCACCGTTCGGTCCACGCCGCCGATCCGCGCAGATAGATGTTCCAAGCCTCTCACTCCAGGCGTGCACAGCACAGACCCCCGGGCAGGATCCCGTCCCCAATCCGCCTTGCTCTGGGAGCTTGCTGTGTGTGCCCTCCTACACTAACGCCATCTTGGCCGCCTCATTTTTCTCTTACTAACAAATGCCTACAAGCTTTTGAAATCTACCTCAAATGCCTCCCCCGCTCAATGGCAACCGATTAAACTTCCCCATATAGTGAGACTCACCCCTTCTGTAGACTTGTACTTCATTTACGTTCTGTTGTTATAGCATTTACCACGTTTTATTGGAATTTGTTAATCCATTTTTCCTAACTGGGCTGGGCATCTGGAGAACATATTTATATTATGTTTTATTTTATTTTATTATTTTATTTTATTTTTATTAGAGAAGGTGTAGGTTTACAGAAAAAGTTTGCATGGCAACTATTTTCTGGTAAAGAGCATAGCATAGTGTTTGGATTCCATGGTAGCTATGTGACCTTGAGGGAGTAAATATCTTCTCAAAGATTTATTTTCTTATATTTAAAATGGAGTTGTAGACTTTATAGGATTGTTGAAAAATTAAATGAGACCCTGCATGTAATGCCTTGCAAATAGCTACCATCTTTTGAGCATTTACTATTAATATTGAGTGTACTGTGTGTGTAATATATATGTTAATATATGCTAATGATATGCATCTCTACTGCTTGTTACTGTAGTAAGGAAGGGGCTATCCCATAAATCCTCTTCTGCAAAAGAACATTTGATTCTTTTGCCTAGTCATCCTCTTCTTTTCTCCTCTCACCATTAAATGGTAGGAATGAAGAAAAATGGTAGGAATATGTCTAACTTTTTTCTTTAAAGTGATTTTTAAAAATAGATATTGTTGATATAATCAGTTGATGGTAAAATAAAGCAAATCTTTGTTTTTCTTGCTTATAATAGGCAGCAGCCAAAGTCTATGAAGATTATAGAAGCCTCATATGAAAAGCAAAAAGCATCATTACAAGATTCTTAGAGCTAAAAATCCCAATGCTATATTCTTTTGATTGGTTTATAAAATTTATAACTAAAGTATGAAGCAAATGGCATCCAAACTAAAATCAAAAGACAGGTTAGGAGAAAATTTTATGACTATGACAAGATAGTATATCTCTAGAATACAAAGAGCTACTACATATTTTGAAGTAAAGGACAAAGTACCTAAAGGAAAAATGGTTAAGGGGTATGAACAGATACCTTAGAGAAGGAGAGCAAATAGCCAATGAGGATGTTAAAAATCATGAAATCTACAAGCCATATGACTAGTCACAATGGCTAATTTCCGTTTGATTGCATTTTAAATGCATCAGGTTCCCCCCCCCCACCCCAAATTCTCTTTAGTAGCAGTATTGAGGATATGGACTATTCCTAAGGTTGCTGATTCAAGTGTCAATTTGTAAAACTTTTTGAGAAACTATGGCATACTATCTGTTAAATAAAATAAAAAACATGCTTACCCTTCTCTCCAGCAACCCAGTTTTGGTTCTCTACAATGGAAATGGAAACATCAGTATATATAATACACACACACACACACATATATATATTGTGTGTATGTGTGTGTGTGTGTATATATGTGTATATATATTTTATTTTTTTTTTACAGCAATTTTTGTAAAGCAAAACCATTGGAAATAAGCCTATTTCCTTTAACAGGATTATTTGAATGTATTAAGGTTTATCTATTATTTGGAATATGATAAAGATAATTTAAAATGAGTTAAAGTCATAATCCCACTTCTTGGGATATACCCCAAAGAACTGAAAGCAGGGATTCAAACAGAAAAATATGAACTCCAGTGTTTATAGCGGCACTATTTACAATAGTCAAAAGGTGGAAGCAACCCAAGTATCCATCAACAAACAAATGTTTAAACAAAATGTGATATATAAATGCAATGGAACCATATTCAGCAGGAAAAATGCATTAAGCTCTGATACATGCAACAACATGGATGAACCTTGACAACATCATGTTGAGTGAAATAAGCTGGACACAAAAAGACAAATATTATATGATTTCATTTATATGAAATAGTTAGAATAAATAAATTCATTAAAAAATAAAGTAGATTATAGGTTACCAAGGTTTAAGGGATGAAGGGAGTGGGGAATTGTCCTTAAGGGGTACAGAGTTTCTGTGATGCAAAAGTTTGGGTAATGGATATTGGTGATAGTAGGAAAATATTGTGACTATCATTAATATCATTGAATTGTACATCTAAGAGTGGTTAAAATGGGTATTTTTGAACTGTATAACATTACTTCAATTTAAAAAAGAAAGAATGAATTAAATTCTACACATGGTAAACTGGAAGGATGTGCATTATTTACTATTACAGGAAAAAGCAAATTATAGAGCAGTGAGTATAGCATAATTCCAATTGAAAACAGAAAATAAAAGTCATATATATTTGTGCACAGGAAAAGTTATGTTGATGGATGATCTCAAAGGATGGAATTATGAGGTAGAACATTAAATCATTAGCTTTTCTTATTTCTAAATTGTTTGATATGCTAAAAGAACATGTGTTTTGTAATAAAAATCCAGTAAAGGAAAAAAAACCAAGGAAAGAAAAAGTTAAGTTAAAGAAATTCGTTAACAAATGTGCCACATTGGGAAGCAGATGTGGCTCAAGTGGGTTGGACATTCTTCTACCATATGGAAGGACCTGGGTTCGATCCCCAGGACCTCTTTGTAAAATAAAAAAAAAGGTGAGCAGGCATGCCGGGCTTGCGCGGCGAGCCACAAGCCCGTGTGCGGTGAGCCGAGCCACGCAGCAAGATGATGATGCAACAAAAGAGAGATGCACGGGAAAGCCAAGCCGAGATGCGCCAGAAACCAGGAACCAAGGTGGTGCAAGTGACAGGGTGCCTCTCTCCCACTTTGAAGGTCCCCGGGGTCGAATCCTGGTGAAGCCTGGAGGAGAAAAATGAGAAGAGAAGGCAAGAAACAGACACAGAAGATCACTCAGCGAATGGACACAGACAGCAAGCTGGGGGTGGGGGAACTCACTGTACACCAAAAAGAAAAAAGAAAAAGTCAATTTTTAAAATAAAAAACAAACAAACAAATGTACCACACTAATGAAGGATGTTGTTAATGTGGGAAAGTGTGGGAGGGGGAGGGAATGAGGCATATAGGAATCCCCTATATTTTTTATGTAACATTTATGTAATCTAAAGCTTCTTTAAAAATAAAAAAAATTAATTAAAAAATTAAAAAGAAAAAACAGAAATGTCTCTGGGACATTTTTTACTTGCATATATTTTTACACTATCATTTGTTGTATATGTGATCTTATGAGTGTTTCTTATTCACCTAGTCACAGAATTCCACTCTTTAAAATGGCTTGTTGCACCAACTAGCAATGCACCTGGAAAAAGATCTTGACCAAAAAGGGGAAAAGGTAAAGACAAATGAGTTTATATAGCTAAGAGACTTCAAAGTGAGTCGGGAGGTCATTCCAGAGGTTACACTTATACACGTCTCAGCAGGATCTCATTGATCCAGAGAGGGCTCTGGAGACTTCCAGACACTATAGGCAGGGCACACAGCTCAGGAGTTTGGTGCCCTGCCAGTGGGCCCTACTTTGGAATTTATGCCCCCCAGTGTGACAGAGTTGGACTCAGTTGTGGTTTCCCTCCACATGACTCTTCTGTCCCTTCTATTTGAACCTATAATTAGTACTAGAGTTGATAGGTGTATGTCTATAAGAGACTTAAATCTTTGGGCTGTCCATATGCCAGCTGGGCCCTGAATCTCAAGAGTAGGCAACACCTACTCTCCAGTTCATTGGACTCACCCAGGACAACTAACAAGGAGTTGATGATGGACAGTGACCATCCCAAGGGACAGAGAGAGTCTGCAACTGCAAGCAAGATAATCCCATCCATCTGCCCTATGGGATCTAAGCCTCCTCTCAATTAGAGGTGAAGTGGGCATCACCATCCCAGAATCCCCAGGATTGGGGAATGAACTATGAACTAAAGTAGGCTTACTGGTTTCTACTATAGACTTATTATGATTCTAACAATGTAAGAACTTATATCATTGATGTGGTGGCAGTGGCCACTGGAGGTTCTGAGGGGAAGGAGAGGGAAAAACAGGTGTAATATGAGGGCATTTTCAGGATTTGGGAATTGTCCTGAATGACATTGCAATGATAGATGCAGGCCATTATATATCTTGCCATAACTTAAACTACAGTGTAAACTATAATTCACACTTAGTAGCAGTGCTCCAAAATGTGCTCATCAGTTATAACAATTGTATCACACTAATGAAGGATGTTGTTAATGTGGGAAAATGTGGGAGGAGGAGGGAGCGGGGCATATGGGAATCCTCTATGTTTTTTATGTAACATTTATGTAATCTAAGTATCTTAAAAATAATAAAAAAAATATATTTTTTAAAAAAATGGCTTGTTATCTGTGCTTGTTGAAGTTTTCTCATTGCTAATTAAGACTTTTAGTCTCTGTACACAGGCCAGCTGTTTAGAAGTTATATTTTGAACTAATTGGAACTGTGTAGAAGCAACTGTGTTGATAGCATAAAAATGTTTTTATAGGGTGAAATTAAGAATCCTTTTTTTTTTTCATATCTGTTACATGGTTAAAGTTGAGGTAACTCAGTTCTCATCCTTTTTATTTACAGGTGAATAAAGTACTAGTCACATTGACTCTTCTCATTGTTAATGACCACTTTGCCTTTGATTAAAGCTTAAATTAAAAAACAAACAAACCTATTTTCTTACTACAGAATCAAATGTTCATTACTGAAAACTCAGAATTACAGTCAAGTAAACACCAAATAAAACCAACTTTTCCATCTTCAAAACAAAAACATACTAATCCCAATTCTCAATATCTCAATCCCTTGGAAACTTTCTTTCAAATCATTCAATGCATATATTTTCGTTTTTTTTTTTTTTTCTTTTTTTTTTTAAAGATTTTATTTATTTATTCATTTATCCCCCCCTTGCTGCTTGTGCTCGCCGGGCCAGTCAACCACGCCATGCGGGCGGGCCCGCCTTCACCAGGAGGCCCCGGGAACCGAACCCGGGGCCTCCCATATGGTAAACGGGAGCCCTACTGATTGAGCCACAGCCGCTTCCCCAATGCATATATTTTCTGTAGAGTGTTAATAAAGGTGAAGGCCTTTAAGAGTGACACAAGCCTGAGTTTCCTTTATTATTAGAATTGATTATTTTGTGTCACAGTTTTTCCAGAAAATGGTCATATTAAATAGTACTAACCTTAATAGTGCTGTTATAAGCACAAAATTATAAAGCTCAGTGCTTGTCATAATAAGTTCTTTTTATTGCTATGGTTATGATTTTTATGCATACTTATTTTTTTATTGCATATGTAATGTTCACTATAGAGATATCAATTATTATGCTTCCCAAACTTTTTTATATCTTGGCACAGTCGGGTGAAAGGATCAGGCTGTTTTCAGCTGGAGAAGACCCGTGGGGCTGTGGGCTTGCTAATATTTTCCCCACTGCCCCAAAGACTGAGAGGATCAACATCTTTTCACTTTCAGCGTCTGTTTAGGGCATATAGTGTACCAGGCCACATCAGTTTGGAAGCTCTGTATTAGAAAATACAGATAAGTATAATGAAGGCTATGACAATTACCCATTATTCTACCACTATTTTATTTTGTTGTATATACCTTTAGACTGTTTTATTCTTGTATGCATTTTTAATTACATTAATGCGGTCAAACATTTGTAATTTGCTTCCTTCTCATAACATTATATCATGAATTCATTTTCTGGCAAAAAAAATACAGCATATTATACCATTTTCAAAAGCTGCAGAGTATTCCATAATAGGGCTGAGTAGAGTCATATACATACTTAGTTATTTCTGTATAATATGTTAGCAGAAGTGGACCATGCACAGAAGATGTAAACTTTTTTATGCCTTTTATGTGTGTGTGCACAGCCAAATCTTCCTTTGGATAGCTTGTACCAATCTATATCTCACCAACAGTGTACATGAAAGCCCACTTCCTGAACTTCCACCAGCAGAGTATTATCACTTTTTTTCTTCACTTTTTCCAATGTGATTGGTGGAAAATGGTCCCACATTGTTTAAATTTGTGACTATAGTTTTTTTTTGTTTGTTTGTTTGTTTTGTATTTATTTACTTCATTATTTATTTTTATTTTTGTGGTAACATATATAGATAACATAAAATATGCCATTTTAACCATTTTAAGTATACAATTCAGTGGTATTAATTACATTTACAATGTTGTGCTACTATCACCACCATCTATTACCAAAACATTTTTATCAGCCCAAACAGAAACTCTGTACTCATTAAACATCTCCCCTAGCCCCTGATAACCTCTAATTTACTTTCTGTCTGTGTGTTTTTTGTTTGTTTGTTTTCATATATATTTATTTTTTAATACAGATCATTGTAGTGGAGTCAACTGGTATTTCATTGTGGTTTTGATTTGCATTTCACTGATGACTGATGATGTTGAGCATCTTTTCATTTGCTTATTGGCCATTTGGATATCTTGAGAAATATCTATTTAATTCATTTGTCCATTTTTAATTGGCTTTTTGTTGGCCTTTTTGTTGTTGAGTTATAGGAGTTCTTTATAAGTTTTGCATATTAAACCCTTATCAGATATATGATTTGCAACTATTTTCTCCCATTCTGTAGGATGGGTCTCTTCAGTCCCTTGATAATGTCCTTTGAGCACAATTTGGTGAAATCCAAACTATTTTTCTTTTGTTGCTCATGCTTTGGGTGTCATAGGTGTGATTATAGATTTCGATCATTATAAAAGTAAAATATGGAATGATGGCTCTTGAAAAGGAACCTCAAGGAATAAAATGAGGAGGAACTAATATCTGACAGTCTTACAAATCGCTGGCTGGATAAAAGGCTGTTGTTGGTTCCTGAGGTTGCTCTGCTCCTTTATATTTGTACTACGAACCCAGCTACGCTTGTAATGTTGCTACATTTTGTGCTTATGGTGACAGTAGTATAATCTGGTGTTAAACTGAGATTCAACATGGAAATCTTCATTCTGAAGAATTTTTCCCCCCATAATATTGTTGAATGTGTGATTGCGAGAGAAAAAGGGGACAATCCTTGAATCAGGGGTGGGAAGTTGAGACTTTCTTTCTCCTGGTTAGTGTTCTATGAAGAATTGTCCTTATTATGTTTGAAATTTCCCTCTTTTCCAGTATTTAATTGCATAGTTTACTTTGACAATACAATGTTTGTTTCTCCAAATGCTTCTTTTATTTATAAGAAACTATCCTTAGATTGCAGCAATCACTTTTCACATAGTTTTTACTTTTCCCTCATTCAGTTTTCTTTAGCAGAGATGGCAAGAAAATTAGAAAATGGTGACTCCTATACATAGAATGATACTTTAAAACTTTCGTGGATTTTGGTGTTTAAATAACATTTTTATAGGATAAGGTACTAATGATTCTTGATAGGGATTATCATTTTTAGGTCATATTTCATGTCAAGAAGTACTTGTTGAATACATGAATTTGTATTATATGTAGCGATAATGTGTGACCCTTCCGGTGGAAATATGACATTCCTAACTCATGCTCTGAAAGGTATCCATGTGAAGTTAATTTTCTAACCCAGGTGCTAGATTGGTTTTAATTTGCAAGTACACTTTCTGGGTTTTTCTTGTCTTAGGGATAGGCTTTTGTTAAGCAATAGAGCCAAGCTAATTTGGTTGACATAGCCTCAAGTTTCAATTCTGTGATCTTGAGGGCAGAACCTTATTGATTTTTGGCCCCAAACCATTACAAAGCTTGAATTTTACCAAAAAAGGAACATATGAAAAAATAGCATTCATGTAATAACAGAGTTGCAAGATAAAAATCTACAATTTAGGAATCAGTTTTGAAAATATTTAATATTTAAACAGCTATTTAGTTGTGTCTAAAATAATTTTTTATTCCAGTTTTAGAAAGAAATCCAAATAAAATGTCCCAAGAAGTTACTCCTCTTGCCATTACCCAAATATATTACCCTTCTTTATCTCTGTGCCTTTGTTCAAAGCCTTCTTTCTTCATATATTCTCCCCAACCTTTGCTACCTGGGAAAGGTCTCATGTACTTTATGCCTATTTTTTGAATGTCTCCTGTTTTATAAAAACTTCCTAGATTTGTGTCTCTCCCACCACCAGATATTTGTGTGTGTTCAGAGCTTGCATACATTCATACATTATTTCTTTAATTTATCTGACCCTGTTATACCTCTTTGTGCCAGGCATTCTGCTGGTTACTGGATTTACCATGGCAAAATAAAACACCATCTTTGCTCTTAAATACTTTACAATGTAGTGAATATAGATATTCATAAGTGGTACAGGGATATGGCAAGAATATTGAAGGTGATACTTTGTTCTTTGGCACAGTACTAGGTACATATAGCAACATAATAAACATTTGAATTGAATCAAAACATTTAGGCAAAAATGTTTTTTTTCTTGAATTATTCTTGAGCAAATGCTATTGAAGCTTATTTCCAGGAACTTTTAGAGTAGTTCTTGATTCAAGGAACAGTAACAGACAATATAGATAATATAACATAGGTCTCCAAATACAGGTTTGCTGGGCATAGGAGTCAGCTGGCATCTGCCTTTGGTTGGACAATTGTGTGGTCTATAACAACTTGCCTTAAAGGGCTAAGGCCAAGAATGGTAGGATTGAACAGATAAACTACTGAGCTACTGTGCTTACTTTTGGTTAATTTGTTCTTAGTGTGGCCAATTTATCAATTGAGGAATTATCATGCCAAGGTTTAGTTTGAAGATTTAGTTTGAAGGAAGAGTGATTAGTGATTCTGTAAGAAATAGACTCTATTCAATGGAGTTTAAATAATGTATGAATGCAGTTTTTACTCTTTACTGTTATCAGCTGGTTGAAGCTCATTATTATTAAAAGACAGATTGGGGGACTGATTAAGTTTTTAAAAGCGTTTTATTATGACCCTATAACTCAGAACCCTAGCTGGGGGATGAATCTGATTTTTCTCTACCTCGATTAAAGCAACAAGGAGTATTAGAAGGCAAGACTTAAGCCTCTGGTTTGGAACCAAATTTAAGGTTCCCAGGTTTGCAGTTATGTCATCTTGCTCCATTTTGCTCTCTGTATAGAATTCTGGGCTACTGTTTGGAAAGGGATAGCTGAATGGCAGGGCCTATCAAGTGACTGTCTACTGTGCCTTGTTTCCCAGGTTTCTTTCTTGGGTGTCTTGATTGTAGCTCTTGCTATCTTGCATGCTTTCAAGGGAAAGAAAATAATTGTCTAGACATTTAAATTCCTGACTCTAATTGACAAGAGTGATTTAAAATAAAATGGCCCACTGAAACTTGCTGCCTTTCCCTCTTTTTATTTTCTTTGAATAATAAGAGCTCACATTTATTGAGTGTCTTTAATTGTATTAACTCACTTGATTCTCTCAACATTCCTATGAGATAGGTTTAAGTACTGATCCCGTTTTATGGATGAAGGAATTGAGGAGTAGAGCGATTAGAGAATGGATCAGGGCCACACAGATTTTAAGAGGCAGAGTTTCACTTCAATCCCAGGCATTCTGCTTCTGCTCTAGTGCTCACATTTTAAATCCCTACCTTCAATTTCTCCTTAAATACTGTTAGAAATATATCACTAATTTCTGTAGCAGATAATAAGCACATATAGTTAGGGTTCGAAAAGGAACAGAATACTAGAATGAAGGAAAAAATAGTGAGTGTATTTATTGGCAGAGAGGAAACATTTCAGTTGTGTTTTAATATCTATTTGAGAAAAATGATTATAGGTGGAATCCCATGCTTTGATTGCAGGTAGGAGCACATGAAAATGTTTTCTCAACCTAAATGCCTGCTATAAACCATGAGATATAAAATTCTTTATGTGTGGAGGCAGACTGCAGTGGTTCATTGTTTTTAAATTCAGTCATTCAAGTATCATTTTCTTGATTTTTCTCTATTCGTGTTACCATGTTTATTGAAATATTCTTTAAGTCAACTTACATTTTATAAACGTAAGTCAATTTTTAAAAAGAAACTTCACATTGCTATTATAAATGGAAAACCACTGGCTTTGCTGAAATAGAAAGCAAACATAAAAATCATGATGAAAATAAAACAATGTTACAAAATTCTAGATAGATACTGTTGCCTGCCCAAGGCTTTGAAAATACTCTCAGAAAATGCTTTCTCTTCCAAAGGCAAGATTAGTGCTTGTTGGAGAAGCCTTAGTGCCCAAACTAAACTAAACTTTCTCCTGGATATAACTAGAAGGATTCAGAGTATTGAAAAGGGAATAGCTTTCTCTCTAGCTGGTTCAGTGTTTTATAAACCCATGTCCCTCTGTGTTTTTTGTTGTTGCTGTTTTTGTTTTTTTGTCTTTGGGGAATTACTTCCCTATTAAATTCATTTGTAAAATGAAGCAGTATATATATGTATATATTTTTTGTCTTTGGAGAATTACTCCCCTGTTAAATTCATTTGTAAAATGAAGCAGTATCACTTGGCACGGTGAGTGGTGCATACGCACACAACAAGTATTCAGTCAATGATAGTTACTATTATAGTTAAAATTCAGACCTCCTCCTACCTGTAGAGACTGATATTTAAAATAATCTTATTAGGAGTTATCTTTAGATTAACTTACCCCAGAGGTCCTCATTCTTTCTCTTTTGGATACCACATTCTTCTTTCACATATGCAGCCAAACTCCTGCTTCCCCAGATAATAACAAAACAACAATAAACCTTAAATGTCCCAAATTTAAAAAAACATATTTTCATGTTCTTAAATTACTTAGAACGTCTATTCACTGGTGATACAGAACTACCTGAAATTAGGGGGACTAGGAGAAGAAGAGGTCTGTGGTTGTATTAGATGGGGGGACCGCAGGGGAGCTGACCATTTAAACTGCAGACAAGGCTCAGTGCTCAAGTTGCCTCTGCCCCACCCTTATCACTCTGTTTTCTCTCTTTAATCACAAACATTTAAAAAAATCACATCCATTATTTTTTTCTGATGACTAATTACATGTTCACTATGAAAAGCACAGAAAATATAGTAAAGTAATCTTAATCCTGTTACTCAGAAGTGACCACTGCTAAGTTAACCACAGACCTTCAAGGAGGAGTAGCATGTACCTTCTTTTACACCTTTTCGTTAATCTCTCACTCCTTAGCCCCTTCCAGTCTTTCTTCCACCAGAGTGTTGTCTCTCAGTTATCTATGTGGCCATAAGGAAATTACTAATCTCTCTATATTGCTCCTTCCATGTATGGAAATTCTAACCCGCCTAGAGGTGTCATTGTGAAGACTGAGTGAGAGGATGCATTGAAAGCGTTTAGAATAGTCATTGAGACATAGCAAGCTCTAAGTCAATGCTGGCTGTCATCAAGATTGTGCTCCAGCCAGGAAAGATGGAATGTCTTCCCAATGGTGCTTGTTCATGTGGTTTTCTCTAACTGGAAAAGTCCAGCTCGGGGACATCAAAAGAAATTCTACTCATTCTATAGGTTTTATGTCAAATGCATTCTCCCTCATGTGGTGCTGTGCTGACCAAATCAAATGGATTTTGATTTTTGCTAGCTTCCCTCCCTTCCCCCTCCCTCAAATATGCACAGAAATTATTCTGTAATCAAGTTGGGCTTTTTAAAATTGGCACTTAAATTTTTATAATTATATCTGAGTGTATCAGAAGTGTGTCTTGGTAAGTTTCAGGAAAATGTTCTAGACTGGCATAAGTAAGGTTATCTGCAACTCTTGTCGTATTCTAATAATTATTTTGGCATGTAATTTTCCTCAGAGATTTTAGACTTTAACCACTTTATCAAGTTTAAACTTGAAGCTTTAATTTTTCTTACCTGACCCATTCTTGTGTATGCATTAACTCAATATAAGCAAATCTCTTAAATCAAATGAAATGTGAAAACCTGATTTGTAAGGTGAATGGTTGAATGTTGAATGTGGGATTTCATATTGACTTTCAAGGATTCAGATTTTAAAAGTGGAATAAATAGATTTTGCCTGCTAATAATTTCATAGAATCTATGAAGTCTAAAATTAGATTTCACATGATCCAGATTATTCATAATAGTGATTCTGACTGGAAGGTTGGGGTGTTTTTATTGACAGTCCTCTTTGGCAAAAGTGGCATTACATTAACTGCTAATGATGAACTCCTAGAACGTATCCTGAAGGAATACTTACATGTATGAACACATTTTTATATTATTACTGGGTGTGAAACATAGATGAATATGTACATATGGAGTGAGGGGGAAATATATATATATATATTTACTGCTGTAAATACTGCCTTTGATTATTCTACCCAATATCCTGGCTATCAGTTTTAATTGCATTTGTTTCAAATATTTAATCAAATTATGTTCAAAATAATTTAGTGAGCACAAATTAGTTTACAGACACAGCTGAGATTATTATGTGTCCTACAAGGCTTCACTTGATTTGTGAAGCCTAGTAAGCCTGAGCAATCTGTCCACCAGAAACAATAGCAGTAATTGTTTATGGTAATCTTGAGAACAATCAAGTCCACAGCAATAAAATGCATTTACTGTTCATGAACATCTAAGGTTTTATTAAACAAATTATATCCACATTACACTCTGAAACGTGGGGGAGAGTAAAGCTTTTTCCTGCGTAACTTGCTCCACAGGGTGGATTGGTGTTCATTGAACTTCCTATTTTATGGGGAAGATGTACATCTATTCAGTGCCACCCTCTGAACTTAAGTAAGGAACTGCAGCAGTTCCAGGGACACTTTAGTTGATTGGTTAATTAAGAGCATGGACTCTGGTAATAGAATACCTGAGTTTCAATTATAATGTATCAGGGCCTCTGTTTTCCTTTATGCTAAATTTTCTAGATCCTAAACTGGGGATAATAATGCTACCTATTTCATGGGGTTATTGTGTGAATTAAATGAATTAATAAATAAGAAAAATCATGCAGTGCCTGGTACATTGAGTCCTAGGCAAAGGTTTGCTATGATCATTTATTCATTTGAGTTAACAATTATAGAAAGGGACAATAACTTGTACCTTTCCGATGGGCATAAATCAGAAAATGTACTGCAGTTTAAAAAGAAACTAAGATATTTTCAGAGAAAGAGTTCTTGCCAAGCTTAAAACTCAGATGAGGCAAACAATTTATTGTCATGTAAAGATCTAACCTGGTTAAATTCTGAGAAATTTCAACCTTTAATATTAAAAGAATCAAATATTAAAGATAATGTCTGTCCTACAATTATTTGGATGACTGATTTTAAAAATTTATCTATCCATCCATCCATCCATCCATCCATCCATCCATCTGCTCATTTTTAGCTTTTTTTTGGGCAGTTAATTTTCTCTTCCTGAATGGGTTAGTGGGCTTTTATTTTCATAATAAAGATTAAAAACCTAAGAAAATGTTTCATTTTATCATCTCTGAAGGTTCAGTTGATTCATTTAGAGAATGATTGATACCACCTGTGATCTTATTATTTTTCAATAGTTTGCTCCTAAATTGGAGCACTAGGAAATGTATTAGTAAAATATGTTGTAATTGTCCATTATGATAGCTTTATATTATTAAAGGGAAATTACTTGCCAGCCTCCCACTGAATTAAAAAGAATTTGGAATCTGAGTGTAACATGAACAGTCCTGAGCACCTGGATTCATTCTTCCTTTCACATTCATTTCCCTGAGTGACCTTTGTGTTTCCTCTCTGTCTCCTCTGTAGAGGTTCTTTATTGGAAAAGGCCAGGAGAACAAGGTTATTAAAATTCTTTTTTTTTTTTTTTTAACTCTAAAGGCTGTTTTTTGGGTATTTGCTTTGTGTAACTGAACTTCTTTTAGAATTTTGGCATATGTTGATTGCTATTAATTTATGCATGCTTAAGTATTCAATCAGCTTTGATTACAATACACTGTATAGCTGAGGCTTTAAAATTTCCACTGGTGTTAAATTGAGATAGTGTAAAAAAAGAATCAAAGCTAATATTGTTGTGAAATTATAAAAATACCATACCTGACATTTCCTAATATAGTGACTTTAAAATTTTTTGGAGGCTTAACATAGTATTATTTGATACTACCCCCATATTATTTAGGGATTTAAAATGAACTTTTGGAGCAGCAGTAATGAATTGGGGCTGAGGACCTGGGCCCTGGAATAGGACTGTCTGGGATTGAAATCTGGTCCTGCCACTTAATTGTTCTGTGACTTTGAGCAAAAATTACTTAAGTTTTCTAATCCTCAGTAAAATGGAGATAGCAGTATTCCAGATTTTACTGTTGTTATTATTTTAAATTTTTACAACGTCTTTTTCTTGGTGTTAACTGGTCTATAGATTAAATTCCAAAGCCCAAGATGTTCTGGATCTTTGCTTAAGCCTCACAAGCGTTTATATGAGAAATGTCAACCTTTAATAGTAAAAGAACAGTCAATAATTAAAGATAATATCTGCCCTACAATTAGAGGAAATAATGGATTAAATGTTTGGAAAACTACTGGTATGTAAAGGCTATTTATATTTATTATTTTGTATAACTTAGAAGGTATGTTTTAAATGTGTTTTCACACATAGCTTATTTCTAGTGCTGAAGTATATATCTCCTTTCTCTTTCCTTACCTTACCTTTTCAATTTGAAATTGCTCACCTCCAAGAGGAAGCCCAACCAACTATACTCCTTAAGACCCATTTTAACTATTTTCCTCTGAGTAGAGTCCAGGTGATCTTGAAACTATTTTCTCCTTTATTCCCAGTCCTTCCTTTTCTTTAGGAGGTACCAGGGATTGAACTCATGTGGGAAGCAAGCACTCAACCACTGAGCTACATCTGCTCCCCAATGAGAGTTGGTTTTTTCATTTGTTTGTTTTGTTTTGTTTTTTGGAGGTCCCTGGGCTCGAACCCGGGACCTCGTACGTGGGAAGCAGGTGCTCAACCACTTGAGCTACATCTGCTCCCCACCAGTCCTTCTGTTGATCTCTGGTAAATTTATTGTGGGAGGATACTAATCATTTGTATTCTTGCTGGCTTTTGTTTCAGATGGTATTTTAAAGGGTACTTCTCACTCTGTTCCTGTGGGTCAATTTCAGTGTCTTTCATGTATTATTCTTCATCTGTACTAATGGGTTTCTCTACTCCATGGGACACCTATGGTAAGTTATTTTATGGCAAGCAAACGTACTTTTCTGTAATGACCAGAAAGTAAATATTTTAGGCTTTGTGAGCCATTTGCTCTTTGTCACAACTGTGCAATTCTGCTGTTGTACCATGAAAGCAGCCAATGACAATACGTGTAGGCAAAATTTAAATGGATGAGTGTTCTGATAAAACTTCATTTATGGGCACCAAAATTTTAAATTCAAATAATTTTCTTGTCTCCTAAAACAGTCATCTTCTTTTGATTTTTTTCTCCCAACAATTTAAGAATGTAAAACCATTTGCAGCTTGTGAGCTATGCAAAACCAGATGGTAGGCTGGCTTTGGCCCACAGGCCATGGTCTGCCCGCTCCTGGCCTCTGGTGTCTTATCTTCAATACAATGCTGAAAGGGTATCAAAAAATCGTACATACTATTTTTGCTACCCATATTTGCTTCTTTAAAGTACTTAATTTTATTAATAGGTAGTAGAAGCATAAGATAAATGTCATATTCTGCTTATATATTTCTGTGTAAAAAATCACCCCCAAACTTAGTAACTTAAAGCATCAGTTTATTCTAGTCTCTCACGGTTCTGTGGGTAGAGTTGCCACACCTCTTGCTTGGCGTCTCTTATGCAGTGCAATCAGCAATGGCTGGGGCTGGGTTGGAGTCATCTGAAAGCATAACTGGACTAGATGTCCAAGATGCCTGACACCCATGGCTGGCAGTTGATAGGGGCTGTTGGTTGAGAATTCACCCTACATGTGGCTGTCCAGGTGGTCTGGGAATCTTACAATGTGGCAGCTGGGCTTCTAAAATGTGTGACCTTGAAACGGGTTTTCCAAGACATCCAGGTGGAAGTTGCAAGGCTTATTATGACCTGGCCTTAGAAGTTACAGAGCATCAGTTCCTCCATGTTATATTGGTTAAAAGCATGAGTAAGGGCTAGCCCAGATACAAGGGGAGGGACCTGTCTACACAAGGCATGAATGCCTGGAGGTGTGCTGATTGGTGAGCTCTCTTTGAAGACTAGCTACTATATATGGGACTATGCATCACTAAATTCAGGATAGTGGCTGCCTTTGGGGAGGGGAGGGATAAGTGGACAGAGGAGAAAATAGAATTGGGGAAACATTATGTTTCTTATATTTTATGCTAGGTGGTAGAAACACAGCTGTTGTTTCTATTATTTTTATACTTTTTGGTATGTTTGAAATATTTCATAATAAAAATGTATACTTTTTTTTTCTTTTTAGATTCTGTATTACCATCCTTTTTTTTTTTGAGGAGGTACTGGGGATTGAACCCAGGACCTTGTTCATGGGAAGCAGGTGCTCAAGCTACTCCCAGTATCACCATACTTTTGAAGAATTCCCACCTAGGAAATCTTCATCAAAACTAAGTTTGTTTTTTGGGGGTAGAAGCTTTTTTTTCTTAAATAAAGATTTATTTCATTTATTTATCCCCCCCTCCCCCAGATGGTTCTCTTGCCTGTCTGCTCATTGTTTTGCTCGCCTTCTCCAAGAGGCACTGGAATAGAACCTGGGACCTCCCACATGAGAGGCGAGTGCCCAACAGCCTGAGCCACATCTGCTCCCCGTGGGCTGTGGCATCTGCTAGCTTGTCGCATCTGCTTGTTGCAGCGGGAGGAGGCATCTGCTTATCTTCTTTTAGGAGGCACTGGGACCCTAACCTGGGACTTCCCATGTGGTAGGTAAGCACCCAAGGGGTCGAGCCACAGCTGCTTCCCTGGTTAGCTTTTTATTATGGAAAATTTTAAACATATGTAAAAGTAGGCAGAATAGTGGAATGAACTCCCATCTATCCATCAGCAGACCTTAGTAATCAACACATGGCTAATCTGGCTTCATCTACATCCCACCCAATCCTGCCTCCTTTATTATTTTGAAGCAAATTCCTGTCATCATAACATTTCAGCCCTAAATATTTCACTTGTGTCTCTGAAAGATAATAATTAAAAAAAATAATAAAACCTTATCTAGCCACAATATCATCCATCATGCCTAAAGCCATCAATGATAATTCCTTAATATTATCAAATATCCTGTAAGCTCAAATTTCCAATTGTCTCATCAATATCATAGTATTGTTTAATTGTTTGCTTGAATCAGGATCTTATAAAGGTCCATAGGTCTCCTAAGTCTTTTTTAGTCAATTGTTCTGCTTTCTCTGTTTTTTTGTTTTGCTTTTATTAGAAATTTCTGTTAGAGAAAGTGAGTCATTTGTTTGCTGATTGCATGCCTATGGTGTCATTTAATAGGTTCTTTTACTCTGTTATTCCTGGGAATTTGTAGCTAGATTTAGAATCTATCAAGAAGTTCTATCAGAGTCAGATTTTTTTTGGTAAAACTTCTTCATGAGTCATGGTGTGTTAGCCATTGTATATCTTTTATATTTGTATTTAGTTTCTTTATTTCAAGTGATTTTTAATGTATCTTTTTTAAAGAAAGCCAAAGCTTTATACCTTGGTCCATTAAATAAGCAACAAAAGAGAAAAGGCTGATTGGGAGATGGGGGGGGTGTGGGGTGGGGGGAGGAAAAAAAAGCTAATTGTAGAGAAACTAAGATTTGAATGGTTTCTAGATTTAAGTATAACATTTATATGAAATTCTAGGTCACTGGACTTTATATCCCTTAAAAGAATTTTGAAAAACGATTTTCCTCCTTATACATTTTTAAATTGACATCTAACATTTTTGCCATAAATTTAAACTGCTGCAAGTGATGTGATTACAGATTTATGGTAAATATTGTCATTAAAAACACCATTACATCATTCATTTAAGTGTATCCAATGGAATATAAATAGCATAGGAATTTAAGACCTGCTGTCATCCATTAAAAAATATATAAAGGGGGGCGGATGTGGCTCAAATGGTTGGGCGTCCGCCTGCCATATGGAGGGACCTGGGTTCGATCCCTGGGACCTCCCGGTAAAAAAAAAAAAAAAAAAAAAATATATATATATATATATATATATATAAGGTGCATGGGCTGCCAGGCTCTGTGTGCCGGTGAGCCCCCGGCCCCGGGAGCCATGCAGCAAGATGATGACGTAAGAGGAGAGAGATGAGATGAGATGCTCCCAGGGCTCTGAAAACCAGGAACTGAGGTGGTGCAGATGGCAGAACACCTCTCTCCTACATCAGAGGTCTCTAGGATCGAATCCTGGTGAAGACTGGAGGAGAAAGATGAAAAGAGGTGGCAGGAAACAGACACAGAGAATTGCCCAGCGAATGGATACAAAACAGCAAATGGGGAAGGGGGGTTTTAAAATGGATAAAGTAAATAAATAAATCTTAAAAAAAAATATTTTCACAGCCAAATTTTACACTATTCCTTTTATTCACTAAATATATATTTCTTTCCCCTTCCTCCACAGAATTATATCATCATGAGATACATTTTAATGCTTGATTGTTTTTTTACTGATCATTATATCATATTTCCTGGCAATAAAAAAGTATATAAATTTAAACTAATTATTTAAAAATTTTCTGTAACCATAAGGCTTTCAGTGCTAAGAAGTTTTCTGCTGGATTAAGTATCCATTTTAACTATTAGCAGCATAAAATTTATCTAAGCAGCATAAACTTATAAAAGATTTGATAATTATCACTTTTTTAAAAAGTAAAATTGTATTTGAAGTGTATTTTTTAAAGTGATGATTAAGACTTGGTCTTCTTGAATGAATATTATTTATTACCAGAATAAAACGGGGTTAAACAACAATTTTATTCCTATTTTTGCATTTATAACAATAATTTTGAGAAACTTGGCTCATGTGAAAAATAAATGTTAGTAAAAGGAATTTTGTTATAACATTATCATTCAGTTATTTGAACTGATTTTAATTCTTCTGCCCCAAGTATTATAGCAATCTTATAAAAAATTACTTTGACTTATCAGCTGACAGCTGGGTTATGCCCTCTTTCAATTTTGTTCAAAGCAAAAGGGTTTGTTAATCAGCTTTTATAGCTGTTTACTTTCTCAAAATTGATGCTTGTAAAATTTGAACTGTCTCTTTAATTGGTGTCCCAGTGATTATTATACCCTGAGGCCATGCACCCTGGAAAGATTTAAAGTGAGAAAGAGGTTTGCCTTTTTTGTAAATTGAGAGGAAATGGAGTCTAATGGGGGAAGTGGGGGAGGAGACTGGCACATTCAAGGATTTTCAGCAGATCAATTTTGGAAAGAGTAGAAATGGATATCGAGCATCTGGAAATTTATGTGTAAACATATCTGTGCTCAAGTTGTCATCCTAAAATTTATGGGGTACCCATGGAGCCCTAGGTTGAAGGCCCCAATTCTGGGCAGCCCAAGTGAGAAGGGACAATATCTTGAGGGTCTGAGCTACAAAGAAGCACGCCAGCTGTAGGTCAGCAGGGCCTGGGCTGTTGCACGCAGTAAAACTTATGCCAATATTACTTATACAGGGACACTGCCCAATATATGATAACGTCTTTACAAGAAAGTTTTATACAAGATGATATATGGTCAGTTAAAAAATAAAAAATCAACCCTTAGTACATTTTGTCTCTCTTTTTTTTTTTTTTTTAAACTTTTTATTTTGAAATACTTTCAAACTTACAGGATAGTTACAAAAATACCACAAACGCCATACAGAGAACGCCAGCATACCTGTCCCCCAGATACCTAGATCCACCGATTTGAAGATTTTGCTACATTTGCCACATCTGTCCATCCATCTCTCTAACCATCTACCTGTCTATCAATCCATTTTCTGAACATTTGATTGTAGATTGTATAGATCATCCTCCTTGAACACTTAATACTGCCATGTACATTTCCTAAGAACAAGGATATTCGCTTTTGTAACCATCTTAAGTGCAGTTATCAAGTTCAAATAATTTAACATTGATATGAAGCTTCCAGTCTATATTGCAATTTTTTCATATGTTCCAATAATATCCTTTTGAGCCTTTTCTCCTTCCTTGATAGGTCCTGTCCAGGATCATGTATTGCATTTCATTGTTGTTGTCTCTTTAATTGCTCATTCTGTCTTTTTAATTGTGGGAACATATATGCAACATAAACTTTTCCATCTCAACCACTCCCAAGCATACCATTCAATGGGATTAATCACATTCACTATGTTGTGGTACCCTTACCACCTTCCATTACTAAAAATTTTCCATCTCCCCAAAGAGAAACCCTACACCCCTTATACATTAACTTCCTATTCCTTCTGCCCCCCCTACCCATGGCATCTGATAGTCTGATTTCTGTCTCTATGAGCTTGCACATTCTCTGATATTTTCTTTGTAGTTACTGTGGGGTTTAAATTTAAAATCTTAAATCTATAGCAATCCCGTTTACTTAAATACTAACTTAAATTCAATGGTGTATACAGTGTGCTTAGACCACTCTGTCCCCCACCATTGTACAGTTCTTGTCACAGATTATGTATTTATACATTATCAGTCCAAAACCACTGACTTGTCATTATATTTTATGCCTTTGATTTTAGGCCCTGTAGGAAATAAAAGTGGAGTTGCAAATAAAAAATTAAATAGTACTGGCATTTATTTTTACCAATAGCGTTCCCCTTACCAGAGAGCCTGATTTGATCTATTGTCTATTGTCCTTTCCTTTCAACCAGCAGAACTCTCTTTAGCAACTCTTATAGGACTGTCAAGTGGTAATGAATTCCCTCAGCTTTTATTTCTCAGGGAATGCCTTAATCTCTCCCTCATTTTAAAAAATTTTTATTTTTTATTTTTACTTTTTTGTTTCTTGTTCTGTCCTTCATTTTTGAAAGACAGTTTTGTTAGATATAGAATTGTTGGTTGGGAATTTTTTGCTTTCAGCCCTTTAAATATGTCATCTTGTTGCTGTGTTGCCTCCACAGTTTGATGAGAAGTCAGCACTTAATCTTGTTGAGGCTATCTTTATGTGACACATTCCTTTGCTCTTGTGACTTTCAGAATTCTCTATCTTTGGAATTTGACAGTTTGATTACAACATGACATGGTATCAATCTATTTGGGTTCATCCCATCTGGAGTCCATTGAGAATCATGGATGTGTCTATTTAAGTCACATGGGAAAATTTCTACCCTTATTTCTTTAAATATTCTCCTCCTTTCTCTCTTTTCCTTCTGGGAGTCCCACAATGCATATGTGGGCAGGCATGGTGGTATCCCACAGGTTCCCTAGGTTCTGTTCATTTTTCTTCATTCTTTTCTTCTTTCTTCTTCTCAGACTGGTTGATTTCAATTGTTTTATCTTCAAGGTCACCGATTCTGTTTTCTGCCAGTTCCAGTCTGCTGTTGAACTCCTCTAGGGAATTTTAAATTTCTGTTACTATGGTCTTCACCTCTGGTTGGTTCCTTTTCATAATTTCCATTCTCTATTGATATTCTTTTTGTGTTCATCTATCATTTTCCTGATTTCCTCTAGTTCTTCATGTTTTCCTTTACTCTTTGAGCATATTTAGCACCACCTTTAAAAATTTCTGCGCCCCCCCATTGTTTTTGTGCTCGCTCTCTGGTCTCTGTGTCCATTCACTATGTGTTCTTCTGTGTCTGCTTGTCTTTTCTTTAGGCAGCACCAGGAACTGATCCTGGGACCTTCCAGAGTGGGAGAGAGGCACTCAATCTCTTGCACCACTTCAGCTCCCTGGTCTGCTGCATCTCTTATTGTCTCTCCTCTGTGTCTCTTTTTGTTGCGTCATCTTGCTCTGCCAGCTCTCCACTTGGGTCAGCACTCCATGCAGGCCAGCACTCCTTCATGGGCCAGCATTCCATGCGGGCTAGCACTCCACGTGGGTCAGCTCTCTGCTTGGGTCAGCTCGTTGCACGGGCCAGCTTGCCTTCACTAGGAGGCTTGGTAATCAAACCCTGGACCTCCAATATGGTAGACAGGGGCCCAATCACTTGAGCCACATCCACTTCCCAAGACTATTTTTTAAAGAAGATTTTACTATGTCCTAGGTCTGATTCTCCTCATCGATATTTTCTAATGCTTTGATTTTCTCCTTTGCCTGGGCCATCACTTCGTGTTTTTTTATATGCTTTGTAATATTTTGCTGAAACCTGGACATTTGGATATTTTAATGTGTCATTGCTGGGATTAGGTTCTGAGATGTCTGTTCCTTAAGCTTTTAGACAGTTGGTTTTAGAAGAGCCTTCCTTGAATGCCAGGAGCTAACCAAAAAAAAAAAGGAAAAAGGTTAACACCATTCCCAGTCTTTGCAGACTGACCTGTGGGAGCCTTCTCCTTGGAGCTTATACATATGATGAGTTTAAAGAATAGCTCAAGGCCAATATATAGGGCAACCCTTATCCTTTCCGTGCATGCGTCTTTTCTTGGGCATGAAAATGTGGCCCTAGGAATTCTCCCTTTTATGCAGACACAAATGTCCCTTCTTCCTTTTGAAATAGTTTTTTCACTTTTCTGGGCACTGTACTGTATTTCTTACACCCAGCAATCTCTTGCCTCAGGCAGCTACTTGATTATTGCCCAGTAAAATATTTCAGCAAAGTTAGAATTTGCCTTTTCAAGATGCAGGAAGACTCCCAATAACAGCTCCTACAAGTCCTTGATGCCCAGAAGCTTCACACATTTACATTTTCCCAACTGGATTCTGAAAGCTTTGGGGGTACAGTTCTTGATTAAATCACTCAAAGGAGGTGATAGTCCTAATTGGTTATCAGGGTGTATTAAATACTTTTTGGTGATTTTCAACAAAGGTTTCAGAGGTGCTGGTGGTTATGGCAGCACTGAACTTATTCAATAGGCAGCTTAGAAACATGCTTAGGCACTTGTCAATTAGGAGCATCAAAATAACACATCAGCAACAACAAAATCTTCATTCTTTTTTTCTTATTTTGAAAATCTGTTTGGAAACATTTTGTTTCATATTGCATAAAAAACATCAAAATTGCTTTAGAAAACATTGTCTATCACATAAATCCTCACAAATATTGCATTGTTGTCTATTATTATTGATAAAATGGGAACTACTTTGGATTTCCTTATACCAGGGGTTCTTAACCTTTTTTGTTCCATGGACCCCTTTGCCCATTCAGATGAAAACCATGGACCCATTACTAAGTCCACACTATACTGTGTATTATGTAGTAAATATATCACACCCGAACCAACATGTCACCACAAGAAAGTCTTTTTGAATTTCAATTCAAGCTCACGGACCTCTTGTTAAGAACCCCTGCCTTATACTCATAGCTCATTATCGTTTTTAATTTGCATTGCATATTTTGAGAGGGAGAAATACTATATAAATCTTGCATCAGAGATGTGATTATCTCCCTTGGTTTCTAGAAAAAAATATCTAACCTATAAAATAACTTCACTGTTCAAGTCTGTAGACTGTAACTGTCCTAATAATTATAATGGGTTGTGACTTTTAATTATATCAAACTAACTCATTTTCCTTTATAAAACTGTTTTCATTAATCTTTTCAAGATAAAATTATTTTGAATACTGTAATGATTGCCTGTGAATCTACCAATTAGCTTGTGAAATCTTAACATTTTGTCAGATTTGCTCAAGATATTTCTCTTTGCCCTCTCCTAATCCGATTTCTTTGCCATTGCTTGCCCAGAGTAAGTTTATCTTAAAGTTGGTATTTGCTATTCTCAAACATGTTTTTATACAACTGCTGCATACATTTGCATCTATAAACAAGATATAATATGGTTTTGCATGTTCCAAACTTCATATAAATGGTTTTATACTGTACATATAATTCTGCACCTTTTTTCTCAACATCCTGTTTTTGAGATTTATCCATATTTTTACATATAGCTTTAGTTCATTCATTTTAACTGCTGTAAGCAATTTCATTTTATAAATACACCTTTACATAGGCATCCATTCTTTGTTGATAAACATTTTAGTTTTTTCCCTTTTCCTGCATATTACATTTGAAGCTGAGAATCAGCATTGTGTAGTGGCTAAAAGCAGGAGGGACTCAGGCAGTTTTTCCTAGGATTTAAATTCGATTTCACACTTCAATAGCTGCACAACCTTGGGCAAGTGACTTGCCTCAGTTCCCTCCTCCCTGAACAGAGGATGATGATACATTCACACAATGAACTGTTGCGTAGCAGCTGAAACAAATGAACTACATCAATATGAATTTTAATCATCTATTGGGGAGGGTACGAGCTGGTGACATATATATATGGTTAGATATGGGTTATTGTCAAGATCTGAACTTCCTTGTTGGATACTGAGTTCATGGTGCTTGTTACATCATTATCATAATTAACAAACTAATACGTAAATGTGGGCCATGCATGGATCTATGAGGGAATTGTGTCATGAACAAAGGATATTGATTAATCCAACTTGGATTTGAGGGTCAAAAATGAAATAAAATAAAAAGTAAGCAGATGATTATAATAGTACCTAACTATGTGGTTGTTATGAGTATTAAATGAATTGATATTTATAACAAACTCAGAATAGTGCCTGGCACATAGTAAGTACTATATAAGGACTTGTTATAGAAATAATATGCAGCAATGAACAGTATTGGAAAATCTCTCTTTCGGTATTTGTGATGGAGTGTTACTGGAAATAAGTAGAGTTTTTGGTCTAAGGGTATAAACATCTTTTAACTTTACAAGATATTGCCAGATTACTCTTCAAAGGATTGGTACTAATTATGTTTATCCCCTATCCCCACCCCACCACCTCCCAAACTTGTTTGAGAGATGCCATTTCTTTATATTCTTTCACCACTTGAAATTATGAGATTTTAAAAATTTTGCCAACTTTTGATTGTGAAATGGATCTCTTTGTGGTTTTATTTTATTTCAAATGAGGTATCCTCTTTTACAAACTGCATAGTTATATCCTTGGCTCTTATTTTTTTCTTATAGGGGTCTTTGTTTTTTTTCTCATTGGTTTGTTGCCATCGATATATATTCAGAATAAAAATCCTTTCTCTGTTTGGATTACAAGTAATGATATTCAGTCTTTGTCACATACTTAAACCTCATTTATAGTGTTTTTTGATGAGTAGAAGTTTTAACATTTAATATGGTTGATTTATATATTTTTTCCTTTATGTTTTGTGCATTTTTGGTCTAGCTTAGGGGTTCTTAGCCTTTTTTGTTCCACAAACTCCTTTGCCAAGCAGGTAAAAACCACAGACCCCCTTCTCAGAATGTAGTGGCAGATAGTTTTATGACACTCAATTAGCATTGGGTCAAACAACTATGGTAATTTCGAAGTATGGATGAACATAAGTGATTTTTTGAGATATGCAACAACTGTAATGTCATATGAAATGAATACTACTGTAATTTATTGCTTACACTCATAAGTGAAGGAGAAGCTAGACTTCAGCTAGAGGTCAGAGAAAATAAAGATAATAGGTTGATTTTTTTCAATTCAAACTCATGGACCTGCTGAAATCTTTCAGAACTCCTAGTCTAGCTTAAGAACTCCTTTCTTACTCTAAGGTCACAAATATATTCTCCTATATTTCCTTCTAAAGATATTAAAAGTTTGCTTTGACGTTTGTCTTTAATCCACCAGGAACTGATTTTTGTTTAGGCATTGAGGTTGGGATTCAGTTACATAATTTTTTCTATTGTATATTCTGGTCTGTTCTTTTCTCATTTATTATTATTATTATTTTTTATTTTATTTTTAAGATTTTATTTATTTATTCATTTATCCCCCCCTTGCTGCTTGTGCTCGCTGGGTCAGCTAACCACTCCACGCGGGCAGGCTTGCCTTCACCAGTCACCAGGAGGCCCCGGGTTCGGGAGCCCTACTGATTGAGCCACAGCCGCTTCCCATTCCTCATTTATTTTAATTCCTCTTTGGTCACATACCAAGTTTCTATGTGTGTGTCTTTGGGCCTGTTTCTGGGTTTTCTATCCAGTTTCATTGACCTGTTTATCCCTGTTTCAATGCCATACTATCTTAATTACTATGGTTTCATAAAGATGCAATATCTAATAGAGCAAGACCCCCTCCCCACTTATCTTAATTAAAATTATCTTAGATATTTTTGCTCTTCTATATAGTTTTGGTATCAGCTTGTCAATTTGCATGAAAATTTCTCCAGATTTTGATTGGAATTATTTTGAATTTATAGACGATTTTGGAGGAAAATGATAACTTGATGAACATGGCTTATCTCTCAATTTATTGAATTTTTTAAATTGACTTTCAATAATGGTTTTTACCTTTCCACATAAATGTCTCACACATCATTGTTATAATTATCTCACAGTTTTTTTTTCTTTTTAATTGTAAATGGTTAAATGGTTTAATTTTCCTATGAAATTTTATTCTTATATCCAATATACAGGACTACTATTGATTTTTTTTTTTTTTTTTTTTAGAAGGTAGAGTTTTTTTTTTTTAAGATTTTTATTTATTTATTCATTTATCCCCCCCTTGCTGCTTGTGCTCGCTGGGTCAGCTAACCACGCCGTGCGGGCGGGCTTGCCTTCACCAGGAGGCCCCGGGAACCGAACCCGGGGCCTCCCATATGGTAAACGGGAGCCCTACTGATTGAGCCACAGCCGCTTCCCTACTATTGATTTTTATGTTGACCTTATCCCTGGAAATTTTGATGAACTATCCAAATTGTTCTAGTTGTTTATAGACTCTCTTCTGGTCTGCATCTAGAAATGGCATATACTCAGTTGTATCTTTTTTTTTTTTCCTTTTCATTTTGTTATTGCATTGATTAGGATCTCTAGTTGACTATCACTGTTTTGTTCCTGACTTTCATGGGAATGCCTTTACAGTTTTACTGTTTATATATGTTAACTGTGTAAATTTTTAATAGATACTATTTATCAAGTTAAGAAAAACCTTGGGAAGCGGCAAGATCATGAGAGAGATCCTTTGGGGGAAAAAAAAAAAAAAAGAAAAACCTGGATAATCCTAGTTTGCTAGATTTATTTTTAACATTAACAAGTATCAAATTTATTGAGTAATTTTTCTGAATTGGTTGAGATGATTTTATGGTTTCTGACCTTTACTCTGTTAAAATGGATACTATGGTAATTCCTATTCTTATGTTGACTCATCCTTGAATTCCTGAGATGAATATTACCTTTTAGTGATATGCGACTTGTTTTCATTGCTGAATTTGGTTTCTTCTTTTTACTTAGGAATTTTAATGCCTGTTTATAGCTGGGATTAACCTGTAGTTTGCTTTGAATTTTTTGTTTTCTGTTTGTTTATTACTTTCCATTTTTATGTGTTTGGAGCAGATGGTGTCAATCAGAAGGTTTGATATCTTCACTAGAGGTCCTCTGTTATTCTGTACTTTTTTTTCTAGTACTGATCTCATTTACTTTCACAGTTTCAACTGTCACATCTGTGTAAATGATTCCTCAGCCTCTGTCATAGCTTACCTAGTCCTGTTTTTAATTCTCCAGTTTGTCATTTTAGGCACTCATTTTCCATTTCTATTTTCAGTTACAAATAACATTATCCAGTCTAAGATGTATTATCAGTGCTTTTTAGATTGGCTGAAATTTTCCCAAGCTTCTCTTCATTAGTGTGGATCCTTACATGTAGTAAATCTTTAGTGTATGCTAATAATTTAAGTTTGACTATACTTTAAAGCCACTCCCACTAAAGTTGATGCAATTATCTTTTATCAAGGCCAATAAAAGCATTTAGACATCAAATTTTGTTGGCCATTTTGTCTTTACATTGGTATTTTCACAGATTAGATTTTCTGCCTGTAAAGCACCCATCTCTGCATTTCTGCATTAAGGAAAAGTACAAACAATTTACAAGAATATGATTTGCTTGTCTATTCCTCAAGATGATAGAACTTCCATTGTGTTCTCTTTAAGGCAGCTGGGGCCGCTGTAAATGAATGGAGCAGCTGCATTTTTCCATAAGGATTTTGAGCAGTCTTCCAAGAAAAATCTAAATGATTTAACATGCATTTTCTGTCCAGAATATTAACGAGCATTTTCCAATAATTTAAGGGAGAGGCATCAAAAAACAGGCTCACATCCTTTTACTTGAGCTTTTTTGTTCTGACAATGCTCTGTCCAAAAGAATTAAAATCCGGTAATGAGAATAATGAGCATTTTTATTTTAACCTATTTTGTGACTTCTTATATAAATACTTTGGTTAGCATTGCATTAAAAAAAGAACTCATAGCTTAAAACTATTCTTAGGGAATGATGGTATTTCCATGAATTACAAAGAGAAATTATTGATTTGTCTGAAGTATGTATAGCAGAGTGAAATTCAGAATCTTTTTTTCTTTTTCTTTTTAGTAGGGATAAGGGCTGAGTTCTTGTGGTAGGCTGAATAATGACTCTCAAAGATATTCAGGTCCTAATCCCTGAAACCTGTGAAGATCACCTTATATGGGAACAGGGACCTTGCAAGTGTGATTAAATTAAGGATTTTGAGATAAGGAGATTATCCTGGATAATCCAGAGAGGGTAGATTGTCCAGGTGAGGCCGAAATGTAATCACAAGTGAATTTTAAGAGGGAGGCAGGAGGAGATACTATTACAGAAGATGGAAGGCAGTGCGATGACCTCAGCAAAAAGAGGGATTTGAAGATGCTGCTCTGCAGGCTTTTAAGATGGAGGAAAAGGCCATCATCAGACAAGGAATGCAGCTCTAGATGCTGGAAAAAGCAAGGGTCTCTCCTCTAGTATCTTCTGAGGAAGTACTGCTTTGCCGACACTTTGGTTTCAGCCCAGTGAAACTGATTTTGGCCTTCCGGCCTGAAAAACTGTGGAAGAGTAACTCTGTGTTGTTGAAGCCACCAAGACGGCGGCAGTTTGTTACCGCGGCAACGGGAAACTAATACAGTCCTACACAGTGTGGGATGGTGACGGTGACGGTGATATGGCTGCAATCAGTTCCCTATTCTCAAGTTTAATACTGTTGATTTTGTTTTTCTCACCACTCTATTCCTGTTGGAGGGTCCTGTGTTGCCAAGTTGACAACTGCCCTAGTTACTGTTGGATAGTTTCAGCACTTATTGTTTACTTTCTGAAGGCCATTAATTCTCACTTGGGTTATTATATATTAACAACAACCTTGCTAAGCAGATATTATCATCAACCTTTAGCATGTAAAAACTGTGGCCTAGAGAAGTCGTTGTTTGCTTTAAGTTGACGGTCGTAAGTGGCAGAATCAGGATTAGAACATCGCACTTCTGTTCCAGCGTTGCACGTTCTTTCCACTGGAAGACAGTGTGGGCTGGTTGGTGTTAACAATGCTGGCTTCCAGAATCTGCCTGCGTGACCGTGACCTTGACCTGGCGCAAGTTATTGAACCTTTCTAAGTCTCTGTTTTTTTCATCTGTAACATGAGGGTAATAATGCTTATCTTGGGAATATTTTCTAGACCCTCCTTTTCTCCTTCCCTCCTCCGTCATGGTTATCAGGGTTCTTATGCACCGGTCAGTCTGCTCTGCACTGGGGAAACAATGGTGAACAAGAAAGTTGTAGTCTTGCCCTTATGGAACTTACAGTTTAGTGGTAATTCTTATAATATGGTGGTTTAGAGGAGATGATGGTAGACCCATGGATACTTTTGGAATACATAGAATGAATTCCTAACACCAGTGAGGCTGGATGGGTGTGGAAGTCTTCTTGGAACGTCAAGCTGAATTGAAGGATGATTAAGATTTAGCCAGGTAAAGAAGGCAGACGAGTGTGTTCCAGAAAGAGAAGATGCCATTTGCAAAACCTAGGAGGTGTGAGAGATCATGATGCTTTCCAGGAACCACAAGAAGTTCCACCTGTGCATGTGTGGGTGGTGGTGGGAACTGAGATGGGAATATTAAGCAAAGACACCTCATGAAGAGTCTTCCTAGTTACGGTAAGGGTTTCAGATTTGGTTCTTTGTGCTTTGGTTGCTGTCTGAGAAATGGATTAGAGGAGTTTAAGAATGGAGGCCAGTTTGGAGGCAAGGGATGATGGCAGTCCAAAGTAGAAGAGAGGGAGAAGTGGATAAAAATAAATATTTTAAAGAGATATTTAGGATGTAGGATTGACAAGACTTGGATTTGGAAAGTGGAGGAGAGGGAGAAATTGAATTTGGCTTCCAGGTTTTTGGTTTGGGCAGCTGCTCAGTGCATGGTGGTGCCTGTTAGAGAATGCCAGGAGAGGAGAAGTAATATTATACTAATAACCCCAAATGAAGCACTTCTGTGTGCCAGGCACTGTTCTCTCACGACAGCTCTTGAAGTAGGTAATACTATTTATTTCCATTTTAGAGATGAGGAAACTGAGGCATAGAGATTAAAAGCCTGCCCCACAACACATGGTCAGTAACTATTGGGGCCGGAATTCTAACCAGGTTGTCTGGCTCCAGAATCCAGGCTCTTTACCAGTGCACCCTGCTGTGTCTCTGTGTCTTGTCAATGAGGAGCATGAGTTCAATTTTGGTCATGCTGAGTTTGAGGCATCTTTAAGAACTATAGATGGAGACACCCAGTAATTTGGAGTTTAGAAAAGAAATTTAGGTAGATTGAAAGGAGGAGAAGGCCCCTTAGGAGCACCAGAATTATAGAGCCATTCCCAGGAGTCCGAGATTAGGCAAGACCAGAGAGTTAGGAAGAAAACCAAGATAGCAGTGACATCTTCATGGGGCAAGTATTTTTATTTTATTTATTTTATTTTTTATTTTTTTTACCGGGAGGTCCCGGGTATCGAACCCGGGTCCCTCCATATGGGAGACGGACGCCCAACCATTTGAGCCACATCCGTCCCCGGGCAAGTATTTTTAAAAAGGAGGCCTCTTCTCTCTCCCCTTCCTACTTCCTAACATCACTTGGGGCCAGTGGGCCACAGTAGCACTCACTACTTTCTCTCTGGTCTCTAGGCACTTTTATTTTTTTTTAAAGATTTATTTATTTACTTTTATTTTTTCTTCATTTATCCACCCTCCACCCCCCTTCTCCTACAGATGGTTCTCTGGTCTGTCTGCTCGTTGTTTGCTCGCCTTTTCCATGAGGCACTGGGAACCGAACCTGGGAACCTCCCACATGGGAGGTGAGTGCCCAACGGCCTGAGCCACATCCGCTCCCCACGGGCTGCAGCATCTGCTGGCTTTTGGCATCTGCTTGCTTAGGTGGCTAGCTCGTTGCAGCAGGTGCAGAGTCTAGCTCGTTGTGGCATCTGCTCTTTTCTTTAGGAGGCACCAGGACCCGAACCGAGGACCTTCCATGTGGTAGGTGGGTGCCCAATTGGTTGAGCCACATCCGCTTCCCCGTAGGTACTCTTGTCTTCTGCTTCAGTGTCTCCCATCTACGTAGGCTCCAATTATATGTTACTGGATTATTTCATGCCTCAGATCACATTCTTTGTTTGCCCTATCCCATGCATCATTTTGGAAATCTCAGCATGCATACTGTGGCACTCTTTCAGGTCATTGCCATGCCTGTTCTCTAATTCCAAGACCTGCCTTTTAACTGCATATCAGTCTCCGGACCTTGCCCTGTCCTTACCCTGAGCTCTCTCCTTAACCCTGAAACCCTTTACTCTGTTAACTTCACCCTTGCTTTTCAGTTCAACCTGTTCTCTGTGATCAACCATTCAGCCCTCTCAAACCCAGTCTTAGATTCCTCCCACTTAACCTGCTTCCATGTCAAGTCTCAACATTGGATTAGGTCTGTAGTTGGTTGGTTCTTTTATTTTCTTCCTCTGGGCCTCAGGTCATTGTTGAAGAAAATCACAGAACTGCATTGATTCAACCTACAAAAAATCATTTTCAGTTTCTGAATATTTGAAGTCCTAACTATGTCTTAAAATTCAATAATCTATAAATGAGTAACATAATTTACATAAATATTGAATAAAACAATAAAATAATACCTTTTTTGCTAGTGGTCTAACATTATCAACTATAGCTTTTATTTAGGAATGATACTGGATATATATTCTAGTAAATAAATACTTTTTGGCATTTCCTATATTAAATATTATTAAATATATAGATATATTTTATTCCAAGGAAAGGAAATCCATATTCAGTCTTTAAGCTAGACAAGAAGTCTTGCGCTTTCTTTAAAAATATATTTTTAAGTACTGTGTGTTTTTTTAATTTTACCGGGAGTTCCCGGGGAGCGAACCCAGGTCCCTCCATATGGCAGACGGACGCCCAACCATTTGAGCCACATCCGTCCCCCATACTGTGTGTTTTTATAAGCTACTCCAGACTCTCTTATTTTTTCAATTTAAAGAAAAAAATTTTTGTGGCCCAATGTTTTGAAATCTTGCCTACTAAATTGTTTCTTAAGTAATCAGCTCTTTTCCCATCTCCCCCCATATTAAATCCAATATAACTTTCAGCATGAGATATCCTGCTTTACCAAGCTGACAATTTATTTCTAACAAAAGCCTTATTAATTTGTCTTATTATCGGCTTCTACAACCTTACTATATGTCAAAATACAAATTCTCTTAGGGTTTTTGATATCTGAAAACCAACTTTCAGAACTCTTGTCATTGCCTTCTTGTACAAGGAGAGCCAGAAAATTATTCTAAAGTTTCATTGCCTTTTTCTCAACCTTTGTTTTACGTCATTAGTTCACCATCTGTGAGGGTAAAATCACTAGCTCACAGATAACTTCCTTATTTCCATTTCTTCTCTAACGCAGCCTGGCAGAATGCTGTAAGAAGGGCAGTCTGAGTGGATTTGGGCAGCTGGGATGGATATCAGGCTTCTGTGATAAAGAAGTAGAAGTCTAGTAGGGTCTGGCATTTGGAGGATGGCATATTATGTGCATGTAAGGAAAAACTAGTAGGGATTTTTTTGTATTTTATTTTTTGTAGTTGAGAAAGGATTAGTTTGGGATTTGGTCTCTAGGTGAGGTTGTGAGGAACAGCTTGGAATTTGAGGATCTCTGGAGACCAAACTTAATGCTTCATTGAAAAAGCTGGTGCTTCCCCCATACATAAATAATTTTCAATTCTCTATAACCGTTTCCAAATCTAAGACATTCAGATATTCCAGAAATACTTTTTTCTTAGAAAACTGAAATGGTAAGGCTGCAATCTTGTGAGCTGCTTATTTGAGTAGGAAAACCAAATAAAATATTTAAAATCAGTTTTGAAAACATAATTATACTACTGCAGTTTCCTAATCAAAGATTTTCATTTTCATTCTTTGGTCAATTTTTAAGCATTTAAATGACATATAGTCTAAGACTAATATCTTTGCACAATAACATGTATTGATTTCTATCTAGAAGAAAAACAATATTTTTTTTACTGCTGTGTAATTACAAATGCATACAGTCATTCTGTATTTTTCTTGTCTTAGCTCCTTCTCCACTTGAATGCCTCACTGTGGGCATGTCTCATCAAATTGGGGACAGTTCTTTGCAGAAACAAGATGGTTAGGATGTTGTTACTTCCGTGATCTAATTTGTTGCGGAATATTGTTGATCTGTTTTCTCTGATCAGGCACCTGATCTCAGCCAGCCTGTGCACTGGGGACTTGTCCTCAGCCATGAGCCAACTTTGTAGCTATATAACTGAACTCAGATAATTTTGAATGGATAAGGAGTTACTGTGCTTATATTGTTTCTTCATAGTTAGATGCCTTCATTTCCTAACATTTTGCACCCCCTCTAGTTATCTCTTTTTCAAATGACATTGAAGGAATATTGATTGCTAATGATTCCTGGGAGTATATCTTAGCCTGAGATTTGGAACTTATTTATGTTAGTGTTTTACAATTGGTGAATATTATTTTTACTATAGAAACACAGAAATGGATTCTCCAACAAATATATGATGACTTGATGGTATGTGCCATGAAAGCAGGTTAATTTTTAATTCTAGGAGCATATACTTGTAATTATTTAAAGAAAATGTAGAATAATAAACTTGTATATAAAAGTGATGGTCTAACCCATCTTTAAAAATTGAATAATCATATTTACACACATACCCTCTTAAGGTGATTTTTATTAGTTTGTTCATTCCATTTTTTAGAGAAAAGGTAAAACATTTTCAGATTACTTGCAAGATTTATCTGTAAATTCAGTAGAGCAAGTAATTTAACTTTTAAGTTTTAAATTCACAATAGCAGCTATTTCGCTATTGGAGAATTTTCACCTATTTTTTGATAATATTTTGATATTCTTTATAAAAATTAAATAAACCTTACCTTTTGAGACAGATCCATTTTAGTAATAATTTCCAGTATGTAAATTAGGTAGAAAAAATGGAATATTGTTTTTGAGGTGAACCTCTGCTAAAGTTATTATGGTTGGATATATGAATATTGCAAAGGAACTTTCTGTTCTTCCATATATAGATTCTGGTTTTTTTCCCCACCCGAATTATCTTAATATTTCAATTTCTTTGTTGATTGTGTCTCTGGGTAACTGTGGCCCCAAATGTATAGAGACATTTGATAGCTAATTGATCTTTTTGTATTTTTATGATTTCTTAACCTCTTTTGGAACTAGGCTTCCATTTGAGAATCTGAAAAAAAAAAGTTATGGGCATCTCTCAAGAAAAATGCACACATATTCATATAAACGCAAAATTTAGTGTACAATTTCAGATACTTTATGGATGCAATTTAACAGCACCTGTCCTATTCATAGACACTATTCCTAATTTCAGAAATTAAGTATCCAACTTAATTTTTTAAAAGTTTTAATTTTTATTTCCACTGGGACTTCCATTTCTAGAGAACTACTTTGCATTCATTCAGAAAATAACTATTAATCATCAGTTTGGATATGCATTGAATTTAGGTATTGGGAGGAAGCCACAGATTCTTAGGGAAACCCAATATTATATGGTCTGCTGTACAGATTTAGAGAAAGATAAACTCTGTATGGAGCCAAAAAGTTCATGGATGTCCTTGGGTACCTGGGGCTTGAGTTAGGCTTAAGGAAGATTGGTAAAATACATGGAAGAAATGGGTCATGCTGAAAGCAAAGAATTAATATTCATACTTTTAAACCCTTGAATCCTTGTATCAACAAGGGAAGAGAGCCAACATTTAAAAATTACCAGGTCTAGTTAGGAAGAATGTGTATCCTAGAGTAATGTTTTTCAGATGAGTAATGTAATGGCTTCTTTTAAAAGAAAAGAAAACCTTCGTGGCTTTGCCAGTGTTGTCTTAAATTATTTTTATTTAATGTTACTTAAATATGCAAAAGCATAAAACTTGGCCTGAATGCTTTATGCTTATATCTCTTGTGCAACCATAAAAACCAAAAATGATATACAAACTCCATACAAATAAAACTGCACAATGATACTGATATGTTGCTGCAAACAAATTGCCACTTAAAATGCAAATATGGTACGGACCATCATGGCATGGGTTCTTTGAATTCAGCATGTTCACACCACCAGGATTCAAATGCATTGCTTGCACTTTGGTTCGCTTTTTATTGACTCACAAATATTTGAAATATTATTACCTGATGTCAACTTGATTGTAAACATAAAATGGGCACAGTATTCAGTTATGAGATAATCATCCATATTATAATTGGTATGTATTGATTGTAATTTTAAAGATTATAATTGGTTATATAAATCAGAACAATGGTTGCCTCTATGGAGAAACTGCAAAAGGACACAAGAGACATTTCTAGGGTGATAGAAGTTTTACATCTTGATTTGGGTAGTATTGTTTTCTTGTGTGCATACATTTATCAAAACACATCAAATTCATATCACTCTATGTAACTTTTACCTTAGTAAAGAAAAATTATAATTTGAATGAATTAAAATTAAAAAAAATTCTTTTTAATAAGAATTCTTATATTGTGAGAATAATCCAGGGACTTCAATTTGGGATGGACAGTCAAGGAGGATACTCCAGGCCACTGAATACTGCTGTACAGGGCTTTGGCCCAAATCCAAGTGCTCTTTCCTACCCTGTTGAACTAAACTTGACTATGCATGAGCAGTGAAGACTCTACCCCAGAATACTTTATGCCACCAAGTCCCCTGCGCCATCTTTGTTCTCTCACAACATTTTAATTGGAACATTCCTGAGCATTCTATTCTTCCTTCCATCTTTTGAAACACATGGGAGAAGAAAGAGGAGAGTCACCTGAACAGTGCAGAAGGAAAGGGACTTAAGAAAGCAGCAATCAAAACAAGGTTAGAGTTTATTAAATACTTCTGTCCTTAAAATCTCTATTTTCTCAGTGAACTCTTGTGGGGTTTTATCCAAAAACTTTTCTATGGAGAGATCAAAATTAAGGTTAGACCTCTTACCCTATGAGTCATTTCCTGTTTGTGTGGGTTTCTCTTTGTATCCTCTCTCACTTGTGCCTTATCTCTATGCATATTCAAAAACAATTTCTTTTGAGCAAAACATGCTTGAGGCAGAAGTCTTAAACAATTTGACTATTATGTCATCCTATGACATGAACTGCTTTAAGTTTTCCAGGTTTTAGGTAAGTGGTCATCATCTACTTGGAAACATGCTTTTTACCTAATTGAAACAACAGAAATCTGTCTTAGTTATCTATTATTGAGTAACAAATTACCCCCATACGTGGCAGCTTAAAACAATAAATATTTATGATCTCCCAGGGTTTCTGAGGGTGAGGAATCCAGATGTTTCTGGCTGATGAGCTCTTGTGAGGGTGCTGCTTCCATGTCAGCTGGGATTGCAGCTGTCTGTGAGCTTGACTGGGGGTGGCTGGCAAGTTGGTGCTGGTTGTTGGTAGAGGACTCAGTTCCTCACCATGGGGATTTATTGATAGGGTGCTTGAGCGTCTTCACAATGTGATCTCTCTACAGGGACAGTGAGTGATTCTAGAGAAAGACGGAGACAGCCATGTCTTCCATGACTTAGCCTCATAAGTCACTCCCTGTCACTTCCACAGTATCCTGGGCAGGATGCTGAGATGTGGTAAGTAAGAGACATACACTCCTGGCCTGGCAGCTTACGGTCCAGGGTGGGGAACACGTACACATTGATTCTATTAATTCAGTGATGAAAAAGAATATTTATAAAGGCAAAAATTGCTGTAACGAAGACAAAAATAATGCTGAGTTAGAATGTAACCAGGAGGAGTCACTTAAATAGGTATGCCAGGGAAGACCTCTGAGACGAGGTGACATTTAAACTGAGATGAAATAAAGAGTAAGAGTCAGTCATGAGAAGGGCTGGGAGAAAAAAGGAAGAACCCGTGAAAAGGCACTGAGGAAGGAAAGCACTTGGCTTGTTGGAGGAATTGAGAGGAGGCCAGTGTGATTGGAAGGTAGTAGAAAAGAGAATGATGAGTCAGAGTTGGAGAGAAAGGCTGGAGCCAGATCATGCAGGGCCTGGTGGATCATAAGAGTTGGTTTTTAATATGGATGCATTGGTATATTTACATTTAGGTTCTGCTGCATGAAACTGAAAAACCCCAAAGGAGTGGCTTATAGGAGATGAATGTTTATTTCTCTCTCTTATGAGAGGTAGGAAATCCAGGGTAATCTGAGACTCAGGTTCTTATGGATTCATTTATTTACTGAACTCTTTTTAGCTCCATTAACTTACTGCCTTGCTTCCATCCTGAAGGTTACATCTTGGTCTAATATGGCTGATACATCACCAATCATTGCATCCTTATCATAGACCAGAAGAAGGAAAGGCAAAAGAGTAAAAAGGAGACCTCTTTCCAGCTGATCAGTTCCTACAAATAGCCTTCCCAGGACTCCCACACAACAGTTGTTCTTAGAACAAATTGTCCTGAACTTAGTCGCATAGACTTCTTAAATTGCAAGAGAGAGTATAAACTTTTATTTTGGGCAAAGTGTACCCAAATAAATATTATGTCCCTGTTACTCAGTAGAAGGGGAAAATGGATGTTGGGGTAGGTGACCAGCAGCCTCTGACACAGATGGAAAGACACTGAAGGGTTTGAAGCCAGGGTGGGGCATGGTGCTTTATAAAAAGAACACTCTGGTGCCTGGTGGAAAATGGTTTCTAAGGCGGAGAGAGTGGAAGTAAGAAGACCAGGTAGAAGTGTGTTGCACTAGTTCAGGGGGTAGACATTTGGCTTAGACCAGGGTAGTGGCAGTGATGATGGAAGTGTTTGGATCTGGGATATATTTTGGATTTAAAATTTACAGGTCTTGGTAACAAGTGAGGTATGAGGAAAGGGGAGGATGAAGAACGAAAGCCATGTTCCTTGTTTGGGCAACTCTGCGGGTACTGATGCCATTTATAGAGGTGAGGAAGACCAGCAAGCGAGGGTGGAGGAACTGGCTTGTAGGGAAAATTAAGAGGTTGGTTTTGGACATGTTAGGGTTGAGAGCTCTGTGGAAGGTGATGCAATGTTGTGAAAATGGTCCACCAGATCTTTATGTTGTAAAGCTGGTACTTATTTATATCTGTGAGCTAGCTGGCCTTGAACATGTTAATTTTTCATTTAATTCAATAAATTTGTAACACATTTTTTTGTTTTCTTTATTTGTGTTTAAGAACATTCCCATTTGACTATTTGGGCTTTTAGGAGTGGACCTTCTTACATTCTCTTAGTAGGAAATGGGGAATTCCTACTCCTTTGTATCTTTAAAAAAAATAAATCGTTAACAAATTTAGTATGCATTATCAGTAACCAACTATTTGATCCAAGTGCACAAGTGTGTTGTCACATGTAGTGGAGTACTGCGTTCTGTTTCTGTGACGTGCTGGGCTGGAAGGAGAAGTAGCACTGAGATTAGATGGAGAAACCAGGTGGCTTTTCCAGAATATCCCAAGATAATAAAATGCCTTCTTTATTTTATTTCTCACAAGTTTCAAGGCATGTTGATTATGTTTAAAACAAATATTTAAAACACAGTCCTCGGTCAAGTGCTACTGAGGCTGCTTGTCTGAAGTGCCACCTTTTCCGCCATGACAGTGTGACAGCATCCAGAACAGGATTCATGTGTCAAAGGATCTGGTCAACATACATTTAAAGGGATCTTCTACATGCCAGGCACCATATTGAGTATTAAGAACTCAAAGAATAAGCACATTTTAATTGTGTCCAGTGCTTGGCATAATGATGAGTATGTTTTAGGTTCTCAGAAAATGCTGTTTGAATAGAATTACATTTTGTTATTTTGTAATTTTGTGCTGTCTCCAGTAGTTAAAAAATGACAGAAAACTATTATTACCTCTTGCTATTTCTTTAGGGAGTAGCACATTTTAAAAATAACTTTTTATAGTGTTTTGTGCCCTCCTGCGGTTTCAGAGAGGTAGGTATTCCTGTCACCTTGCTGAAGAGGAATCAGTGGCTCGGGGCTGCGTGTACAGGGACGTAATCTGAGGGCCTGATGGGGCAGGAGAACAGCCAAGTCCTCATAGTAAACTTCCTCTCTCCCTTCACGGAGCAGCTCCTTCTGGAGAGGAAATACATTTTTGCTCCTGTCTTTTACATGATCCCAGAAAAATTTGTGATTGAGTCTATGGTTGTTTTAAGGCTTATTCTTTTTGTTTGTTTTTATGTTTCCCAAATTTCTACTGTCCTTCACTTATGAAAATAAAGGAGAACTAGGGTCAGCATTTTGGGGGAAAGTATCCATTTTAAGAGCTATCTTTTTTTTTTTTTAATTTTTAACTTTTTATTTTGAAATACTTTCAAATATGCAGGGCAGTTACAAAAATACTACAAACCCCATAGAGAATCCCAACATATCCCTATCCTCCCAGATACCCAGATCCACCAATTTTAACACTTTGTCACATTTGCTATATAATTCTTTCTCTCCAACAATCTATCCATCTGTCTGCCTGCCTGCCTGCCTGTCTTTTTATCAGTCCATCTTCTGAACCCTGGAATGTAGGTTGTATACAGTATGTTCCTTGAATACTTACTATTAGTATCACATTAATTAAGAACAAGGATATGTAACTATCTTAAGTGCTGTTATCAAGTTCAAGAAAGTTAAAATTGATATAAAGCTTGCAGTCTATATTCCAATTTTTCATATGTCCTAGTAATGTCCTTTTGAGCCATTCTTCTTCCCTTGATAGATCCTGTCCAGAATCATGTATTGTATTTTGTCATTGTCTCTTTAATTGCTCATTCTTTTAAAAAAAATTGTGGAAAGATATATGCAACATAAACTTTCCCATCTCAACCACTCCCAAACATACCATTCAGTGGGATTAATCACATTCACTATGTTGCAGTACCCTCATCACCTTTTATTACTACAACCTTCCATCTCCGTAGAAGAAACCCTATTCTCATTATACATTAACTTCCCTTTCCCCTGCCCCGCCCCTGGCAATGTGTACTCTAATTTCTATCTCTATGAGCTTGTACATTCTCTGAAATTTTCTTTGTATTTACCGTGGTACTTAAATTTAACATCGTAAATCTATAACATTCTTGTTTGCTTAGATACTAACTTAACTTCAATGGCATACACAAACTATATTCTTATACCCCTCTGTCCACCCACCTTTATGCAGTTCTTGTTACAAATTACATTCTTATACATTGTGATACATTGTGAATCCAAAACCACTCTTTATCATTACATTTTATGCCTTTGCCTTTTATATCCTCTATGAGGTAAGAGGAGTTACAAACCAAAAATACAATAGTACTGTCATTTATATTTATCAAAGGCATTACTGTTACCAGAGATCCTTATTTCTTCATGTGACTTTGATATATTGTCTCTTGTCCTTTCCTTTCAACATGCATAACTCTCCTTAGTATCTCTTGTAGGGCCAGTCTAGTGTCTTGTAGGGCCATATCTGGGAATGTCTTAGTTTCTTTCTGAAAGTTTTGCCAGATATAGAATTATTGCTTGGGAATTTTTTGCTTTCATCATTTTAAATATGTCTTCTCACTACTGTCTTGCCTCTGTGGTCTGATGAAGAATTGGCACTTAATCTTTTTGAGGCTTTCTTATATGTAACACATTGCTTCTCTCTTCGGACTTTCAGAATTCTCTATCTTGGCATTTGACAGTTTGATTATAGTGTGGTATGGTATGGGTCTATTTCAGTTTAACCTGTTTGGAGTTTGTTGAGCATCTTGGATGTGTATATTCATATCTTTTGTTAGACTTGGGAAGTTTTCAACCATTATTTCTATAAATAGTCTCTATGCTTCTTTTTTTTCATTTTTCTCCTTCTGGGAATCCCACCTTGCCTATATTGATATGCTTGATGGTGTCCCATAGGTACCCCAGGCTCTGTTCACTTTTCTTCATTCTTTCTTCTTTCTGTTCTTCAGATTGATGATTTCAATTGGTTTATCTTTAAGGCCACTGATCTGTCTTCTATCAGCTCCAATCTGCTGTTTAACCCCTCTAGGGAATAAACCTCTTTGTCTGGCATGGTCCTCCTCATTCAAGGTTACTAATGCTTTAATCTTCTCATTTGCCAGGACCATAACATCCTATTTCTTTGTAGTTTTGTAATCTTTTGCTGAAATCTATACATTTTGATATTTTAATGTGTTATCACTGAAGTTTAGAGTGTGAGACATCTGTTTCTTAAGTGTATATCCAGCAAGTGTTTTGACAGAGCTTTCCTCATATGCCCAAAGCTGATGACAACAACAAAAAAACCTTTCTTAGTCTGTGAAGATTGACCAATACTAGTGCTTTCCTTTAGGGCTTCTCCATATGATGAATTTAGAGAATAGCTTGAGACCAAAGCATAGGGACCACCCTCCTTTCTGCACATGCATCTTGTCTTGGTCACACACATGTGGCCCTGGGAATTCCCCCATTTGCGTGGATACAAATGTTCCCTCTTCCCTAAGAAACAGTTTTCTTATAGTCCTGGGTACTGTACTGTATGTCCTAAGCCAGCAATCCTTTGCCCCAGGCAGCCACTTGACAGCTCTCCCACAATGTTCTGTAGAGAGTGCTGAGAACTACATTCTACATGTAGGACTTATGCGACGGGTGAGTATGTGAGGTTTGCCTTGGTTCATTCCCTGAGGTCACCACCAGACAGATTGGGACAGACATACATTCTCCAGTATGTGCACCAGTGTTATTCTGTTCCACACAGGGAACATGGGCCAGCTCATTGCTGAGGCAGTAAGGGATGGGGAAGGACCAGACAGGGTGCTATGAGATCCTGCTGCTTTTAAGTGCCTTTTTCTTGATTTGGCATTCACCCTGTTACTGCAGTCCTTTAGCTGTTTTCTGGAGCTTTGAGAAAGTTGTTTTCTGCTAGTCCTTGGTGGTTATTCAAAGCTTCTGTGGAGGGACAGAGCCCTGAAACATCTTACTTTGCCATCTTGATCAGATGAGTTGACTGATTTCTTAACTCACTTGATTAAACGTTTCTTTCGTAAATGTCCTCTGCTATATTTGTACAAACATACATACTTTTATCTGGTGTAATATTTTGTGCCTTGGATTTAAGATGAGGTCAAGTTTTGGATCCTTGTTTCATAGACTGTGTTGACAATTGTCATTTCATGCACAATTATAAAATCATGCCCCAATAAAACCTCTTTTTTACTTTACCCTAACTTGACAGTATTAGGACAAGAAATTTTACACCAAGCTTTTCTGGTTTATTAATCTTAAACATCTAGGTTAGAAATTCTTGGAAGTGCTGGATTGGACTTTAGGCTGAGGAAGTATCAGCGTTGTGCTGTCTCATGTCTCCTATTTGTGCCTTCCTCCCCAGCAGTGCCTGTGGGCCACTGCGTGGGTGGGAAGGCGTTAGCTGCTTTTATGTTCTCAGTACAGCTGTTTGTTTTGCCTTGTGAGACAGGGCACAAAGGAGGAAGAGCATGGCATTAGACACGAGGTGACCTAAAATGCATTTGATTTTGGTGTAAGCCCTTTAATCTCTGGCCTTTTATGTCCTAATTTTAAATAGTAGGATCTGCCCTATTCTAACTCACTCTTTAGAGAGTGATAAATTTGATAAGATTTTTGAAGGCCCTTCATAATTCAAAAGCCTTTTACAAAAATAATCTTTTAGGTATTAATTTGGAGAAATGGGTTATGTGCTATCTACCTGAGAACAAAAGAATTAACATATTCTTTGATTGGTATTTTTACAATTTAAAGTATTTTTTTTAAAAACTATGTTTCTGAAATAGGGAGGTATCTTGTTTCTTTAAAATTTTTGCTGTGGTAACATATATACAACATGGAATTTTCCATTATAACCATGTTAAGTGTACAAGTTAGTGGTATTAATTACATTTACAATGTTATGCTCCCATCACCACCATCTATTACCAAAACTTTTCCATCACCCCAAACAGAAACTTAGTTTATCTACTAAGCAACAACTCTCCATTCACCACTCCCCTCAAACCTCTAATGTACTTTCTGTCTCTATGAATTTGCTTATTCTAGGTATTTCATGTAAGTGGAATCACGCAATATTTTTCCTTTTATGCCTGGTTCATTTTACTTAATATAACATCTCCAAGGTTTATCTACAATAGAGCATGTATCATTCCTTTTTATGACTGAATAATATTCCATTCTATCTTTTGGCTATTGTGAATAATGCTGCTATGAGCATTGGTGCACAAGTATCTGTTCAAGTACCTGTTTTCAATTCTTTTGGGTATATACTTAAAAGTAAAATTGCCAGGTCATATAGTAATTCTATGTTTAACTTTTTAAGGAACTGCCAAACTGTTGTTCACAATGGCTGCATCATTTTACTTTCCCACCAGCAGTGTATGAGGATTCTAGTTTCTCAGCATCCTCACCAACACTTGTTACTTTTAATTTTTTTAAAAAATAAAAGCCATCCTAGTGGGTGTGAAGTGATGTTTCATTGTGAGTTTGATTTGCATTTTGCTGATGACTAATGATGTTGAGCTTTTCATGTTGTTATTGACCATTTACTTACTTTCTTTGGTAAAATATCTATTCAAGTCTTTTGCCAATTTATCAATTGGATTGTTTGTTTGTTTTGTAGTTGAGTTGTAGTAAATATATTCTAGATAGTTTTCCTTTATCAGATATATGTTTTGCAAGTATTTTCTATTAATTTGCAGGTTGTCTTTTTACTTTCTTTATAATGTCCTTTGAGGAACAAAAGTTTTTAATTTTGATTAAACCCAATATATGTATTTTTCTTTTGCTGCTCATACTTTTGGTATCATATCTAAGAAATAATTACCAAGTCCAAGGTCTTGAAGATTTCCCAGTTTTCTTCTACGAGTTTTGTTGTTATAGCTCTTATATTTAGGTACTTGATCCATTTTAATTTTTGTACATGGTGTAAGGTAGGGGTTTATCTTCATGGTTTTTGCAGGTGCACAGCCAGGTTTTCTAGCACCATTTGTTGAAGAGGCTATTCTTTCCCCACTGTGTGAACTTGGTGCCCTTGTCAAAAATCAGTGGCCCATAGATGTGAGGATTTATTTCTGGACTCTCAGCTCTATTCCATTGTTCTATATGTCTATCCTTATGCCGTAACCACACTGATTACTGTAGCTTTGTAGTAAGTTTTGCAATGTGACTTCCTATCAAGGGGTCTTTTTTTTTTTTTTTTTTTTTTAACATATAGATCTCATTTGAAAATTTTAACACCATTTTGAAGCAGGAAAAATGCTGTTATTATCAGTCCTATTTTGTGAATAAGGAAACTTAGGGTTATTTTTTTTGCCCTGACAGTCGCAGGGTCAGGAGGGGTAGAATTAGGACTTCATCCCTAAAGCTGCCCTCCAGGCCTTGGACCCCCACCACTGCTTACTCTTCATGCTCCTATGAGGAAGTCAGAACCGTGGGCAGATCTTACCCACCAAGGTTTCATGTTATTCCATTTTAGCTGAGCCTTGCTGTGACTTGATACTGTTATAGATAATTTTAAATTAATATCATGTAGGTTAGCCCATGGTATTTTTTTTTTCCCCAAAGGAAAATATGTGAAAGCCTTTGTGATACAAGTGAAAATAGAACTGCTTGAATTGAAGCAAGAGATGAGGGGCTCAGAGCCCTCCCTTTTTTCCAGTATCTTCAAAACTGGAGCCATCTCAATGGAATCTTTGCCCTCTCACAGTCTGTTCAATGAAAACCACCTGCCCAGGGCCCTCTACCCAGATAATGCTTGTATTAGCTTCTTTTTTCAGAGTTCCAAACTTCCTGGTAGCCCAGAATGTGTTCATAAGAGGGCCTTAGCGGCAGCAATCTGTTAGGGATGGGGGAGGGTGTGTGTGTGCTATTTGCAAAGCAAGCTCCTTATTTCCACATGTATTGCATGTTTATTTGGGGGGTAACAGGGTGGGGTTCATTCATAGAAGGGGAGGGAGCCAGAAATCTTGATATTACCATGGAGTCTTAAATTTTTTGACTTGACTTATTTCCCCAAGTAGCTCTTCAGGACTTTTCAAAGACCTTATGTAAGGCTTATTTGTATATCCCACGAGGACCTACACAGGTGTTCTGTAAATTTCTGAGTGAGCAAATAAATAAAACAGAAAGGAAAGTCCTGGAATGGTTTAATAGTTTTTCTTTAAAGGCCAGTTTAGTGGTGGTCTATACTATAAATGTATTCTTCCATTCAACTAATATTGTTTGAGCGCCAACTATTTGTCTAGCATAGAGTCTTCTAGAGATTTGGGGTACTGAAGTGAACAAAACAGGTTCTTATCCTCTTGGAGCTTGCATTTATGTTTCAATTGATAGAATACACACACGCACACACACAGAGGCATATATAAACATTTAGAAGGAATTAATTAGTAAGAGTTTATTCTCATTAATACTTGCTTGAGGCAATTGTCAGTACATTTTACGTATTTATCTTAATGAATGACTTAGAGCATATGTTGTGAAATGATTGATAATAATGAATGTGTAGGTAAAGATATGTACATATTTACTAGTTAATTAGATTGTTAGGATTTGGTTCCGGGGATCAGATAGCTTCTCCCCTCCCCGAATTTTCTCCAAAATTTTGTGGCAGAAATATTGGTAAAGGATTAGCTGTGTTCTATGATTTCCATGTTGTCCATTTACCTTTTTTGTATGTAACAAAAATATTAATCAGATATGAATTAAACACACATTAATAATTTAGATCTCAGTATATCATTGGGACAGTTGAAATGCTTTTTACATTCCTTCTTATTGCAGAGTGATCCCATAATTAAAATTAGCTAGATAGGTCATTGGCTGTCTTAATCCTTTACTTTCTTCATTTTTCTCAAAATAAACTCAGAAGACTAATAATAAGTGTAGGTGTAAAGTGTATACAAAACTTTCCTGGTTTGCTTAAAATCATATCCTTTTAGGACATATTTTAACTGATAACATCAAAAAATTCCACGGGATTGATTCCAGGTGTTTCTTTAGCCTTGGTTCCTACTCTTTATAGCCGTATGGTATAGCAATTTAGAGCTAAGACTCTGGGACCAGATGACTTGGTTCAATTCCCAGTTAGTCTTTGTTCGGGGGATAAAAGTGCACACTGGTGTTAGAGTCAGCTCAAAAATTGAATGTAGAAGAAGCTTTTGTAACCCAAATGAGCCAGATGGAAGGTGAGGATGCTTTTTCTTGGAGCTGCACCTGGAAACAGACTGTTAGCTCTTCGTCTGGGAAGTGGCTGCTTGGGTCTTTTAAGTATGCAAGGTTACAGAGAACAACTGATTATCCTTGTGCCAGGAGTCCAGAATCCAAAGTTTAGGCACTGGAAACAGATAGAATAAAAGTTAGTAGAAACTTCCTGGAGTCATTGTCATCCATAAGTTAAGGTGTGACTAGACGGGGTAAAACAATGAAGCTTGTATAGGCTAAGGAAAAAGAAAGAAGTGAGAAGCTCAAAAGATTAGGTACTTAGAAACTGTATCTCTGAACATGGTGCCTCTTATAGTTTGGAAAGATTCCCTGAAAAGCATTATCTTGGTAGAGGGAAAATGAAATACCTAGAAGTTATTAATAGTTTTATTCTTGGCTCCCATTCTTTCATTTTCTAAGAAATTGTTTCTCTGGTTTTCTGACTGAGGATTTAAAAGTAGAGATATACTATTTTTAATGTTTGCTTATGTGTTTATATGTTGATAGGTGTCCATGAAACTGTAACCTCCGCATTAGCTAAAGTCCCATCATAGGCAACCTTCCAGGAAAAAACATCTGCCTCTCTGCCCTGTCCCAACACTCATTACCTTCCCCCCACATTCCTTCTCGTTGTCACCTGTCATCTTTTGTGGTTATGTTGCTTTTTTGTTCAGAAACCTTTCTTGGTGGCTTCCTTCTTTCTAAAAAAAAAAAAAATAAAGCCTAAATTCCTTGGTTTATTTTCCAAATTGTGTGTGTATTTGTGTGTGTGTGTGTGTGTGTGTGGTGTGTTTCTACTACTCTGACATGCTTGCTCCTTTTCTCCCAAGGTTTTGAGGCAAGACCAAATCCCTGAATTAACCTTACATGCTCATGCTGTTCAGCGCATTCCATTTTTTCTGGCCTTGAATGTTCCCCTTTCCTTCCCCACTTCTCTGTCTAGGAGAATCTTACTTCTGCTTTAGGTCCCAGCTTAAATATACCTCTGTGAAGCCTCCCTGGTTCCATTCCAGGGTCAAATTTAATTCTGTTTTTCCCTAGTGCAACACAACTTGCTACTACTGCTGACACAGCAGTACTCAAAACTCAACAGGCGTTTTAGGTAGTTGAAGCATGATGATATCACTCACCAGACTGTGAGACAAACTTGCTGGTTGCCGCATTCTTGCATCCCTGGAACAGTGCCTAGGGCAGTGCCCCCCCCACCCCCCCACAGGTTTTAGGTAAACAAATTTTACATATGCATATGGAGGTATGTATATTCAAGAAACATTTTAGTGCCTTTATGTGCTAGGAGCTTCAGTGGATAAGAAAGCAAATAAAAGAGGGTCCTGAAGCAGTCCTGAAGCAGCTTGAAATTTAATTTACAAAACAATTAACCTCTGTGGTAGTTGGAGACTGTATGTACCCCAGAAAAGATCATGTCCTCTGAGCTAATCCATTCCTGTGGGTGTGAACTTATTATAGGTGGGGCCTTTGATTGAATTAATCTGAGGGCCTTTGATTAGATTACTTCCATAAGGCATGACGCAGGATGGATCTTAATCCTCCGACTGGAGTCCTTTATGAACGGGATGAATTTGGAGAGAGGAGGCCACAGAGACAGAGAGAAAGAGGCTTGAGAGAGAAGGTCCTGGAGGCTAGAGGCTGGAACTGGCAGAGTGCAGAGACATGGAGGATGAACCCAAAGAAGCTGGGAGATAAAGCCACAGATGGAGCAGCAGAAGCTGAAAGCAATGGAACCTGGAGGAAGGGAGAGACCGGCGTATGCTACTATTGTGACCTGCCGTGGGACAGGAGTCCCCTGATGCCTTGACTTGGACATTTTTCTCAGCCACAGAACTGTAAGCTTCTGTAAGCTTCTAAGTTAATAAATCCCCATTGTAAAAGCCAACCCATTTCTGGTATATTGCCTTTAGCAAATGAAAACATCCTCTAATCTGAATAATAGGTACCATAGGAGAGGCATAAACTAAGGGTCCAAGGAGTTCAGAAGCAGAAATCTACCTATTTACCTAATTTTCTATCTATATATAAAGGATTCTCTGATTTTCTAAGTTTTAAGAGTAGACAGATCAATAATTAGTGATTAATGAAAGAGAAACAAATCCTAAAAGATGAGCAGAGAAATTTGGGGATAGTTTCTCTTATTTATTGCAAAGTTTCCTAGAAACAAAAGGTTCCCATTATCAGATTCCTTTGCAGTCTTTCCCCATCCTTTTAATGCTTTCTAGCACTTAATTTGGTTTTGTGTACAGTGCATTCAATTGTGTTTTCCAGCTTTCATTTTTTCTACTAATTTTATGCTTATAACAACGTACTTTAAAGCAAGGGGAAGCCTTTTCCCCATCCACTTGAATGATTATTATATCTTTTTCCTTTATGATGAACTAAGAATGTGTGGTTTTTATTAAAGGTGTTTGAGTCATTTTATATGCACCACCATTGTGGTGAGTTTTAGAAAGTCCCAAGTAGTCATTATATTCTTTCAGATTGTTAACTTATATAAGTGCCATCTACTTCTGGAGTTGATAAAGGAGTGATGTGGTCATACAATCCTTCTTGTTGATAAGAATGATTATAACAGAATAAAACAATAATAAAACTACAGCTATTTAATGATACTAGAAAATGTCAAAAAGCAGACAAAAGCCCAAGAAGAGCTTAATCTCAAAAACCTGTGATGGAGTTAGATTAGAATTGTGAGTTTGTGACTTACTGGCTCAATGACACCTTCTGCTTGCCATAGCTGTGGTGAAAAATCTGCAGTCTTGCTGACTAAATGTGCCACAAGTGTGTGGGAGACCTTAGAGGGCCTGACCAAACCACAACAACAGGAAAAACAAGGTAGAGACTAGAGAGAAAAATAGTGATCTCTTAATGATAGCGCTGCCAGGAGCCAGCTTTGTGCATTTGCTGCTTGTTTTAACTGAGTGCATACCCCAATAATGTTGAAGTGTTATGGGCTTGATATCAAGAACAGAGATCAAAGCCCGTTGGTAAATGAGGCGTTGTAAGGGATTGAATCATGTCCCTCACAAAAGGCATATTCAGGTTCCAACCCCTGGTTCTTCAGTTGGTAAATTAGGCGGTGTCTCTGTCGCACCTATTCTACTCTGCTGATGTAGCTCCAAAGCAGCCTTACACAATATGTAAAGGAAAGAGCTGGGCTGAGTTCTACAAACAAAACTTTGTCTATGAAAACAGGACAGGCTGAATTTGGCCCCTGGGCCGTCGTTTGCTGTCCCCTGCCTTAGAGCATCAGCTTAGCAAATTATTTAGCAATTTGACAGTCAGAAAGATTTGCTGCACTGTAACAACTCCAAGATTTCAGTGGCTTCACACACAAGAAGTTTATTTATTTCTTTTCTTTTTTAAAAACAATTTATTGAAGTATATCATTCCTACATGAACATACATAAACTATAAGTGTTCAGTAAACATCATGAGCTTACAAAACAAACATGCATAACATCATACAGGGCTCCCACACATCACCCCACCACAAGCACCCTGCATTATTGTGAAACATTTAACAAATCATAAAAGAACATCGTCAAAGTATTACTACTAACGATTGTCCGTATCTTCCTCCCTTATACATTTTTTAAAGGATTTATTTATTTTTTTTTTACTTTTATCCATTCCCCCCCACCCCTCACCCCTGTTTTTGCTGTTTCTGTGTCAATTTGCTGGGCAACTCTCTGTGTTTGTTTCTTGCCCTCTTTTCTCATCCTCTCCTCCTGTCTTCACTGGGATTCAATCCTTGGAATCTCCAATGTGGGAAAGAGGCGTCCTACCGCCTGCACCACCTTAGTTCCTGGTTTTTCAGTGCATCTTGTCCTGGCTCTCCCTTGTGTCACTCTCCTGTTACTTCATCATCTTGCTGCATGGCTCGCAGGGCCTGATGACGCACCCGCGCACAGGGCCTAGTGGCCCATGAGCCTTCTATATTTTTCTTTTTTTAAAAAAATTTTTACCAAGAGGTCCCGGGGATTGAACCCAAATAATTCTACTGTTAAAAGAACTGTGGACCGTGCATTTGTAATCTTCATATTAGGGATGTTTGGAATACAAGGTCTAAATAGGGCAGCCCCCTCATTCTTGGATGTGTGTCTTGCTACCAACAGGGTCTGATAGATCTGAATAGAAAGTGAGCCAGGAAGGCAGTTCTCAAGAGGGACCGAGTCCCATTACACTCCCCCCATGCGTCGAAACAGGAAGAGACATGGGGCATGGTTTTGTACCTTGTTAAGGTATGTTAACCTGCCCAGTTAAGGTTGCCCTGGGGGCTGAACAATAAGATTAACAAATTCTCCTGGGTTGTAGAAGGGTGAGCAGGTGGAGCTCAGAAATTGGTGGGCAGAGGTGGGTCTAGAGAGGGAAGAAGGGCAGAGCAGCACCTCCGTATAAGACTTTTAAGAAATTTTTCCCAAAAGGCAAACTGTTTGTTTCTTTAAAATTTGCAAAACCTGTTTTCAGTTGAAAGGGGAAAGACTTTCCTCTATTCTGTGATATATAATACGCTTGACATATTTTAACCCCATAATTTGTTACTTTGTGCAACTGATAATTAGGAGCTGTACTAAGATGTATTTTCCCCTCCCTTTTCAAAGACCACATGTTACATGTTAAAGTGCAGGAAAATTTTCTCACAGGTCGTTTTTTTTTCTCCTCTATTTTTGGACGCTTTGAATTTTAAAACTTATTGGAATCAAGCTTCTTTTGTAACATCCAAGATTTGTATCTTTTATGCTTAAATTTTGTTACGTGTCATTTATCAGAAATTTTACCGACCTGTCAACTGAGTTGTCTTAAAAAAGCCACCAAAACAATCAAAGAAAATAAGGAATAGCCAGTAGGTGGCAGCATGGCATTGTTCTTGAAATAAAGCTTTGCAAATGACTATATTGCAGCAGCAATTTGGCGTCATTAAGGCAAAATGACTTCATATTTCATTTAGAAAACTACATGTTAATCTACAACCAAATAGCTTTTAAGTGAGTTCTGAGCAAGCAATTTCTTTCTTTGTTATAACTTGTATTATATCATTTCAGCTTCTCAATTTTAGCTTTGCCTCCTAGACAGCAAGTGTTCTGAGGTTAGAAGTACTGTGCAGTGCCTTTATTGCTTCTCTCTACAACGCTAAGCACAGTACTTAGCACATAATGGTGCCGCTAATTGATCATGAGTATTTTAGCTCAAAAACAGTCCAAGTGTTTCTCTGTTGTCTCTATTCAAAATCTAGTCCTTATTACTTTTCTGTAAAAACACACACATACACATTCATATATAGATATCCTCCACTGTCTTTACTGCATAATAAATTTATTGTTGGAAAGCTTCATATGTGAGCCTTTCATGTTCTGCCTCAACCCCGTCTCTCACCTCTGCTTTCAGTCAAACTTAACTAACAGTGTTGTCTGCTTGTTCTTGGCTATACCTCAAGCCTTCCACTCTCTCTGTTTTCCACTTCTGCTTGGCTTTTGCTCAATCATGCCACCCAAACTACGCTTGCTAAGGTTACTGGTGATGTCCATGTTGCTAAATTCATTTCAAGCCTCATCTTCCTTGCCCTCAGCAACTTCCCACACTGGGGTTCCTTGGTTTATAATGGGCCATTCCACATTTTCCTGTTTCCTCCTCCTTCTCCAGGGGCAACTGTTTAGTATTCATTAAATTCTTCCTCCTCTACTGTCTCAGCAATGTTGGGGTTCCTTTGGTGGCAATCATTTCTGACATCTTTCTCTCATGTCCCACAGTCAAACCATCCACTTCTCTCCATCACTGCGACATCCACCCCAGTCCAAGCCCCTGGCCATTTTTGTATGGATAATTGCATCATCTCTTAACTAGTTTGTTATATCTAGACTTGCCTTCCACCAATCCCTCCGTCTAAAGGGAAAACATCTAGAAAATGATTTTTTTTTAGAATACTAAGTGTATTTTTAAGTGATGGCTTAATCTTTCTTTTCATTTGGATTGAAGATAAATAATTTTTTTATAGGATACATGTCACAAATTTTACATATTTCTATAGTTGCGAGTATTTGTGGTCAATGTCGATTAGTTGACAAAAGAGGATTTCTCCAGAAAGAGGCTTTCGAAAGCAATCTGAACATTTCATTTCCCTGCTTAGAACACTTCCAAGGCTCTTCACTGCTCTTAAGAATGACGTCTCAAGTCCTTAGCGCTGTAGGCTCGCCTCGGTTTTCAGCCCAGCCTTGAGCCATTCTCAGGTACTGCAGTGTGCTCCAGCCACAGAAGTTTCTTTTTTTCACTTCGACAAAAACCCTAGGCAATGGTGTTCTCTACGCCTGATAGTTTTTTTGTGGCTCCCAACCCCAATGTCAGTTTAGAGGCCACTTCCTTAAGAATTCCTTCCCTGTACCCACAGATGATAATAGGTCTTCCTCCTGTGACAAGCTCTCAGTGAGATTTTACAAATCTCGTAAAAATACAGATTTTGTTTTGTTTTGTTTAATCCAGGATATCTGAGAATTATATATGTATTGGTCTGTATTTCCAGAAGTATTCTAAAATTAATTTTTTGAAGATTTATTTATTTTACTCCCCCCCCCCGATGGTTTTCTCATCTGTCTGCTCACTGTTTGCTTCATGTTGCATTTACTTCAGAGCATTTTAATTAAATAAAATTTCACCTAGTTATGTGTCTCTTATTAGACTGCAAACTCCATGATGGTGGAGACTGTAACTGCCTGGTTCTCTATTTTATCTTGGCTCTTACCAAAATTCCTGAGCTATACTAGGCTGCTATAAACATATGATAAACTGCTTTTAATAAATGCCTTTGGAAATTCAGAAAAACTTTATTCTAGATGTCTAGAGTGTAACTTTTCATTGTCACAGATTATGTACCAATTTAATAGATCAATAACTTTGTTAAGAATATTGTTCCTAGAAATTTGTTTTAAATTATTCAAGTGCCAATGAATTTTTTAAAATACCAAGTGTATTTTCAAGAGCTGGCTTAATTTTTCTTTTCAATTTGGGTTTAAGATCAATAATTTTTTATAGGATACATGTCACAAATTTTTTTTTTTTTTTTTTTTTTACCGGGAGGTCCCGGGTATCGAACCCGGGTCCCTCCATATGGGAGACGGACACCCAACCATTTGAGCCACATCCGTCCCCCACAAATTTTTATTTATATATTTCTGTAATAGCATGTATTTGTGGTCAATGTCAGTTAGATGACAAAAGAGGATTTCAAATTCTGGGCATCAAAAAAATCTTGTTGTAAAAATATAGATTTTGTTTTGTTTCATTTAATCCAGGATATCTGAGAATTATATATGACTTGGTCTGTTTTTCCAGAAGTATTCTAAAATTAATTTTTTGAAGATTTATTTATTTTACTCCCCCCGCCCCCCCCCCGATGGTTTTCTCATCTGTCTGCTCACTGTTTGCTCGCCTTTTCCAGGAGGCACCAGGAACCAAACCTGGGACCTCCCACATGGGACACTAGTGCCCAATGGCCTGAGTCGTATCTGCTCCCTGTGGGCTGCGTCATCCTCTGGCTTGTGGCATCTGCTCATTTAGGCACCTAGCTCATTGTGGTGGGGTGCAGTGTGGTGTGGTGCCTAGCTCCTTGTGGCACGTTGTGGCAGATGCAAGTGTCTGCTCATCTTCTTTAGGAGGCACTAGAACCAAAGCTAGGACCTCCCATGTGGGAGAGAGGTGCCCAACTGGTTGAACCACAACTGCTTCCCATAAAATTAATTTAAATGGTAAAAAAGGCATTAAGATATTTGCAGAAAAGTCCCATCATTTTAAAGTAAGTAAATGTTAATCCTATTCAACCTTTTAAACTATAATTACTGCTATAAATGTGTCCAAGTTTATGTTTAAATTTGAACACAAAGGAAGAAAAAGGTGACTCATCATTGTTATTTTTTAAACTAAAACGGTTTGTAATCCAGGATTCAATCTGGGAGCATTAAAAAAAAAATCAATTTACTTGGATAGTTTTTCTATTGATCTTTAAAATTCTCTGTTGGCTTAATAAATACTAGATACCTCCCTGCTACAGGACTCACAATTATACTTTTCTGTAAGATACCTGATCTTTTCTATTATCTAATCTAGGAGGAGAGGAAGAGAATGAGTGAGGAGGATCAGTGTGGCTGGTGGATAATTATTTGCCAAGAATTGTGTAACCAATCCCATAAACCAAGCTAGAATGTTTAAAGGACCCTGTTGTGATGGTGATTATGCTCATAAATCTCTTTGCTCTAATTTTTTGCAGTAGAGAAATGTGGTACTTTTAAAGATAAATTATTCCTTCATTTGCTTCAGAGAATAATATAAAACCTTACGACAATATGTTTTCATTTGCTACTCCAATTTTTGTGCTTTTATTGTCATGTTTTATTTCTACATATGTCATAAACCCCACAATATATCATTAATGTTTCTGCTTTAAAGTCACTTATCTTTCTGACTAGATTAAACTATTTTAAAAACTATCTTTATATTTTCTTATATATTTATCACTTCTGGCACTCTTCACTCCTTCAGTTATATCTAAATTTTTATCTTTCGATGGAGATCTAGTCATCATAAATCCTCTCCATCTTTTTTTTTTTTTTTTGTCTGAAAACACCAAAAATGCCTTTATTTCACCTTCATTTGTTGGAAAATATTTTTTTCTGGGTATAGAATTCTAAGTTGATAATTTTCATCTTGTTTCAGGGCTTTAAAGCTAACATTCCATTGTCTCCTGGCTTAGTTTTCAGATGAGAAGTCTGCTGTCGTTCTTATTTTTGTTCCAATGTACTTAATGCATCTTTTTATCTCTGGTTGCTTTTAAGATTTTCTTTTTATCACTGGTTTCAGCAATTTTATTATGATGTGTGCTTGTCTAGTTTTCTTAATTTTTATTCTGTTTGAGGTTTGTTGAGGTTCTAAAACTTGTAGGCTTTCACCACATTAGAAAAACTTCATCCATTTCTCTAAATATTTTTTTTTTAATCAGCTCCCATCCTCAACCTTTTGTACTCCAATTACTTATATTCCTGGTGGTCACTGCTGCTTTGTTCAGTTTTTTTCAGTCTTTTTTCTTTCTGTGTGTCAATTCTGGATAATTTTGATTTCTTTCTTCAAGTTGGCTGATCTTTTCTTCAGCACTATAAAAATTTCTTGTTATTCTCATTCAGAATATTTTGACTCTAAATGTAATCCAGCATATTTATCATCTCTAAGAATTCTGTTGTATCTTTGTATCTTCTTCCATTTCTATCTTTATTATGGTCATATTTTCTTTTATTTCCCTGAGCATATATATAATATTTGTAACAGATAGGTTAGCATTTTGTCACTAATTGCATCATTGATCTCATTTATGGTTCTGTTTCTACTGACTTTCCCCCCCTGGTATGGATCATATTTTTCGGCTTCTTTTCATGTCTGGTAGTTTTTTTTTTAATCAGATACTAGGCATTGTGAATTTCACATTTTTGAGAGTTGAATTTTGTTTTATTCCTTTGAAAAGGGTTGGAATTTTTGTTTGGGCATGCAGTTAAATTACTTGCATATCAGTTTGATCTTTTAGGGCTGCTTTAAAGTTTTGGTACTGGCAGGTCCAGAGCAGCCATTGTTCTTAGGCTAATTTAGCTCCACTACTAAGGCATGACTTTTCTGAGAACTCTACTCAATGAATGCCCCTTATCTTACAAAATCTTTCTGCTCTGACTAGTGGGAACATGAACTATTTCCACCCCTGTGTAAGTTCAGGGATTGTTCAACCTAATGTTTCTTTCTTCTACCACATGACGTTTCACCCCGTGCATGCACAGATCAGCACTCACTGAATGAGTCAGGTAACCTCTCTGCAACCATCTGTGCCCCACTTGCAGGTCCCTCCTTTCTGGAATTTGGTTCCACAAATTCTAGCTGTCTGTTTCTTCTACTCAGTAAGACTGCTGTGCTCTGTTTGGGTTCTACCTTTCTGCCCTGGAGCCTGAAAACTGCCTCCACATGGTGAGTTGGAGCCTCCTAGGACTGACCTCATTTTTTCCCCTTTTTTTCAAGGATCATTGTTCTATACTGCCTGTTTTACTTTGTCTCAAAAACATTGTTTCATGTATTTTTTTTTTTAAAGATTTTTTATTTATTTATTCATTTATCCCCCCCCCTGCTGCCTGTGCTCGCCGGGTCAGCCAACCACGCCGTGCGGGCAGGCTCTGCCCCCACCAGGAGGCCCCGGGAACCGAACCCAGGGCCCCCCACATGGTAAACGGGAGCCCCACTGATTGAGCCACAGCTGCTTCCCTGTTTCATGTATTTTGTCCAGCTTTCTAGTTGTTTACAGCAGAAAGGAAATCCTCGTAACAGAAGTAAAAAATATGATGTAGTTGGGATCATTTTATAAAAGAATATTTTCATTTAACATTATAAATTTTATCTGTCTTTAGTGTCATATTACATCCTAAGGACTTTCTATAATTTATTTAACTGAGTCACTTGTTTGCAGTTTTCCACACTTTCAAAGAAGTCCATGTTAAACATCTTTGGGCCTGAATCTTTGTTTTGTACTTCCATTTATTTCTTTGTGCTGTATTTCTTGAAGTGATATTATTGGGTCAAAGGATTTGAGAGTTTTAAGACCATACATTGCTATTAAATACTTTCTGCAAATGTACCAATTTCCCATTGGCATTGCATAAGAGGCTCATTTCCCCACGCCCTCAACAGCACTATCATTTTATTCATTGAGTGAACAGGTATTGAATGCTTTTACAGTAAGGTGTGATTGCCAGGAGGATTAAGCAGAACAAGCGTTTCCCTCCAGAGGGCTCTTAGGTGAGTGATGGATAGAGACAGTAAACAGATCACCAGAGTGTGGTAAATTCTATGTCCTTTAGTAGCATGAAGGAAGTGGTGATCAAATTCTGTCCACAGAGGTGAGGTTTTCATTAAGTGTTTGAGGATAATCAGTTTGTAATAAGGTCAAAGAGAGATAAAATGTTAATCAAGATTAATGGGATAGCTAAGGTAACTAAAGTGTGAAGTAGCATGGCATGTTTACTGAATGGTTTAGCTGGTACACAGGGTGTGTTGGGTATGAGAATTTAGTAGGAAATAAAGTAGGACTGGAAGTTATGAAGGATTACTATGTATGTTCTTGAATATACATACACAGACATACATACACCCCGATCTTCTACCTTTTCTGGGTATACTGAATCCTTATATGTGGTAAAATTCCGTTTCTTACCATTGACTTTGTTTTTCTTACCATTGACTTTGTTTTTCTTACTCAGAAGTTTCTAAGGTCTTTTCATATCTTAGACCCTATTTAATTGAGAGTTAACATCTAGCAACAACCTTTTATAAATAAATACTAAATATGGCAACAACCCTTTTTTGTTGTTGCTACTTTGTTTCTTAAGAGAACAGGGTAAGGCATTGTCTGCTCTTATTAAATTCAATAGGCTGTATTCTTTCCTGTCTTCCTAAACAACAGACACTGCACTTCTCTTCCAGCACAGACCTGCCTTGAGCAGTACTCCTCTCTGAACACAAGACCTCCTCTCTCTTGGCTAGCTATTGCTAGCTGAGGCGCTTTAGGATGCAGGTCTCATCTAGACCATTTCAGGGATTTTTGTACCATAAAACCAAATGTGTTTTAAGCAAAGTTTAGTGCATCACACAAACAGGAAAAAGTGGAACAATGTCAAGAATAGAGTTGATCTGGGTCTTTGGAGCTAGATCTAGTTTTGTAGCCTGGCTAAGTGACTAACAAACAGGTTGAGTGATTTTGGTCAAATCACTTAGCCCTTTCTTCTGTTTCTTGGTTAATGAAATGGGCCTTCCTATGCTCTGTTAGTTCTAAACTTCCGTGAGTATACAAGAAGGATTTAAAAAAAAAAGTTAAAAAAGATAAACCAAATTCCTTCATTGTAGATATAGAAATTAACTTTGTCTTTCCTATTAAAAACAACAATAAGCTATATTTCATTATGCTCTAATTTCCCAGCTTACCAAAATATCTTTTTTTTTTTTTTTTTAAAGATTTATTTTATTTATTTATTTCTCTCCCCACCCTCGTTTTGGGCTTGCTGTCTGTTCTCTGTGTGTTCTTCTGTGTCTGCTTGTCTTCTCTTTAGGCGGCACCAGGAACGGATCCTGGGACCCTCCGGAGTGGGAGAGAGGCATTCAATCTCTTGTGTCATCTCGCTCCCTGGTCTGTTGTGTCTCTTATTGTCTCTCCTCTGTGTCTCTCTTTGTTGCATCATCTTGCTGCACCAGCTTTCTGCACAGACCGTCAATCCTGTGCAGGCCAGCTTGCCTTTCACCAGGAGGCCCCGGGAATCGAACCCTGGACCTCCTATGTGGTAGACGGGAGACCAATTGCTTGAGCCACATCTGTTTCCCCCAAAGTATCTTGAATAAACAAAATTCAGATTTTTTAACTAGTTACTTATTTTCTCGCTATGATGTGGCAACTTAATTTCTGAATAAAATATATGGATTACTTTTCATTTATCTTATATGCTTAGCAGATTTTTAAAGTTAGGATGTTTTACCATGAGTTTAGTTAAAACAAAATGCTTAAATGAATGTCTTATCTTTTCTTAAGGGAACTCAAGTTACAAGAATTAAAATCAGATTAGCTTTCCTGGTTGTGGACTTCCCTGGCTTCTTTCTATTTCTACTTCTGCCATAATTCTAGGGCTTTTTTTTTTTTTTTTTTTAAGATTTATTTATTTACTTTATCAATTTTAAACCCCCTTTCCCCATTTGCTGTTTTTGTGTCCATTCGCTGGGCAATTCTCTGTGTCTGTTTCCTGCCATCTCTTCTCATCCTCCTCCTCCAGTCTTCACCAGGATTCGATCCTGGAGACCTCCGATGTAGGAGAGAAGTATTCTGCCGCCTGTGCCACCTCAGCTACTGGCTTCTGGAGCTTTCGGAGCATCTCGTCTTGTCTCTCCCCTGTTATGTCATCATCCTGCTGCATGGCTCTCGGGGCCCGACGGCTCAGCAGCACACAGAGCTTGGCAGCCCATGCGCCTTCGGGAGGTCCCGGGGATTGAACCCAGGTCCCTCCATATGGCAGACGGACGCCCAACCATTTGAGCCACATCCGCCCCCAGTTCTAGGGCTTTTACTTGTCTTGTAATAGGACACAAGAGAGAAAGTCCACAGAGGCTTTATATTCTAATTTTTGGTTTAAAGTACTATTAATCTGATACTTGCAGATTAATAGTATTGGCTTAAATACTATTTTTGACTTAAATAAGCTTTTTGTATGCTGTTTTGGGTATAAACCACTAACAATACTTTTTTTAAATGACTTAGAACATTTCGAGTCTTAAATAACAGATTTGTGCTTGAGTTTTGGGCAAACGTCTCTGTAAAATTTGGAGACTTAACTTGTATCAAGAGCATATTTGAAATGTCCTACAAATGGTTTGGAACTACTGGTATGAAATCAGATATGGCATTCAGAGACTATTGATGAGGTTAGGTTTCTTGGTCCTTAAGCAAAAGTGGCCCTAGATTGTTTTAATTATAGTTCTTCCATTTAATTTTATAGAATTTTCTGTTAGGACTCTATCCTGCTCTCACATTTTTATTAACTGCTTCTTATATGATGTGTGCTAAGACTCCACGAGTTTATAAAAAACAGATAAATTGGTAGATGTAGAATCTGAGGAAGTCTCAGAAAAAGGTCCCTGTATGTTTAGGTAAACAGGATTTAGACATTGCCACCATTTTGAATGAAGAGACACCTTTCTACCAAGTCTATCTCTGGAGGTGTGAGTAGGGTGGACGGTTGGGGAAACTAGAATATGATTGAAATAAGACTCCTGGGCTACTGAAATTCTAGAAACATCTGCGCTCCCAAAATTATGTTTTGAAACAATCAGATTCCTTATTAGCTGACTTTTTCTAATCAAGGTAGAAGCCATAAATAAAAGTTGGTTTGTGAAAGAATTTTGGGATACTTGACTATCTTGTATGATTTCCCTCTTCTTGGTCAGTTATTATGTATTTTAGAGATATCAACCCAATCCAACTAAACCAACCAAACAAAAACCAAACATAAATAGGAGGCCAAAAATTTCCAAAATAATTTCAAGGATTTTACATTATTCTGTAGGTTGGCAAACTTGTTACAGCTTGTTACACAGAATTGTCAAATAAATTGCAGCCAACCACTCCCCTCTCAAATAGTTATATTTGCAAACTATATTATAATGGAAAGAAATGTATTTCATTTAGGTTCAAACACAAGAGTTTACAAAAGTTTCATGAAACTTAGTCTGTTTCTTTGCTCCTCTTATGTTAAAATATGCTCTCTTTTGTATTTGACCCCAAGGCAGGAAACAGGGACAAAACTTGTTAGGCAAAAATGACAGCCAACACTCAGTGGCAAGCATGGGTGTTTCAACTCAAGAGAAAATGAGCATCTGAAAGTTAAAAATAGGTAGAGAGAATCAGATCTGGACACTTCAGCTGATGTGGACTTTTAGGATATTGTTCTGACAATGATGCTTTTTTTTTTTTTTTTTTTTTTTTTTACCATTTTGCATATTTGTAAATATCACCTCAAGTTACTCAGAAAATCAAAGAGCTAGAACATCATTGCCCCACCCCCACCCTGGCTCACTTCCTTTATCCTAGTTCAGTTTCATTGGATTGTTGAGCTAAAATTTAAAGCAGCAAGTCATGACCATATTTTGGATTATATCTGAATCTATGCATTTGTTTATATTTACTTGAATATTTATGTCCATATTGCATAAGTTTACATGCTTTGAATGTCTCTAGTTACTAGAGCATTTCCTTTGCATTAATCAGTATTTGTTATTTTCACTTATTATATAATCATCATATAGTGATTTATTGTGTTCAATAAAAAAACCCCAAGACGCCAGCAATCCAATGTATCTACGAAAATAAATTATTCCTAACCAAAGAGTAGGACTTCAAAACAATTTTATTTTATTTTATTTGTTTTGTTTTGTTTTTGTTTTTACTGGGAGGCCCCAGGGATTGAACCCGGGTCCCTCCATATGGGAGACGGACGCTCAACCATTTGAGCCACATCTGTCCCCCCAAAATAATTTTAAAGGAGCTTTGTGACTAATTTTTTTTCAGTCTGAGAGAGTATATTTTTACTGTTTGTTTAATGTGCAGTTATTGCATGAAATAAAATATCTTAGGCTTTGCTGTATTTAATTCCTTTCACTAGTCACACTAATGAAATTTTTAAAGGGTATTGTGAGGACAGCCTCATTTTGCATACCTGCATGATTAGATTATAAAGCCAGCTAAAACCATCTAATCTAGGTAAAAATCCGATTTGATCCTTTATTTTTTTTCCTTTTTGGTTAAACTTTAAAAATGATATTTTCTTTGAACTTATTTAATTTGGGCTTAGTGTAGACTATATATATATACATACTATTCTGTCAGGAAATACCTAATAGAGATGTTAACCCCCAAATAAGCCATTAAAAATTCCCGCAGCTTTAATTTTATACAATAAAAGCTTTCAAAGTAACATTATATAGTTTTATTTATTTATTTATTTATTTTACCGGGAGGTACCGGGGATCGAACCCCGGTCTCTCCATATGGTAGACGGACGCTGAACCTCTTGAGCCACATCCGTTTCCCCATTATATAGTTTTAAACAAAAATGCACTATCTTAAAATTCATGCATTTCTAAGCCTTTTATTTTCTTTTCCTTCTGTTAACAGGTGAGGTTTTTATTAAAAAGCAAATGTTTTGAATTCCATTCAACTATGATATAGAACTTTAAATGCTATATAAAATGTTGTCATAAATGAATTAGAAGAGATTGAAAACATAATTGAAGGGTCAGTGTCTTGCTGGCTGTGGGAACAATTTGGCTTTTATCTAGATGAGTATGTAGTATATGAAATATAAAATAATATAGCAGTACGTTTAAATTTTTTTTTAAGTTCACTATATTTGAGCTGAACATTTAATTTAGTAGATACACTGTTTGAAGGTAGTAATTGGTGGTGGTGGTGGGGATTAGTTGCTTGGGAAGACTGGAATTCCAGAAGGTTGGTTGGGTTCTCTGCAAGGATCCATATGTCTGAAATGAGAATCCTTGGCTGAGACTGAGGCACTTGATAATATATAAGGATGAAGGTGTTATTTCCCAGTTCATTTGCATACTTTTGGAATGTAAATTTTAATTTTCTGCAGCTTTACCAAAACTAATTAAACACAAAGTTTAAAACGATAGATGTATATTAAAAAATGTTAGCAGAGTTTATCTTTGGATGATAAGAGTACAGGTAATTGTTACTTTTTCTAAATGTTTCCTTATTTTCAAAATTTCTACATTAGATATCTATCAGTATTACCATTGGAAAGGCAGTTACTTAAAAATGCACCATTTATTTAGCTTTTTAAATTTTCTCTGTTCTTTCCTCATCACACAGGTATTATTAGTCTAATCTACTTTCTGCCCACCCCTTCTGGGCACCTCAAACTTGTTCATCTCTTCATATTTCCCATAGTAGAAGATGACACCAATTGTTTGTATCAGAAATTTGGGAGAAATAATCGATTCCCCTCATCCTTATCTTCTATATCACTAAATCCCTGAGCAAATCCTGTTTTTTCTACCTCCAAAATCTACTTCATCTATGTCTGTTTCTTGCTGTCATCAGTGCCAGGTGTCCTGACACAACCTCCATCATCTCTCACCTGGGTGACTCTGACCTCATACCTGCCATATCCATTCTCCACACAGGCATAAGAGCATGTCCCTCTGGTTAAAACTCACTGTACTAGTCATGACATTACATTCTTACCATGACCACACTTTGGACCTGCCTCTCTCTCGGTTTTCATGTTCTCCTCTCCCCATTCGAGACCTCCTTGCAGTTTTTTTCCAACATGCTAACCAACCTCTTTCTTACTTCAGGGTCTTGTGATTGCTGTCCCCTTTGCCCGGGATGGCCTTCATCTCTCCCTTCTGGCAGCTGGCTCCTTTTCGTCCCGGAAGTCTTGCTTCAAAGGCCCTTCCTAGACAGGGCTGACCTGTAACGTGGCCTAAATCAGCCCATCTTGTCGCACATTCTGATTATTTCTTCTGTGGCACTTTCACAGTCCTTAGTCATCATTGTTTGCTTATTTATTATCTGACATTTTCTTCTAGGACATAAGCTCAATGAACGCAGGGACCTACCTCTCTGTCTTGTTCATTGCTGTAACACCAACGATGTCCAGCATAGTAGGTGTTCGAGAAATATATATCAAAATAGTTTGTGAATGCATGCATTTTTACATGGATCTCTAACCCAGATATTCTTTAATGAAAATATAAAGAGGAATATTCAAAATTTTCTTTAGCTATGACAGTATATTAATTTTTTTCCCAGAGTCCTCATGTATATCCAGCACATTTCATACCAGCTGGTAATCAGAAGGCAGATATGATCTTTAACAGATAAGAAACTGATATTCAGATCAAATGATTTATGCAAATTCATATGCTGGTAAATGCTAGAATAGGAAACACAGAGGCTTTTAGGTCCTTTAAATATAACATCCTTCTTATGCAAACCAGAATCAGAGGCTTCTTTTTAGAGGTTAAATGATGAAGGTTACACAGCTGGAACTCTTGGAAAAAAGTAGGAACTAGGAAAACATAAAATCTGAACAGAGTGGTCTTGAGTCGTTTCTGGAACTCACATTGCATTATAGCATGTGAGTCTTCTGCAACTGAGGAAAATATATATCCATTTTTATAAGAAAAATTGTGTTTCTACATTTTTAGAGTATGTATTACATATTTTCACATTTGATAGCACATTGATATGGATTCTTTTAGCGCCACAGGCTTTTTTCAGAAAAGATTTCAAATATACCTTTTAGGTTTTTCTGTTTTTAGGTAATATGCCTTTGAACACGGATCTTGTTTGTTAAATATACAAAGACATCCATAACGTTTGTGATAAATATTACATGAGTTTTTTGGTCTCCAGACATCACCTCTTTAACTCTCTGTTGCTATGGGGTTTTCATTAGTATTCCATGGAGCCCCCGTTGCCATAGAAAACATGTAGTTGTAGAGGGGTTACCATGGCAACATTTCGCCATTATGTATTTTTCAGTATCAGCTAGCTGGAGATGATAGTGAATCTGAATGATATTTATTTAGGAATCCAATAATGAAAAATAAAACAGATTACTTCAATATCTTTGTTATCTCTAGTTATTTTAAATATGAAGCTGTTACTCTTTATTTAAATAAATTAAATAGAAATGAAAGCTTATTAACTTGAATGTAGTCATCTAACTTGAACTCTGGAGATACTAAAATTTTAAATTGCCTTATGTGTTTGTCGTGCACGTAAACTCCCATATAATAAAGCTCCTTGTCAAATAAGTGTTAAGTGTTAAGTATTTGTCTCCTTCAAGGCCTTGAGCAGTGGCAACTCAGGTACATGTGAGGAGACAAAGGCAGGAAGAGAATCTTTTGCCTTTGAAATGGAATTCAGAAATAAAGGAAATCACCTGGTAACTCATTGCTCCATGTGGCTTTTCAAATGAAAAAAAGAGAGAGAAACTCTATCTTCAGTAAAATGGCAAATCCCTTGGTTAAAGAAGTTTTAAACCTGTTATTCGAAAACATTTTGATATATCCAACCCTTTAGCAATCATTTCAAAATTCCTAACCTATTAGAAACGTTAGGCATATTATGTCAGTTATCTATAAATAACCTTCCTTACTTTTATGAGGAGAAGGAAACCTTGATAGTGACATATTATCATTTTGTCACAGGGGTCAGTAAAAAAATTATGATATCAATTTAGCAAATTAAATCTATGGATTAATAATAGAGATGAGTGAGCTTCAAGGTTTACATTTTAATTTTGTGATCTAGCTTACATTTTGTTTTAATTGGAAAGGTTTGCTCTAAATTTGTGGGGAAACATGAAGTTAGGACCGCTTACATTTGTTTTCTTGAAGCTGGGTAGTCTGAGAGCTCTGCAACAACTTTCCCCTAAAGCTGGATTTTCTCCTGGGACATATAAAGATAGTCTATTCTACAGTAGATCAGAGGCTAAATGCAGAATCATAATTTAGCACGCCAGAAAACTGGAGCGCATATGAATTGCTCCTGGATAATCATGGTAAAATGAGAAGTAATGGTAAAATTATATAGTGTTTTATCAAGTACAGCTTGCATAGAGGAGGTATATAGGGTTTGAGAGAAATCATTTTAAAAAGCTGATCTTTTCATCCATGATGTTATTGTATCAAGTAATCCTCTTGCAAGGAATGACTTTAAGTAAAATTGAGAGTAAAATACCCTGAATTGCTGAGATGGGATTCTCAGTCAATGATGTTCCCTATAAATGGCATTTGGCACAGAGCTTGCTAATGGCCCTTATAGTTTTACAGATTAGAGAATTAGTAATGTAATGAATATTTTCAACCTAGGTATAGGATGGGATATTGAATTTAGGAAAAGAAAAAGTGAAATCCTTGACATTTAGTGAATTAAGGGTTTATTGTTGAGAATGTGTTCAAAATATTATTGTGTGGTCATTTTTTTTTTTTTTTTTTTTTTGACACAGGATGTCCCAGAGCCAAGAGCAACAGAGTGTCATGGTTAAAAGCATGGGTTTTGGAGTTAAGCTGCCTGGCTATGAGTTCTGGGTTGGTCACATACTAGTGCTGGTGATCTTGGATAAGTTAATTAACCTCTCTGGGCTCTGGTTTTCTCATTAATAGAATGAAGATAAAAGCAGTAACTATGCTATAGAGTTGTTATGAGGATTAAATGGGTTTACATTGGTCAAGTACTTACAACAGGGTCTGGTACACAGAAAGTGCTATTTAAGTAGATGTTAAAGTGAAAAAAAACTAGTGAGGTGAGTGTTCAGAGTCCTTGGGCTGATTGATGATGGTTAATCAAAGTGTGAACTCATGACCAAACCAAAGATTGAGTCATGTCAAAGAAGTTAGATACACAATATCATAAAGAATTGGCATGTTTTATTTTTTCAGATTTAAAATTGAATGCAAGATATTGGAACAACAATACTAGCCTTTTTATAGTGTAGACCAAGTTTCTATTTCCTACCAAACCTGCTCAGCAAGGTTCCATTAACCTTGATCTTGCTGATTTTTAGCTCCTGGATAGAGGTTTCTGGTAGCAGAATACAGGTGCCTTTCTTTTCCCCCATTGGCTGTAGATAATGAAGTCAAATGGAATTTATCCTTTACTTGACTCTTGTTCTCCTTCATGGAGTCAATATTGAACAGAAAAATAAAACTCAGAGAAGAAATTTCAGTCTGATTTAATAAGTAATTTCTTGCTGTAGCTAAATTCCTTGTGTGGTAATGGACGAGAGTTGCATATTTAAATTGGATGCCATAGCTAATCCAAAGAGTTTCCCCGCTCTCTTGTTTCTTGTTTGATATTGCCCTGGCCTGCTTGAACCGTCTACTGTTTCTCAGTTTCCTTTCAAATTTGCCTCTGTCTACAATCCCTTCCCTTTCATCCTAAATTTGGTAAATCCCAAGGCGCTATTCTTCTCTGCCCTCCTAGATTTTCTAGTTCCTTTGTTTGCCTTACCCAACCTCATGTCCCCAGTTTTACCTCTACGTGGATATTTTGAGAATGTATGTCACCATCCCCATATCCCGCCCCTGTTGGTCCTCAGTCTGATTGCATGCTAGTATTTCTACTTAATAATCTGCTGTAACTTCATATGGGCTTGTGACCCCAAGCCCTTTGCACCCCTTAACTCACGCAACTCTGTCACTTCACCCCATCCCAGCAGGGTGGTTTTTTTTTTTTTTTTTTTTTCCTCACTAGTATCTTGTTTTATTATTTTGAAATAGTTTCCGACTTACAGAAAAGTTGCAAAAGTAGTACAAGAATTCCCATATACACATCATGCAGATTACCCATATGGTAACATTTTAACCGTGTTTGCTGTTTTGTTTTCTGTGTATATATATGTATTTTTCTCTGAATGGAGTGCAACTTGCAGGTACATTTTCCCTTTGCTTAGTGTATATTTTTGAAAAACAAGGACATATATAGCCGTAGTACAATGATCATAGTCATGAAATTAACATTTATACAGTATTTTTATCTAATCTATAGCTGACTAATGTCCTATATATATATATATTTTTTTTTTTTTATTTTTTTTTTTATTTTTTTTAGTTTTTTAAAAGTTTTTTTCCTATTCCATTATCTTGTCCAGGCTCACGTATTTCATTTAGTTGTCATTTCTTTTTAGTCTACTTCCATGTGGAACAGTAAATCAGGTTTTCTTATAACTAGATTTAGGTTATTATTTTTTAGCAGCCATATCCCAGAATTGATATTGAGTCTTCTCAGTGTATCGTGTGAAGGGGCCCATGATAGCTGTTGTTTCATTCCTGAAGATAATAACTTTGATCACTAGATGAAGGTGGTTATCTGCCAAATTTCTTCACTCTTAAGTTACTGTTTTTCCTTTTTTAATTAGTAGGTATCTTTGACGGAAATATTTTGAGACCAAGTTGATATCAAACCATATTGAAATCAGACTTTCACCCAGTTAGCTTTCTCATCCATTGATGATTATTTTTATTTATTATTTTTTTAAATTAAGAAACTTAGATTGCTTGAAACAATTTAATACTTATGATTGTTACCAAATGATAATTTTTTTTTCCTGGCATTCTTTTTATTTTTATTAGTTTGCTTTCTTCTGTAATGATATTTCCTTCTTCCCTATGGACTTTATGTTTAATCCTTGCAGATTCCTTACTCTCTTGAGAATTCTGTGTGCATTTAAAAAGTCTTTTAAAAAAATAGCATATACCTCCTTCTCCTTGTTTTTATTGGTTATCTTATCTGCTATACTATTGACAACAGGCGATATTCTTCTCCCATTCTTTCTTCAGGCAACTCCTACTAAGTTTTCCAGCCCTCCCCAAAGCTCTTGTCACAATTATCAGCTACTTTTATCTCCATCTTTCCAGATCCAAAGTTACCTGCCTTTATCTTTCTTTACCTCTCAGCAGCATTTGCTACAGCTGACCTCTCCACCCTTCTTGAAACGCTTTGTCCCTCTGGCTCTCTGACTCCTTCCTCTCCTCAATTTTCCTCCTGTTCCACTGACCTTCTCAGTCTGTTTTGAGACCCCTCTAAATTCAAAACTTAGTCCTGAAGAATAGGTGGAACATTGGGCATTTTTAGGGCATTGGAATTGTTCTGCATGATATGCAATGATGGATACTTTTGTCAAAACCTATAAAATTGTGGGTACAAAGTTTAAACTGTAATGTAAACTACAGACCATGACTAGTAGCAGTGCTTCAATATTTGTTCATCAATTGTAACAAAAATACCACACTAATGAAAGTTGTTGTTAATAGGGGAAAATGTTAGTGGGGGAGGGGATGGGGTATATGGGAATCCCCTATATTTTCAATGTAACTTTTCTGTAATCTAAAACTTCTTTAAAAACAAAGTTTTAAAAAAACCATAAAACCAAACGAACAACAACAAAAATCACCCTAGCCCAGACTCTTTTGTCTCACCTCTTTCTTCTCACCCTAAGTCACCTCATTTAATCATATGTATGTATGTATGTATGTATGTATTTATTTATTTATTTATTTATTTATTTTAACCGGGAGGTACCGGGGATCGAACCCTGGTCTCTCCATATGGTAGACAGACGCCGAACCTTTGAGCCACGTCCGTTTCCCAATCATATGTATTTAAATGCAATTTGTAGTCTTATGAATTCAAATACCGAATTTCTAACTCTGACCTCCCCTTGAATTCCAAATGCCTCTACAGCAGGGGTTCTTAACCCTTTTTTGTTCCACGGACTCCTTTGCCAGTCAGGTGAAAACCACAGACCCCTTCTCAAAATGTAGTGGCAGATAGTTTTATGACAGCATTGGAGGTCTGAGAAAATAAAGATAATAAGTGGATTTTTTTCAACTCAAGCTCACGGACCCACTGAAATCTTTCCACGGGCCCTTGATTAAGAACCCCTGCTCTACAGTATGTCTGATTGAATTTCTAAAAGATATTTCAAATATAACATGACCATAGTAGAAGTCTTAATTTTCTAAACTTTTATCTCCTAGTCTTCCCTATCTCAAAGTATCAACATTTACTTGGTCTCTCAGGCCTCAACTTCATAAGTCAATCTTTTTTTCTAATTAAAAAATTTTTTTTTAATTCACTTTATTTTTTCCGTGAGTCCCCCCCTCCCCTCCACTTACTGTCTGTGTCCATTTGCTGGGTGATCTTCCGTGTCTGTTTCTTTTGCCTTCTCTTCTCATTTGTTCTCCTCCTGGCTTCACTGGGATTTGATTCTCGGGACCTCCAATGTGGGAGAGAGGCACCCTGTCACTTGTGCCACCTCAGTTCCTGATTTCTGGCACATCTCACCTTTGGGGGGGCCCCCCCCGCATATCTCTTTTGTTGTGTCATCAGTTTGCTGCATGGCTTGCCACGTGTTCCGTGCGGGCCCGACTTGCCTGCTCGCCTTTTTATTTTACCAGGAGGTCCCAGGGATCAAACCCAGGTCCTTCCATATGGTAGATGGATACCCAACCATTTGAGCCACATCTGCTTCCCCATGTCAATCTCCATCACTCTCTTGCCAGCAATCCCTACTGTGTCCTTCACCTAATCCATTTGCAAGTTCTGTGGCTTACTCTCCAAAATATGAGGTGTCCTACATTTTACCCCATTTCTACTACTCACATTTTAGTCAAGATCACTATCATTTCCTTTTAAAAAATTGTAGTAAAATATTTACAACATAAAATTGGTAGTTTTAATAATTTTTAAGAGTACAGTGGCATTAATTACATTCACAATATTGTGTTATCATCACCACTACCCATTAACAAAATTTTTCGTCCCCCCAAACAGAAATTCTGTACCAATTAGGCAATTACTTCCCCCTACTCTCTGTCCTCAGGACCTGGTAACCTCTAATCTACTTTCCTACTTTATGAATTTGCCTATTCTAGATATTTCATATAGGTGGAATCATACAATATTTGTCCTTTTGTGTCCGGTTTATTTCCTTCAACATGATATCTTCCACATTCATCCATGTTGTAGCATGTATCAGAATTCATTCATTTTTACAGCTGAATAATATTGCATTGTTTGGATATACCACATTTTGTTTATTCATCTGTTGATGGACACTTGGGTTGTTTCCACCTTTTTTTGATTGTGAATAGTGCTGGAATGAATATTGGTGAATAAGTATCTGTTTGCGTTCCCATTTTCAGTTCTTTTGTATATATACCTAGAAGTGGAATTGTTGGGTCATATGGTAACTCTATGTTTAACATTTTGGGGAATCGCCAAACTGTTTTCCACAGCAGCTGCACCATTTTGCATTCCAATCAGCAATATATGTGGGTTTCAATTTTTCCATATGCTCGCAACACTTATTTTCTGTTTTCTTTCTTTTTTAAAGAAATAATATTTATAAAGATGGAATTAGATTAGTGGTTATATAAGGCTGGGGAAGGATAGAGGGATTGAGAGGTGACTGCTAAGGCGTATGGAGTTTTTCTTTTTGGAGTAACGAAATTGTTCTAAAATTTTTTATGGTGATAAATGCACAACACTGTGATTATACTAAAAAGCCATTCAGTGTACACTTTGGATGGATTGCATAGAATGTGAATATATCTCAATAAAATTGCTTTAAAAAAAAAAAAAAAAAAAGAAATAATAGCCATCCTGGTGGGTGTGAAATGATATTTCATTGTAATTTTTTATTTGCATTTCCCTAAAGGCTAATGATATTGAGTATCTTTTCATGTGCTAATTCGCCTTTGTATACCAACTGTCTTTTAAAAACAGCAGCTTCTTTTAGTTTTAAATTCTATTGGGGTGCTAGCATCTCCCAGGCACCAAGGCTCAGTGTTTTGGAAGGTCTGTGAATGCAGTATAATTAACAATAGTTATGTCTCATACTTTACTGCCCGGGGGAGTTTTAACTCTATGTAAGTAGAATTTACAAAGTCTCTGAACTTGGATGGTAAAAAATAGTTCATTCATTTCTAAATCAAAATTTAGCATTTCCTTTAACTATGAATATAGAAAAGACACCTCAATATATTAGATATTTTGTGACTTTGTTACCAGTAATAATTATGAATATTTTCATAATACTTTATAGTTGTTACAGATGCTTTAAAATGTCATTTTTTGCTCATAACAAGTTTAAAAATTACTGTTCTTATTTAGCATGCCACTAGATCTTAAAATTTGATGCATTAGCAAAGAAGCACATTTACTACTTAATTACAAATATTTTTTAAAAGATGTTTTAATACTTTATTTCAATATGTTTGGTTTCCATGTTATCCTATTTTATTTTATGTCTTTAAAAATATTATTCTGAGAAGGATTCCAGAGGCTTCATCAGTCTTCCAAAACAGTCCATGGTCCAAAAAATGGTTAAGAAGATTCTCTTTTCCTAAAACATGTGCTCCTACAAAGGTTAACAGCCGTTACAGGCTTTGGAAGGCACTGCTCATCTATTTGTTTATTCATTCAGCATTTCAAAGGTAACTATTTCTGTCCTAGGCATTATTTTAACCAATACTTAATCTAAGTTTTTAGGATCAAAATGCCACTATTTTATACCAAGAGCCCTGGGATTCTTTGGAAAGCTTTTATTTTTTAATTTTTAATTTAATTTAATTTTATTTTTTGGCATATGAAAATTAATTACTATTGTTCGCTTTGCATCATGAAAATTTATGATCTTGGTCTTTCCTTCTTGCCTTTATATAAAGCCAAAAGAGAGACATTGGCTACTTTGACAACCTTAAAGCGGACTCCAGGAATGTCACCAACAGCATGACCTTTGCAACCAAATCCAGCAACCAGAACTTCATCGTTTTCCTCAATAAAATTCAAGCAACCATCACTGGGTATGAAGGCTGTGATTTTCTTGCCATTCTTGATCAGCTGGACCCTGACACACTTCCTGATGGCAGAATTTGGCTGTTTGGCTTCAACTCCTCCCTACTTTTTCTAACACAATTCCTTTTGCATGGGAAGCGCCTCCAAAAGGGTTGGCCTTCAGGGCTGTGCCCAGATGGGCTTTCTTGTACTGTTTATCATGCCATTTCTGGTCCCGTCGGTGGCTACGGAGCTTCCTGGCAGTACGAAGACCTCGACACTTACCCATCTGGTCAGAACAGCGAGACCGAGCGAAAGAGCGAAAGCTTTTACATTTAAGAAAATAAATAAAGCAAAATAAATTTAAGAAAAAGATAAATTTGTGCATGTGTTACCTTCTAGTATGCTGGCAAATGGCACAGAACTAAATGAGCTTGCCAGCACTTTATTAAACAGGATTCGGTAAAGATATTAATAAACCAGAGAGGTGAGATAGGAAGTGAGGGGAGAGAATGAGCCAGATATAATTAGAGACCTGCTTGAATACTTTATCCTTAGTGGCTCTTTAGGTATAAACTAGGTACTTTGGAAAATAAACAGATTTTGATCATCTGTAGCCACATAGAAGAATGTTTCCAAGCTCTTTGTGTCATCTGTGAATTTTAATTAGTTATGTTTCTTACCCATAACCTCCATTGTTTTGGGTGATCTTATACTTTCTAAGTAAAGGAATTAGCTGGGCAAAAATGATTTAGTTGAATTATATTTACTGTCATTTGGCTATCTATTACTACATAACAAACCATCCCAATATATAGTGTCTCAAATGACTATGTATTATCATCTCTCCTGGTTGGGTAGGATTCTTGCCTGGGGTCTCTTATGTGGTCTCAGTTATGTAAAGACCCCACTGCTCTGCATGTCTGAAGTGTGTCTGCACTCACAGATCTGGTGCTTCAGTGCTTCTCCTGTGACCCCTCTTTCTATAAAGCAGCCTGGACTTTTTTTTTTTTTTTTACTTTATTTTTAAAGACACTGTTGATTACATATATATTACCTTGAAAATATAAGGGGTTCCCATATACACCCCACCCCGATTTTCCCCCATTAATGACATCTTTCATTAATATGGTACATTTGTTACAACTGATGAACATACATTGAAGCATTGCTACTAACCATGGTCTATAGTTTACAGTTTACAATTTGCACCGCCAATTTTATAGGTTTTGACAAAATGTATAATGGCTTGTATCTGTCACTGCAATATTATGCAGAAAAATCCCAGTATCCCAAAAATACCCCATGTTATACCTATTCTTCCCTCTCCCTCCACTCAGAACCTCTGGTGACCACTGTCTTTATATCAATGTTACAGATTCTTCCATTACTAGAATAATAATGTCTATTTTAATCCATAGTTGCATTCCCCCCTGATGTTTGCTTGTTCCTCGATCTTGAGGATTTGGGGATGGTGATGCCCACTTTGTTTCAATTTAAGAAGGAGCTTAGATCCCATGGAACAGATGGATGGAACTGTCTTGCTTCCAGTTGCAGATAATCTGATTTTTGGGATGGGTGTTGTCCTTTTGTTGCTTGTCCTGGGTGAGTCTGATGAGCTGAACTGGAGAGTAGGTGTAAGCTACAATTCTGCTGAGATTCAGGGCTCAACCAGCATATGAACAGACTGAAGATTTAAGTCTCTGGGAAATATATTTAATGACTATAATGCTAATTATTGGTTTAAATAAAAGGGGCAGAAAAACCATGTGAGGGAAAATTATAAACGAGTCTAACCCTGATACATTTGGGAGATGTTATCATATTTTCCAAGGTAAGGCCCATTGATAAAGTGCTGATTTCCTGGGGTTGTCTGCCCTGCCTATAGTGTTCAGATGTCTCTAGAGCCCTGAGAAGCAACCATGCTTGAGGCACTGTTTATTGGGACAGTTACTGAGATCCTCCCAAGACATGCATAAGTGTAACCTCTATAATAACCTCCTGACTCACTTTGAAATCTCTTAGCCATAAATACTCATTTGTATTTCATATTTCCCCCTTTTGGTTTAGGTCTTTTTCAAATATATCACTAGTTGGTGCTTGGTAATAATCCCTTGGTGCCAGGGAGGATTATCCCCGGGAGTCATGTCTCATGCCGGGGTGGGGGAAGAGGGAAGGTAGTGAGTTTATATGCTGAGTTTGGCTTAGGCAGCCTGGACTTTTTACATGGTGGCTCAGGACACCAAGAGGCATAAAGCAGGGCCCAAAATTTCTCTGAAAGGCCAGGCCCACAACTGTACAGCATCATGTATGCCATTTTCTTTTGGCCAGATGATATTCCAAGGGGTCAAGGAAGAGACTCCCCCTCTTGATGGAGGCATTGGCATGTGTGCACAGGGAAGAAAGAAAGCTGTCCAAGCTTCTCATTTCCTTTGCTTAACCATGCTGTCCTCCTCAAACCCATTCTTCTGACTTCTCAATTATTATTTATTAATAATTTAATTACTTTCTCCCAGGTATAGTGTAACTCTTTTTGGTTTCTTATATCTAATCAGTTCTCGATCTATTTTTGTTTGTTTTTCTTCATAGAGTTCTAGCCTTCTTGCGTCTTTTCAATGACACCATTATTTTTAACCATGATAACTTTCCCCTGCTCTGTTAAGGAGGGTTTCCTTATTGGTTGCTGTAAACTTTGGGAGTCCCCAAGACCACTCTGACTTCTGACACCAACTGCAAGTTTGGGAGTTCCCAAGAGAACTCTCAGTTTTGATAATTCACTAGAAGAACTCATAGAAGTCACTGAAGGCTCTTATATTCCTGGGTAAATTTTATTCCAGTGACAGGATATAGACTGAAATCTGCCCAGGGAAGAGGTATGTAAGTTAGGGTCCAGGAGTTTCTAGTTGTCCCAGTGGACATAAGTGCTTATATGTCTGTGCATATGCACAGACAGCACTTATTTCTTCCAGCAATGGTGAGTAACAATATGCACAAAGTATAGACAACCAGGAAAACTTGTCTGAGCCTTGGTGTCCAGAGTTTTTATTGTTTTCATTGGAGCTTAGTCACATAGGCATGGTTAATAACAGAGATATTGACTGCCCATGTGTGTGACTTTAGGCTCCGACCCCTCCAGAGATCAAGTTGATACCACACTGCCCAAATGTCCTACCACATGGCAACTATAGGCTATCCAAGTGGGGCCCAAGGTCCCCAGATATACAAAGTCACTCTTATCAAGCAGGATATTCCAGGGACAAGAGATCACCTTTAGGAGCTGAGGGCAAAGCCAGATCTTTCTTTGGGCAAGGTTAATCCTTTACTGCATGGTTGCTTTATCTTTTTCCCTCTCCATTCTATCCAACTTGATGTTCCCAGAAGAATCTTTCTAATGCATAGTCTTATCCATGTCACTTTCCTGTTCAGCAACTTACAGTGGCTTAATATACTTTTGTTCCTGCATTCCATATTTTCCATATAGTTTTTTATTTATTTTATTTATTTTATTTTTATTTATTTATTTATCTCCCCCTTGCTACTTGTGCTCACTGTGTCCATTTGCTTTCAGTTTTTCTGTGTCTGCTTATCTCTTTGTTGCGTCATCTTGCTGCTCTGGCTTACTGCACCACTCGGGCCGGCTTGTCTTCACCAGGAGGCCCTGAGAATCGAACCCAGGGCCTCCCATATGGTAAATGGAAGCCCAACCAATTGAGCCACAGCCACTTCCCTTCCATATAGTTTTGATTATAACATTTGATTTTTCTTGGCCCCATAAACAGCAAAATGTCAAAGTGGCTCCAGATGACTTCATTACTCTGTTTTACTAGCTGGCTTTTACCCTTGCTGTCTTCTCAAACTGCATTGTCTTTGCCCATAAAAGAGTCTATGCATCCTTCTGGAAGTATATGCATCTTCACTACCATAAAGCCTTAATTACTTAAGATAGATTTATTTAATTCCTCTTTGCATCTCTTTCTTTGTACATCTCTTATGGCACCTGCTATGACCTGCTTTGCATTGAAGTTATTTGTATACCTCACTTACACTCTTTATTAGATAGAAAACTCCTAAAGGGTAAGAATTGTGTTTCCTTCCTCTTCATATTTCCTGTAGAGGCCAATAACGAGCCTGAAACCTAGGAGGTCTGGAATATGCCTAGAATTTCATTACTGTCTTTTGGGGGAAGATGCAGCAAACATTTAGTGTCATAAGTACAGACTCTATTAAATGGTGCCTTCTGTATTGTAGTTAAGTGCCAAATGAACAGTATAGATAATAGTCCCTCTTGGTGTCGGTGCGGGGTTAGGGTGATTAGGGAGGTTCTTCTGAGGATGCGGGGATTTGTGTTCTAAAGAACTGAAGTCACGCCAACAGATAACCACTAGCATTATGCTCCTTGGTCGGTCTGCAGCATTTGAGACCAGTGAGCCTTAGAAATTTAACCTAAAGGATCTTATTGGGTTTATTGGTCCCAATGTGATAAATTATCTGGTAAAATTCATTTAACATCGGTTCTATACCCACTTTTCTTTCCCACATAAATCCCCTCCTTCCCATTGCAAGGATTCCAGTAGGCCTGTTATACAGAGAAAGATGACATTTAAAAAATATTCCTTCATATAATGAGTTAACGTATATTTAATAAGTATGCATTTACCATAAACGTGCTCATGGGTTGGGGATACAGTAATGAAGACAGAAATAGTCCCTGTCCTCAGTTTCTTCCTTAGGAGAGATTTTAAAAGATCTAAGATATAGTTCCTATTAGGTTAGTTAACCTCCAACTTATTAATTTCCCTGACATCTCCTGTAATTAGGAGAGCTAAATTGATAACATCAACCATAGCTAATATTTATTGCATGCTTACTATGTGCTGAGCACTCTGCATCCATCGCCTCATTTATTGTAACACATCTTTTGGTAGTAACATAATCATCATGTTATTGGAAGGAGACTGGGGCTAAGTTTCAGGTTTTCCAACTTTAGAGTCCACATTTTCCACCACTGTGTGATAGATTATTACTACACTGAGTAAATCTTGCCACCTTTTTGTGGCAAGTGACTTTATTCTTGCATTGTTAGTCTAGTCTAGCCCAATGATTAAACATAGCTCCTGCCTGTCTGTGCTTTAAGTTGCCACTATATTATCAGGTGAGTGAACAGATCAAACCCATTAGCCATCTAGAGCAGTAGCACTTATCCCTGTTCTTTACTTTACAGAGCCTCTTATATTGCATGACTGTCATCTTGAAAAAAAAAAAAGAATTATTTTTAAATTGAATACAAGTTGCTAACAATTATTGTACTAGGAATTTTCTAGTAGCGCATTCTAAATATATTAGTTGGTCTGAGTTCAACAAGTGAATCATGACTTTTCTCAAAAGTTTTTGACATTATTCTTCTTAAACCTGCAATGAACTGACATGTGAGAGAGGAGCAGTTATCTCACAAGAGGTTGGGAGAACCGTTGATTTGTCAGTGAGGGATTGTTTCACTGTTCTCTAATGCAAGAATATTGTGAATGTTGAACGTCTCAGTTTATTCAAGTGTCTTTTAAATGATATGTTTTGAGATCTAGATGCTTTCTGAGCTTTTTAACAGATTTATTTCCTGAAGGAAATAAAAATTCAATGTCTAACTTAGCATATTTATTATCTAAATGAGTAAAGGCGATTGTGTTGGTTTCTATAATTTCTTACTGTTCCCCACAAAAGTCTTCTTTAGAGGGCTTCATTCCAGGAGGCACTTCTCTTTGAACGTAATGGTGGGTGCATTTATGGGTGTTAATGAACACATTACTGTTGTGTTGCCTTGCATGGTTGCAGTGAAGAAATATTTACTCAAATTGCTTTTCTCTGATTTAGTCGGTATTAATTCGAAAGAGTAGATTGAAGGTTAGGTTAATAGAATGACTAGAATATGACTTTGAAAACAGACTTGGGCTTGAATCTTGCTTCAGCCATGTCTAACCCATGGAGCTTTGGGCAATTAGTCTCTCTAAGCCTTAGATTCTTTGTCTGTGCAATGTGAACAATAATAATCTGTAACTCATCTTATTTGAGGAATTAAATGCTCAATAGCTCTAAAAGGTTAATTGTTGTTTTATTTGTTGTTATTAGATAAAGTATCAGTTTTTTCTTGTTATTCATTTAAAAATCACCACTTTAAAAACAATAAGTGGTCTCCATAATTAGCATTATTGCTAAATACAAAATAGCCATTGTAAGGAAGAATAAAAGCAATAATGCAAATAATGGTTCACTTAACAGGACTGTTTTCAAGATATCATAGTTGATTTTAGCAGTCAACCTATAAAATTTTTAAATTCACATCCAATTTTTGGTATCAAATTTAAATTCTTTGGAAATGAAGTTATTGAAATTCTATAGACATTGAAGCCATACAGCCTGGGTTCAAATCTAGGCTCTGTTACTTATTTACTGTGTAATTTTGGGCAAGTTTCTTAATTTCTCTGTGCCTCAATTTCTTAGTATATAAAATGGGCATAATGAAAGTACCTACTTTATAGGGTTATTACTGAGAATTAGATAATACTTGTAAAGCCTTTAAAACAGTGTCTTTGTAAGCATTATACAAAGATTAATTCTTATATTTTATATCTGATGCTATGAATAGAACTTGATTTTACCACACATCTGTAATATCCTCCTTTGATGGATATGCATTTTGAACCATAATAAAGAAAGAATAATTCTTATTACTGGAGGATATAATTCTTATTGACTGGCTGGATATATACCTAAGAAATGTGCCAGATATGGAATATTTACAAATTCAAGCTCTTTTTTGGAAAGAGAGCATTATTTAAAAGAAAATACAGTTATTGTAAATGGTGTTCAATCTTTTGATCTAGTATATATGTCAATATAATAATGTTCAATCCTGTTTTTATAAATTCAGACATGATTTGATCTATAAATATATTTTAAAAATTTTATTATTATTATTATTATTATTATTTTTACCAGGAGGTCCTGGGGATCGAACCCAGGTCCCTCCATATGGGAGACGGACACCCAACCATTTGAGCCACATCCACCCCCGATTTGACCTATATTTCCCTGCTTGTTACTATAAGAGATTACTCAAAGAAGAAACAAGAACCATGTAGGATAATCTTGAAGTAATTACTGTAGACTTCAGAATAGTCTCATGGGAGAACAATTGCCAAGAAATGAACCATGATTGCTTCTGTAGCTCTAATAGAAATCTTAAGAATTTTATAATGAGTGTTCTGGAGACTGTAGGAGTTTTCAGGAAACAGGCAGAACTTCTGATTAAACAATAAAAGTCCTGGATTTAAGAACTGTTGCTGCTATTTACTGAGCATATAATTAACTCCAGGCAAATCATTTATTTCTTTGCTCATTGACTTGCTCTTTTGCAAAATAACAATAATAATGTCTATCTTAAACACAGTATTGTTGTTTAGGCCTGTGGCAGTTTGAGATTATTTATGAATCTCAAAAAGAAAGATTATGTTTGTAAACTTATCTCTTCCTCTGGGTGTGATACCCTTAGTTTCAGTGGACATGTCTTGATTAAATTACCTGTTAAGATTTGGGCTTTGATTATTATTATTATTATTTTTTTAAGATTTTATTTATTTATTCATTTATCCCCCCCTTGCTGCTTGTGCTTGCTGGGTCAGCTAACCACGCCGTGCGGGCGGGCTTGCCTTCACCAGGAGGCCCCGGGAACCGAACCCGGGGCCTCCCATATGGTAAACGGGAGCCCTACTGATTGAGCCACAGCCGCTTCCCTAGGGCTTTGATTTGACTGTGTCAGTAGGGTGTGACTCACGTTGAGTCCCTGCCCCCTTGGTGGGCTGATATAAGTGGGCACTCACTCAAGAAGACACAGAAGAGGAGAGAACTTGGTCATTTTGGTTCTGCCATGTGACAGAAAGGAAAAGGCTCAAACAGCTAAAGCCATGGGGAGATATGAACCATTTGCCTGATAGTTTTTGCAGCTGAAGAGAACAGAGCAGTTGAACAGCTGAGAAGGCCTGGGAAGAAATAAGCCCTATGCTAGAGACTGATATATGTAGCCCTGAGAGACCAAGCAGAGATCGCCTGCCATCTTGCTGCAACACGTGGCAACTGACTTTGCTGAGAAAGCAGCCTTGAGTTGGACCCCAAATAAATACCCTTTATAAAAGCCAACAGATTTCTGGCTGACTAATACAAGACCAAATAAGGCAAAATGTGAAAGCACTGGACATGTGATTGTGCTTTCCATTTTTATTATGATCAAGACAAGATAAAGAACCAAGCATTTTTTGTTTCTCTACAGGACCACAGATTCATGATCTGGGAAATGCAAAGGGGTGCTTTCTTTTCAAATTCATCACTTTCCCTTGAAGAATGTGACTTTGACCTGTGTGATAGAATGAGAATGGGGAAGAGGAACTAGGCCTGAGGACTGGGTTTAGGGAAGGGAGACAGTCCTGGTGTGAAGCTGGTTACCAGAAAAGGGTAGGTGTGGGCAGCTTTTTCAAACCATTGTGGTCCAGATAAGATCTTAGCAAGACTTTCCGGCCTCCTCTGGGAGGATATAGGAAAAAGGGATAGGACGGTTATGTTTTGCAGTACAGAGACATTTGGAAGGGGCAGCGTCTGAGGTTTCTATTAGAAAGAAGGGAAGAAGTCTAGGAGATGATGGAGCTCTCCCAGAAGAGGGTAGAACTGACCTCAAGAAAGAGTGTGACCTGGCTAATTACCTTCCGGATATCACTAGAACAACTTTGATTATGAGGCTTCTTAAAACTGTAACTTTCTTATTGTTTGTGATTTTTCTCCCCTGTCAATTTTTCTAAACTGCTAAAGTTAAGCTGTCTCGGAGCCCCACAGAATAACATCAGACCAATAGAAGAAAAAACTGCCTTCCCATAATGCAGTGGGCCAGAGGGAGGGAAGAATTCCTGATGAGAGTTTGGCTGATGGTTGTGAAAAGGAAAGCAGATGAGCCCAAGCTTATTTATATTGGGCCTTTGCTCTGACAGATACCTGTGACCTTTATGGGTCTGTACATAAGGAGAATAAGGATAGCAGGGGCCATGTAAACACTCTACTCTGTGACTTTCTCCTTCTACCCTGCTTTCTACCACCACCTTTATCCCATCTGCTAACTCCTGTTTCCTCCAAGAATTTCTGTTTTGCTTCAGATTCCTACCCTTGTCTAGCTTTGTGTTTGCTCCCTCAGTGGCCCAAAGCTATAGGAGTTCCTTTTTCTCTCTGCCTAGTAGATGACTGATGAGAAGTCCTAGCTATGCCTCTGGTATGTCACACTGAATTCACTTTCCACATGGAAATGTTGATGAAAATCGAAATGTTTCTATAGGCCATTATGGGTGATCTACATTTCTTCAGCTGAGCTGAGAAGCCAGCCATCCTTTATTTCATTGCTTTTAGAACATGTTTTATAAGGTCTAAACAAAGAATTTGTATGCCCAGGTTTGGCGCAAAATATATTACTGGGTTGGATACTGACTATAGTGTGGAGAAGTAGCATGGTTACCATGGAAAAGGCCCTGACACAGATGACTTGACTGTGCATTCAGGCCTGACCAATAACGAGGTGAATGACTTTGGGCAACTTATTTTACCTCATTAAAATTCAGTCTTCTCTGTGGGATGGAGATAAAAATACTTAATTTAGAAAAGGTAAGAATAGGATACTTTCTGAATATTATAAAGTGTACCTATTTTAACCCAATAGCCACCATAAGACCATAGAAACTTTGATATTTTAATCAGTTAAAAGACAAGGATATGTGTTTTCACCATTACTTTAAACATGGCTTTGGAAGTTTTGGCCCAGATAATAAGGCGTACCTTCCCCCACCCCAAGCAAAACAAAGCAAAACACAAAGTTAAAACTGTGGGAAAAGAACATCCTAGGAATAACTATAATGAGAAATTGACAGGTGGGAATAGCCAAGAAAATTTTAAAAAAGAAATTGGAGACATTTTTCCTACTAAATATTGTATGTTTGATAAAGTTTACACTGTGGGCACAAGAATTGACAGATGGATCACAGGATGATAATGGAGAGCCTTGAATCAGGCCTGCAGCTATTGGGTTACTGAACAGGTATGTTGTGCTTAGGCACTGAAGTCAGTGCTTTCCATACATTATTTGGCTTAATCTTTACAAGACAGTAATTTAGGCATTTTACAAATCAGGAAACTTAGTGTGTTAGAGAAGTGAAGGAAAACAAAACAAAACAAAACAGCAAAACTGCCCAGGTGTTAAAACTGATTATTAGAGCTCGGGTTTTGACATAAAACAATGCTCTCAAAAGCTAATCTTTTTTTTTTTTTATTTTTTTTATTTTTTTTATTTTTTTTTTACACTGTATTAGGGATAGAAGGCTGTGGCTCAGTCAGTGGGGCTCCCGTTTGCCATATGGGGGGCCCGGGTTCGGTTCCCGGGGCCTCCTGGTGGGGGCGGGCCCGCCCGCGCGGCGTGGTTGGCTGACCCGGCGAGCGCGGGCAGCGGGGGGGACGACGGACGACGGGGGGGATAAATGAATAAATAAATAAAATCTTAAAAAAAAAAAAAAATATATATATATATATACACACACACACACACATATATATATATAAATAACATTAAAAAAAAAAAAAGCTAATCTTATACAAATAAAAGAGGAAGGGATCGCTGATTTCACCAATGGTCCTGGGAATACTGACTGGGAGAGATGGTGGTCAGAAATCACACTAAATACTCATCTTATGCCATACCCACAATAAATTCTGCATGGATAAAGGGTAGAAGGTGGTGGCTAGGGGCAAGGAAAAGAAAATATAAGTGACTATTTAATTGAAATTGGACTGAGGAAGAACTTTCTAAGCATAAAAGCTGTGGAAGAAACCACAAAAGAAAAGATTAATAGGTTTGACTACATAAAATTTAAACTTCTGTGCATCAAAATCATTATAAACCAAGTCTAAAGGTTAATAATAGTCTGGGAAGGCAAATAAAAATATTTATGATATGCAAATGATTAATATCTTTAATGTATAAAGAACTTTTACAAATCAATAAGAAAACCACAAATATCCTAAATAAAAAATGGTCAAAGACAAGAAACAGATATTATACAGGAAAATTACCATAAACAATTTAAAAAATTGCTCAAAAAATTAACTTAAGTAAAAATACCATTTTCACTATGAAATGAAGTTTTAAATGAAAATGTTAAGGTACTTTTGTGAATGTTTAGAGAAATAGATACTGTTGAATACTGCTAATTGTCCTTTTGGTGGGCAATCTGTAAAAAGTGCCATGAAAAATGTTTGTTTTTTCTTCAGAAATTTCATTTTGGTGAATTTCACTTAAGGAAATTAGCAGATAGACAATCAAGTTTTTTTGTACAAGGATATTGCTGCAATATTAGGTGTACTAGACAAAAGAACCCAACCAACTTAAATCATAAATATCAGAAAATGCTTGAACAAATTTTGTCATATGACTATGAAGGTTAGGATGCAACTATTGTGTTTTCAAATTATAGGTACAATTGATTATATTATATGTAAAATATGAATGTAAAAATTATTATTATAATTATATGTGAAAAGGATTTAATGTTAAGGGGAAAAAGTCAAGATACATTGTATATGTGGTATAATCCAAATCTTGCTTAAAATACTGTATGTGTGAATGTGTATAATGAAGAGAGAACGACACAAAATATTACTTTTTCTCTAAGTGGTGAGTTTAAAGGGCTCACTGCCTGATGCGCAGAAATCAATGCCATGACATCAAGATTTTGAGAAAAGAAAGCTCTGTAATGCAAGGTTGCCTGGTGTAACAGTTTGATATTGTTTATGAATTCCAAAAATAGTTATTGGATTATGTTTGTAAACTGGTCTGTCAGAGGTATCACTTTTAATTGATTAAATTATGATTAGGACTTTGGGTCACATCAGTGGGGTGTTGAGTCCTCACCCACCATGGCAAAGGACAGAGTTGGGAGTTTTGAGCTGGAGCCTGGGAAGTGAACGCACAGGAGAAGAACACAGAGGAATAGAGATGGCTCCTTAGACATGGCAGAAGCCCTGGGGAGAGAGACAGAGCCTTTCATCTGATAGTTTATAGCTGGCCTTGTGGAGAGAGCACAACAGCTGAGCCTGAAGAGAAAGGGAGCTCCAGGAAGAGATGAATCCAGGAAGCCTGAACCCCCGCAGATGTTGGCAGCCATCTTGCCCCAACATGTGGCAATAGACTTTGGTGAGGGAAGTAACTTATGCTTTATGACCTGGTAACTGTAAGCTTCTACCCCAAATAAATACCCTTTATAAAAGCCAACAGATTTCTGGTATTTTGCATCAGCACCCCTTTGACTGACTAATACACCTGGCATGGAGATAGGAGTCCCTGCTCAAATCTGTCTCCCTGAATCTAAGGAGCTTAGGGTTTTTATGAGATTCAAACAAAGGGAGGTGGTGGGATGACATAAATACTGATTGGTTATGTCTCAGCCTGAGAAGCCCTTGAAAACTGGTGAAAGCCAGCTGGAGTAGGCATTTAGTTACAGGTTATAACAGACTTGTAAATTGTTCAGTAAAAATAAGATAATAAGTAAAGGAATGGAAAAAGTTAAACAAACTGGCTGTACATGAAGGGCAAGGAAGACATTTGGATATAGCAGTGTTATAAATCCCTCGGCATAAATTACAATAAGTAAATCCACTGTAGTCAGCAGTTACAATATCTCCACAAACTGGTTTTTCCTGTCCATGATTTCATTATGTTTGGTTTTTCATTTTCTGTGTTTTGTATATTTTCTAACAATGAACACACCTTGCTTTTATGATTGCAAAGTTATTAAAATTACTGTTTCAGAAGTTGTGATGAGTATTAAATGTGTAAAGGTGGCTGAGGAACCAACAATAAAATAAGGTTTTAGAAATGTTAATTTCTTTTGATTTTCCTTTATTAGAATCTCAGATATAAACTTGAAATTTCACATATAATTCTTTATGATTTGATAGTGAAATTTTAAATTGGCAAGATCAAATAAATTTTGTGGTGTCAATTTTAATAGCTTTTGGTAAAGCTGAATTACCTCTACACAAGAGTAGTTAGAGCTGAAAGTACAAAGTAAAATGTTCCTTTCTTCACAGTCTACATATTTAAACTTTGGTACTAGTTGGAATAATTTTTATCTTGCACATATTGCTATATAGCCTAATAAGAAATCAGCTGAATACATTTTTTTCTGATGGAAAAAGTTAGCATTTTGTAAAAATGGATAGCTTTAATCTTCATTGTGGCATACCTGAACTCAGAGTAGGTCCTTGGTTTTCTATTTTGAGGTTGTACTATTATAGGAACCATATCATCTCTTGCATAATCAGGCTTTTGACTTTTACATGACTTGCTATTCTGCCCTTGGTAAACAATATTTAGGGGAATGAAATTTGCGGGAAAATGGGTTTCTCATAATAGCTGTGAAGGAAAATGGTATTGGAAAGGTGCCAGCATTTTCACAAAGAGGAACTTTCTTTTCACATTATTTTTATTTTAACTGTTATAGTTGCATTTCATGAGCATATTCATTTCAAGTTCAGGTTCATACTTCTTTTGTATTTGGCCCATCACCACTTAAAAAATTCTCTTCTGATTATTGATGCCAATGATTTGATATACAGGCTTGAGGGGTTTTCCTTATTCTGTAGATATCTAAGAATTTTGTTTAGAAATCTTTTATTATAACCTACCATGTTTATTTACTCTTTTACTTTGTATCTCCTTTTAAGGCACTTGTTTATATTTATTAATTCATTAAATATATGTGCTTTAAAACTGCTTTCATGATAAATATTTAACAGTCTTTCATGTCTATTAAATGTTTGTTTCTTTGTTTTTAGGGTGAATTTGGATCCTACTATTCACGAAGCTCTAGAAAGGTAAAAAAAAAAAAAAAAAAAAAAAAAATTAACTCTGAACTCTATAAACATGTTTTTTTTCCTCTGGACAAGTTTTCTTTCCTTGTATGCACATGTAATCAAGTGAATTATTTATATGAGATGGTACTCTTTAACCACTTCATTTTTTTTCAATTTGAGAACAATTTGAAGGCTTTTATAATTTTGCCATCTGGTCACCTAGACATGTGCTCATAGTAGGATAGTACCTTGGGGTGTTTACTATATGTGCCACATGTGGTCTTCAGCTGTGCAGTATGAGCCTTGATTTTTGTTATCGAAAGAGTAGCTACATCTCCTGGAGACTGATACAGCATCCATTTCTCTGTTTATGATGCCATGAAAACCTAATGTTTGGTTTAGCTCATTAGCACATTCTCTCCTGTTTGAAAAATCTACATGGGAATTGTCTTCATTTGCCAGGGCTTCAATGACAAATACCATACACTGGTTGGCTTAAGGACAGGAATTTTTTGGCTCACAGTGTCAGAGGCTAGCAGTCCAAAATCAAGGTCTTGACAGGCCATGCTTTTCCCCAGAGTCTGTAGTGTGCTGGTGCTGGCTAGCACAATCCTTGGGGTTCTTTGGCTTGCATCTCTGCCTTTGTCACATGGTGAACTCTCTCCTCTCTGGCTTCTACTGACTTCCTGTAGTTGAATGTTCTTTGTTTATAAGGACTTCCACCATATGGATTAATGCCCACCTGATCAATTTGGCTTCAGCTAAATAGGATCTTGGAAAATTCTATTCACAAATGAGTCCATACCTTAATTAATGACATCTTCAAAGGGTCCTATTTACAAATGGGTTCACCCACAAGAATGTAGTATAGCTTAAGACTTAAATTTGTCTTTTATAGAGTATCTAATTCAGTCTCCAATAGGAATGCAATTATAATCAGATGTTTGCTTGGTAGATCTGGAATTGGAACAAGGAGACCAATTTGATTATTGTAATAATATAAGACATTTAGCTGTGATAACCTGATATATAGATCTCACCTCGAGGGATATCTTGTTTAGAGGGCTGCACAGACTATCTTTCCCCTACAAAGTGATGGGTAAATGCTGCAACTCTCTTCTCAGTTACCCATCTTCCTGGAGTCTCCACCATGCATCTTTTCATATGCTTGTTCATAACATCTACTGTGCTTTCTGCTTTTGTTTCGGGAGGTATCTATTCTTTTCAACCAGCATGACAAGGTAAGGGTTAGGACAGACTGCATTTGTATGTCAGCTCTACTTGTCCTTGTGATTTTAGACAATGCACTGAATTGCTCTATGCTTCATTTTGCTCACATGAGCAAGATGAATAGTACTATCTACTTCATAGTTTTGTTGTGAGGATTTACTGAGATAAACGAAAGAAGCATTTAACTCAGTGCCATAATAAGAGCGTGATAAATATCAAGTAATGTAATTGATAGATTTTCTTTGGTCATACTGTGTGAAACTGCCATGTTGGTAGGTCAAAAATGGTCAGGCACCAGTTATTTCATATGGTTAAACCCAGTAATAATTAACTTATAATTCTGTTGCCTATCTATAGAACCTTTAGTTATTTTGTTTCTTTAACACATATCACTACCCCAATGCTTTGAAATATAGATATATTTAAATTATATTCCTTACATAACATGCTTTTTTGTTTAGTGAAATGGCAGAGTAATACTGATATTTTTCATGAACTTCTCATAAGAATGATAATGTAGTCTATTGAGATATCACATTGATTCAGCAGGCATTTCTCACCACATCATCGGTAGGATTCTAGTTCAGCAAGATGTTGTGATGTTGCTGATTGCATTCTTTGTGTTTCAGTTGGTAAGCTGAGACCAATTTTAATTGAGTTCTACACATAATTTCTTCTTACCCAGGTATAATATGTTTTACCTTTCTAAGTACTTTTGCATTTTCAGTGTATTTTTCTCTTCCCAGTAATTCTAAGGGGGAGGGTTACTATCTTTTAATAAAAAAATTGTGTCATATATTAAATAAATAGACCAAAGCAATAGATCTAGGTAGTGGATCTAGAGAGAGTTGAACAGAGACCTTCATAATTTCAAAGCCAGGTGGAGGTTTTTAGAGGTCACATCCCAAACTCTCATTTTATGTAGTTGGATAAATAAAAGTCTAAAGAGGTTGTTTGAAATAATACTGGCAGAATCAAAACCCAAGTGTATATCTCCCTGCTTCCCCATTCCTCTTATACTTCCAGGGTTCTGTAGTTGCTAAAAATCATTCTTTGATGGAGTTTCAGAATTTTAAATCCAATATGGATAATAACTGATACAAATTTTGGAATGAATGGAACATGAATTTTACCAATTCTCTGACAAAGAACAAAAAATATATGTTGTCAAATCCCAAGATAGAAATAGTTTAGTTTATCTTGAAAGATATTTAAACCTTATATGAGAATGAAACAACTATTTTTGTGTGAATTTAGAACTTTGTCTTCTGTTCTACCTCCCATATGTATATGCAGACCAACCTCTTTTGCCTAGTCTTTATTTATTTAAACGGCTTCTGTAATGAATCTGTGATTATACTACTGTCCGCAGAAATCTTTTCTAAGTGGTTTACATGCTGTCTTTACTGAAGTACTGAGATCCCAGAAGACTTGGGGCAGCTCTTGGGAAGGCCAGGTTGAAATTATTATTTTAGAGGCTGAAGCACCTCCTGGAATTTAGTACATTGAAACTGTCTGGGACTTAAATAGGCAGCGTGTCGATGCCATTTATCCGCAAAGTGGAGAGTTTCTTGTGCTTTACATTTTTGGCATCTTGGGAGCATCTCCTCTGGTCTTTACCCAGTGTAGGTATAAACTCAACTGTCTGGGTGCTGTGGAACACTGTCTGTCCTGCCAGCTCAGTTTGCCTTCTTTCTTCCTTGCCACTGTTTCAGACAATGTACCAGAAAGAAGGGATCTGAACTGTAAAGAAGTAACTCACTGCTTGGCTCCCATTCCAGCTCATCCAGCTCCCTTTGCTTAATGGCCCAGCCCAATTTGCCCAGCCAAATGATGTCTGGGGTCTCAAGGGGCTGGAGAGAATCATTCTCAAAATCTCTGTTATTGAATCCTCTCATCCAGTTAAAATATTAAGGTTCTCCTGGGATCAGAGAATGAGGAGATCTGACTTCATAGTGCATAAATTGCAGGGGTGGCTTGGAAGAATTCTGAGTTTAATGAGAGAAGAAGAACATCAATAAAAATTAAAGGAAAACCATTTATTACATGGGACATCTGATTCTTTATCATTTTCCCCTGTCATTTCATATGAATCAAATTGCAACATTTGAGAAACCAAGGTCACTTTTTAAGTCTTGTATGCTGAAGGCTTGCCTAGGCAAGCCTTTGATTTAGATGCTTGTAAATGTAACTTGACATCTATAGATAGGTGTGCTGTTGGAACGTTCGATTTACTTGATTAGAAAGGATGAAGAAAAGCGTGAACCTCTGATAAAATTCTTTTGTCTTTGAACTGTGGAATATGAGTAATCAGGAACAATGCTGTATCATGTCAGGCAAAGTCTGAATCCTGGTGACACAATTCTAAGAACTGTCAGATCCGACTCATGCCCAATTTAAGGTTATAGGTTACAACGAGGCTGCCTAAAAATACGTGGATGATTTCTGTTGTTTGCCCAAGTTTGCTTTGTTCTACATTAAGAACAAATCAGAGTTCCCTATGCCCACGGGATGCGCTGTGATGCTGCCCCTGAAGGTCTTTATATGACCTCCTTGTCCCCTGGATGAGACAGATTTATATCAGGTCCTGATGTAAGAGTGCTCTGGCTGCATCCACTGCCATTTCATTCAACCCCAGGACTGATCCAATGGCTTACTCTGTCCTTGCCTATTTGCTCCTTCATGTGGGTCCTTCTTGAAGGTATGTGGTTAGCAGGAAGAAAAGTCTCCCATTTCATTTTGGAGTATCAGGCCCTAAACACCTTTCCATGACAGGCAAGGAAGACATGTTTGCAATGATTTCTATTCTAAAGAGAACAATGGGGGGACGGATGTGGCTCAAATGGTTGGTCATCCGTCTCCCATATGGAGGGACCCGGGTTCGATACCTGGGACCTCCCGGTAAAAAAAAAAAAAAAAATAAATAAATAAAGAGAACAATGTTATTCTAGGCCCTTTAAAAAAATGTGTTAGCGATGTAAATGAGTGTGTGTGTGAGACAGAGATTTAGAAGATTAAAAAATTAATATGACAGTCAAAATAGAGTATACTATCCTTCCATTTACAATTTTAGATTGGAGCCTGACTGATTGGTTACTAGTTAGGAATCGTGAACAAGTTGCTTGACTACTTCGTTCCTCAAGTTTTCATTTCTAAAGGGTAATAGTAATGGTACCTACTGCGTGAGGCTTGAAGTAGTTGGTAAACAACAGAGCTCTGATTTGAACCCAGAATGAACTGGCCCCAAGTCTTGCCCTTTCCAGGGCCACACTGCCTGCTGATCCATGAGAGTGAGAATAGGGAAATCTAGGAAAATGGCTCAGGTTTTTCCAGGTGTGACATTTGAAGTAATGTCTGACTGGCCACACCTTGGGAAGTCAGCTGACGGCTGCAGCTGACAATAAGGACTCCGTGAGTCAGGTCTTCCCCTCAGCCAGAAGTTCCTCCTCTCTTCAATACACTTTCTAGCTGTTCTCTGATTTAGGTATAGCCTTGCTCTTCATGATACGTCTCCGCAGTCTGACTTTTACCTTACCTCCTATCTCCCACCAAAGTTTTATATTCACTAGATTTGCGTCGAAACCACTAAAGCCATATTGGTGACAGTTATTTACTTCGCTTATTTATTTCAACTCTGATCCAATGTTTTGAATATCCAGCTATAATTTGAGGCATGTATAACCTTTTGAGAGAAGAGTCGGCAATTAAGATATCAGCCTTGTCAGGATTCCTGAGCACTATGCTGATAGGTACTTGGAAATGATATAGATAGAACATATGTTAAATCCTTCTGGCATGTAAATATGTTGCTCTTTAAAGGAAAGTTTCCAGAATTTAATAGGCAGCCTTTTGCAATGATTTAGGTCTTCTGGGCAGGAATCAGCCTCTCTTAGTAAGATTTTTTTATATTAGAAAGGGAGGCTGTGTGTAGTGTAAGGAAAAGTTAGCTTGAGAGTCAAAGTGATACAGGCTCAAATTTTCGTCCCATCTCTTACTGTCTGAATGCCCCCAGGCAAGTCACTTTACTTCTTTGAGCCCTGGTTACTCATCTGTAAAATGGGCACAAGGCTTACTTCATGGGAAGTGCAACACCCAGCATAGTTCCTAGCACAGAGCATCAATGTGCAAATGTTAGTTCTTTTCAACTTGACCTAGAAGCGAATGCTTCTTTTAAGTTCTTGCTTTCAACGAATGCATATGGGGAAAGATCCCAATTAAATAAGCCTTTTCTTATATAAAGACTGCATTTCCCATTACAGTCCTATTTCGGTTGCACTTTAAATAAAGGTTTAAGCCTTTCCATTTCCTCAGTACTTCTGCATAAGATAAGACTTGAACTCAACATACAACAGCTTGTTGGGTAGGCTCCATACATCTGTTCTGCGTAAGTGTTCTTCCTGCTGGATCTGGGGTGCAGTAAGAGTTACATTTTTCTAGTAGACTTAGCTCTTGATGATTCTAGGACAACAGTTATGACGTAGGTGATGTGCTTGAAATTGTGCAGGAAGTTGAAATGACTAAGGTGGCAGGTCAAGGCTTATAGCCTTTGAAGAAAACACTTGAAGGCTGCCTAGGAACTGCATGCCACCACATCTTCCTCTTCACTCTGCTGTCAGCTCTTTGCTCCTCTCTCATCTGCCTGCTGAATGCATAAATGTAATAGTTTCTGCAAATGATGTTAAATATGCCCAAACTTTAACAGTTCATGAGCACAAGCTTAGCAAGGGTTTTTACAGTGTTAATCAGCTACTAGTCATACTCTCCAGTGCCTAAAATTGACAACTGTTCTTTTACTTTTAGTTCAACAGATATGAGTGCCTTTTATACCCAAGGCATAATTTTAAATGAAAAAGCAAATATTTTAATCACCAATGAGAGAAGACCTTCCTCTCTAGAAACACATGCCTTAGAAAGAATACTCTGAACTTTTTAAAAAACTAACTCATGAGACCAATTACTCTGATTAATCAAAAAGCTTTGAAATTATTTTTAGTGTTTGAATAGTCACCAGTGTCCCAAAAGAAAATGTTCCCCAACCCAATTTATAGTTGTGTTTACTTTTACTTTTGTTCTAATGCTACCATTGAATAAGAAATAAATCATTAAAAAAAAAATCAGAAATATCGGGAACTGAGGAATGACTACCCTTCATTTTTATTATCCTTTTCTAATTTTCAACATTGTTGCGTGTTAACACCTAGCACTAAATTTTTGTTGGTATGAAGTCTAATGATAAAGTTGCATTTTTATTTTCGTATTTCTTTATAGATGGAAATAAACTGTAATTTTCCACTTTCTACCAATAATTTTAAACACTGCAGACAATATGTAGCAATATGATATTGCTACTACATGACTTGAGGAAGCAAGAAGTGTGTTGTATAAAGTGAGAAAGAGAGAATTTAGCAGGTTGTATAGTACTTTCTGTTACTTTAGTAGACAGTATTTGATTTTTAGACCATCTGTATGAAATGGGCATTGAAGGTCTTATTCATAAAATGTGTAGATAAAGAAACTGAAGTTCAGCTTCCGTGACTTGCACAAAATCACATAATTGACTTACCTGTGACTGGAGTCCGGGCCTCAGTCCGGTGCTTTTTCCACTGTTCCACTATCTGATTCATTCGTTTTAAAGACCATATGCCCCTATGCACATGGTTGCTTTGAGAGAAGCAAGCAAGCCCTGTTCCTGGTGGCTTGGACATTAAACAGTAATGGGTAGAATTTGTGAAGAAGTATCGAGAAGCTAGTACCAGTCCACTAATGCATATGAATAATTCTATGTGTGTCTCTGCTTTTCCCTTCTTCGAGAGCTTTTGAATCGGTTGGTTCACCACACCTACTAATCTGTATTGTTTATTTCCTTTGAGGAACCTGGAGGGAAGTTAGCTTGTGTCAGTCAGTTGTGCTGATGCCAGATAAGTTTACTGACCATGCTTACCAGCTTCACCTTTTAAAAATTAGCTTCTACTGAAATGAACTGCTCATATCAGAGATTTGTCCAGTGCCGTGAGCAGCCTTAGGCAAGGATGCTGGAAGATTGAGCTATAACAATATGTTTATTGGAAAATTAAGACAGCAAAACTTAAAATAAATGTTCTCCTGTTATTCAGTAGCAATCTTGGGAACAACATAGAGGGTAGACTATTAATGGTGGTACTTACAGAGTGAGGTCCATTGTCTACCTTCTGACTCTTGAACTTAGTGATTTAGTTATGTGGAGCTTCGTTCTTTGACCTCAACGATAAAGCTCACTGTTCTTCCTATGGGCTTTGGAGCCCTTCTTTCCTATATGGGAGATGTCTAGTTAGCGTATTGGTGGTGACCACTTATAGAAAGTGTTGTAGAGGGTATCAAAATATTAGGGGCTAACCTAAGGAACTTTCTTCCAAATCTTTGGTCCTAGGGACTCTAAAAGCATTATTCTTTCTTCCTTGTTTGTTTTTGCAAAGTTAGGTAACCTTGAAAATTATACTGAGTAGTTAGGTTCTATTTCCACAGCTCTGGCTTGGAAATTTCTTACAGGCTAGAATTGCTGCTTAGCTTGGTTGCTATGCAACCAGGAGAGGAGTTCACAGACTTTGTCACAAGCCAGCAATCAAATAAGAGGCAATATTTTCTTTTTATTATTAATTTTTTTTTGTTCAGCTCTTGTTTTTCGGTATTTTGTATTTTATCCTTTAGGGAGTTTTTATTTGTAAAAATGTCTTTTAAGAGAAACTGTTTGTTGAGGGCAATTTGGTTTATTTTGCTACCTAAAAAGGTATGCAGTTAGTGTTGAAATTAGGCTTTGAAACAGAGAAAATAGTTCTTATAAAAACATGTTGTAGTCAAATACTTTTCTAGGTACTCTTTTATTAAGAAAACACACAAATAGCTTTGCATTCTTCCTACTCCAAGTTTTTATTTATTGTGTGCACACTGACATAAATCAGTGACTTTGAACCTGCAGTACCTTTGATTCTCTTGTCCTTGAAAGTCATCACTGAATAGAAGATCTTTTAGACCCTTGTTGTCAGGATTTATTCTGACTGAATTCTTTGGAAGCCACCTCTCATGTAAATCCTTTTTGACCTTTATAGATTTTGTTTTTCTTGACCTTTGCTGATTTCTCTTTGAAATATTAATGTATTAGCTTTTAAAGAAATTTTAAAATAAATCTTGTAATAAAAATTCTTATTTTCAATTATCCATTGATATTTATTGGATGAGGTTGAGTGGTATGTCTCAGAGCTTTTCTCAGTACTCTTACAGACGTAGAACTGGAGATGAGAAGAAGAGAATGATATAAATCTTGTCCCAGTGTCCCAAAGGAAGCAAAGATGGATTACAGAAATGGCATATAAATGAGCTTGATATTGATATCTGGCAAAATTGCAGTCTGGGTTATTGAACTAATAGCTGGTGATGACTTAGAAGTGCTAATAATTATGGACCAGCATGATTTCATTAGGAAAATTCATGTGAAACTAAACCCATTTTCTTTCTGATGGTTTTACTCTACTGGTGGTTCATGTAATACTGTAGCCACTGGATACAGATTTTAGTAACACATTTGATGACAATTCTTATGCTAATCAACATTTCATCTTTGCAATCTCTACCTCTTATGCTTTAGAATTAACACTTAGCATGCATTTTTTTTTCTTGTAAGTGGCTTTCTTATTTGAGAAAATGAAGCAGAGCTTTAACATTGATATAAATGTTTTTCAAACTCAGGGATAAAATATTTCCATATAAACATTACAATTTGCAATTTCTTCTTGTAATTTTTCCTTTTGCTTTTTATCTTTTAAAGTCAGTATTTGGCACTTTCTTGCATTAGGCCATGCTCACATCTTAAGAAACAGTGAATCAGAGTATTTAGGATGCACTATCTTTACCATTTGTGCCTTCCCAAAGCACGTGGGGCTCCAGGTAGGACCTCTGACACTGCTAGAGTTATACATATGCTCAGTGATACAAGAAAGTCCCAAATACTTTGTCTTCGTTTCAATGCCTTCTTTGAATTCTTTGTAGAAGAATGGAGAGTGAGCTGTTTTCTATCAAACCATAAATAAAGGATAGTTGGGAATGCTTCTTTCTTTCATTCCTGCAGTCCACAAGCATTTGCTGAGTAGAACCCTTAATTAACTTGAAAGACAAATGGGGCAGATGCATTTTACATCACTGGGAAACTCTCATACTGGCCTTTTTTTAAAGACCTATTTTTCATTCTAATGAAGTCAGCGAACCCTTTGTCAGAAAGAAGATTTTAAATACACAAAATAAAATACATTATGAGAGAAGTCAATTATATTGAAATAGTTACCGAAAGACAAAACAACCTGTGGTAAAGTAATAGATACAACTGCTCATTAATGAATTAAGTAGCAAGATCTAGCTGAGGGTCTTAGACCAATTATGTTTTTTAAATCATTACGAATTTAAGCAATATTTTGAGATAGCTGCCTAACTATAATTTGATAGGAAAATATCTGTGATTTCTATCAGTGACAAAGTTTCTGGCACTGCTAATATTACTGTGGCTTTTATCATACCTATATTTATAATTGAAGGAAATGCCAGATTTTAGTTAGATGTTAATGAAAATAAAGATGCATGTTTTTACATCTGAGATCTATCCACAGATCCACTGGGAAAGGCCCATATACCCCATTTTAAGAACCCTATTTACATGTTCACCATTGACACAAAACAAAAAGCAAAATACAGAGTTAGGATACATTCTTCACAGGCTGTGTAGCTCTTCGGGGTTATAATCTTTGGGGTTGTTCCAATGGAATATGTAGCTCAAGTTATATTTAGCATGTGAAGTAGCAGAGATAAATAAGTTTCAAACATATATTTTCCATGTGCCTTAATTATAAATAGAATAGAATGGTAAATCTTTACAGAAGATGCCAAGTTGGCTGGGCCCTTTGCCAGGCTTCCATTATATTGCTGAAGAAGGATAAGAAATAAAGCCACATTTAAGCAGAGAAATGTCATCTAGCAGCCTAAGAGTCCAAGGGGAAATGGTCACCTCATTAGTGAATAATGCCAATCGTCATATTGAAAACTACTGTACAGATAATAGTACCAATTTCATAAGTGAGGATTAAATATGTTAATACATATATAGCACTTAGAGTCATGTACTCACATATTTTGAGACACTTAATTCAATGAACAGATATTTATTGAGCTTCTGCTATGTTCTGGACATTGGTGAGTAAGACAAATCAGGCACTTGTGAGGGAGTTCACATTTTGCCTGAGATGTAGACAAAAATAAACACATTAAAAAGGAATGGAAAGGGAAGCGGCTGTGGCTCAATCAGTAGGGCTCCCGTTTACCATATGGGAGGCCCCGGGTTCGGTTCCCAGGGCCTCCTGGTGAAGGCAAGCCCGCCCGCACGGCGTGGTTAGCTGACCCAGCGAGCACAAGCAGCAAGGGGGGGATAAATGAATAAATAAATAAAATCTTTAAAAAAAAAATAAAAAGGAATGGAAAAACATGGTTTTAGAGAGTGGTAAGTGCTTTGAAAGAAATAACCAGGGTGAAGTGCTAGTAAGTTACTTGGTCATGAGGATTACTTACAGGTGACTGTGGGTTTCGTGGCCAGGGAAGTCCTTGGTTAGGCAATGGCAATTGAGCTGAGGCCTGAATAAGCGGGAGGACCAGACATTTGAAGGCCTGGGAGAAGAGCATTCCAGCGAGCTTCTGGAGTTGGGGGTGGCTTGGCGAGGCTCAGGACCAGACTGAAGGCCAGAGTGGCTCAAGTGCAATAGGTGGGGCCAGAGGGATAGGGAAGCAGTTGCCAAGGAGGCACGGCAGGCTCCTGTAGGCTTTTCAGGAAGAGTATAGTTTGATGGGAAGTCTCTAGATGGTTTAAAGTAGGAGGGCATGATCCAATATGTGTGTTTAAAAAGAACTTTCTAGCTGCTCTGTTGGAGATGGGTTGTAAGGGGAGAGAAGTAGAAGCAAATGTACCAGTTAAGAGACTATAGTGAGAGATAGATGATGGCATGGACTTGGGTAGTAGCAGTGAGACAGACAAAAGTGAGTGGACAGATTGGGATCTATTTGAGAAAGAACTGCTAGAATGTGTAGATGAATTGGATTAAACTATTGTAGTCAAGGAGAATCAACAAGAAAGATAAGGCCAAATAAACTGCCTCAAATATAGATCATCTTTCATATGAGTCTAATGCTAGAAAAATCTGGCATAGGGACAGTATCATCAGTATTATTTCTTCAATTAGTGCTTTAAGAAAAACCTTATCAAATAACCACATTAACCCACTAGGAATAGTTAGGAGCCCTGCCCACTAAAACTTAATTCACATGTCAGTAACAGACGTTAGCTTACCAAGCTAATAACCTCTTAAGTTTATTATATAATTAGCTTGTTTATAGTTACCAAGCCTTCAGCTGTAAGAATTTGTCTTTAGGGGTTAATAACAAACTGGAGGGTCAATCATCCCATTTATTTGATATTAATCTTCAGGAAATTCTCATCTTAGCAATAATATTTCTGATGTAATGGTCACAGTGAATTGATTTCATAATGATTCTGATAGTCAGCAAAGTAGAACAAGTTTCCATTATAAATTGGTGCTTAACTTTGAAATCACTGAGAAAACATTTCATTTTTGTAGCTGTAACTTTCATGCCAAATATCTTTTGATAAAGGGTTTTATAATGCTTTCTTTGGAATGAATAATTGAATATAGACACAATTTTGACATTTCAGGTTTTATATCAAATGTGTGAATTCATTTCATGAGGACTTGGGATTTAGTATTATAATAATTGGTTTGTTTTAAAATTTCAAGGGAATATTTTCTTCTCTCTGAAGAAACATTATTGTGAATACAACAAAAACCTTGCTACTCAGGGTAAAGTAAGCAAGTTAGATACAGTTTATATTTGTATTCTAGAAATAAGGGTTTGCTAAGCAGCTGATGAGGTAAAGAAAAAGGAAATATTTGCCTCTTTAATAAGCTTTTAAAAAGTACCACATAAGTAGATGGATGTCACCAAAATGAGACAAATGGATGTTACCGATGTGTTAGCTATCCATGGTTCTTATGTTTATTAAAGTAGACATAGTTGTACTTTTATCTGATAACAATGTTAACTATATTGTATACAAGATGCTCTTGCATCATTGGTTGTTTTGTTTTATTTCAAATAAGATGCTGTAAGTTTAAAGGGTCACATTCAATTTTCTTATCAGAATGTAAGTTAATTGAAACAAAGAATTCTACGCAAATTATCATCAGGACTGTAATTAACTCTTTGTGCTGAACACTTGTCTATATCATCTCATGAAAAGTTTTTGGAGTATTTTCAGTGAGTGAAGCCCAGAAATGGGAAAAAAACTTTGTGAACCACTTTAAAATATATATTTCAGCATCATGAAAATAATTATGGAAGGAACAAAATTGATTGAATCCTTGTAAGAAAAGAATGTCATATTTTATCAGGTTATTTTTAAGAAAGTAGGAAGAATGTAGCCATTAGAAGTTCTTTTACAGCCAGGGAGTGTGCCAATCTCTTTGCAGCTCATAGAGCGCCCTGAACAGGGCAGCTGCTGAGTAAATAGAGTCACATGGATGGATAACCTGTTTGTACATTGACAGTATACAGATAACTAATGTGTCTTTAAATCAGTTAAACAAGGTGACAGACTATTCATATGATGATATTTGTCACTCTTTTATTCACTTCACATCTCATTTTCAGTTCCTGATTTGATTGGTGCAAATCAGTAGGAGAAAGAACATCTTTGGTAGCATCAGGAATTCATAAAGATTTATCTGGATAAATGTTGATAGATATTGCTGAGAAATCTTTGACCTACTTATACTGATTAAATGTCTGTTTTATAGCATCTTTCTTACTGAAAAATGTTTCTGTGGCATTGTAGGTATTATATATCTAATTGTTGAAATTTCTATTCAATATATGCTTTCTTTTCTTTTAGAAACACTTTATATTGAGAAAGATTTGTAATAGAAAGTCCATATGATTAGCTTATTCTTCTCCCTGAGTTAGCATATTTTAAAATAGTCAACAAAATTTAATGTTATATGTAACAAAATGAAGGTAGCACAATCAGCATATTCTACCTGTGGACAGATTGTGTGTGTATATGTGTCTGTGTGCACACAGTTGCTTGCTGAATAGTTCTTTAATTCTCCTTGCCCTGTCAATATCAATTATATTTTCACCTATATTTTCTCTCTTTTTTTTTAAGATTTATTTTTATTTTATTTATTTCTTCCCCTGCCTTGTTATTTGCACTCACTGTCTGCTCTCTGTGTCTGTTGTTCGTCTTCTTTTTAGGAGGCACCGGGAACCGAACCTGGTACCTCCCATGTGGGAGGGAGGTACCCAATGGCTTGAGCCACCTCCGCTCTCGCTTGTTGTGTCTCTCATTGTGTTTCTTTGTTATGTCTCTTCATTGAGTCAGCTCACTGTCTTGCTCGTCTTCTTTAGGAGGTACCAGGAACTGAACCCAGGACCTCCCAAGTGGTAGGCGGGTGCCCAAATGCTTGAGCCACAACCACTTCCCTATATTTTCTTTTAATTTTTAAAATATGTAACACTTAACTCCTTAATGTCTGAAATTTATTTTGTAGTATGATGTATGATTAAGCATCACAATTTTTGTGAATTCTTAGCAGAATACCCTTTAATAAAATAATTCCTCACATATAAAGTCACTGCAGGGAACTAAAACTCACAAAAATGTTTATAAACAAATATTTTTATTGCAATGTTGTTTATAATAAGAAAAATTATAAACAACCTAGGTGAATAGCCAAATAAATTATGATACATCCATAATTATGTAAGCATGAGTTTGAAAATATTTATTTACAGGAGAACTGATCCCAAGAATATAATGGTAATTGAAAAGCACAAGATACAAACTGTATAAATCATATCATGTCATTTATTATAAAGTCTAAAGGGATGTTTCTTGCATTTAACTTAACTTTAACTTTACATGGGCAAAGATAAAGAAAGGCAGGAAAAAATAGACATTTAGGTAATGTGGCTGATTGTCAGCTGTTACACTCAATGAGCAGAGGTCATGAGAGACACGAGTCATCCATTTCCTGGTAAATCTCAGTAGCTGCGTGCCTCCATCCTTATGGGGGCCTCACAATGTGAGCATGATATGAGAGGCTAAAGAGGTGTATATTCCAGATAATATGCTACCTAAACACAGGTCAAGTACAACTTCTGGTGCTTAACTGAAGAAAAACTAATTTTCTGCAGAAAAAGCTGGTTATGTTGGACTACTAAAGGAAGGCCTTGTATTATGGTTGTTGTTTTTTTTTGAGGTACGGGGGGCCGGGGGTTGAACCCGAGACCTTGTATGTGGGAAGCTGGCACTCAACCACTGAACTGCGTTGTCTTCCCTGAGTTGATTTTTTTGTTTGTTTTTGCTTGTTTGTTTTTTATTTTCCAGGAGGCACCGGCAACTGAACCTGGGAATTCCCATGTGGAAGGCAGGCACTCAACCGCTTGAGCCACATCTGCTCCCTGTATTGTGTTTTATTGGTGATTTAATAGTTTATTGAGGGAAGCGGCTGTGGCTCAATCAGTAGGGCTCCCGTTTACCATATGGGAGGCCCCGGGTTCGGTTCCCGGGGCCTCCTGGTGGAGGTAGGCCCGCCCGCGCGGCGTGGTTGGCTGACCCAGTGAGCACAAGCAGCAAGGGGGGGATGAATGAATAAATAAATAAAATCTTTAAAAAAAAAAAAAAATAGTTTATTGATTCCTTTTGACAAGTCTCCTTTTTAGCCTTATATCATAGAATCTAACCTTTGCATAAATGAAATTCCAGTTTTATATGTATATAAATACATGAAAGGCTGGTAGGGAATACATAAAAATCTTAATAGTCCCTAACTTTGTGTGTTGGGATTATAAATTATTTTTATTTTTAATATTCTTAGTTTTCTTAAATTGAGCCTATATTCCAATTATACTCCAATACTATTTAAAAATAAATGTATGAGGCTTTCTTGATACTTTAGAGTAGGAGATGTGCTTTGAATGCTTTTCATATTCATCTTTTCCAAATTCCTTTAAATTCAATCCAAATTTCTAATGGTTGGCTAGGCTGGGCTTGATGTCCAAGTAACTATTTTTAGATTTCACAGACTGAAAGCTTAGTATTTTCCATATGAAATTGGTCATTTCAGTTTTTGAATACTAAGGATATGTTGAATGGATATAGGTGATGGGGAAGTGTGAAGAAAATGCTGCACGTGTATTTGCTCAGTGGGTGGTTGTTAAATGCTGAAGACAGTGACCCTCTGGCCATTCCTATGCCATACCTGTGCTCGGAGTAAGCCTTTGATATTTTAGATCTAAAAATCTTTGGCTTTACAGGCACCTTCTTTGGTGATAGGAAAAATAGCACAACAATGAGTGTTTTAGTTCTAGAGACAGTGAACTGGAATCAGTTTTGTGCAGGACCTTAATGTAAGTGTACTATAGTTGTGTAATATGTTGCTAGGAAGGTGAAACTCATGGAAGGACTTGAGGATGATAAAAGACTAAGGATTCAGGAACTGAACAGAAAATGATAGGAATTCCATTATGAGGGAGGTCTTTCCACATCGTTGCTCAGCGTTATAACGTTAGCTAGGAAGGGAAGAGAGGGAGGCTACTCTAGGTGCAGAAAACAGCATAGGAAAGCCACAGGTGCAGTGAGGGACATGACAAAACAATTGAAGAGTGAGGAAGCTGGCCTAGGAGAAAGGAGGGCTAAGTTAGGAGATCCATAACCAAAAGAATGGTGTCTAGTAGTTAGTAGGGAGCTGTGCCAGTCAGGGTCATGGACGGAAATAGTTGGCACACTCAAATCCAGAGAGAATTTAAGGGGCGTTTTACAAAAATATTGACAGGGTCTAAGGAAACCATAAGAGATGCCGCAGTTCTCTGAAGCCAGCAACAGTGGGGCATCGTTACTGTTCCTATGTCTGCAGGCGCCAGGAGACTGACCAGTTCCTGGCACCCAGAAAGAAGTCCCAATGACCATGGAGATGGCCTGAGATGAGCTGTGCCTTCAGAGAGGTGTGCAGCCAGCATGCCCCTCTGGGAGGGAGCTGGGGGAGCAAGTCATTCTACATTCCCTTCCTTCTCTCTGGTCTGCTGCTGGTGCTCTCCATTGGCCAACTGGAAGACAGATGCCCAAGGATGATCCAGACATCCTCCCCGGGCCCAGAGCTATCTGGAGAAGGATGGAAAATGCATTTGCAGGGGCAAAGGAAGAGATCTGGCTCAGGGGTCTTAGTAGGGTTTGAGCAGAAGGATTTGACAAATGTATTGTTTTTATGAGATGAGCTTATAAAAGGCAAATAGAATGAGGTAGGGTAGAAACTGGAGGCAGAGACGACCATTCAGAAGTTTTTTCAGGACCCTTTCATTAGGATGGGGACAATGGGGATTTTTAGGAAAGGGCTAAAACTTGTAGAATTTTAAAGGAGGAAATAACAGAATTAACATTTTTCTAATTACATTATTATTAAAGATATTAGGTATGTTCTAATATATCTAATATTTAAGAAAATCCAATATACAAAAGTACATTTTTGAAACCAGTAAATTAAAAAAAAAACACCTATTTACATAAAGGAAAACATAAAATAGAATCCATATCATATAAATGGTTTCAGTTTGAATATGGAATTCTCCTGACTGAAAAAATGCAGCTATTTAAATGTATTCTTTAAAACTCTTATTAGCATTCCTACCAACTAAAGTGAGCACACAAATAAAGGAAAATAGTAATATTGTAAATCAACTCTTCCTTTACAGATTCCTAATAAGTAGACCAGGAGACTAGAAACCCAAAACTTATATCAGATATATAAGAAACTAATTTATTAATACCTAATTTTTTTGTCTCATTCTTTCAAAAATATGTTATTAAGTCTTTCATGACCACACATTTTGTAAAACAACAGTAACTTACTCACTATCACACTTATCATATTTTACCTATAAGGATAAGGATAAGGCTTGTATTATATGTGTAGAAAATTTACATTTATAGCGGGCACAGTTTTGGTTCTTTGTTTGGACTAGGATGATATAGTAAAAGCCTCACTATGATGAAGTATTTGAAGCTTACGAGGGCTAGTCTGTTGATTTAGTTTGGGACATGCATGCTCTCTGGTTTCTTTGCAATCACCTTTGCAGGAAATGGTAATTTCTCCTTTTAGGCCACCATTAGCAATCACAGGCTGATTCTGCTTTAATGGCATCCTTTGAATCAGCCTGCTACTTTCTGAAAAAGCTAAGAACCCACTGAAATCTCTGGTTTCTGAATCACTAGAACTTTCAAGAGAAAGAAATGAAATATTCAGACCTTGATATTAAGCATAGACCTGTCAACGCAATCAAATCGTAGGAAGATCAATTAAAAGAAAAAAAACTAAACAGGTAAAGAGCTCCGCATTTCGTAAGATACTGCCAACCAGAGAGACATGGAACCTAACAGGCAGGAGAGGACAGATTGACAGTTCACACTGAATCCTTTCTTTACACATAATTTTTCAACTTGAGCTCTTAGCCTTTTTAATATTCCAAACAGCATGCCTGCAATATCATGTACGGCATCCCTGCTAAGAAGCTCTGCAAGAAAAGAAGAGAAATTTGAGAGAAGTGTATGGATTTTACCTGAAACAAATAAGACTGTAATGCAAATAAGAATATAACACTTTTGGGATTGTCAATTTTGCACATGTGAATTTGTTCTACATACTGTGTGTTCTCTTAATAATTAGATACTGGGAATCTGTTCAGAAGGAAAAACAAATGCTTGAAATAGATTTTTAACAAGCTGTGAAATGGCTGAACACTCAACCATAATGAAACACCATCACTGAAATTAAAATTTGCCAAAAAAATCCATTGTTATGATCGTTACTAAGAGCAATATTCTATATATCAAAAATACTTCTTCCAAATAAACATGGAAGCAGTTCTATGTGCTATTTCAGCCATTAGTTTATTGTGTCATACATTAGAATGAACTTATATTTTTAAGTTTTTCCCTAGTTTGAATAGAAGTGAAATCTATAGTCTAGGAATTAGCCTTAGATTTTGCTGTGGCTATAGCCCCTGCTTTAACTATCTTCAGATAAAAATATTGAGATAGGGACAGAGAATTAAAGGTAGGTAGAAAGATTTATGTAGGTAGATAGACAAGTTATGAAGAGAGAAAGGAGGAGACATTTTAGATTATTCTCGTGTTCCATATACAAATTAAAATAGGTAATTACATGATAAACTTGAGTTATATAACCCCCCTCTATGAATATCAGTGATTTACCCAATGCAAGGATGTAGGGAAGAAATCTCAATGAAACTTTGTACCCCAGAGACTTACCCAAATTAGCAATTTATAGCAACATAGGAAATAGGTATTGGGTCCAGGTCATTGATCTTTAATGTATAAGTAAGTGGTTTCACTGTAATAGCTTTTGAGTCAAAGGTTATGGCCATTTCACTCTGAGAAATCCATGTAGACACCTTCATTTTTCTTGGTATCTGTATTTTTTGTCAGCTAAAAAATAAAGGGATTAAAACTTGAGTGAAGAGAACTGAATTTTACCACAGTTCCCGGTGGTCCACAATACAAGAGTATTTTTCTCAGAATACTTTCAGCAAAAATTTCATTAGTACCTACTTAATTTCCTTGTAGTCAATCTACATTTGGCCAGCCTTAAAGGTCCTAAAGGAAATTAACAAGCATTGTTCATACTTGTGGAACTATTGAGGACGACCGGAAAACAATAGGAACCTAAAAGGTCATGATCTTTGTAGCATTTTCCTTTTCCTGATTATGGATTAAAGAGTTTTATTTGCTACATGAAAAAGATTTGGAGGCTGTTAACCCTATAGCTGCATTGTACATTTCTACAGTACCTTCAAGAATTCAATTCTCTTTATAATGAATCTTTAGAGCTCAAGACAAGACATCCCGAGAAAGAGATCTAGGAATAACATTTTACATAAGGCAATAATTCCTATGTTTTCATTAAAACATGCTCCTTCACTTGCTGGCTACAGGACAGCCACAATATGTTTTATAAGGCTGGGGAAAAATTGTCATCAATTTCTTGGGAGAGTTAATTAGTAGGTACATAAAGACCCTTAAGATTGTTATTTTTATAAAGCATCAGTTATCTTTCTAGGTACTTCTGGAGCCCTCAGCAACAGCTTTTATATGGTGTTGATCTCCGCAAAGAGGTCATTCATATCTCTTAACTAACAGATATCTAAGTAGATTCCAAAGATAGGGAAGCAAAGGGAAAAGTTTCCCATTTCCTTTCTACCCCTTTTCTCTACCAGGGTCTGTGCCTTTGGAAAGAAGATTAGAGGGGATTTTCCCTGCATAATTTGTGGTGTTACCTTTGGCTATACCTCTTATTTTTAAAAAATATATTTCGAATTTATTTTTAAAAGATACTTAGATTACATTAAATGTTACATAAAATATATATATATAAGGGATTCCCATATGCCCCACTCCCCACACCTCCCACTTTTCCCCACATTAACAACTTCTTTCATTAGTGTGGTACATTCATTGCAATTGATGAACACATTTTGGAGCATTGCCACTAAGCATGGATTATAGTTTACATTGTAGTTTACACTCTCTTCCACTCAATTCTGTAGGTTGTGGCAGGATATATAATGGCCTGTATCTGGCATTGCAATGTCATTCAGGACAATTCTAAGTCCTGAAAATGCCTCCATATCACACTTCCTTTTCTCTCTCCCTGACTTCAGCACCTCCAGTGGCCACTGTCTCCACATCAATGATATAATTTCTTCCATTGTTAGAATCCTAACAAGTCCATAGTAGAATACCAGTAAGTCCACTCTAGTTCATGTTTTATTCCCCAATCCTGAAAATTCTGGGATGGTGATGTCCACTCCACCTCTAATTGAGAGGGGTTTTCGATCCCATATGGCTGATGGATGGGGACTCTCTTGCTTGCAGTTGTAGACTCTGTCAGTTCCTTGGTGTGGTGGTTGTCCATCCTCACCTCCTTGTTAGTTGTCCTGGGTGAGTCCAATGAACTGGAGAGTAGGTGTTGCAACTCCGCTGAGGCTCAGGGCCCAGTTGGCACATGGACAGACCAAAGATTCAAGTATCTTGGATGTACACCTACCAACTTCAGCACCAACTATAGGTTCAAATAGAAGGGACAGAAGAGGCATGTGTAGAGAAGTCACAACTGGGTCCAATTCCCACACTCGGGAGCACCAAACTCTGGAGCTATCTGCATGACTGTAGGACCTGGGTGTCTCCAGAACCCTCAGGAGCCACACTATTTGGGGTAGTATCTACTTTGGCAGTCTATGAAATCCTGCTGAGACATGCATAAGCGCCTCTCTGGTGACCTCCCAACTCACTTTCAAGTCTCTCAGCCATGTAAACTCACTTGTCTTTACCTTTTACCCCTTTTATTCAAGGTCTTTTTCCAGTTGTATCACAGGCAGTGCTTGGTAGTAATCCCTCAGTGCTAGGGAGGCTCATCCCCAGGAGTCATGCCCCACACTGGAGGGAAGGTAATGCATTTATTTGCTGAGTTTGGCTTAGAGAGAGGCCACATTTGAGCAACATGGAGGCTCTCAGGAGGTAACTCTTAGGCACCCTACAACATTAGGCTAAGTTGCAATTTCAGGAGCAAAGGCTCATAAGCATAGTCATCAATATCAAGGGCCCATCAATGGATCATCCTTCTTCGCTAGTCATTGCTGTTGTACTTGGGGGATTGTTGCTGTTTCATTAGAGAATGTAGCAGAGCTCCCCAGGATAGATACAATTAATACAAAAATGAAATAATAATAGGTTTAAACATATGAAATAAAATACATAATAATTTAGAAAAACTAAAACTAAAATAAAATTTAAAAATTGGGATATAAAAAAAAATGAAAAATATTTTTAAAATAATTTTTTATGTTTTGCCTTTCATCACTGTAATATCTCTTGTCCTGTATGTACAGTGACAATTTCTTCCATTTCTCCCCCAGTGCCTTACTTTTTTTCATTTTGTCTTCAAAGAAGTTTTAGGTCACAGTAAAGTCACATACAGAATATAGGGGACTCCCATATACCCAACATCCTCCCCCTTTTCCCCCTTCCCGTATTATTAGCCTTTTTATATGTGGTTGGTACATTTGTTACCACTGATGTACAAATATTGAAACATAGCTACTAACCATGGTTAAAGGTTTACATTATGGTTTACATTTTAGACCATACACTTTTAAAAAATTTTTAATGAAATTTAACATGGCCTGTGTCCATCATTGCAAGATCATGCAGAACACTTCCATTGCCCCCTAAATACCCCCTCTTCCATCTATTCTATTCCTCCATCCCCCTCCCCTTGGGGCCCATGGTGACCACCAGGCTTCTCTCCTTGAAGGACAAGATTCATAGTACTTGCAACAACACTGAAGGCTTGACATACTGGTCTGTCCTCCCCTATTAGGAACCACTCATGCTCTCAAGAGACAACCACTCCTCTGTTTGAGAACATATCAGGCCTCCCCAGGATGGGAATCCAACTCCTTCACTCTCATTATGTGGATCTTCATCCACTGATACAACACACTATGACAAAATGATCCCTCGAACATTCTCTTGAAGACTACCCCAGGTGCACCCTGTCCCGGATGCCCCCCCATCCAACACCCTAAACCAGTAACCCTTCCTTGTCATATTGCCAAAAGACTCTTTCTCAACATTGTTGTTTTAAATGTGTACCTGCCAATCCCCAGTGTTCACCTGCTCCCTCCCCCAGTCCTCCCCCCAGTTCCATGGACCATCCAACCCATCTTCCCCACCTGTCAAGCTTGTGCCACCCAACCCAGTATTATCTCTACATCCCTGTAATATCCCTTCACTGCACAACTACTTACTTCCACCTTATCATAAATTTCGCCCATATGGGCATTGGCTCGCAACCTTCTTCTGCCTTTCTATTTCCTGTAAACCTGTCTTCCAGACTCTAGTTCTCTGAGTAGTATTCCATTGTATGTATATACCACATTTTATTGATCCATTCATCTGTTGATGGGCATTTGGGTTGATTCCAACTTTTGGTAATAGTGAATAATGCCGCTATGAACATTGGTGTGCATATATCTGTTTGTGTCCTGCTTTCAGTTCTTCTGGGTATATACCCAGAAGTGAAATTGCTGGATCATATGGCATTTCTATAGTTAGTTTTTTGAGGAACTGCCAGACTGTCCTCTACAATGGCTGTGCCATTCTACATTCCCACCAGCAGTGGATGAAGGTTCCCATTCCTCCAACACTTGGAGTCCTCTTTTTTTAATGGCTGCCAGTCTAATGGGTATAAGATGGTATCTCATTGTAGTTTTGATTTGCATTTCTATAATAGCTGGTGATGTTAATTATCTTTTCATGTGCTTTTTAGCCATTTGTATTTCTTCTTTGGAGAAGTATCTGTTCAAATCTCTTGCCCATTTTTAAAATAGGTTGTCTTTTTATTTTCAAGATATAGGATTTCTTTATATATGCTGGATATTAGGTTCCTATCAGATATATGGTTACTGAATATTTTCTCCCATTGGGTAGGCTGCCTTTTCACTTTCTTGACAAACTCCTTTGAGGTGCAAAAGGTTTTAATTTTGAGGAGGTCTCATTTATCTATTTTTTTCTTTCGCTGCTCATGCATTAGGTGTGAAGTTCATGAAACCATTTCCTATTACAAGGTCCTGTAGAAGTTTCCCTACATTCCCTTCAAAGGTCTTTATGGTCTTGGCTCTTATATTTAGATCTTTGATCCATCTTGAGTTGATTTTTGTATAAGGTGTGAGATGGTGTTACTCTCTCATTCTTTTGAATATGAATATCCAGTTCTCCAAGCACCATTTATTGAAAAGGCCATTCTCTACCAGTTGAGTGGGCTTGGTGGCCTTGTCAAATATCAGATGACTACATATGCGAGGATCTATATCAGAACTCTCAATTTGGTTCCATTGGTCGGTATTTCTATCCTTGTGCCAATACTATGCAGTTTTGACCACTGTAGCTTTGTAGTATGTTTTAGATTTTATTTATTTATTCATTTATCCCCCCTTGCTGCTTGTGCTCTCTGGGTCAGCTAACCACGCCGTGCGGGCGGGCTTGCCTTCACCAGGAGGCCCCGGGAACCGAACCCGGGGCCTCCCATATGGTAAACGGGAGCCCTACTGATTGAGCCACAGCCGCTTCCCTGTAGTATGTTTTAAAGTTAGGTAGTGTGATTCCTCCAATTTCATTTTTCTTATTCAATATGTCTTTGGCTATTTCATAGTTAGTTTTTCCATTTTGGTAAAAAATGCTGTGTTGGTTTTTTGTTGGGATTGCATTATAGCTGTAGATCAGTTTGGGTAGGATAGACATCTTAATGATGTTTAGTCTTCCCATCTATGAGCAGGGAATATTTTTCCATTTATTTAAGTCTTCTTTGATTTCCTTTAACAGTGTTGTGTAGTTTTCTGTGTAAAGGATTTACATCTTTAGTTAAATTTATTCTTTGGTATTTGATTCTTTCAGTTGCTATTGTAAATGAGATTTTTTTCTTGATTTCCTCCTCAGATTGCTCATTATCAGTGTACAGAAATGCTAATGATTTTTGTGCATTTATCTTATAATCTGTGACTTTAATGAACTCATTTATAAGCTCTAGAAGCTTTGTTGTAAATTTCTCAGGGCTTTTCTATGTATAGGATCATGTCGTCTGCAAATAGTGAACTTTTGACATCTTCCTTTCCAATTTGTATGCCTTTTATATCTTTTTCTTGCCTACGTACTTGAGCAAGTATTTCTAAAACAATCATAAATAGGAGCGATGATAGTGGGCATCCTTGTCTTGTTCTCAATCTTCGAGGGAAAGCTTTTAGGGTTTCACCATTGCATATGATGTTAGTTGTGGGTTTTTCATATATCCTCTTTATCATATTGAGGAAGTTTCCTTCTATTCCTATCCTTTGTAATGTTTTTATCAGGAAAGGGTACTGTATTTTGTCGAATGCTTTTTCTGCATTTATAGACATGATCATGTGATTTTTTTTTTCTTTCAATCTGTTTATGTGGTGGATTACATTGATTGATTTTCTAATGTTGAACCATCCTTGCATACAAGGGATGAAACCCACTTGGTCGTGGTGTATAATTTGTTTGATGTGTTGTTGAATACAATTAGCAGGTATTGTGTTGAAGATTTTAACATCTAGTTTCTTTGGAGTGATTGGTCTGTAAGTTTCCTTTCTTGTAGCATCTTTGTTTGCTTTTGGTATTAGGGTAATGTTGGCATCATAGAATGAGTTAGGCAATGTTCCTTCTACTTCTATTTTTTGGAAGAGTTTAAGCAGGCTTGGTATTAGTTTTCTGGAATGTTTGGTAGAATTCACCTGTGAAGTTGTCTGGTCCTGGGCTATTCTCATTTGGGAGGCTTTTGATGACTAATTCTATCTCGTTATTTTTGATTAGTCTGTTGAGTTCATCAACTTCTTCTTTCACCAATATAGGCTGCTTGTGTGTTTCTAGGAATTTGAAGAAAAAGATTAGGGCCAAGGAAAGGGAAAGACGTAAGAAGAGAAAAAGAATAATAGTAATAATAATAGTAAAATGTAGAAGAGGAACTGTATAAGACCTAGGAAAATGAATAATCAACTCATGTAAGAAGTGCAGAGGAATAAGAATAAAGAAGTGGGGTACAAACAAGGAAATGAAAAACGGAATAGAGAAAAATATCTAGAATGAATTAAAAGGCCAGAATAATAAGATGTGAGGAAAAGAGAAAAGACAGTAAGCAAAAAGTTTTTAAAAAGAAAGAAAACAGAGAATAGAGGAGATAGAAATAAAAACAAGAAAAATTGAAGACTAAATAAAGAGAGGTGGAATGTAAGAAAAACAGAAAGCAGAAGATAGGCATATGAAGGAAGGAAAAGAAATAGTGTAGGTAGACAAATTTGGTATACAAAAAAAGGGGAAACAAAGGAAGGGGGAAACAGCAAACAAGAAACAAGACAGCAGCAGCTAATTTAAAAAAAAACGGGCGGGGGAGAAAGAAAGAGGGGAAAAAAAAAAAAGAACAAAAAACAAACATTCAAGCAACCAATCAAACAAAAACTTAGGAAAAACAGCCTTCCCTCTTAGGCCCCTTAGGAGCTTCTCAGGCTGCCAGTGTTCATCAATCAATTATCCTGCAGCCTGCCCTCTACAGGCTTTGAATTGGGTTTTAGCGAGTAAACTAAGTTAAATTTTTAAAAAAGGAACCTTTTTTTAAAGAAAAATAAGAGACCCAAGAGCGGCTAATACAAAAATAATGTCTATGTTGTACCTGTCCTAAAGTATCAGCTGAGTGTTTGATAACCCGGTGGATCACTACTCTAAGGAGAGCCGGGAACCAGGGACCTCGTATATTCAAAGCGGAGACTCCTCCACTGAGCTAAACTTTCTCTTTGGGTCAGTTAGCTAGAGAGCTATACAGTCACTTTCCCTAGGACAAGTTTGACTCTTTGCAGTTGGTAGATGCTGATTAGGAGCCTGTCTGTCCCTGCCCCCTTTCTATTCTTATTGCTTTTTCTCCCAGAGCAGCAGGATGTGATAGCCTGTGTGATCCGGATCCTCCCTCACCTCTCCTGGTCAGATTGAGTTCCCTTCTGAAACTCAAATGGGGCCCTGGTATCGGATCTCACCACAGAGAAATGACTCTCAACCCTCTTCCAGACCTCCCCTTCCTCCCAGGGGACTGTAAAAAGGCCCTTGGAAGGTTATTAAGCATTTCCTACTGCCTGCCTCCCTTAGGGGAATTAGAATTTTGATAATTTTCAGCTCAGGACTAGTCAATTGCCTGACTTCATTCTCTGCCAGCCCAATTTCGTCTCTCCCAGGTTGGCTAGGTAAATCAGGCTGCCTAAACAGATTCGCCTCTTCCCTCTTCCCGGGGCCACCCCTTGCCAGCTAGTATGCTCCCTAAAGCTCACTTGGGGTCTGGGTAACCAAATCCACAGAAAGGAAACCTCTCTCCACCCTTCAGGAGAACCCTCTTACTCCCGGAGATGGCTCCCTCCTGCTCGGTGGCTGTCGGGAGTCCGGGGCTCACAGTAGCTTTTTGCCTTGAGGGTGGGGCTTAGCTGCCCTCCGTTTCCAGCCACCAGGGCAAAAAAAACTGATTGTTTTTCCTTGGGTTTTTTATCTCTTTGTCCAGTTCCCTCTAGCCCTGAAGCCTCCTGCTCTGTGGGTTTCCAAAACAGCTCACTTAGGCAGGATCTTGCCCCTTCTCAGCCGTTTTTTTGCTAAAGACATGGGGAATGCCCACTTAAACCAATGCCATATTGCTGGATTCCCCTGGCTATACCTCTTTGTAGTATTTAGTCAGTTAACAGTCCAGAGAGTCTACCAGAGCTGTTGGAAGGAGTATGTGAGGGGAACACTGTCAAATGCTTATCTGTCTTGAAGTAGTTGAGTGCAAATTTTTTGTAACCCAATCGCTCAGTTATTCACTTGACTCCCCTCTAGTCTCTGTGCTTTACTTTGTATGTAGATTGGATGTCATGCACACTCAAGCACAGTAATCTTTGTGTTTACCTTCTAGTACATGGCTATATTAATTCTGTAATCTAAAATCCTTTAGTATATTGCTCTTGGTTGCAGAGAACAAAATGGTTCTGGCTAACTTAGACAAGAATATTTGCAGGATATCTTGCAGCTTGTAAATTGAATGGAAGTCTGAAGAACAAGGCTTGGAAATATGGTAGAAGCAAGAGAGTGTGAGCAAGCTGAGTAATACAGCCATGGTCATGTGACAGGAAAAATTCCAATTAGTACTTCACCAGTGGAAGTTGTCATGATCACTGCTGGCTGCCAGACCCCATCATCACTTCTGTGAATAGTATGCTACTGCCCCTACATTTTGTATCTATTGATCTCTGGCTCACAGGTGTCTTAGAAGGCATCTAGGCTACTTGCTGGGTCTTGCAAGATGTTATCAATGTCTTCAACTATTGTTATATCTTGTAGCTTGGTGAGATGGTCAAAGTCCTTGAAAACTAAATGATGGCACAGAGCAGAGAATAGAGGTAATCCTAAAGCAAGCTGCTGAGGTTATTACAGTTGTCCTTACCAGGTAATCAGAACTGCTTCTGGTGTTTCTGCTTATGGGTGTCAAGCATTTACCAGATCACTTGTTGAGTAGTGGGTTCCAGGGGCTGAATCAACTTGTTCTGGTAAGCAGACCATGTCTGGAATGATGGGTGGAAGTGTAGTTGCCAGCTGAATAAACATATGGTAATCTGTTGCTGTTCTTCAAGATCCATTTGTTTTCTGTACAAATTAGGAACCACCATCTCAGTACCTCTCAGGTCTTTCATGCCATCATTAGTCTCTGCCATTCCTTCAAGGACGTTGTATTACTTTGATTACTATTTTGGTCACAAGAAGAACTTCTTAGGGCTTCCCCTTGGCTGTTCCTTCCAAAATAACTCCTACAACTTGGTTGAGGGGGTTTTCTTCTGAGAATATTGTTATTAACTCTGCATTTGAAAAATTAGGAAATAACGACAAGATGAATTTATGGTCCTGTGGGGCTTAACGTGAGGTAAATTTGGTCAAAACTTCACTTATACCTTGACCGCCAGAAACCTCCACCCTGACTGTTGGGCTGCAGTGCTCTGTGCCCAGAATTAGGATTGGCTCAGAGCTAGTGCCTTGTAATTCTGAAGAGATCTGTGGAGTTTCCTTTCTCAAGTGCCTATGTCTGCTATGTGGCCATAGGTTCTTTTGAGGAAGGCTAGGCAGAAGATTCATGAACTCTACTTATGACGTTACTGAAGATTGCTCTTTACTCTAAAGTTGACCCTAAAATACAGTAAAATAGAATCACTAAATCTGAAATGTATTGATTTGAGATTTATATAATTCAGATCTATTTTTATAATCAATTTTGTTGAAATGTATTCATAGACCATACAATCCATCTAAAGTATATAATCAGTGGCATTTTGTATAACCACAGAGTTGTTCATTCATCACTGCAATCAATAGTAGAGCATTTTCATTACTCCAAAAATTAAAACTCCCTACCCCTTAGTAGTCAGCTCTCAATTTCTCTATCCTTGCTCTGCCATACATAAGTGCTAATCTGTTTCTGCCTCTACAATTTATTTGTATTTACATTTAGCGATGGAGTCGAACAATATGTAGTGCTCTTTGTCTAGTTTCTTTCACTTAGTCCAAGTTATTTATTTTTATTTTTTTAACATTGAAGGAAGATTATTGATATATTACTATACACTACTGCCCATAGTTTGCTTTGGTTGTATAGTGAACCCTCTTGTGAAAAATAATTATGGTTAATAGTGCATATATAATAATGTTTTTCTCTGAAACAGAAAAAAATGTTAATATTACAAGACATTCATAATAGGGTGATATTTGAGCAAAAATATTTCAGATCTATGTGTGTGGATTGATTGGCGTTTCCATTTATTTTGGCCAATCTTCTATTCAAATCATTCTTAATATAGGATCTGCCTTCATTCTAGCCTGGAAGAGGCAGGAAATTACATATTTATTTCCTTTCCTTCTTCCAAATAGGCTGGTAGATATTATCTTCTGGGGACATGGTACTTTCCATTCCAAGCAAGTGAATAAGAAACTAAAAGTAAATGAGATGGAAGCCACCAAGCTATTCTATGATAGTCTTTTAAGTTGCATCTGTAGTGTTAAGTTAAGAGCTTGGTTAGACTGCCTGGCTTTGAACACCAGTTTTACTATTTTCTAGTCACTATTTTTTAATGTCACAAAGTCATTTTTAGAAAAGGCTGTGGTCTCTTTAGCAATAAAATTCTTTCCAAACCTTGGCAGAGTTCTGATCTGTACCCTTCCAGTTAGTTCCTTGTGCCAGTAAGCTCACCAAAAGGTCTGTGAAGATGTACCTGTCACACCTTATTATTTTCTTTGCTTCCTCATTCCCCAGGCTGTCTCTCTTACTTAATGTTGGCTATTGGGAGGCCTTCTGAGACCGTAGAATCTGTTCTTTGCCCCAGGGCTGAGCCTCAATGGTCTTTAGTCCCTCAAATCCTTCCCTAGGCTTCTCTCTTATTGTTTGGGGTCCTGAGGCACTCAGCTTTTCTATTCCGGCAGTTCCCCACATTTCTGGACTTCTATTCCAGTCCTTTTTCTCATAACTATTGCCTGAGTGCATGTCTTTCTTCCAAAACATGGCTGAGTGCTGCCAGTAACAACCAACACACACAAAACATCTGGGTGCAGACAGCATGCGGCCCTCCAGGTAACTACAGGTAAGTTTTACCAAGGGTTTCACCACTGCAGATGCCAAAGATCTCCAGATTTCCAGCCTCCAGCATCAGTTTCCTAGCTTTCTGCCTCCTGACTGCTATGCCAATTTTAGATTTTTGTTATGGCAGCACCTCGCTTGAAGGTACTAATTTCTGTATTCATTAGTATAATGCTAGCTGCTGTAATAGAGACTGTCACAGAATTAGAGAATTTAGAACTAAAAAAGAACTTTAGAGATCATGTAGTACATCCAACTCCTCTTCGTTTTAGGAATCAGGAACCCCAACAAGAAAAAATTGAGGCTTGCCTAGAGCCATAATGGCCTAGAGGCAGCGCAGATACCAGCCCTGAGCTCAGTGCCTGACATATACTGAGGCTTAAGGATTATCTTTTGAACCCAACTGGGAATGTGTAAATTTGGCTCTATTAGGTATCATTATGGCTTACACAAAAAGAGAAGAAGGAGCCAATTGGAAATGCCCCCCCAGGAGGAGTAGATGAGAAGATCTGACTTTGTTATGTCCTTTTTGTATATTTTCCTGCCCTTAATCTTAATTAAAATGTGAGGAACATTTTGATAATACCATTCTGTGACAGCTTGTTTTGATGTAGTCTTAATAATAAACCATTTAAAACTTAGCTTCAAAACACTACCAAGTAATTGGTCCAACAGATGTCCTCTTATCCCTGATCTCCAGTCTTCCTCTTATCTCATCTCTGAGCTTCCAGGGTGGGGGATCATGACTACCAGAAGCTAGGCCAAGGGTAAGAAAAAGGATGGGTTGAGGAAATAGAAAACACTGCCTGTACATTTTGCTGCAGCATGGGGATGATCTGCTGAGCTTGCTGTGCCAATGCCTTGCCCACAGTGAGACTTCAGTTGTTGACTAGGATTACACTTTTGGTATAGAACAATTTCCAGCATGCCACAAAGCTCCATGATGCTGCTGTTCAGTAACTCAGGGGGTATTTATAAAATACCTTTTCTGTAACAGGGGCTGTGGTAGGTGCTCAGGTACAGGCTTTGTTTCAAGAGCTTCCAGGCTAAGTAATTTATTACATTTCACAATATCATGCTAGGCCACAGTACTGGGGAGTGGCATTTTCTGAAAGTGTTAAAAGTGTGTGTGGCCATAGATGGAACCCTGCTGGAGTTCTCTATCTTCTCCAATACAGACAGAGAAGACAAGTTTGGAGTCAGTTCTTTGGGATTTTTTCCCTCCTCCAAGCCCAAGAAGGTCCTGGTCAGAGTTCCTGTGCAGGTGTTCTGTTCTCTTGTTTGGGGACTTTTTCAGTTTCTGGATAAGCATGTCTCTAGTTTTTAAGTTAAAGTCGGCATAAAAGTTGGATTTGCTTTAGGGAAAATTTTTTACAGCCTATGTTACCGCAGTTTAATAATAAAGAGATTAAATATTGGGAGAGTTTTCTTAATAACTTCATAGGATGTTACAGTGAATATTCCCAAAGAATAAATTTTCACTTAGAATCACACTATATTGTCTCAAGCAAAGTTTAATTTATATGGAGAAATTATTAAAAATATATTGTATAGAAAGGAAAGTAAGAATTGGAAATTGGATGTATTTATATTAACAGTGTTAGATTTGAGTTAATTAAAAAATGCTGTGTTTATGCCGCCTGTCATCTCAATAGGACTTTAAAGAAACGGATTTAAATATCACTTGGAGTTTCCCAATAACTTACTCATTTCTCATTTTAATTTAGAGTAAATGTTTGAATTTTTCAGTCCTCTGTTTCTTAGACCTGAAAATAAATTCATCTTCACTGATTATCCTGATAGAATGAATATGGTCATGAAAATAACATTCATAAAATAAGTGAAGATGATTTGTAGATGTGCAGAAATTCAACCTTTCTACCAAGAGAAGAAATGCAAATTAAAACACAACATATATTTTTCCTCTTTTCAATCTGGCAAACATTATAAAAGACTGATGAAATGTTGATGAAATTCCTAGTAAACACACATCCTTAAACGTTGTTGAAGAATGGTTAAATTGATCATGAATGATAAACTCCATAGTTTTCACTGCTTATCCTGATGTGATTTTCTGGATCATCTTATCATGTTTTAGATTTATAAACCATTTAAAATTAGAAGAGTGGGAATAGATATGGCTCCAGCAGTTGAGCACCTGCTTTTCACATGGGAGGTCCTGGGTTTGGATCCTGGTGCCTCCTAAAAACAACATCTAAAAAACAACAACAACAAGCAAACAAACGAAAAAAACAACTCAGGGGAGCCGACGTGGCTTAGTGTCTGAACACCAGATTTCCATGTACGAGGTCCCGGGTTCAGTCCCTGGCCCCAGTACCTCAAAAAAAAAAAAAAAAAAAAAAAAGTAGAAGAGTATTTTTGGGTCAAAACATTGATACTAAAAATAATTCAAGGGTGGGAATTAAAATGGTACAGCCACTGTGGAAAGGATATGGCAGTTCCTCAAAAAGTTAAATATAGATTTACCATATGATCTAGCACATCCACTTCTAGGTATATACCTAGAGAAAATGAACATAGGGTCTCAAACAGAAACTTGTACACTAATGTTATAGCAGCATTATTCCCAATATCCAAAAGGTGGAAATAACCTAGTGTCCATCAACAAATGAATGGATAAACAAAATGTGGTGCATACACAAAATGAAATATTGAGCCATAAAAAAGAACGGAGTTCTGAGACATGCTGCAACCTGGAAGAACCATGAAACATTATGCTCAGTAAAATAAGCAAGGCACAAAGGACAAATACTTTACGATGTCACTTAGAAGAAATATCTAGAAATAGTAAGTTTGCAGAGATACGGAGCTAGAAAGCAGAATAGACGTTACCAGGGGATGGGGTTATGGGGAAGTATATTTGGCGGATATGGAATGTTTGTAAATAAAATTAATAATAATCTTAAAATAATTCAAGGATGATTATAAAAGGATTGCACCACTTCAAGAAGAATGTGTTCTCACTTGTCTTGGGTGGAGGAATATGGGTCAAGTGCCATGGCAAATCCAGAGTATCATGTGGCTATAGGTATAAAGTTATTTTAAAATTAAGAATTTTGCCTTAATGTTATAATTATTACTTCCTAGTAATCTGATGATTAATCAGGGCATGGTGAAAATATCATTTGCTGGAGCCCAGGTCTGGCTTTAATTCTATCATAAAGCTATGGGAGGCAACATCCTGTTTCACAGGTGTGCATGCAGGTAAAACAGGCGCCTCCTGGAGCAGCTCTCATGATCTTCATTCCACAAACGCTCCGCTTCAATAGCAATTCCCCTTTCATTGTAATTTCGCCTTCACCTTCTGATTTTGGCCACAAGAAAAATCTCTCAAGTCCATTACTTTTCCTGTTCGATGAAAATAATTATTTCAGACCTTTATGGCAACAATGATTAAGCAAAATGAAATAGATAGGAGATATGCAGACATACATATCATTATATTATGATGGTTTTAGTTAAGGTAGCATTAAAATTAGTATAAAGATTTGAGATCCTGTAAGATAAGGCTTAAAGCAAAATTTTAAAAAATTAAGCCCTTTTCTAGTCCTTTTTATTGTAGTAGACTAAAGAATAAGGGTTTCAACATTTTGGTTGGAAAGTGGAGAATTGAGAGGTTGCTATTTTGGGTAGATGTTTGATTACAAAGGTATCAGTAGAGCTGTATCTGGCTATCTTTTGTATAACTTTTCCATAACCATTAAAGAAAATCCACCAGAACTCCTGAACCTGTTTGGGTGTGGACTCAAACGTAAACATCCATACTTTTTAATCATTTTAATGTTAGTGTTGCTGGAGATTACCTTTTACAAAGCAAGGTAATGTCTTTAGAATCTGTTACCATGGTTCTTTTAAAATCATTTAGTATCTTTATTGTTAAAATAAGTAAAATACATGGATTTAGGGAAGATCAAAGGAATGATTCATTGGTCCATTGCTTCACAAAAGGGTGTATATCTGGCATGTAAATATCACCAGGCTTCTAAAGAGAATTGTTAGTCAGGTGAAAGAAAATTGCCCTGCTCAGAAAATCATGCCCATGAAAATGCAAAGGTTCAGGGAAGAAAATAAACAAAAAGCAAACCACCCATTTACCAACTTTATTTCATAGAACATTCTGTCTCTCCCTGTTTTTCTAATCCACTTTGATTATATCATTATATTTTAATAGGCACATGGCTGAATAATCTAGAAAGAAAGAACACCCGGAACAAAACAGGGTAAATCCTGCTATTGACTTGCCTGAAGGGTTTCACTACATTGTCAAAAATGTAACTAGCATATTAAAACTGGTTTCACAGATATTGCTTGCTTAAGGCAAAGCTAAATTTTAAAAAATTCAATTTTAAGAAAGTACTAGTAAATAGTCAAGATGGACATTGGATGTGGCAAAAATCATATAGGCATTTGAGAATGGGCTGAAATTTAGGACTCAATTCCACATCTCATGCTGCCTCTCCCCATGCCCCATATCTACCTGAAGTGTCAGTCTCTCCGAGCAGATGTACACCTTCACTGTGTGTTATTTTCCAATATGAAAATGCAAGACTGGAAACCTGAAAACACAGCAAGTTTCTTCAGATATTTTCACTCTCATTAGAACTACCAAGACATTATATAAAACATAATGTTTTTGGGGAGTGATGCCATCAAGATGTTAGTGTAAGCCATCCCTGGGAATATTTCCTTTTAGAGACAGCTAAATAAAAGGGCAGATTCAAGTTCCTTGGAATTCTAGAGGATGATAGAAGATTCCACAAATGCTCAATTGAAGAAGAAAAAAAAAACATAAAAAGTAAATAAAGAAGCAGAAGAGTGGCACAGACCTGCCTGTCCACACTCCTCCCCTATATGCAGTCCCACAGGGTTTAAGAGATACACAGTGGCCATGCTCTGGCACAAGCACCTTCTGCCATGGTTTCTGACCACAGGGCTGCCCATGGCAGTGACTTAGACTCCCATGCACATTCAAACACAGTGACCCAAGGCCACATAATCCCCAGGTGGGCCCTAGTGGTCAGAGTACGTTAGCGTACAGAAATCAGAGTGACCTGTGGTGGAATATTGGCAAGCTGTGCACACTCCCAGCCTGGTCCCTAATTGCTGGTGCATCTCAATGAACATTCCCTCCACCTGGCTCTGTGGGTAGAAATCTCTTATGTAGAAGTTACTGAAGGCAGAAAAGCTGCATGAACAGGGGAAAGTGAACTGCTGAAAGGCAGGGTAGACCTAAGGGGGAAGGCCAAAGTGAAAAGGGGTCAGAAAAAAAAATATGGGAGAGGAATTGAGCAAATCATAGCTGTTGGGGAGGAAAATTTGTATAAAAACAAAGAGAACAGCTCAGGACTCCTAAAGCAGAAATGGGGAAAGGAATTCTCCTGGACGGGAAACAGTTGCACATAATAGGGTAATTTTAATAGTTACTGCACATTCTTAGGGCAAGAGGCAGGTTCCTCTTGAGAAAATCTGGACTCTTATACGTGGGCTGCTCTAAAGTTTCAGCATAAAGAAGAGCTTTAACACAGTCTATGCAAAAATCCTAGACATGAGGGAGAAACTGACTTCCAGAGTTTGTACATCAAAATAATCAAATGCCCCAGGCATCAACAAAAGATCACAAGCCATACAAAGAAACAGGAAGAGATGGTTTGGTCAGGAAAAAAATGAAAACTTCAGAGGAAACACAGAAAGTTAACAAATAATCAAAGATTTTCAGTCAAATTTCCTAAATAAATTTAAGGAATGAAAGAAAAGTGAGCATAGATAAAACTTAATTTGGTTATAGAACTAAAGGATATAAGGAAGGAAATGTGTGAAGGAAAAGAAGAATTAAAAGTTTAAAAAGGAACATAACAGAATATATTAGAATGAAAATCACAATATTGAGATTAGAAAAACACTGGAGACATTCAACAGCAGATTTGAACAGGAAGAAGAAAGAATCAGCAAACTAGAAGACAGGACAATGGAAATTGTACAGTCAGAAAGCAAATAGAGCAAATGTATTAGTAGAGTTCTCTAGGGAAACAGAACTGACAGGACATATCTGTAAATATTATGAAATTTTATAAAATTGTCTCATGCAACTGTGGGGATGCATGAGTCCAAATTCCATAGGGCAGGCTGCAAGCCAGGAACTCTGATGAAGGTCCTCAATGAGTTCCCCAGGATAAACTGGTTGACTGAAGTAGAAACGGGAACTCTCTCTTCTGCAAAATCACTTCTCTTTTTAAGGCCCTCAACTGATTGGATGAGACATCTCTCATTGCTGAAGGCAGTCTCCTCAGTTGATCTACACATAATCAGCCATAGATGCAATCAACTCACTGATGATTTAAGTCCATGAGATGTCCTCACAGTACAATTTGGCCAGGGATTGCTTGACCAAACAACTGGGTGCTATTAACCTGGCCAAGTTGACACATGAGCCTAACCATCACAGCAAAGAATGAAAAAAGTGAGCAGAGCCTATGGGATTTGTGGGACAACATGAAGCATACCAACCTACATACTATGGAATTCCCAGAAGAAGAGGAGAAAGAATAAGGGACAGAAAGAATATTTGAGGAAATAATGGCCGAGCATTTCCCAAATTTTATGAAAGACAAATGTACATGGCCAAGAAGGACAATGAACTTCAAACAGGATAAACTGTAATAGACCTAGTCTGAAACACATTCTAATCAAAATGTTGAATGCCAAAGATAAAGAGATAATTCTGAAAGCAGCAAGAGAAAAGCAATTCATCACATATACGGAATCCTCAATACGACTAAGTGCCAATTTATTGTCAGAAATTATGGAGGCAAGAAAGCAGTAGTATGACACATTTAAGGTACTGAAAGAGAAGAACTGCCAGTCAAAAATTATTTATCCAGCAATACTGTCCTTCAAAAATGAGTGAGACTTTAAAACATTTATGGATAAACAAAAACTGCAAGAGTTTGTCACCAAGAGGCCTACCCTACATGAAATGCTAAAGAGAGGTCTTTAGGTCAAAAGGAAAGGACAGGAGATCATAGCTTGGACAAGTATGAAGAAGTAAAGATCTCCAGTAAAGGTAATGATGTGGGTAAATGCAAAACCCAATTAGTATAGTATCCTCAGTATATAAAAATAATGCTACTCTTTATTTCCTATAAGATTTAGAATAAAATTGAATAAGAAATCATATTTCTATTTTACGGATATGCAAAATATAAGGAGGTAGTATGTGACAAAAACGACATAAAAAGGGAAATTGGAGGGGTATAGGAGCAGAGACTGTGTATGCTATTGAAGCTAAGTTGGTACTATTCAGATGAGTAGGATATAGTTCTTAGGTTATTTAATTCAATATTCACAATACCACAAAGAAAGTATTTAAATATATACAGAGTAGCAGCCTAGTGTCAGTACCCATAGTACACCTCTCACACCTTGATTCTGGTTGTCCATGTGAACCCTGTTTGTGCTCAGTGCCTTGCAAGCAATGACGCCATGAGTCTGACTTCCAGTTCCAGCGTATGAGGTGATTGGATTGCAGCAGTTACCATTATTGCTGAACAGCTGCAATGGGTTACCTAGCTTACAAAAGATTTTATGTTAAAGATCATTGCAACAAAACTATGGTGAAATGTCACATCAAAAAAGACAATCTCCAGATAGTACATGCTTTTGACATTGAGGATTTGGTATATAAAGCTGTGTACTGCTGTCGTTGCATGGGACCTCTGACATTAAGAAAAAAGAAACTTAAATGGACAGTTTTGATGTTGCAAACTAACTTATCATATTGTTACCTGAATGTTTAATTAGAATGAATACCACTTCTAATTTATATCCCCTAGGTTCTAGATGTGGTATATTCCAAAATGCTGCTTTCACATTCATGGCATTTGCCTTGCTTGTTGAAATATCATGGTGCACATTTGTTTAAACAAAACAAACAAACCAAAGGGAAAAAAAAAAAAGGAAAAAGGAAAAACCAACTTCATGGCCTGTGGGTTATTTTGGCCCAAGGCTTATTTTGGTCTTGTAAGGAACCTTTTCTTTACATTTAAAATAAGGACATTAGAATATAGTTGTATGTTGAAGTTAACACATTAAATTATTCTTAAAAGCATGTGCATGCAGATTGTACTTGTAAATTTCAAAGAAAAATGATCACTTCTTCATATTACTTAGTTAGCCTAGAAAGTAAATTGGTTGTGATTAAACTACATTAATTTCTTAATACAATCTAGGAAAGATCTTGTTATGATCTTGATTTTCTTCTTGATAGTTGTAGTGACCCTGAGAAAATGTGGCTTCATTGTTTTCACAGTTTTCAATTAAAATGAACTATGAATGTCATTCTGTTTAATTATGAGTGAGCCAGGTCAATAATGAAGAGGCATTAACTTCTTTGTATTCTTCTATATGGATATTTAATTGATCCATTAAAGGTACCAATAGTGGAATTAAAAATAAAAAAATAAAATACATTCAGAAGCGGGAATGAGAAAGGGTTCAATCAGTTACACAAAAGACTAACTATACACAAAAGAAGGCTGCAATAAAGGAAAAGGAGGACCAAAAAGATACAAGCTGTATAAGAAATAAAGGACAAAATGGCTGAATTCCTGCCTTATCAGTAATTACATTGAACGTAAATAAGTTAAACTTCCCAATCAAAAGACACAGATTGGCAGAATGGATAAAAAAGATAATCCAACTATATATTATTTACAAGAGACTCACCAGACTCACCTTAGACTCAAAGACAAAAATAGGTTGAAAGTGAAAGGATGGAAAAAAAATATTCCATGCAAATAGTAACCAAAAGAGAGCTGAGATAGCTATACTAATGTTGGAAAAAAAGAAACTTTAAGTCAGAACCTGTTGCAAGGGACAAAGAAAAACACTATATATTAATAAAAGAGTCAGTCCACCAAGAAGAAATAACAATCATAAACATGCACTTCAAAATACTTGAGGAAAACATTGATAGAAATGAAGGGAGAAATAGACACCTCTACAATAATAGTTGGAGACTTCAGCACACCACTTGCATCAACGAGTAGAACATCTAGACAGATCAATAAGGAATTGGAGAACATGAACAATACCATAAATGAATTAGACCTTACAGACATGTACAGAGCCCTGTACCCAAAAACCAGGAGAAAAAAGATTCTTCTCAAGTGCACGTGGACCATTCTCCAGGATAGACTACATGTTATTTCACAAAACAAGTCTCAATAGATTTAAAAAGATTGAAATTATACAAAGTATATTCTCTGACCACAATGGAATGAAGCTAGAAATCAATAGCAAAGGGAGAACTGGAAAATCCACAAATGCATGGAAATTAAACAACGCACTCTTAATCAACAATTGGGTTAAAGAAGAATTCATATGGGAAATCAAGAAATATCTTGAGACAAGTGAAAACAAAACCCCAACATATCAACATTTATGGGACAAAGAGAAGGCAGTGCTCTGAGGAAAATTTATAGTCCTAAATGCTTACATTAAAAAAGAAAGAGCTCAAGTCACACACCTAACCCCTTACCTGGAGGAACTAGAAATAGAAGAGCAAACTAAACCCAAAGTGAGCAGATGGAAGGAAATAACAATGATTACAGTGGAGATAAGCAAAATAGAGAATAAAAGAACAATGGAGACTCAATGAAACTAAGAGGTAGTTCTTGGAAAAAATCAATAAAATTGACAAACCTGTAGGTTGACTGACAAAGAAAAAGGGAGAGAAGATGCAAATAGCTAAAATCAGGAATGAGAGGGGTACAATCCTACCAACCCCACAGGAAAAAATAAAAGGATTATAAGAGAATACTATGAACAGTTGCATGCCAGCAAATTAGATAGCATAGATGAAATGGACAAATTCCTAGGACACAAACTATCTATACTGTCTCAAGAAGAAATAGAAAATCTCAACAGACCAATAGCGAATAAAGACATTGAATCAGTGATGAAAAACCTCCTAGCAAGGAAAAGCCCAGGATCAGATGGCTTCACTGGTGAATTCTACCAACAGTCAAAGAAAAATTACTGCCAATATTGTTCAAACTCTTCCAAAAATTGAAGAGGAGGGAATACTTTCCAACTCAATCTGTGAGGCCAGCATCACTAATACCAAAGTCAGATAAAGATATCACAAGAAAAGAAAATTACAGACCAACAGCCCTCATGAATATAGATGCAAAAATCCTCAACAAAATACTAGAAAACCGAATACATGAGCACATTAAAAACTGTATACACCACAATTAAGTGTGAATTTTCCCAGGTATGCAAGAGTAGTTCAGCATAAGAAAGTCAATTAATATAATGACCACATTAATCGAAAGAAGGGGGAAAAAACACATGATCATCTCAATTGATGTGAAAAAGCCATTTGACAAAATTCAACACACCTTCCTGATAAAATCACAAAGAAAACTAGGAGTAGAAGAAAACATCCCTAATATGATAAAGAGCATATATGAAAAACCCATTGCTAACATTATATTCAATGGTGAAAGACTGAAAGCTTTCCCCCCTAAGATCAGGAACAAGAAAAGGGTGCCCACTGTCCTCACATGTTATTCATCTAGCCAGAGCAATTAGACAAGAGAAAGAAATAAAAGACATCCAAATAGGAAAGGAAGAAGTAAAACTTTCCCTATTTGAAGATGATGTGATTCTATACATAAAGAATCCTGAAAATCCCACCAAAAAGCTAGTAAAGCTAATAAATTAATTCAGCAAAACAGTAGGGTATAGGATCAACAAGCAAAAATCAATGGTGTTTTCTAGTAATGAACAATGTGAACAGATAATCAAGAAAAAAATCCATTTACAATAGCAACTAAAAGAATCAGATATCTAGAATAAATTTTAACAAAGATGTAAAGGAATTGTACATGGAATACTACAAAACATTGCTAAAAGAAATCAAAGACGATCCAAATAAATGGTAGGACATTCTGCATTCATGGATTGGAAGACAAAATATTATTAAGATGTAAATTCTACACAGAGTGACAAGCAGACTCAATGCAATTCAAATCAAATTTCCAGCACCCTTCCTTGCAGAAATGGAAAAGGCAATCATCAAATTCATATGGTGGAAAGGTAAGTGTCTCTGAATAGTCAAAACCATCTTGAAAAAGAAGAAAAAAGTTGGAGGACTCACACTTCCTGATTTTAAAACTTATTATAAAGCAACAGTAATCAAAACAATGTGGTACCAGCACAACGACAGACTTATAGACCAATAGAATCAAATTGAAAGTTCAGAAATAAACCCTAACAACTTTAGCCAATTGATCTTTGACAAGGGTGCCAGTTCCACTAAATGATGAAAGAATTGTCTCCTCAATAAAGATTGCTGGGATAACTGGACATCCATATGCAAAAGAATGAAGGTGGACTCCTACCTCACACCATAAACAAAAATTTATTCAAACTGGATCATGACCCAAATATATGTACTAAAGAATAAAACTGGAAGGAAACATAGGGAAGCATCTTGTGTTAGGCAGTGGTTTCTTAGATTTACACCAAAAACACAAGCAATAAAAGAAAAGAAAATAGATAAATAGGACTTAATCAAAATCTAAAACTTTGTATGTCAAAGGACTTCATCAAAAAAGTAAATTGACATCCTATAGAATGGGAGAAACTATTTGGAAACCATCTATCTAATATGGTTTTAATATCCAGAATATATAAAGGACTCCTACAACTCAACAACAAAAAGACATGCAACCCAATTTGAAAAAAATGACACAAATACTTAATAGATATTTCTCCAAAGAAGATATACAAATGGCCAATAAATACATGAAACGGTGCTCAATGTCATTAGCCATTAGGGAAATGCAAATCAAAACCACAATGAGGTAACATTTCATACAGAATAGAAATGGCTACTATTTTTTTAAAGGCAGAAAATAAAAAGTGTTGGAGAGGATGTGGAGAAATAGGAACACTTGTGCATTATTGGTGGGAATGTAAAATGGTGCAGTCACTGTGGAAAACAGTTTGGCAATTCCTCAGAAAGGTAGGTATAGAATTACCATATGACCCAGCAATCCTACTTCGAGGTAAATATCCAAAAGCATTGAAAGCAGGGACTTGCAACAGATATTTGCACCCTGGTGTTCATAGTGGCATTCACAATTACCAAAAGGTAGAAGCAACCCAGGTGCCCATCAATCAATGAATGGATACTTACAATGGAATATTATTTGGCTTTAAAAAGGAATAAAGTCCTGACGCATGCTACAACATGGATGAATCTTTTTTTTTTTTTTTTTAGGAGGTACTGGGCTCTCATACATGGGAAGCAAGCGCTCAGCCACTGAGCTGTACCCGTTTCCCATGGATGAATCTGGAAGATATATTGTGTGAAGTAAGCCAGATACAAAAGGACAAATACTGTATGGTCTCACTTCCATGACATAATCATAATATGTAAATTCACAAAGTCAGAAACTAGAATACAGGTTGCTAGAAGCTGGGTAGAGGAGGAGAATGGGGAGTTCATGTTTAATTGGTAAGGAGTTTCTCTTTGGGGTGGTGGAAAGTTTTGGCAATTGATGATGATGGAGGCATAAGTTTATGAATGTAATTAACACCACAGGATTGTAGTTTTGAAAAGGTATAAAAAGGGGGAAATTTTAGGTTGTATGTAAGTACCAAACATACACAAACCCACAGAACTTTACAATACATAAAGTGAATCCTAAATGTAAACATCCTAAATGAATCCTAAATGTAAACAGTGTAAACAGTGTAAGTTAATAGCATAATTATAATATTATTTCATCAATTGTAACAAAAGTACCACACACATGCAAAATGTTAATAATAGGGAAAACTGCAAGTAAAAGGGGGGTGTATGAGAACTCTGTGCTTTTTGCATGATTTTTCTATAAACCTATAACTGCTGTAATAAAAAATTTGAAAAAACAAACAGTAAGGTACTGACATAAAAATAGACAAATAGACTAATGGAACACAATTGAAAATTCAGAAACAGACCCACACAGCTATAAAAAAAATTATGGTTTGGATATGTAAAATTATACCACAATACTTTTCCTATTTATAAATCATCAGTAGGGATAACCCAAAAGTTTAGCTGCTCCAGCCACATCGCTGAGGCAGTGGACAAGCTAGAGGATGATGCAGCTGTGGTGGGGCGCCAAAGGACCATCTGTATTCTAAGAAAACCCCAAATGTGTAGGAAGAAGCCTGGCCATGTTTGCTTTTGAAGCTGCTTCCCCTGTCCTGGCACTCTTTCTCCCGGTTGCCTCCTGGCAGACCTCCACACAAATAGGGCAAGGTAAATACTGGAACTCCAGAGTGAAGTTTCCATGAGATACATTGGATGAGCCCTACTTGTAATTTTTTTCTAATTTCAAGTAAACATATAAGTATTAAAGCAGGGGTTCTTAACCTTTTTTGTTCCACGGACCCTTTTGCCAGTCAGGTGAAAACCACCGACCCCTTACTAAGTCCACACTATTCTGTTTATTATTTAATAAATATATCACACCTGCACCAACACGTCCCCACAAGAATAATGTTTTTTTTTGAATTTCAGTTCAAGCTCACAGACCCCTTAAGAACCCCTGTATTACAGACAGCTTTGCTTACCACTGATTATCATCTCCAGCCTCGCTGGGGCTTCACTTCACGCTCTCTGGGAGATCCTGGTATAGTGGAAAGCAAGCACTTCAGAGAAGCAGTCCATAGAAATGCTTCAGGTCCCAGCTCTGCTATGGTAATTCATATGCTTCCCTCTCAGGGCCTCTCAGGGTGAAGAGAGGAATACATCTCAAAGTATTCATGATGGTTTCCAGAAAGCTTATTTTCCTGTAACTTTTTCTTTAAGAGTATCTTGAATATTGAAGACTAGTGAATCCTATTAAGGGTATGCTGTTGGTAAGATTTAGCCACTGCTTTAGCTTGCCAACAAGCAGTGTAACTTACAGTAAGTATGTGATGTCCCAGCCTTAAAAATAAAATTAGACTATTCATATAGGCATTTCTGCTGGTCTTAAATGGAAGGTTGTTTTGTTTTTTTTTAACTTTAATGTCCTTTCATTGTAGTCAAGAAAAGATACTGTGCTAGTGTTTTCAAGTGAATTGTATGCAGTGTATAGCTTACAAAAATTGGCTTTATACCATCCCAAGCCCCACTATTACTCCTATGGTAAGCCACTTTCATTTTAAAAATAGATCTGTTCTACAAGACCTAACTTGGCCCTGGTTGTTGTCCTCTTATGCGAGTTATTTGATTTAAAAATAGAACTGTCTTACTAGATCTGTATCAACTAGCTTATGATCACCTCTATCCGGAGTAAACTCTCATTAGGCAGTCAGTTATGTGGAGTCATGTTTGGGGGACCTTATAAACCAGTTATGGTTTGTCTGTGTGTGTTTGGTGAAGTGACAGAATGGGTTTTGTTTCTAGATTGATAATTTCTGTGTATTTAGTTTATACATTTTTTTCTAGGCTAAATTTAACTTCCTTGAAGGACTGGGGGAATTTGCTAATTTGGATGAAATAGAGATTACCACTGGAAAGTAGTTAACATTTAGCATTTTTGGAACAAGCGATCACCTTTAGACTGTTTTTGGATCAATCAAATTACTGTTTTAGCCAGAGAAGTTTTAACTTAAAATGCACTGCATTACTTCAAGCATATTTAAAACCATCAGTATTCTGTGAACACATATTTTTAGAGTACAGGTGTACAGAAACACCCTTAAACAAGTAATGATTTTTCTATTTATTAATTTTCAACTGCTTTAATTGTTCAACCTTTAAGTGAAATTTGATTGTCCAACTTCACTGATTAAACACATATTTTATATTGTTGGAAATTAAATTACTATTGATTTTGTGATGATTTAAAGCTTTAACTTGTAACACAGAAATTCTTTTTGCCTTATAGAATTTTAGAGATGTAATTATTTATTCCTTCTTAAGCCTAGAACTTACTGAGTTACAGAGAATGAATATATAATGTGATATATATCACATAATTTACTAGTAAATTATAATTTAATTGATGTACTATATTACTCAAATAAATAATTGGACATTTTAAAGTTAATTTTTGAAGTTGGATTTTCCATCAGATCTGATTATACTGTGTGAAAACTTGAAATATTTAATCAGATTTGTGAGTTCTTCATCAGGAAGGGTAATTTCTCCTTAAAATGATTTTTTGTAGACTTTTGCCACATAATCCTTTCTTTATAGGTCCTGTTTTTTATCTATCCAACCAGCAGAGAGCACTTTAGCTTGTAACATGAGTGTTGTACAACTAAATGAATACAGTCAAGATTATGCTTGATCAAAGAAATGGGCAAACAGTAATCCCCAGCCACATATTCATTCCTCTTCTGTCAACTCAAATTCATTCCATCAATTTCTGAAATTTCGCTTCAAGTTAAACACACATCTATAGTTTTAAAATTTCCCTCAAACACATTCTTGTGCTCTGTACTTGGCCAGACAATTTCATGTTAGTTGTATTTTTGTGTATTTTACACTCTCAATTAATTTGTAAAATTTGTTCCTGAACAGACTAAATTTAATCTCAATTTTTGTACATCCATGATTTTTATAAAAGACGCTCACATCTGTGGATACTGAGTAAGTACTTGTTGAGAAAGACGTTTCTGGGGAGGTGATGAAGCGTCAGTAAATCTTCAGACTCATAATCAAAGTGGGAGGATTCGACTCTAGATGGAGGTTATCACAGCTGTTACTTGACTAGTGAAGAATGCAAGTTAGAGGTGGGGAAGTCTGACTTCAGTCCACTTGTTTTGACCGTTAAACTTATACAGCATTTGTATAAAGCACCTAAGCCCTCAAAAGGCACACAATCAAGAAGCCCAGGCTCACCTGAGTGAAGTCGATAGGTGAAACGGGCATCCTAGGAACTGAGGGTTCTCCAAATTTCCCTACGTTTTGAAGATAAGCCAGGGCTGACTCACTGACATTGAAAGGTTTATTCTTCCACATTATGATTTTTCACCTTTTACTGCATGATGAGAGGAACATAATGGAATGGCAGCAGAAAATGGGAAGTGTGGGTAGGTAGCAGTTCAAAGTCTGAACAGAAACTTGGAACACGAAGGTTAGGTGCCTGACACCATACAGATTTCTGGTCACACCAGACTTACTGAGATGTGTATTATTATAATTAAATAATGTGCGATCCTCACAGTAGGAAGTAGCTCAAATAACTAAATCACAGTTCCTAAAATTCCCATGGTTCTCTCAGGGGTAATTTGCATTCATGTTTCTGGCCTGCTCCACCATGGGTGAAGCTATTCCAGATGTCTCTCCTGCTCAGGTCTTTCTGGGTGATTGGTTTTTTCAGGCATAGGGGTTGGGATGCTTGTATCATGTACATTAACCCCCCTTTTATGATAGGTAAAGAATGGGGAATTGTTTAGTATAAACAGGTCCATTCTTTAGGTTCAATATTTTAGCATCATTTCCTTGTACCAGTGCTCGGTCCTTCAGCATACTTCACTTAAAATTAACTGTCCGTGAGTTGCTTTTCTCTGTAAGGCCATGCTTTATATTAAGTTTAATCAAATTTCTCTGGAATAAAAATGTTAGGGTGGGGAAATAACATGATTTATTTCTGGCTTCTGTTGCCCAAGGGATTGATCTGACCCTGCTCCACATTTTCTTCTCCCCTTAACACTTGTTTCCAACCCTACCTTTCTACCCTCAAAGTGTGTCAGTTATCTACTCAAAATGACCTTTTTAAATCTTGGTGATTGCCTGTGGTGGTGAGTCAGAATGTATCAAAAGATGCTTAAATGCCAGCTTCTGATGGTTATTCAGTTAGGTTCAAATGAATGGAAGGTGTTATGAGTTACTGCCCAGGTATGAAGCCTCCCAGAGAGCCAGGCTTTGGGGCTCAGGTGGAGGCCGTGTAGAGTTTGGATTTGTAGTGTGGTTAGGGCAGCTGAGGAGTGTGTAATGTGATCTGAGACCTGCCTCGCCTTAATTACGGTCGAGAAGCACGGAATGTTTCTGCCACAGAGACATTTTGCTCTGAGTATTCTCTGAATATTCTGGAGGGTTTTCTTGTTGGCTGATTGCTTGGTACACACATGGTATAGTCAATAACTACATAAGAGTAATGGCAAATCAGGTATGGGGACTTTCTTTAGAAATTTTTAGGTGAAGATTGGCAATTTGCCCATCTTTCTGCTTTTCACATAAAGTAATCACCTAGCAAGTAGAGCTGCTGACTTTTCTAGTGGTAGTAGGTCTCTTTTATTGTCTGAATCATTGAGTGTTTTTTTTTTTTTTTTGCAAACAGTAACCTGATCTTTTATCACTCTGACCGCAGTCTCCTCCTCTGGTATGCCCTGATGCATTCAACACATGTGTTAGCATGGGAGGCTATCAGCAGCACTGAGAGCAATTTACATTCGGCTTCCCAGCCTGCAAAAGCAGCAAATCATCCTCTGGGAAGGCTTTAGAGACTTGTCAGCAGTCTGTAGCTTATTTCTGTGTGTGTGAGGGTGTGTGCGTCTCTCTCTCTCTCTCTCACCATTTACAGGCTGGAATCACTGTGGAGGAACAGGCAACAAAGTCTTGTCAAGATTTATCTCAGGGTAATGATTAGTTAAAAATGAAAGGCTAAAATATTGATTTTCTTTAGAAGAATAATTGACTGTTTGATGTAGAGAACACCCAGTTTCTTCTTGAGGAAAGCTGAGCAGGGCTACATTAGCAGCCGGCGCCTCCGAAAGCAGCAGGGCTGTGTTTAAGCAGCGGCAGCCTGCCTGGGGAGCACCCGTAAATGGACTTTGGTCTCAATGCATTGACTCTTTGTCGTGGTTTTGGATGTTGGAATACAGGCGGTGATCTCCTGTCCTTTAAAAACTCAACTGATTTAAAGGAAAGATGAGTGAAGAACCCAAGGAGAAAAATACAAAACCTGCTCATAGGAAAAGGAAAGGGAAAAAGGTAAGAAATGAATAAGCAACATGTTCTCTGTATTGTTCTCTGGCTCTGGGAAGGAAGTGATCTTTAGGCTGGATTTCCCAGAGATGGGCTTCAGGTTTTAAGAAGCTGCTAGAATCAGAATGCTTTTGTTTTTCTGGGCTATTAATGGGTGTGTTCTGTGTTGGAGAAAAACATCACAACTCAGATACATTGCTAAAATATTTAAACAGTTAAATATAGTCATTTAGATTTCAGTGAAGTGGTGTGTTTTTCATAGTGATATTCAGGATTATTAAGTAAACACATGTCCTAATTATGTGGGTGGGTGTGTTTTTTTCCCTTCAAATTTTCCAGAATGCTTGTTAATCAACAGGGTACAATTACCAATGAATATTATTATGGTATAGATGTTTAGCTTTAACACATATTTAGGGAAACTTAGGGAAACCTGTAGTCATACTTTAAAATCACAGAATGGAGGTGAACTCCATTTTAATTATTGATCAGCTTATGGCTGACAAGTCTGCAGATTTGCATTCAACTCTTCAATTGTCCAGTCATGCCTATTTTGTCTATTGTAAATTATAAAATTAATTTTGTTTTCATGTAAATTGGAGACTCTCCAAAATATCAATAGGTGATTATTGTAAACCTGTAGATTCATTCTAGTTTTCTTGAATGTGTATGCCTTAAAATGTGCTCCTAACTTTTTAATACATTTTGAAATGGGAGGAAAAAGGTAATTCCCTAGGACTAGCATTAGTTTTGATCCATTGTGTTTTAAAAACTGGCTTGGTTTTAGGGCGTGCCACCAGTGAGAAAGACAGTTCTATATCTGTAACAAAGAAAAACAGAAATCTAAAACAGGATTGTAGATCATAGCAATTAAAGGAAAACGTGTTCTATACCTGTTTATCCATAATCAAAATCTTCAGACATTACATTTTAATTCCTAGGTCTGTTATATATAATTGTGCCTCTTTAAAGGGCTTCCTTGAGCCAATGTAAGGTGTGCCAAGCCTGTGGACGCATGGAGAATGGTTGGTCATAGTAGAAAAGATAAAGATTTCAACTACTCATTGAATATATCAGGCATTTAAAAAATGTTCGTAATCCATTTGTTATTTATGAAATGATTCATTTGAATACGGTGTTCTTAAGGGAGCTACTATCCATGGACTATTCTGAGGACACGCTTATGTATATGCCAACATTCTAGGGCAGAGGTCCAACATCCTACCAATCCATAGTGGAGCTGTGCAGACTGGCTGAAGTCAGCCTTGACTTCTCATACATTGTCTCAGCAGCAGTTGATGATGTTGCAAAGGTGCTCGTCTGATTTCCCTAGGGAGCAGGTCACAGCTGCACAGCACAAATGATTTGTCCAATGCCTGGCATGAGTGGCGCTGGTCTCAAGGAAAACTGTCAGCTTTGCTCATGTTTATGAGATATCGCCTTAAGTGTCTGACAGGCTGCACCATGATTCTGACCATGGTGTGTCAGAGAGAGCCCAGGCAGACATCATGGGCCACGACAGTGCAATTCAGATTAAAGTGAGCAGTGGCTTGGTCAGTTGTAAATCATTGAGATTTATGTGGAATCCTTTAACGTGGGCCTTTTTTATTTTTCTTAGACTATCTTTTGAAATTTTTCCAGCTGTGTTCCTTTTTCTCTCATATAATATTTATCCTGCCTTTAGCTCTTCTCCCTTCCATCTTATATTCTCCCGACTGCTACCATAGCAGTCTTTGTGAATGCCTCCATCATCACGCTGCCCCAGTACCTTCCATACTCCCTACTGCCTGCTCAGTGGAATCTGAATTCCTGCCATGGGACTTGAGGTCCTTCACCATCTAACCCTCACTCACAACCCAGACTTTTCCTCCCCTCACCATTTATTGATTCATATCTGACTCCATCCCAACTGGAGTTCTTACCAGTCCCTGAATTCAACCATTTCTTCTGATGCTTGGCCTTTGTCCCATGTAGAGAGCATTTCTATGCCAATCCACTTGGTGAAATCTTACCCATCTTTGAAGGTCCATCCCAGATCTTATCCTTTTCTTGAAACTGCTTGTCTCACCCTAGTTAGAAGTCAATCAGTCTTCTGGATTGACACAGCATTTTATACTCTCAGGGCACTTAATACATTCTACTTTATTATATACCTGCCTTATTCCCTTGACCCTCTCAAACCTTCTAGTATTCCCCCAGAGTGGCCCTCAACATGCTGCCTTGTATGCATTTGATGCTAAATAAGTGTTCCATTGAATTATCTCAGCCATTTACTGACCAGAGTTTACCAATAATTTTCAGTGTTGGAGCAGATACATATCAAGTAAAAGATATCTGTAAACTAAGTAGGTCTTTTCTCTACATTTTCTATGGTTAAAGGATGCAATATTGTGTTGTTGTTTACTCAAATATATATATTTGTTCCATTTCCTTCCAAACCAAATATTTCAGATGGTCTCTGGGTGTTCCAGATTACCAACCCTGCAGCATTTGTGTGTGGTCAAATGAAAGCATTTGAGATGGGAAACACATGCAACCTGCCAAACTGTTGCAACATGTTCCCCAAGTATTTAAAATATTTCTTAGTTATATATGGAATTACTTCAATATAAAATTTGGTATGAAATCCTCTTTTTTCATATAAAGGTTTATTTCAAAATGGCCTTAAAAATTATGTGCTGATGTTGAGTGTATTTAGAAGATCAAAGCTTGTACATAGGGGCATCTGGGTATAAAGTCTCTCATGAGACATATTTAGTATTGAGTGAGAAGACAAATGTGATGGAATCAACATATTCCTTTGTTGGCACATAGTATTTTGTATTTTGCACAGGAATATAAAAATTCAAATTGGTATTAGGAAATATTTTTTCTACTAATTTCCGTATTTTGCTTTGGAATACAAAGTGTGTATGTGTGCATGTGTGTGTATCCATATATTCCATAACTACTTATCTCAGGAGACCTGAGTTCGAATCTGGTCCTGTTTCTATTATCTTGTCTTGGATAGAACAATCAAACTCTTTACCTATATAATGGAGATAATATAGCTCACCCAGCTACCAGGGATTTTATGAGAATAAAATAAAAACAATTGATAAGACCATATTTCCAAAAGAGGTTTTAAAATGATAGCACCTAAACTCAAAGTGGTTGTCATGGTGGAATTCCAAACTTGCTATAGACTGGCTGATCCTATAGAAAAAGTGACAAATGAGAACTCATTGTCCCACTTGATATAACACTGTCAGGAGTACTTTGTTTAACCAGCCACCAAAGAAAATATGTAAAAAGTGACATTTAATAATTTTATTTCTTTAGCATCCAAAGAAGAGTATACTATCCAGATTCCCATTATAGGTATGCTTAATAAATCATGTGGTGGTGATTTGTATTCCTTTCTATTAATTTAGTTTGTTCAGCAGACACTATGTAGTGGTGGAGAATTCAATTACTGGGCCAGAGCCTGCTACATTAATCCAATCCATGCAGTAAATGTTAAGGGTGCTAAAATAAAGGTGACTGCAGAATCCACTGGTGGCATAGAGGAAGGAGTGGTAAATTCTATTTGGAGGATGAGGTCAGAGGATAGATAAAGGAATGCTTGAATTGATGTTACGAAAATGTGTGTTTCCCAAGTGACAAAGGGTCAGCATTTGGGTAGAGTGTGTGGTATGAGAGAGAAAGGTGTGAAGCAGCCTGGTGTCCTTACGAATCTATGTATACAGTGTTTTGTATGGTTAGTGTGCAGGGATGGTTGTGGCAGGACATTAGAATGAAGACGATGATAAGGACCATCTCAGGGAGTTTGAACTGAAGCCCTGCTTTTTGCCCTGGACTTCACCAAAAGGCTTTGAGTAAATGAGTACTGAGGACAAGATTTGCTTTATAGGAAGACATCCCTAGTATTCAGTAGAAATGCTAGGTCCTTATTTTATACCATCACTCAAACTCGTAGAAATATATGTCACAAAGTTTCTTTGCCAGTGATTACAGAGGACTTGGTACTTTGAGTGTGTCATCCAGTCATTGTTGTTTTTGTTTTGTTTTGGTTCTTGTAGTGGTAGGTTGGAGAAAAGTATTTAGATATTTAGGCTCCTCTAGGAGCGAAACCTATTGCAGTGAGTTTGCTTGTTTTCTATAGAACTTCAGTATAGGGATTTTCAGTTGCCTTTTCCAATGTAAGAATCCAAGCCACTTGCTTTATTAAGGCAAGTTTTTATAGTTTGTGTTTCATCTGAGTGTAGATTTCATAACTTTCTCTCTCTGATTACCGTGTATCTGCCTTTTGTGTGAGATTTATACTGATTTCTTCTCTGGAGATGTTTAAATTATCCAAGTGTATATTAAATTTTTTTTTTTTTTTTTAGGGAAAGTCAGAGGAATATCAATTTCTATTGCTCATTCAATGTTCCTGGAGTGCTGGGTTTCACTGTTGTATTCTTCTTCTTTCCTGGTCTGGGGTCTTTGATTAGGGTGCTTTGAATGCATAATACCCTCTTACTAACAAGGTGGGTCCGGGCATCCCTTGGACACATGGCTATTGCGTTGACCTGTAATTTTATTCTTTGTGTTTGGACTTTGCTTAATTTGCTCAGTACTGCTCTATAGGCAAATTACCTCTCACAGTCTTTTGTTCATGAGCTGGACGATTTGAGTCATGGTTCACTGAGAGTGATCACATGTTAGATATATTGTAACTTCTGAGGGGCTAAAGATATACTCCATGTCAAGTGGCTCTTAAAGCCTTTTGCACTTCACTAAAGGCATCACTCAAAAGTTTTTTCCCCTTAGTCTTATATAATTAGTAATTTTAAGTGTTTTTTTTTTCCACTTAATATTCTTCCTTGTGGCTGTTAAGCTCATCTTCTCAAATACCATCAACTTAATAGTTAATAGACACTTAAAAATGTTTAAATTTCTTGTTCATTTTTATCCAGAAAGTAAATTTTTTGACTCCTCCCATAATTAATAAGTAATGATATTTTCTTGAACTTAGCATTGGAGTTTCCTCACTTTAGTACACAGACTTCCATGGTATCTTATGCCAAGCTATTTGTGCATTTGCAAATTTCTTTATGTTTAATTTAATGGATTAAGAGAGCCTGGGAGATTACATCTTAATTTCAGAATTTCATAAAACAACAGAACTTCAATCTAGTATCATCTTTGAAAAATCAAATTTAGTAAGGTAGATCTATCTGGACCTTTTTCTTCAGATTTTTTTGTTGTTGTTAGAAAAAGGGCAGAAGAAACTTGATGTGAATTTATTTTATATATAGCAGCCTTGGGGCATGGAATCTGAGCATAGCTTTTAAAGCAAGGCACTGATATTCTACAGGTTTGTAATTCCTTCTCTACAATTCCAAAATCCAAAATGAAAAACCAAAAATTTTTTCTCAACTTCTTTGGCGGCAAAACCTGGCCCAACCTGAACTCATTTGGCAGTAAAACTTGATCTGACCTTATGCGAAGCTATTTATAGTTTCTATTTATCTTACTTAGTTGAATATTTGTACGTTTTGCTGCAGAAATAATAATTGTTTGCTTATGGGGGGCTGCCCCTAGATACTGCTGGGGATGTTCATAATATCGGTATATACTTTTCTAAAATCTGTAAAGTTCTGAATTCCAAAGCTCTTCTGGCTCTGAGAATTTCAGATAATGGATTGTGACTCTGTACTGAGTTCTTAGCTGGGACTGGTGACAAGCCAATATGTCTAAAGGTTAGCTTGGGGTGGGAGGAAGGGGCTTGTTTTTGGCCTTAATAAATTCCAGATAATGTGGTGCTCTGTAATAATGGGCTCTATATCAAAGATCCCTAATGCAATTTTCAGTCTTGTAGGAAAAATTATTTCCAGGAGCCTTCTAGAAGAAAATTGCTTGGTAATAAATCTGAACATATTTGGACAAGGTAGGTTTGAAGATGCTACTTATAAAATGTTTTTTGTTGTTGTTGTTGAAGAAATGAATTATTTTTTATCAATAGAAAGGACAAAAGGAAATTCTAATTTATTTTATTCATGACTGTTTGATGAGAACACAAAAATAACTCTGGTATATATTTTTTGCCTGAAAGGCTTTGGGGGAATTATTGTCTGATTGAATCATTGTGCCTACTTGCCAAGAAAATAATGTGAATCGTATGAAGGCTAATTGATTTCTGCAGATTAGCACATAAAATGGCATAAAATGGCTTTCTCTGTTTTCTACCTGAAATAAAAATTCCTGTTTATGGGTATATTTTTTACACAACTTAATTTTTAAAAAAGTTTTAATTCTGTTTTTTCCTCTCTGCTGTACACCATTGTAAATATAAGGTCATTTATTCCATGACCCTGTTAATAGTTTAAAATCTAGAAATTCCTCTCAATTCCTTGTTACTCTATTAATTGTAAACCCTAGTCATTGAAATCCATTGGTCCTCCCATTAATAGGGAAAAGATAGGAACAAAGCATATTTAAAACATGCTGCCATAAGACATCTCTTTAATATATTTAGAGATACCAATTGATATTCTTTAACAGTGATCTTAAGAAAAACAAAACTCTAAATCATTTATGAAGTTTAATACTTGAGCAGAGTTTAAGATTGTGGAACTTGGAACATAATTAAAAAGTTTGTTGTAGGCAGGCAATCAGTGTAGACAGCCTCAAAACTTCATCCTTCATGCCTAATTCACTAGTCTTTTAAATTATATGTTCCATAGCACATGAGATATGTGTTTGCCTGACATTTTTACTGTGGTTTGTTTGTTTGTTTGTTTGTTTATTTTTTTGGTTGTTGTTGAAAATAAAGTGTGACCAATCAAAACTGTTTAATAGGTCTATTTCCTCATTTTAGTTCTGCCTCAATACCATACCATTATCCTTCAACAAATATTTTTTGAGCATTTATAATTCTTGGTGCAAGGGACACAGCAGGGAACAAGACAGGCAATAAGCATGCAAAATGGATAATTAGCAATAAGTACTATAAAAATTAGAATAGATGCTTCTGTAAAGGAGAGTGACTGGGTCACGGGGAGGGTCATGTCCTAGCCATTTGACAGGAAGGTGTCTCCTAGAAGGTGACCCTTGAGCAGTAAGCTCTTTTATGCAGGGACAATTCAGGCAGAAAAGGGAACAGGCCCCCAGGTGTTGAGCTCCTCAGGCCATCCCTGTACCTCACAACTGACTCTCCCAGTTGGCATGAACTTTGAAGATTTCTTTACACAGTCCAGTCCTCAGATGCTTTATTCTTCCCAAAATTCAGTCAAAGTCTTGTGAATTGTAAGGGTAAAGAAGCAATATTTTAGGGAGTCAGTTGGGAATACGTAGGACCTGAACAGTGTGAACACACAGGGAATTTTTGCGGAGTGAATGAATCATGAATTTTTATGGTACTTTCCACTTTCCCTTCAGCGCTATTCATTGTTAACCACTGTGACTTACATACTGTGGGAATTTTAAAACTTCCTGCAGAAAGCCACATCTCTCAAGCTTCCAAGTAACAATGGCTCTTTTTCCTTGGTGCATAGTCTGTTAGATAATATAGAAATACAAATAAAGGTGCACAGTGGAAACAATAAATCTTTACAATATAACGTTTTTACGTGATTTTTGCGTATGACCTATGGGTAGCCTATGATATCTGTATTGCCTTAGAATAGCTCTACAACTCTAAGCATTTGTATTATATTTAATGGCAGCATTTTGTGGGTATTCCATAAAAAGTTTAACAGTAATTATAGTAAACCCTTTACGCAAAGCTGAACCTCTAGATAATTTATCTGGGAACTTTGTGTAATTTCCCCTTGTCTGTTTCACGATGCTAACATTTTTAGTCTTTACATGCAGTGATTTCACCACTCGTTAATTTATTTTGGCATTTTAAAACATTGAAATTGATCCCTGCAACATTATCACATTATCTCGATGCTTTCAGTGTTTTTTAAAACTAGTTCGTTTGAACATAGAAGGTACATCAAAATCCATACAGAAGTTGAAACACAGTGGTCTGAATATTAATGAAAAAGATTTTGTGTGTGATTACAGGTAATTAAGTGAATCATGTTTTCAAATAAATATTTGTGAATGACTTCAAAGTTTCTTTTTAAAAGCAAAGGTGACTGCAGTTATGATTTTATGGATTCCCACCCCACTACCCCTAAAGAGATGTTTATCAGAAATTTAATGGATTGCCTCCTACTATACATGTGGGGTTATTTCACTCAATCTGTTGTTTTGAACAAATAGAGAAGCACAGGAAACAGCTTGGTTTCAGATAGTGAGTGTTCCCTGTTGGGACCCATGTAAGCAGGGTCCATCCAACTCATACAACTCAACTGCTCTTTATGTTTTAAAATTACAAAAAAAATTGCACTCAGCATTTATTGACATTAGAATAGCAATAATAGATTCCAGGATTCTGCCTTCCTTTTAAAATATTTGCTAGGTATGGAGGGTGCTTGAAATAGTAAATTGCATCAACACATTAATCCTTTTTGTTGAGAAGTTTTCACTATCTTTCTCAGTTTTCTTAAGAATTGTGATATTGGAAAGCGGCTGTGGCTCAATCAGTAGGGCTCCCGTTTACCATATGGGAGGCCCCGGGTTCGGTTCCCGGGGCCTCCTGGTGAAGGCAAGCCTGCCCGCACGGCGTGGTTAGCTGACCCAGCGAGCGCAAGCAGCAAGGGGGGGGGGATAAATGAATAAATAAATAAAATCTTTAAAAAAAAAAAAAAAAGAATTGTGATATTTTAGGGAATTTATAGAACAAAGTTTTAAAAATGAAGGAAGGTTCTCAATATTATCAAAGTGTAAAAACGGCATAATGTTAATTTTAATTGTTTGAATTCATGACAGTTTGTCTCTCAGTAGTATACCTGATTAAAATGCCCTTCAGTACCTTATCTCTGTATAAAAGGTTGTTTTGGGGGCATAAACTTTAGGCATTATTTTTCAGTACTTTGTGTACATTATAAATATGCCAATCAATTACATTTTTCTCTTTAGAAAATGGACAGATGTACTGATGTAGCTGTATTGAACTACACATTATTGAACTAATGTGTAACATGTCCCCTTTATGTCCCACTTTTAAAGCTTTTCTATCACCTTTTAAGTGGGGGTTCTTCTAAAAATGTTACATTCGTGGACTTATGGTCTAAGGAAAATACTGTTTGCGTGGTTCCACACAATGGGTTGGTTTAAACAATACGAGTGGTTCAGGACGCTAGAAGTCCAACATCAAGGTATTGGCTGAGTTTGCTTTCTCCAGGAGTTTGTAGTGTTCTGGCAATCCTCTGTCACATGGGGATCCCTCTCTTTCCCTCCACCCCCACCCCTGCTACCCCGCCCCCCCACCGACCCCCTAGTGTGTGAACTCTGGCTGCTTCTGGCGTCTGGCCTCTGGCTTCTATTGACTGAGACTGAATTTCCTTGCTTCTAAAGACTAGTCCTAGGATTAAGAACTGCCCTGATTCAATTTGGCCTCATCCAAATAGGATCTCAAAGAGCCAATGCACAGGAGTCCACACCTTAACTGATAATAGCATCTTCAAAGGTCTATTTACAAATAGGTTCATACCCATAGGAATGCAGATTAAGCCTTGAATATGTCTTTTTTTATTTTTATTTATTTTTTTTTTTTATTTTTTTTTAAAGATTTTATTTATTTATTCATTTATCCCCCCCTTGCTGCTTGCGCTCGCCGGGTCAGCCAACCACGCCGTGCGGGCGGGCCCGCCCCCACCAGGAGGCCCCGGGAACCGAACCCGGGGCCCCCCATATGGCAAACGGGAGCCCCACTGATTGAGCCACAGCCGCTTCCCTATGTCTTTTTTTAAAGTTAAGAATACATTCATATTAAATTCAATTAACAGTAATTTTTCTGTGTTACATTTAATAATGGTACATCTCATAATTGATGGCATCTTAGATGTGCTGAAATAGACTAGTGAAAAATTAGCATTTTTCAATCAAAATTCAAAGCTGAGAAATAGTATGTATTTTCATGCCTCAAATTAGAAGCTTAATTGTGTCAAGTTTCTGCTGTATGCCACAGATTTATAAAGTAAAATTCAGTTCACTACATCACTGCCAAAGAGAGATTAACTGCCATAACAGGCTCTGTTCTTGCTTTTCTAATGCATATAAAAGATGAAAACATAATTGTGGAATTAGGAAATCATTTATTTTAAATTTTTATATTCTTTCAAGTGTCTGCCATTTTGTGTTCTGATAGTGTATTTTACTGTCTTTTAAGAATACAGTAACACAGTTTGTCCTAGAAATATCAGAAAATACAAAATGGCAAAAAAGAAAAAGAGAAGATAAGCCTATTAAATGTTTAAAAACTGCTTTTTTATGTTTTAGAATATTTAGAAATTCGAATCCTTTTAGATTCTTTAGAAAAGTCTAAACATAATTATTTTCCATTTTCTTTTTATAAAAATGGCATCTTTGCCTGTAATTTTTCAAAGTACATTTTCCCCAAGATTTAATAGTACCACATGTAGTAATTCTATTACTTATAGGAAAGGAATCTGAATATGTTTTATGATACAATTAACAGTGATTATGCATCTTATTTTTAATTATTTATTTTGAAATACTTTCAAACTGAGAGAATAGTTTTAAAAATTATGCAAAACCATACAGAGACATCAGATATAACTTTATTCTACTAGATACCCAGATCCTATATTATAACAATTATAACATTTTGCCACAATTGCCTTGTCTGTCTGTCTGTCTGTCTCTCTCTATCTAATCTATCTATCATCTATCTATCTATCTTTCTATCTTTCTGTCTGTCTAGACAGCCAGCCTGCCAGCCACCTACCTTTCTGTCAATCCATTTTCTCAACATTTGAGTGTAGGATGGATATAGTGTGCTCCTTGAACACTCAATACTGCCATTTACATTTCCTAAGAAAAAATGATTTTCACTTGCTTTTAGTTTTCCTTGGCTGCTCAAGCAACCCTGCGAAAGGATGGCTTAAACAATTGGAATTTAGTGGCTTATGGTTTTTAGGCCAGGAAAAATTCCAAATCAAGGCATCATCAGGGCAATGCTTTCTCCCCTGAAGACTGAGGCATTCTGGGGCTGGCTTCCAGTGATCCTTGGTCCTGGCCTTTTAGTCATATGGCATTGCACATGGCAGCTTCTCCTGGCCCTTCCCTTCTCTTCCACATTCTGTTAATATTCAACTTCTGGCTGCTTCTTCTGTGGCTTTCTATCTGTCTGAATTTCATTCTGCTTATAAAGGACTCCAGTAATAGGATTAAGACATCCTGGGTCACACCTTAACTGAATTTACCTTATCAAAAGGTCCTACTTACAATGGATTCACACCCAAAGGAATAGATTAAGTTTAAGAATGTTTTTCTGGTGTATATAGCTCCAAATCACCACAGTTATGTAATCACCTTGAGTGTAGTCATTGAGTTCAAGGAATTTAACATTAACATAAAGCTTATAGTTTATGTTCTAATTTTTTTCATATGTCCCAAGTATGTCCCTTTGAGCCTTTTTTCTTCTCTTGCTAGATCCCATCCAAAACCATGTATTTCATTTGATTGTCATCGTCTCTTTAGTTGCTCTTTCTTCTTCTAATTTTTTTTAAATTTAGGAATATATTACATTGTGAGCTTTCCCATCTTAAACACTCCCAAGCATATCATTTAGTGGGATTCATCATATTCATCATATTCATATTCATATTATTGCAGTATCCTCACTACCATCCATTACTAAAACTTTCCATATCCCCCCAAAAAAACACTACACCCATTTGCATTAACTAGCATCTTCAAAGCTCTGTTTACAAATACCCATAGGAATGCAGCCTATGAGCTTCTGTCTTTATGAGCTTGCACATTCTCTGATATACCTATACAAAGTATGTTCCTATATGCCTCCTTCCATGCACCTTTATGTAGTTCTTGTCACAAATTACATGTTTATACATTATGAGTCTAAAACTGATTTATGAATATATTATATGCATTTGCCTTTTAGATTCTGTAGAAAGTAAAAGTGAAGTTTCACACCAAAAATATAATAGTCCTGGCTTTTATATTTACTCATGTCATTACCCTTTTGACCTCCAGAATTCTCTTTGGCATATCTTGTAGGGTTGGTCTAGTGATGGTGAACTCTTTCACTTTTTGTTTACTTGGAAATGTCTTAATCTCCCCCTCATTTTTGAAAGCCAGTTTGCTGGATACAGAATTCTTGGTTGGCTATTTCATTTTTCATTCAGAGAGTTTATCATCTCACTGCCTTCTTGTCTCCATGATTTCCAATAAGAAATCAGCACTCTTATTGAGACTCCCTTGTATGTGGCATGTTGCCTCTTTCTTATGGTTTTCAGAATTCTCACTTTATCTGTGTCATTGGCAAGTTTGATTATAATATGATGTAGTGTGGGTCTATTTGGGTTTAATCTGTTTGGAGTTTGTTGGGCATCTTGGATGTGTATATTCATGCCTTTTGTTTAGTTTGGGAAGTGTTCAGCCATTATTTCTTCATTCTATCCTCTTTCTGCTCCTCAGACAGGATGATTTCAATGGACTTATCTTCAAGTTCATTGATTCTTTTTCCATCTCCAATCTTCTGATGAATCCCTTTTAGGGAGTTTTTAATTTCTGTTTCATGGGGGTCGGAGGTGGCTCAACTGGTTGGGTGTCCGTCTCCCATATGGAGGGACCCGGGTTCGATCCCCGGGACCTCCCAGTAAAAAAAAAAAAAAAAAAAAAAAATTTCTGTTTCTGTGGTCTTCATCTTCGGTTCCTTTTCATAATTTCATCTCTCTATTAATATTCTTTTTGTGTTCATCTATTGTTTTCCTAATTTCCTTTAGTCTGTGTCCATGTTTTCCTTTAGCTCTTTGAGCATGTTTAGGACTACTTTTAAAAATCTTTGTCTGGTACGTTCCAGGTCAGTCCTCCTCATTGATGGCTTCTAATGCTTTAATCTTCTCTTATGCCTATTCTTTTTTTTTTTTTTTTTTTAAAGATTTTATTTATTTATTCATTTATCCCCCCTTGCTGCTTGTGCTCGCTGGGTCAGCTAACCACGCCGTGCGGGCGGGCTTGCCTTCACCAGGAGGCCCCAGGAACTGAACCCGGGGCCTCCCATATGGTAAACGGGAGCCCTACTGATTGAGCCACAGCCGCTTCCCATCTCTTATGCCTATTCTAATCACTTCCTGTTTCTTTGTATTTTTTGCTACCTTTTGTTGAAATCTGGACATTACAATATTTTAATGTTATTGCTAGAATTTTGACTCTGTGGTGTCTGCTTCTTAAGCTTTTATCCAGCCAGTGTTATAACAGAACTGTCCTTGAATGCCAGGAGCTTAAAAAAAGTAACAAAAGAAAATACCTTTCTCAGTCTTTGCAGATTGACCTGTGCAAGTGCTTTCCTTCAAGGCTTACCGTATATACTATCCTTAGTTTAGTGAATATCTCAAGACCAAAGCTTAAGGGCCACCTTGATCCTTCCTGCACATGAGTCATGTCTTGAGCATGTGCATGTGGCACTGGCAATTTCCCCATTTACTTGGTTCCAAATGCCCCCTCTTTACAGTGTCTCCTTCCTAGTCCCAGGCACTGTACTGTATGCCCTATGGCCAACAATCTCTTGCTTAAGGCAGAACAACCTGACTGCTTTCCTGTAGTATTCTGTAGGAAAGCTCAGTGAGCTGCCATCTACATGCAGGGCAAGTTCTGGGATGGTGAATCCCCCCTCAGGCCACCAGATATATTGGGCCAGACATACATATTCTGAGTATGTATATCAGGATTACTCTGCTCCCTCCAGGACCAGGACCAGGACCAGGGATTAGCACCGGGAGTATGGAATAGTTCCATGCCAAGTCAGTGAGGGGTGGGGAAGGAAGCAGCCAGGGCACCACAAGATCCTACTGCTTTTAAGTAGCCTTTTTGATTTGGCACCTGCCCTGTTTCTACAGTCCTTTACCAATTTTCTGGAACTTTGAGAAAGTGACTTCTGCTAGTTCTTGCTGGTGTTCAAGGCTTCTGTGGGTGGGGGAGAGGGCCACTGTGGAGCTGTGAAGTATCTCCCTCCACCATCTTGACTGGGGTGGGGATTTGTGTATCTTATTTTAATCAAGCATATTTAACCCTAGCACACGTGAATATTTTTTATAACCTTATAATTATCAAGGAAAAAAGTTATGGTATGATTTACATGATTTTCCTGTTGTGATTTTTAGTTTCAGTGACATTAAAGCCATTTTATAGTATAGGTCTTTATCAAAATACTTTAAAAGGACACATATATATGTATTGTTTTGGATCTTTTCTTTCATTTATATTCCCAAATGTCAAATCTGATTAACAATATATGGATTAGATGTGGAAAAACTTTCAATGTATAATTTCCTTCCAGCTCTCAAAATAATCCAAGAAAATGACCAAATTAGCTAGAATTCTGTGCAGATTAATCTTTTTTGTGCCTTGATGAATTTGAGTCCTTCAGTTAGTTTAAAATACTTCATAAGCATTAGTTCAACTAGTTATTTACCTGACGGATTAGAAAGTATTATGCTTTTTTCCTGATGTAGATACAAGGAACTTGGCTTTTGAACAGCACACAGTTTTGGTGTAAGAGATATGTTGCATTATTATTATATTTAGATTCTCAAAGAACAAGAACAAAATATTAAACTATAGTATGTATAATACTAAGAACAATATTATAACATTTCAGCATACAATAAAATTATTGAATTATAGGCAAATAACCTGAATAGTAATCTTCTAAACTATAGTTTTTGAAACCTATCTCAAGGGTGTTAAATATTTTAGACTCAAGGTATATAATATCTGATAGAAAACTATGGTGTTTTTGTAAATATCGTAATCACCATGATTGCATGTGTGTTTGCGCGTTGGAAACAAGCCCTTCTCTCTTGATGATATGTGTGACAATACTTGATTAGATTGGTTGCCTGATGAATTATATTATTCAGAGGAATGGTAATAAAGCTTTGATTTCTCATTTAGTTTCCTTTGGAATTTGAAATGGCCACTAAATTGCATTTGGTCAGTTTGACAGTTATGCATTGCCATCATGCGTTTGATATGGCTTTAGTTGTATAAAGTTGGGGCATTAAGTTCTGATCATATAGAATGCCATGAACTCTGTCAACTTCATCCACAAACATGGGATGACAATTATGTCTTGTCTATCTCATCAGATTGTTGTAAGAATTAAATGAGATTGTGAATGTGTACCTGTTCTATGATAAATATCACCATCATAATCCTTTGGCACACTGTTTTTAAAATTAGCTACATATGAGAAATGGAGTGATAAAGTATTACAATCAATGGGAACTAGTATAATACTTTTAAGTACTCACGTTTAAAAGTGAAGAATATTAATAAATTAAGGCCTAGCCCTCATTTTGAATCTTTGAACTTATAGTTATTTGGGAGGTAGGTACAAGTGGTTGTTTAAACACTTAGGTTTAAGACTCACTAATTATATAAAACCGGTAGTTTTGATATTTTCATGAAGCTATAGTTAGTGTTTGATACTATGAAGGCCCTCTGTAAATGTTTTTCAAAACTTATTTTGGGAAATTTTTCTCTTAAGGGGAAAATAATAAGAACTTTCCTCAAAGCAAATGGTGCTCATTATGTCATTTCAAATGTGTTGTGCGTTCCTTTTGCAGTGTCTTGTAATTTTAACCAATAATTATTTAACTGGTTTTTCTTGGACATAAATAAAACCTAGGGCTCTGGTTTTGAGATGGCTTTATAAATTTATTTTTGGTTTGAATAGTTAAGAGTTTGCCTTTTCCTCTGTCCTGTTCTTAAACACAGTGTTACTTTACTTAATAAAGACAATGGCCCTCTCCTCTCTTCTTTAAAAAAAAAAAAATTTTTTTTCTGGTTAACTACAAAAGTTGTTAAGAGTTTTATTGAGGCAGCTGATGAAGAGGATGATAAAAGAAAAGACAGCATATGCAATGGTTTAAAGTATGTACTATTTGGGTTGATCTTAAAGTTTTGGTAATGGATGGTGGTGATGGTATCACGACATTATGAATGTAATAACAGCACTGAATTATATACTTGAATGTGATTAAAAGGGGAAATTTTAGGTTGTATGTATGTTACTAGAACAATAATTTTAAAAATCCATAAGACTGTACAACACAAACAGTGAACCCTATTGTAAGCAATGGACTATATAGCTAATAACACAATTATAAAAATGTTCTTCCATGAATTATAACAAATGTACCACACTAATGTAAGGTGTTACTACTACTACAGGATAAAGGAATTATATATTGTATGCATGATTTTTCTGTATACCTACAACTTTTCTAATAAAAACGATGAACAGAATGAAAAAGAATGAAGCCAGGCTCTGCCATTTACTGGCTGTGTGACCTTGAACAAGTTACTTAGCTTCTCTTTGACTCAGTTTTATCTTCTGTAATGTGGGGACAATATTGTCCACCTTACAGGGTTTTTAGAATTACATGAGTTAAGTTTTGAAAGGTGTTAGAACAGCACCGGGCCCTGGGAAGCACTATGTGAGGGTTTGTTAAATAAAGTAGCCTGATGTACCCTTTCTTGACCACTTTTACATGTTTATTCTACATTGCTTCGTTTGGTAACAATTATTTTCCCTGTTTGTGTGTGTTTTACTTTTATAATGCAGAAATTAAGTTCAATTGCTTGTTAGAGTTATATGCCCGAAGAAACTGAAGACCTAGCATGAATAAATAAGACAGTTGAATGGAATAGAAGTTAGTTATTGCTGTGTTAGAATCAGTAGAGAATGTATTGGAGTATGCTAGTTTACTCTAAAGTTACACAAAGCCCTTTGTATTTACCTTAAATTTTTCAGAACTTTAAAATGGTCAATCATTTTTTAAAATAGTTTTTTTTTAAAGATACTCTTAGATGACATGTGTTACATAAAAAATACAGGGAAAAAAAAAATATATATATATATATATAGGGGATTCCCATATGCCCTGCTCCCAATCTTTCCCACATTTTCCTACATCAACAACATCCTTCATTAGTGTGGTACATTTGTAACAATTGGTGAACACATTTTGAAGCATTGCCACTAAGCGTGGATTATAGTTTCCATTGTAGTTTACACTCTCTCCCACACAATTTTGTAAGTTATGACCAGATATATAACGGCTTGTATCTTGCAATGGCTTGACATTGCAATGTCATTCAGGACAATTCCCAAGTCCTGAAAATGTCCCCATATTACACCTCTCCCTCCTCTCAGAACCTCCAGGGGCCACTGCCTCCACATCAATGATTTTTCCATTGCTAGAATTACAATAAGTCTATAGTAGGATACCAGTAAATCTACTCTAGTCCATCGTTCATTCCCCAATCCTGAGGATTCTGGGATGGTAATGTCCACTCCAACTCTAATTGAGAGAGGGCTTAGATCCCATGGGACAGATGGGTGGGGCTATTTTGCTTGCAGTTGAAGACTTTCTCTGTTCCTTGGGATGGTCATTGTCCATCATCATCTCCTTGTTAGTTATCCTGTGTGAGTCCAATGAGCCATAGAGTAGATATTACAACTCTGTTGAGATTCAGGACCCAGCTGACACATGGATAGCCCAAAGACTTCTATCTCTTGGACATACACCTATCAACTCTAGCACTAACTATAGGTTCAAATCAAAGGGGCAGAAGAGCCATGTGTAGGGAAACCACACCTGAGTCTAACTCTGTCACAATGGGGGCATAAGTTCCCAAGTAGGGCCCACTGGCAGGGCACCAAACTCCAGAGCTTTCTGCCCTGCCTATAGTGTCTGGATGTCTCCACTATTTGAGGCAATATTTACTTGTGCAGTCAATGAGATCCTGCTGAGATGTGCATAAGCTTAACCTCTGGAATGACTTCCTGACTCACTTTGAAGTCTCTTAGCCATATAAACTCATTTGTCTTTTCCCTTTCCCTTTTTGGTTAAGGTCTTTTTCTAGTTGCATTGCTAGTTGGTGCTTGGTAGTAATCCCTCAGTGCCAGGGAGGCTTATCCCCAGGAGTTATGTCCCACACTAGGGGGAAGGTAATGCATTTATATGCTGAGTTCAGCTTAGAGAAAGGCTACATTTGAGCAACAAGGAGGCTTTCAAGAGGTAACTTTTAGGTACCCTATAATGGTAGGCTAAGTTTCAATTTCAAAAGTAAAGGTTCATAAGTACATTCATTAATATCAAGGGCCCATCAATAGTCCTTCCTCCTTCACTAGACACTGCCCCTGTACTTGGGGGATTCTTGCTGTCCCATTAGAGACAAAATTGTCCCATTAGTGGCAGAGCTCCTCAGAATGGGAATTAAATATTCTTTCGGTTAATGTATGAATCTCCACCCAGCATGACAATGCCCCACGAACACTTGAACACATTTATATGCCTTATAGGTATGCTCAAGGTGAACCTCCTCCCATGCATTTCCCATCACTGACACCCTGCACCAATGTTCCTTCCCTGCCACCATTGTAACCCTTCTGTGGTCCAAAACTTCTTCAAAAATGAAGCTAAGAAAATAACAAAATACAATTAGTAAGAAAATGAAATAATATAGTTTTTAAAATAACAAAATACAAAAAAATTAAAAGAAAATTTGGAATAATAAAAAAATTAAAAATGTAAAATAAAATAAAAAATTTTTTTGACATTATGTCTTTTATCACTGAAGATCTGTTGGACAATCATTTCTCTGGATTCCTTTACATTGAGGGAGATGTTCCAACCTAGTAAAACATGATTGTTTTCAGAGGACAGAAATGAAATTAAGGATTGCAATAGTATTTCATGGTAACTAAAATTATGACTGCGGAAATACTTTGCAAATTATAAAGACTATTTAGGTGTTAGTCATTATATCTCATATATTTTGTCTTCTGCAGGGGAACCGTGCTTTCTGGAAAACATAGCAAGGATTAACATTTTGGTTTGCACAGCCTGTTATTTCTCTGTTCCTCTGGGCTGAGGCCTTCTTATGAAAACTCATCACAGCATTGTCTTATAAGTGGAGAAAAGCACAAACTGTGGCTTATATAATTTTAATGATATAAACTGAGGTGATATTGCTTTAGGTCCTTAGTGTGAAGAAATTTAAATGTCATCTAATCAGTTCTTAAGTGCCCTTCCTATGACAATCCAGGTCTTTGACTTTGTGGGGTAGATCTGGTTACACAATAACCTTTATTTTGACTTGATGAATATTTTAGGCTAATTCTAGTATTTCTTTCAAACCGCTGAAATTCTTATACATTCATGAGAAATTTTCTTGCTCTCATACTTGCCCAAAATACTTTATGAAGGCTTCTTGGATATTAGCTTTTCAAATTCTGTAATCAAAATTATAAACCTGCTGGCATACAACTTGACCAGAAAACCCTATTAACCTGAACTACTGTTTTCTTCATTTGGTTTAGAACCAGAGAATTTCAGTTCTGGGGGAGTACCTTAAGAAACATTTAGTTCAACAGAGGGTGCCAATGCTTTCCGCAGTAATCATAACTGGGACACAAGATGAAATTACTATCCCTGACAGATAATTCCTGAGGATCCTCGTTCTCTAACCTTACTTTTTCCTTGCCTGCTAAGCCATTTGGTTCCTTACTCATATCAGTTATTTTCCATCTTTTCTTTCCTCCTTTCTGACTTGCTGATCATTTCTTTCTATTGACCCTAGCTTTGCTTTATAGTCTTTATCAATCCTCTTCCTCCACTGACACCATTACTGTGCATTATCATTTTGATCTTCATATGTATCTTTTATACTTAATGACTATGATTGTTTAATTTTTTTAAAACCATAGATCTTTGTTGATAAGAGAACATTCTGGGGAAAAATCAAGCATTTGGGTAAGGGACATTTTTAGCCAAAATAACATGGCATTTTCTTCCATTTTAAAAAATATTATCTACTATCTATAATACTATATTCACTAGCAAATCAATTAACTGCACATCTACCTCTGAATTCCTTGAGGATTTTAAATGGATTTGTGTTAAAGTATTATTTGTTGGGACAAAGCAAAATTGAAATTCTTAACTATCTGTAATGAATATTTAGGTTTCTCCAAATATCCCAGGTTAAGCAATACTATAGATGAACACAAACAGAATGATCAAGATAGCGTTATAAATGAGAAAAAAAATGGTTAGAACTTATTTATTTTATATTATTTTAGTATTTGCATGTGTTTTTAAGATTAAAATCTGGCTGTCATTTTAGAATGAGTTGTCTAATAATATATTCATATTTATAATTCCCAGTTAGATATAATCTGAAGTTCAGTGCAAAGTCATTATCTTTTAAAGGAGGAATTTGTTAAGCTGTCACAGTTGAAATTTATTCATGATGATTAAATATAGGAGAAAAATGAAATGCAGTATTTCAGCTGAAGTTCTGAAGAAAGCAGAAGTATGGTGGGGATGGCAAGTAAGAAGGCTATATTTTGATTGTGTACATTTAGGATTTAGTAATTTTTATTACTCCTCTCTCTCTGAAACTGTAATGATATCATAATTTTAAATTCTTATTGAATAGCATCAAAATGAGATAGTATATTAAGATATGAAAGACAATATCAGGGAGTGGCTCTAGCTCAGTGATTGAGCACCTGCTTCCCATATACGAGGTCCTGGGTTCAATCCCTGGTACCACCTAACAAAAGGCAATATCTGTAAAAGGAGTTGAAATACAATACTAATATTCTTTCATGCCAGGATACATTTAGTGGACTCTAAGAATAAAGTGCACATGAATGTTTGTGGATGCCTTCCCCATTTTCTGGGCTGCCTTTTGAATTTTGCCTTTTATATAGTACATCTTGCTTTCTGTAAATTCTGTGCATAGAGCTTAGAAATATCTAGAGCCTAAAGTGTGGTTTACACTGTAGCAAACCACAAAGAGGACTATGGACAAAGTCTTCTCCTTCCTCCCCCATGACCTCCACCCCTACCCCTCAAGGAATTTACATTCTTATTGAGCGAATGGGAAGTGAAGCCACAACAGCTAACCAAGCAACATATAAAACCAAAATAAAGGCATAGACGGTTATATAGAGGTTTAGAAGAAGTGAGACTAAGGGTGAGCAGGAGTGGCTAGAGAAAGCCCCATGCCTGCGCTGGGATTTGACCTGAGCCTTGGATGATTTGACAGTTCTAATTAAGTAGGAGGAAGAAGGGAGAAAAGGGAATTTATATCTCAGGAATTGACAATTGGAAATTTTAGATAAAAGTTTGAGATTTTTAAAAATGTATTTATTTTAGAATAACTAATGCAGATACATGATATCAAAATCAAAATGTATAAATAGTGGGTACCTACCCAGTGACAAGGTAGTCTTTCTCCCAAGAGACATTCACTATTACCAGTTTCTAGTATATCCTTTCAGAGATAGTCCATGTATATGCATCTATTGATCTGTCTGTATATTTTTCTTGGACCTTGGTTTTTCCACTTGACAATATACAAGGACATTTCCATATCAGCTGTTCTTTGTTACAGCTCATCCCATTGTATGAAAATGCATACTTAATAAATTACTTTAGCCACTTCCCTGCTGATGGATGTTTGGCTTATTTCCCTTCTTTAGCTTTTGCAAATGCTGCTGCTATAAATATCCTTGAGCATTTATCTTTGTGCATATGTGTTAATGTGTCTGTGAGATACATTACTAGAAATGGAATTCTGGGGGCAAGAGAGGTGTATATTTTAAATTTATAGATATTGCCAAATTTCTCTCCCCAGAGTATTTCCTATCTTATTCCTTATTTTCTTATCAATAATGTATGTGAATTCCTGTTTCCTCACAGCCCTGCTATCAAGGAGCATTGTCAGGTCTTTTGATATTTGTCAATGTGAAGGTGAAAATGTCTATCATTGTAGTTAAAATTTGCACTTCTTAGTTTCATCAGAGTTTAAGTTCCTCAGGATTTTTAGAAACAGATCTGCTGTAAATTTCTTACTAGAAGGATTACTCATTGGATACTAAGATTTCATTGATGGCTAGCAACGCCTTCCTAAAGGGAAGCTGAATTGGGGGTACAAATTACCTCTGTGTCCTCACCCTACATTTTTGTGGTGCCCACAGCTTTAAACCACATGAAAATCAGTAAAAGGAAACGGAGTGTTTCACACCAAGTAAACCAATCCTGCCCCATGTTTGGAGGTGGACGGGTGCTGAGTGGGCTCTCAAATGATTGAATGAACTGACCCAGTGAATAGACGGGAGGCTATTAGTGTAATTTCTTTTTTCTTTTCTTTATACCCACAGCTGCTATGAAATGCTTTGTGACCTAATAAAGCTGTGGGGTTTCTCTTTTTAGTAAAATACTGTTTACAAGGAAGAATATATCCAATCCAAACATTCTTAGCATTTTTCCATGTTGTGGCTAGTGTATTGAAGGGAATGCTGTCCCCCAAATAAGTGCAGACTAAGTGGAGGTTTTAGGGTAGATTTCTGTTATTGTAATTGTGGTGTAGGACCCCAGACACAATAAAAGAATGGCAGACAATTGCTGGGGGTGGGGCCTCTTTTTTTGTTGTTATTGTTTTGTAAGCACCAGCAAATGAGTCCAAAATTCACAGGACAGGGAGAAAAGAAATTTTAAAAAAAATTACAGCCAAACCGTTGGTAATTGGGGTGTGTCATTCACAAGTATGAGGGGAAGTGAGAGGACATTTCTTGACTCAACTGTCATCTTCCTAAATAAACTACAAATGTGTTTACAAATTAAAAGTATGCTAGCCTGTGGCACCTCAGTCCCAAGGAAGTGGATTTTGTGTTGCTTGCTCTAATGGAGTGCTCCCACAGGGAGCTCTGCCTGCTATACCAGATACAAAGAATCCTCATAAATAAGGCAAAATCCAGGAACCTGCTTCTGAAGAAAAGCCTCTGCTTTATATTTAACCTAAGCATAGTGCTCTCCTGATTTAGCTTTTTGGGGAAAACCTGTCAGGGTGCTATGACAACCCTATTTCTCCTTCTCCAAAGGAGCTCCCTCCGTTGCCAAAGCCATATTCTAACCTATTAAATAGTGAGGCTTCCTCTCTAACCACAGTCTTAAGAGTACTCTAGAGAGTATGAGTGTTATTCTTAAGATATTTATAACAAAGGGAGTTAAATGAAAGCTGGGTGCTATGGTGGTATGGGGGTTATTTTTAGTACTTTCAGCACTTTGTGCTTTTCTAAAACTGCTGGCTTCTGTGAGCAAGATGTAAAATTATTAGTTTCCTTTCTTTATAGGACTGTGGTCCAGTTTAAAAAAAGAATGAGAGAGAAAATTTAGTATACCCTTATGTTTCTAAATCTGAGTTTACTTACCATTTTCATATAGTTTAACATATCTTTTTTTTTTTCTGCACAGGCATGAATTGATTTTAATATCTTTATTGGTTTTCTGATTAGAAAATTGATACATACTTTTGAGATATGTTTACAATGTAAAGGTCAATCAGTCAGAAAATGAAGATCCCCCTTTGGTCCTGGTCTGATGGAATCTCCTCAATGAAGAGCTTGCAGAAAAGCCTGCCAGACTTCCCTTTGCATATTCTGATTACATTTATAAGTGTGCACACATATGTGCTTAGTTTACAACCCCAGGTAATTATTAGATGTTTTTTCCTGAAGCTTTGCTGTTTTTCAATTTGTCAATATATTTTGATCATCTTACCTGCCAATAAATGTAGGATTACCTAATTATTTTCAGCTGATGTTCTATTGTGACTGTACCATAATTAGTAAACCAGTTGCCTTTTGACATATATTTATATTATTTCCAATTTTTTTTTTTACCATTTGAGGTTGCTGCAGTATATATTCTTGAAAATATAAGAATGCATACTTGTGGAAATATTTCTGTAATATGTTTGGAGTGAAATTTGGATATCACATTGTGAAAAAAACAAACCTTAAAACGCACAAATTAGTGCGGGCATGACAGGTTTTTTGAAGGGAAAGTTATTTTTTTAAAAAAACAGGGAAAGCCTGCCTAATGGAAGTGGCTGAGTTGATGGTGGTCCCATCAACTATCCATTCAGGGTGCTATGATGCAGGAGCCTGCTCAGTCTCTTAGGATGTTTTGAGACATGCTAAACTGTCCTTTGTGTACCTAGAGACCTCCTGTTATGATGTCCTCTGGCCTCACTGTCATCACATATCCACCACTTGTACCTCCCCTGTCATACCGTGCTTTCTCTTAGCAGACAGTACTTAGGATTCCCCATGTGCTTCCAGTTGAAAGTAACATAGCAACTTAACCTTGTTGCAAAATGTCCTAGAAAGATAAATGCATTCAGAAAACTTTAGGCAGAAGAAGGGGATTAATATGAAAGATCTAGAGGGACCTCATGAACCTCATGGGCTAGAAGCACAGTGGTGCCTCAGAAGGTGCTGGCACCAGGATCTGGAAAGTCGTTGGGAACTGAGGTCACCTCATCTCTCTAGGACCCTGTGGTTTCTTGTCTTTGCTTTTCTCTGCTCATCTCCTTCATCCTTCAGATAATCAATTATCTTGGCCCACCAAGCAGAAAGGCACGCAGGCCATCTTTACATCACAGCCTCATTCAAGTACTTAAGATTAACAGTCTTGGAGTTCTGATTCCAAATTTCTCGAACAGTGTGTTAGTTTTCCAGAGTTGCTATGACAAATGCCACACAGTGGGTTGGCTTAAACAAAAAGCGTTTATTGGCTCATTGTTTTGAAGGATAAAAGTCCAACATCATGATGCTGGCAAGGCTGTGAGAGCAGTCCTCCATCACATGGCTAAGACTAATATCACACCAAGAACTTACATTTCTTATGCGTTAATGATGAAGTTTTATAGGAAAGATATTTTCTTAAGTGGTAGATAATGGGCTGTTTTAATTTGGAATCCTATAGAGAATAAATTTCCCATTATCTGCTATCCTTATTTACCACTAGGCCCTTTTCTTTGCCTCAATTTTGATCATCATCCTGAAATAGCTATCCCATTTCCAAAAACAACTGTCAAAGAACATGTGACCCAACCCAAATGTGAGACCATGGTTGGTGGCCTCATGGTTAAAGCATAAGACAAAACTAAGTATAACCACAATTTCTCTGGTCAGAGTGAAATAGTATTTATCTGAAATTATTTTTGATGTGCCCAGATTCCTTACTGATATTTTAAAAATCATTTAGAATTTATTCATTACACTAATACATTTTAAATGTATTCCCTTATAAGAATGACTCATCATGAATCATGTATTATAGGAGCCTTTTAGTCATTGTACACAAATGAAATGGTGACACAAAAGAAAATGAAATGTCACTTTGTTCCATGATGTCAAGCGTGTCTTAAAATTCAGATTTCATTTGAGGTGATAGAATATGGCTAATATAATTCATATTTTTTGAAAATCAGATATGAAATGTTTTTGTTTCTGTGAAATAGGGCTGCTCAATAATATTTCTTTCATTTGAGAAAGACTTCATTTTCAGAAAACACAAAGTGTACTTTGTTTCCATAACATATACTCTTTTCTATTAATTTCTCATTTAGGCCAGTGACTTGGTATATTGTGAACATAATACAGAAATATATATGAAAAGTGACTCTTATTAATCTGTGATTTATCTGATAGAGGATTGAAATTATTTTACTAAATCCCAACAACACTTTCTCTGTTTTCTGTTCATGAAATACTGTACAATGAGGTTCTCAGTTGATGATGATCAACTTTAAAGTATTTAAAGTATTCCCTTTAAAATATTTTTCCCTTTAAAGTATTTTTATATAATAATCTTAAAATATTTGACATGTACAAGAAAATATGGCTAACCTACAACCAGATTTACATCACATTACATTGCTCAGTTGTTTAACAAATCACTTTTAAATTTTCTCCCCAAGTCTTATACCAACAATTAGAAAAACTAAATAGCTCTAACAATGCAATTCCAGAATATAACTGTTTTCATCCTACAAAATGACAGTCCACTAGTGAAAAGATAACTCTTGTTTAGTTGAAAGTGGAATTTAAAATCTTTATCCCACATTTTCATTTCTACTGAAATCTGATTTTTTTTCTTTTTTGCCATTTTTTTCTATATAATTTTTCTTGAAGCTGAATGTCAACATTAGCATTTTCTGGCTCTTGCTGAGGCAGACATTTAGGTTAATGCTTCTTTTGGCTTTGTTTCCGCCAAATGAAGAACTTTGATTGTAATTATTGGGATTGCTTTAATTTAGAAAAGTGCCAGTTCCTTTTCATCTGTAAGATTTATTCTTGCATAAATCAAATTAAATGTTTTTATGGCCAGTGGACCTGTCTTCTTGGCTCTTAAATTTTTAGGTGCACTATTACTTAAATAAGGAGAATCTGGAAGAAAGGAGACATGACTTATCATTAGAGATGAGTCACACTCAGTTGTGGAAAGCTATGTCAACAAACTGCAGTTAATTGGGTGGAAGTTTCTTACCCTTCTTTTCAATGATAGAAGTGGCCATTTTCAGTTGTTTATATAATCCATCTTTTTTGAGGTGGCATGAGAAGATTCTTAAAAGGGAATCTTGTGCCTGGAACTTGTCTTTGTGTCTGTTTTAGAATATTCAGAATATAACATTCCTTTCCTTAAGCATGTAAGATATTTTAGAAACTTACCCCATTATTAATTACTTTAAATGAGGGAAATATTCTTATGTCTAGCCTGTAGAATTTGATTTGAAAGGATTTGGTGGGGGGAAGCTGATGAGTTGCAGGTGGCATTTGTCTCCTTTTTTGCTATTACATTATTGTAACAATACACAGCTTGTTCAATTTTTCATGCATGCTTTTTGAATTTGTGCATTTTTCTGCAAAAAAATTTAATAAAAGTGTTGCAGATGATTACCTTTTTAAAATAAGATTTAAAAAATTTTCACCAGCAATTATAAAATTATCTGTGATTAGGATTTTGACAGAAAATAATATGTTTGTATGATGGCTTTGCATAAGATAGAAAAGTAGTTTATGGTATCAGAAATATGATAAAATCAACTAGTTAAAAGTAGACTTTAGTCATTCATAAGTCATAAGCTTTTGTAAAAAATATTTGTAACCATATAGAATTCTTTTCTGCTTGTTTGCAATTTACAGTGGCTATCCTCAAAAAGAAAATAATTTGATTGCTAATGAAAGCTTAAGTTTAAAAACTTACTATTTATTCCAAAATAAAAATTGTGATTGTTTTTGGCTAGTAGTAGCAAATAGGTGTTTTGCAAATATCTAGATCAGTGTTTACTAACCTTTATTTCATATTCTTATGCACTTAAGGAGCCTCTTTAGACATTTTTTTCTAATCGGTTCCCCCCAAGAAATTTTAATATTACAGATATACGTGTATCTGCTTATGTACTGTATGTATCTCTATGCTTTATACAGAAAACTAATGTATAATTTCTGATTGCTCCACACTCCTCTCCTAGAACCAATATTTGCTCTGTGGGGAGGCGGTTTGAGGACCCCCCCCCCCAATTGAGAATTCATGGTCTAGAGCAGTCTCCATTCAGTCCTAACTGAGGTGAGACCAATGTCATACCAAGAAATTACAGTCCCTTCTCTATTGCTAATTAATGTGGAAGATCTAAGTTTTCTTACTTATAACATTAGGCTTCCTTGCTATCTTATTTCTACTATATTGTAGCTAATCAGTATTCCTAACTTATAATTCCAAGGGAAAATAATGGTAGTCTCCTAAGAAAAAGGGACTTTTGGAGCCTTCTGCAATAAACAGAGCCTGTGCCCAGAGAGGACTAATTCTGCTGAACACCGCTGAATGAGAAATTTCATATGACTGTACTTTCTTATACTACCAATTAAACGGAGAAATGAAAAGTAAGGAATTTTCCAGTATGAGTTTGGCTTTCATAATATATTGACTTAGTATCTGGCATGAATCTAAAATCCCACTGATCCTGAGTGCTTATGAAACTACAAACATTAGAGACCAATAAAGGTTTCATTGTTTTTAAAACTACAGACCCGATGTTTTAAGGTCATCCTCTATAGTAACATATATTCCTAATGTTAATGCCCAATAGTTTGACAAAAAGAAACATGTGTCTCCAGGTAGCAGCTCTGGATGCCCACCAACAGTGAGCACAGCAAGCCTCTGCAGTTGTGTGACTATTTATTTACCCAGCTGGGATGAAATGGGTTTGGTTTTGAGGAGCTATGAAGGCTTAACAGTGGAGGCCCATTGACACTGGTTGATCCTGCTGGGATTCTTTGTCTTGAGTTTGTTCCTTGCTGAAAAGGCTAGGGAAGTATTTTTCCATCCTCTAAGACTGGGGCTTTGTCATAAGCCAGTGGTTCACCAATTGTAGTAATAAGAAACAGGCATTTTCCCCTTACTTGAAGACAGGAAGTTGTCATTGTAACTGTTATGACTGGCTTATGGCTATGATTTCAGCCTAATGACAGTTTTTTCACTTATACTAATAGCTTTAATTTATAATTTCTTTTTTTTTTAAAGATTTTATTTATTTATTCATTTATCCTCCCCATGCTGCTCGTGCTCACCGGGTCAGCTAACCACGCCGTGCGGGCGGGCCCGCCATCACCAGGAGGCCCCGGGAACCGAACCCGGGGCCTCCCACATGGCAAACGGGAGCCCCACTGACTGAGCCACAGCCGCCCCCCTATAATTTCTTAATAATCATACTCTCAGGTAGAACTGAGAAGCTTCTGAGAAGTGGAAGCTTTGTATATAACCTGGGGGAAATTTAGATTGTTTCATATTTCATGTCCTGTAACATGATGTATTATTTTTCTTGAGTGCTAATAAATTTTACACACAGAACGTTCAACCAACTTCAAGTAGAAAAGATATATATCTTGCAGTCTTTTTTGACTTATTGCATTTTAGAACACTCATTTATCTTTTACCACATGGTTGACCCTTGACTTTTGCAGATTTAACATCACAGTCCCAGCATTTCCCAAGTGATTCGGAGTAATTTGTAATTTTGCTGAGACACAAGTTTATTTGGAGTTTGTAAGGCTGGTGCTAATGGGTGAGCAAGCCTAGCCATCCACTCAGAAGCTGATGCCCATTGTACCTTAATTACCCTGTCTTCTTTGCTGTTTACACAAAAGGAGATTATGTGCTAGAGGGATGGTGAATTTGGGTAGCCACAGCAGCCTCTAGCTCTTCTGCTTATAGTATCAAAACTTTATTGCAGTCATTACTATTTTGAATATTAGAGCAGAGATTTCAACACCCACCCCACCCTGGAGATTCTAATATGGCCCTCCTGAGAATCACTTCCATAGCAATAGAATTGTGTCATAAAACCTCAGGTGTGTCAGGGCAGGCCAAAGAACCCTTAAAGAAGGCTTGAAACCTAACAGTAGAAATGAAAAAAGCCCTTACTTTCTTATTATATTAGTCAGTCAAAGGGGTGCTGATGCAAAGTACCAGAAATCTGCTGGCTCTTATAAAGGGTATTTATTTTGGGTAAAAGCTTACAGTTAAAAGGCCCTAAAGAGTCCATCTCAAGGCTGCTTTCCCACCAAAGTCAGTTGCCATGTGTTGAAGCAAGATGGCAGGCCATCTCTTCCTGGTCTCCTGGGCCGCCTTCTCAGCTGCTCAGCTGCTGTGTTCTCTTTTGCTGCTAACTATCAAGCAAATGACAATCTCTCTTCCCGGAACTTTAGCTGTTTGAGCCGTCTCTTTTCTGTCACAGGGCAGGACTGAAATGACCAAGTTCTCTCCTCTTCCATGTGTCTTCTTGAGTGTCTGTTTATATCAGCCCACCAAGGCGGCAGGGACTCAACCCTGAGTCATAACCTACTGACATGGTCAAATCAAAGCCCTAATCTTATCAGGTAATTTAATCCATTCAAAGAGTACAACACCGAGAGGAACAGACCAGTTTACAAACACAATCCTTCTCTTCTTGGGGCATTCATAAACAATCTCAAACTGCCACATTATTAAATAGCTTAATATGTTCAGTGTTACCATAACACAAGTTGAAATCTTGCTGATGCTCTAACGGATGATAGAATGATTTTTAGTCATTGGAATTAGAGAAATAAAACTAAATTGATATAAAAAGGCTTGAAAACAACAATTTACCTCCTCCTCCCCCAATTTTTCCTCTACCCACTAATCTTTCAACATTATAAATTTACCTTGGAATATTAAACAACCACTTCCTAAACACAATTCATCCTAGCTCATGACAAAACTAACACGCATTACAAATGAGTGAGGTCAGAAATTGATTTGGTTTTCTATGTACTTTGGTCCCCAGCTCCCACACCTGCCTTACTTTTTCCAGTGTCAGTCATACTTTCCCCAGGACCCATAGAAATAGCTTCTTTACCCCATCTCCTGCGATTCTTCTTCCGGGCCATAATTTTCTCTAGCTTCATCCTTTATCCTGGAAAAGCACTTTATTGGTGTGCATGGGGGTGGGGTAGGGTGTTTCAGTGGATTAGATAAGGAGAGCACCTAGGCTGAGCTTCCAAGGATTGTAGAGGCAGAGCCCAGCCCTGGGGCTGAAACGGGCCCAGCTCAGGCAGGAGGCTGATGAGTTCCTCAGTTGCAAAATGGTGGGCTTTTTCTTGATCTCACGGGGCCAGTCTGGTACAAGGTTTTGAGTCTTGCTCAGTGCTCTCTTTCTCAGTTACTCTTCCTTATTGACACAGCCAGAGAGCTGCTGTGTGACTCAGGCCTCCGTTTGGTCTCAGAACCCTGTTCTGGATTGGGTTGGAGCCGTGCTGATGTGCGCTGTGGTTCTCTACCTGTGAGTGTTCCAAGGATCAATTTCACATACTAGAAATGCTGGAGGAACATTTTAAGGGATTGTATTGCAGTGCTAGATGTTTCACTCTTTATCACTTTTCTGCTGTTTGGTCTCCAACCAGGCTTTCTTATACACTATGGAGGGCACCTGTTAAGCCTTTAGCTTTATCTCTAAGCATCAGGTTGTGCCCTGTCCAATAATGCTAAACCTAAAGTCCTGCCAACACCTATACCTATAAAGTGATGTGTTTTCAGTTAGAGCAGAAATTATTATGCGTAGTGACTTTTCTTGGCAGCATGCTTGAAAAGGTCACGTGGCTTTCTGGTTGTGAACCCCTGGACTAGAGGGGTGGTTCTCAAAATGTTGGGACCAACAGCATTAGCATCACCTGGAACCTGTTAGACATGCAGATTATCAGCCCCTTCCCACAAAAGAGCTACTGAATGAGAAACCCTGTGGTCTGGATATTGCAATCCGTTTTAACAACCCTCCAAGTTATTTTAATGCATGTGAAGGTTTGAGATGCGCCCTACAAGAATTGCAGTCACACATCTAAGCAGAGAAGCCTAACAGATTGTGAGAAGTAAGCCTGGGACTGGATTTCTATACATCATCACATACAAATTAATCTCAGCAAAACATTTAGCCTTTGAATTTAGATAGCTGCATCAGAATCAGGCTTTTTGGCCATACATACTCCTGGGTTTCATGTGGGCTATTGTAATTCAGTCTGGGATGGGGCCCAGGAATCTGTTTTAAATAAACTCTGCAGGTGTCAGCAGCCAGTCTGCAAACCAGTGTTTGCCAACCATTGATCTAGAACAGTGCTCTTCTCAAACCTGAGCTAGCATGGCTTCTTGAAACAGATTCCTGAGCCCCTCACCTAGTAGGACTGGAGCAGGGCCCAAGAATCTGCTCACTAACAGGCTTCCAAGGTGATGCTGGTTCTTAGTCTTCAGATAGCACTGATCTAGAATGCTGCAATAACAACTTCTGAGCTCCCAAATAGATTTCATACTTTGTTCACCATAACTTGTAACAATCTCCTCCAAGCCTTCTATTTCAAAAAAAAATTTTTCCTTACTTTTTGAAATAGCAAATATATTCATGTAATTAAATATTAAAAATGGGTTAAAGAATATGATGAAGTCTCCCTCTTCTGGTCCTCAGCCCACTGAGTTTCCTTCCCCAAGTAATATTACTTGTTAATTGTGTAACTTTTTAGAGATATTGTGTATTTAGTCAGGCACACATATATAAATGTACACACTGTCCCCCCTTTTAAATTAAAATGGTAGCCTTCACTGTTCTGTACCTTGCTTTTTTTGTTTGTTTGTTTTACTCTACTATATTGTGAGGATCTTCCCATTTCAGGGCATGCAGGGCTCGCTGGTCCTTGTGTGTGCCTGGGTAGTACTCACTGTATGGCTGTACCATCATCTAGTTAGACAACCTCCCACCTGTGGGCAGTCACGGAGTCCACGAACCAACCAAAGAGCAGGAACACAAAGTCCAAAAACATCATGTTTGAGCAAATTGCCTTATACTTTCCATTAGCTACTGAGACCACTAAATAAAAGAAGAATCAAGTTTCGTTTTGATTAGTGTAAAATGTAGTTTTAAAAAATTACAATTAAAACATTAAATGAAGTGTGCTAGTCTATGTGATATTTGTGTATGTGATCTTTATGGAATGTTCCTTGGAGGCCAGGCATTTTGGTGAACATATGTGTTCAAACTCAGTTGTTAAGTGGCAACCCCAGGGAAGGTATTACCATGTTGTTTGTGTGTGTGTGTGTGTGTGTGTGTTTTACTGAAGTATTATCTGGCCCAGAGAAAGTTTCCAGCTGGTGAAAAGTGGAGGTGTTAACTCACCTCTTAAACTCTAAAGCCCCTGTGCTTCCCTAATGAAGAGGTTATCTTCTGTTTAGTGGCATGGCTAAGACTCCAGTGGTTCAAATCCCAGTCCCAGCCCTTACAGTCTGTGTGGCCTCAGCAGCTTCCTCAGTGGGGTCAAGACTAGTATGTAGCGAGGGAAGGCTCCTATGGTGTAAAATTTCAGGAGATGCTCCCTCATGGTGGCACACACTTGGCCCTGAAGTGTCTCAGTCGCTGTGCCCTGATCCCACCCTGTGCCTTAGTTTCCTTATCTAGTATGTGGGGATAAAACTATAAGCAAAGTGTTTAAGATAGCTCCTAGCCAGTGTTAAATTTCAATTAAAGTTAGATATAATTAAAGATTAGCTTCTTGATTATTTAATTATGAGGAATAGTCATTATTCTGGTTAAATAAATTGGGACTCTGGAACCTGAAAATTAAAAAAAAAAAAAGGAATATTCTTATAACTTTATTTCAGCTTCCTTTAATGGATTAACTTAAGTAGGAAGATCCTGCGATCTCCTTTTAAGTCACCATCTTCTAAAATTCTACCAACACAGCCCTTTTTGCCCACTGAGGTGGGAATGAGGGACTAGAGCGCAGAACTCTGGCAAAGGCTGGCCTGCTCCAAGGGTCAGGGCAGAGGGATGCTTTCTCAGGATTCAAGTTGTGTTCCTTCCCTTTCAGAAGCAGGGCGTGGGATAAGGGGAATCCCAACTCCCTTTTAATGCCAGCTTTTTATTCAATTTCTTTTGAGAATCCCCTCCTTCCCACACTTCCTCCCACACGATACCCAAAAATATTAATGCCTGAGAAAGAAAAATCTGAGGCTTTTAAGAAGGTACTTAAAAAATGTCTGTCATGCATCTTTATATATCTGTAAAGTGTTTAGAAAGTAACAAGGCTGTTGTTTGTATGTAGATGGTGGTATTGTCTGCTGTGTTGTCACATCTTATATATGCTAATGCTTATTTGAAACCAAAGACCAGCAGATTCATAATTAAAAGCTGTTTGCTGCTTTTAAAATGTGTTTTTTTCTTTTCTTTAAGGATGAACCTGCCCTTAGACCATATGAATAAATGAACATGTGTTTGGACTTCACCGTTTTTGCTTTTGAGAGCTGGAAAGTGAGCTCAGCACTGTGTGAATATATTTACATACACTGGAGTGTGTGCCCATGAGCCCACATATGCCTGTGGATCATCAGTCCTAATTTTTGAAAATAAATTGTATTGATTATACCTCTATCAATGTGTGGGGGTGGTGCGTAGATCAGTTTGTGACTAACAGCCTCTTCCACTCTGTGCATCTGGGAAGGCAGTCCTTTGGCTTCCAATGGTCTCTCCTCCATGTTTATGACTAGGCATTTGAGAACATTTTGTGATCTAGTGTTTCCGAGCCTGCTGAGAGCCTTTGCTTGGGAAAAGCGTACCCAGGCCTGATGACGGCATGCTAGCCTTCCCTCTACGACTGTTGTTTTTAGTGCTCCACACATATATTTTCTCTCATCCTTACTGTCTACCTCCAGTTTAGCTGGGGAAAGCAGATGCTTCTGCATTCCTCACCACTGAGTCTTTGCACTTGCCTTCTGTGCGTGGCTGGTGCTGTCATGAGTTCGTGTTAAGGGGTGGTAGGTAGACCATTCACGGTGATGATAAACCTGTCTCGTTTTTAACAGGCGGCTTTAATGTGAAATGCATGAAAATGTCTTCTTGGGTCAGCATCTTGGCATTATTATAAATGTTATTGGCAACCATCTCTGTTCTCTAGGCCAGTGGTTTCCAAACTAATTTGATCATTTACTCTATTAGTAATGTAGGGCATCCGCTCAGTATATGGCAGTGGTTCTAATGGAGGACGATTTTGCCCCCCACAAGGCAATTGACAATATATGGAGACATTTTGGTTGTTACATTGTTGGGGGAAGGTAAAGGCCAGGGAGGCTGCTAAATGTTCTAAATGCACAGTACATCCCCCCACAGCAAAGAACTCTTTTGCCTAAAATATCAATGGTGCTGAAGTTGAGAAACCCTGATTTAATATATGAAATTGCATATTTAGTACATGAAATTGCATGCAATTTTTTTTTTCAGGAGGTACTGGGGATTGAACCACTGGGACCTCTTACATGGGAAGCAGGCATTCAACCACTGAGCTACACCTGCTCCTGCAAGCAATTTTTAATTATACATTTGAGGATGAACTGTATGAAATTGCTGATATTCTATTGTTTTTTGGTTTACAAAAATGCAGTTTCATATGGTTCAACCTAAGATGTATAATTATAAATCATATGAATGAAGTACTGTATAAATTGTTTCCATTATAAAATTCAGAAAAACAGAATTTTAAAAAAGAGGGTATTAAATTAGTGTAGAAAAAAATGTAAACATTTTCTTCTTGGGTTCCTGTGGATCATTTTGCATGCATCCCTGCTCTAAACTGCAGTTTGATGTGACTGCCATCGTTTTACTAGGCTACAGGGTCTCATGCTCTTTGTACCGTTAGGGATTGTCTGATAGCATCTGGGGTGACTGGCTGCCTCTCGGGGAGCAGGCATATAGGAATCTGGGCTGTGCTCTTGTTTGCCACCACAGTCAAAGCAGCACTTTCCTAAAATGCTTTAGATATTTAGCTTCCATTTAGATTTCATTTGAAGGAAGGGTTTAGCTGGCAGAATTACACTCTGAGAACTCCTGCACAGGACTGTGACCTTTTTAGGGGCAGGGGCTATCTCCTTTCTCTGGAGCCTCATTACTTAGCACATAGCTGCCACTCAATAAACGTCCATTTGAGTGTATTCCAGATGACTTGCTGGTTGAATTGAAAGGAATATTGAATTGACGAGCAGAGAATCTTTTCTCTTAACATCTTCTGAAAAATCTTTTGATTTTACTCAACCTTTTCATTCGTGGGGTGGTTTCTTATGCTATTTTTGTGTTGTTGGTTTATGAGGTGGTATTCATTAAGAACTCATGTGGGAGTAAGTATTTCTTAAGCTCTTTTTTTGTATCTTTCACCACAATGAATATGGATTACTAAAAACATAGGACTGCCACATATGGTTGCATGGTGTGCATTGATCTTATGAAGCTTGTTGAATAGATTTGGTGCTTATCATTTTAGCAACTTGGACAAGGTTTTAAAACTGTAGATTCTTCATCTGGGGTAGGTCCCTAACATTGGTATTTTTTAAATGGTCCTTGGGTGATTCTAGCTTTCAGTTGGAGCTGAGAGCCACTGATTTAGAAGATAACTACCATTTGTTTCCTGCAACTTCTTTTTAAATATAATTGCCTATCCAGTACTTTATGTAAAAGTCTATATTTTTAAGTGGGGGAAAAAACCAAGATATGGATATGTATGTAAAATTTAATTTTTACATTTGAAATGTATATATTAGACATGGATACTCACCATTACATATATTCAGAAAAGAATTTATGAAGAAATACATCAACATTTTTAGTAATGATCACTTGGGTGTGGGATTTGGATTTGGGGTTTGGAGTGGAAAAGAGATTCACTAAATGTCCAGTTTTCATAATTTTCCCATGGAATTTTTTTTTTAAAAACAGCACTGAAGCTCATGCCCTCTTATCAATCTATAGTGTTTATTTCTTCATAGTAGTCTTTTTCTAAATACCCCAGATAGGTCTCTCATTCCTTTTCCACTGCTTTGGCATAATTTCTTTAGAAATCTGTTGAAGAAAATATTAATTTGGTTAATTCATTATTAACATCTTTAGAAAGATTCTGATGCATTCCTATAACAAAGCCTTTTTTTGTTTCAAATTCTTTAAGTAAGCATAGTATATTAAATAGCTGTTTTATCACAATGATCTGAATTATCACTCCTGACATTTTCTTGAGACACTGCAAAATTCAAAGAATGTCAGATGGAATGCACAGTAAAAGGGACTCAAGACTCAAAGTATCAGGGATGGTGCTATATTTTAAAGTCTTTTCAGGTGACACTGATACTGTGTTTAAAGGTACTACCAATTTCATTGTTCCAATAAAAGTCATGAAATCATTCCAGGGAACCCACATAACAGTGCTCTGAGAACAATTGTTTAAATACATTTATTGCATAATGTGGAAAATTGCAGTTTCAAAAGCCCTTTTAATTTTCCTGTCACCATGTATTGATGGATGAGTATGTTTGATTTCACTGAGAGGGCTCTAGTAACTAAGGAAAGTTTACAAATGAAAAATACCATTAGGGTGGGGAAATTTTTCACTTTTGACTTGTATGTTCATATTGTCTTAGAGGAGTCAGAGTTTCCGACAAATCCCATATAATCTGTGCTAGTTCACATTACATTTGATTTCTTTGATTTTTAAGATTCAAGTATCATTTCACTATAATCTCTAAAATAATTACTTTGGTCTCATTTTCTTTGACCCAGCATCAGGCAATTTTGCCCAGTTCCCCTTTACACAAACAGATTACAGATTTCACATCTGTGCAGAATAATTGAACTCCTAGTACCTAGCATTTGCGAAGTACTTGCGCATTTATGAAGTGCATTCACATGCCCTGTCACACTTGTTTCCCACGATAACACTAATGATGTATGCATTCTACCATCTCTATATTAAACATGGGGCTCAAGGTAGTTAAATGATTGTCCAAGTTCACAGAGTTTGCATCAGATAGAACCAAGTCACATGGTAAAAGGGGGAAATTCTCTTTATGTTGGCTCTGATAACTGACAAATCCAATATGTCTCCACCCAAAAAGAATGTAACTAGAAAGGACAAAACCCACATCTCATATTTTTGGTAATCACTGTGGTTCAGGGCAAACAGCTTTTTAGTATTTAGTATTTTATAGTGTAATATGCCTAATACTGAGTTCTTTTAAAAGCATGCTCTTTCGATTAAAAAAAAAAAAAAAAAAAAAAAGGCACTGTTTTCTTCAAACCCTCCCTGGCTTTTGTTTGTTATTGAAACAGCATATGTAGTAATTTTCCCTAGTGTATCTCACAGTCGTATTAGCAGAAAGTACTGGCATGGATTTTCTGTGATGCTGAGGAAGAGCTGTAGTTATTAATATTGGGAATTTGATTCGAAAGTTTCATATGATTTCTGGGTGTGAAAATGTTAAAATCCTGTCTCTATTCAAGATGAGTATTTATATTTATAATAGAAACTCCTGAGATTTTTTTTGCTCAAAAGGGGAAGCTTTTATTGACACATGTAAACTGTGTTGTAATTTTGAATTTATCCAATTGCCCTGATGAAGAATTTAATGTCAGATGAAATTATTGGATGGCAGTAAAGTCTGTTTAATTTAAATTATATGCTTGTTTTGATACTGAATATCTCAGAGATGCAAAAAAAAGAGAAAACTGACAAAGGAGACAATGTTTATTATTGATACAGCTTGTAGTGTCCAATTACATGGCAAAACATCTCACTCTTTGGGTTCAGTTTACCATGTTTTTTTGGTGTGATTGTCCTTGAGAATATGCTCTGGCAGGATCAGGAGGCTAATAAAATTTCACTTAATTCCACTCTCAGTTATTTTTTCTGCCATAGTTAAACGTATGGCTGTATCAGTGAAGATCTTTTCTGGTTGAGATTTGCCTATGGATCACCCTCTTCATTCCCATGTTCCAGATGCTTCATCTAGTGCTTCCCAAACTTGCCTGATCTTTAGAATGACCTGGGATGCTTGATGAAAAATATAGATTCCCAAGACCCTTCCTTGCAGATAGGGTTTCAGTTAGTTCAGGAGATTCTTACTATCAGAATATCAAACCCTTGGTTATACAACCGTGCCTAAAGCAGGCAGTTCGTGGGCCCTAGTGATAAAGGGGGGATGGTGGAAGGGAGAAAGCAGAGCTCAGAATGAGTTGGATTTTTCACTTCATTTTGGGAATAGGAGCTTCATTGCATCTGTCTAATTGAATAAAGAAAGACCTTGTCAAAATCTTGTATTCCTTGTTTTTGAATAGCCCAGTATATGTTTAACACATGTGTGCAGATGTGCATGTTTGTAGTTTTAAAATATCTGCCATTTGTTAAGCACCTGGTAGATCCCATACACAGTGTTAGTTGCTTTACATATATGGTCTCATTTAATCCTCCAACTTTTTATTTTTTAATGATGATGGCAAAGGGAGTACAAAAACCCATACAGTTTTCCTTATCAGTAGAAAAATATTTCTCTGACAAATTACTTTTGGTACATAAACGTTTTTAATTCACAAAGTTCTGCACAAATCCACTTACACATAAGTCAGGCCAAATTATGAAAGACTTTGAAATGGGACAAAAAAAAGATTACTGGCTCTTTTCAATAGAATACTAGGTGTGGTCTATTGCACCCTTCCAGGCCATCTAATTCTACAGGTGTCTGTGCCTTTCATTGTCTTTAACTGAGCTATTATATTACTCTGTAGGGTTGTAAAAAACTGATAGTAATGCAAATGCATTTTGTTTTATGGAAGTCAAATTGAAGGAACCATTCTTCCTTGTGTAAGGGAACAGTGTTTATCTATTAATTCATTTCAGCACTCCTGACTAGTTATATGTGACTACTCTTTGAACTGGTTGTAACATCATATTGCCTCCCTCAATTTAATTACTTCAATTAAAATCTTCAAAACGTGTTCATTTTATGATTGTACTAGTGTTATCATTTTAAACCTTAAAAAAAATGTCCTTTAACACATAACATACTCATAAAACCTCATGAGGATTATAAAGTGGGCATTATTGTCTCCATTTAACAGATGAGGAAACTGAATCATAAAACTATTAAATGTTTTGCACAGGGTTACGTGGTGGATTGGTGAAATAAAACACACAAGAACCCATTCATTTTGACTTCTGTATAAGTTCTGTCCCATTTTGTACTGAAGTGTCCATTCAGTTATAACTTTTTTTATGGGTAGGAAAGAAACAATAATAAAATGCAAGTAATTCCTGAGTAACTCTGTTCCAGTCTGGGTCCAATCAGCAGATAGAAACCTTACACAGTAATTTCATCAGGGAAAACTTTGCATAAAAAATTAAATTATTATGCTATTATTGGAAAGTAACTATAAAGATGTAAAGAGAACTCTAAAGAGTATCCTAGGGCTGATGGAAAATACCTATGGAAGGGCAAATCTGCAAGGCCAGGTTCAGACTGTAGGTGTGATTCAGCCCTCTAGATGGGGAATTTTGCTGGTTGCTTGCACCAGAGTTGGTCCAGTCACCAGGCAGCAGGAAGCAACCCTCCAGGATCGCAGGCAAGTGAGACTGGTAGGCAAGGGGATGAGGCTTTGGAGAGCCCAGTGTCTGTGGCCAGGATGGCAGTGGGACGGCAGTCACCAGCCCGGAACTGGGCTGTGAGGCCACCAGGGGAGTGCATGTTTTGGGCATGCGATTGACATAGAACACCATGCTATGTTCTTACATCCCCATACCATTGAACAACTGTGTAGCAAAAGCCCGGGAAAGGAAAACAGTCCACCAGAACCTGAGAGAAGCCCCCTTCTTTCTGCAGTGTCCCTCCAGCACCCTCTACTGACAAATCGTAACATTGGGCCCTCTGTAAAGGGCAATGCTTAAAGCAGGAGTTCTTAACAAGGGGTCCATGAGCTTGAAATTCAAAAAAACATTCTTGTTGGGACGTGTTGGTGCGGGTGTGATATATTTATTAAATAATACACAGTATAGTGAGGACTTAGTAAGGGGTCAGTGGTTTTCACCTGACTGGCAAAGGGGTCCGTGGAACAAAAAAGGTTAAGAACCCCTGACTTAGAGTCTAATCCATTATTGCAAAGTAGACATTGAAGGGTGAATTTGAAGCTGAGTAGCAATTTATAGATAACTGACAGAAACCCAGTCCTTCTCTGAGAGAAACTTCCATTGTTTTGTTTGTAAAATTTACTACTTGATGAGAAAAATTATGATAGTTTAATGAATGAATGAACATAGATTGTGGTATCATGAGTCAAACTCTGGAACCACATAAGTAAATCAGTTTTTTGTCCTGAAGGAGCCCCCAGAATTGTTGCGAGCATGTGGAACATTTTATGAAAAAAATTTAAGTGAATGATGAAAACTATCTTTTACGATGTTGACTGAGATTTAAACTTTTTAGAAACAAAACTGTCCCAAATCCATCAGAGTATTGAATGGAGAGCTGGCTTGGCCTAGGTGGAAGCCAAGGCCAGTGGACAAGATTAGGAACCAGTTAGACCTGGGTAAGTATTTAGGAGCTTTTGGTTATACTGAGTCCGAGCATCTGGAACCCAGCAGTTAAGAGTGGAGGCTCAGATAGCCTTAAAATCAGACAGAGATGGGCAAAAATCCAAAAGCTGGGTCAAGGGTGAAAGGGAAAGTTAAGTGTGAAACACTAAAAAAGGCAATAATTGTACAATATAGGGTGGATGAGGTGAATATTTTGAATCTAGCAAAAGGAGTAGGTAGCAAGGGCCCTGTAATCCAAACAGCATTCTGGCCAAAAAGCATGCAGTGCTTACAGAAAACTTGTCTTGATATGAAGCTTCCTTTGTGTCAGAGCCATTAGGTGGTCCTGTGTCAGTGGGAACCAGCCCCTGCGTGGGCATTTAAACTAAGCATAAAATTGGAAACACCTGGCCAAATGGAGCAACTCATGGGCTGAGGCCGGCAGTAATTCCTGATAACTAGGTAGGGACAATGGCCTTCAGCTGGGCTCACTTGAAAGGAATTGCACTGATTTTTAGCCATGTGGTTTATTTCTGAAAACTGCCCACATTCCCCAAATCCCCGCGGAGCTGACATTTTCTTACTACCCTGATTAATCAAATTGTGTTCAAAGTGAAAAAACTTCTCTGGTCAATCTATTCCTAGTGTCTTGATGGTAGCAATGTTACTTTTTTTTGTTTGTTTGTTTTAACCGTAAATGATTCCTGTGGTCAGGTTTGCTGCTTTTATAATTTGTAAGCAAGATAGATGTTTTGGTAATTTTCATTATCTGCTACAGAGAATCAGGAAATGATGATGTTTTAGAAGTGATTTAGAAAATGTGAGACTTTTATAATTACTTTTTTGAGGGAGGACTGTCTTCAGGTTAAGGTGACCCTTCTTACAGTTTTGATCAATTACATTGGAAAGAAAAAAAGTGTTTCCAGATTAGGCCCTGCATGGTTTTTAAGAAACCATGAGGGATAATTTAAAGTGTAAAATGTTAGGACTTGGGGCCTTCATTCCACATTGTTATCCAATGATGGAGCGACTGTTTTATATTAATTTTAACTACGGGGTCTTGCAACATTAACTCATCATGATTATAAATGAACTTTAATCAGAACTGTCATACATTTGCTAATTATTTTTCTGTGCTCAGATTTTAACCTCTGCTCAGAACTCCAGGCTTGCCTTTTTTTAAATGGTGAAATACTACATGTATGATTTTCCCCAGTCTTCTTTAATTAGGTGCCTAACTAGCTTAATAGCTTATTAGTAAATTACCTCTTTGCTATAGACATATTAGCTTTTTGCATTATATTATGTATAATGTATTTTTATATGATAGAAGATTGTACTAGACATTTAAAAAAATTATTTGCAGTACTATATAATTCATAGGCAGATTTATTAGAATTCCAATGTTTATAATAGCATTATTCACAGTAGCCAAAAGCTGGAAACAACTCAAATGTTGAACAAATGAATGGATGAACAAAATGTGGCACATACACACAATGGAAGACTATTTGGTCATAAGAAAAAGTGAAGTTGTGAGATATGATGCACCTTGGAAGAACCTTGAAAACATTATGCTCAGTGAAACAAAGCAAGATACAGGAGGTAGAAAAATTGTCTGGTATCAATTGTAAGGGATGACTAAAAATAGCAAATTTGCAGAGATAGAAAGCACATTAGAGGTTCCGAGGGAGTGGGAGGGAGGCTGGGAGAGGGGGGAAATGTGAGCATTTGTAAAAATAAAAAATAAATTAAAAATAAGGACTTAAAGTACATCATTTATTTTGCAAAACATGTTAAGAAAGCTGAGATAGTCAAAGGAAGTTCAGGGTTAGTAATGAGTGGAAAGGTGACTTGAACTGCATAATGAAGGGGTGGCATGCAATGAAATCTAATGTAAAACAACAGAGACAGTTGGAGATGTAGGAAGGCAAACAAACAAACAAAAACTCCTATTATCCAACCTAGTACTCTTAGTGTACAAGTGCTCAATATATAGAGATTTGTTAAATTATTTGGTTAATATTGAATGGTGAATTTTACAATTCTCTAGATTAATTCATTCATTTCTTTAAAAAAGATTTTTTAGAATTCAGGCAATGTAAACACATTGGTGTCCTCCTATAAACTTACAAAGAAGAAAAACAATCCCCTTAGAGCTGACCTACGAGGAAAAGAAAACGATATGGATGCCATGATTATTTACAGGCATGTTTTATATTGTCCTGAGACAAACAAAACTTGGCTGTACTCACCAAAGGGCTATAGCTGATTTTATTTTTAAATAATGGAATTCATGGACAATAATAGCTTATTTTGATGACAAAACACAGTACTCAAAAGGTAGACTCATAATATGTTGAACTAGTTTATGAATCAGATTTTGAAGAACAAAATGTTTAAGGTAAAATTGAAAAAAATGGAAAATGATTAGGTCTTTTGGGTAAGGTGTGAGTCCAGAGGATTGTAAACATGTCACTCTGTGTAATTGGCCTATTAATATTTAAAAATTGCTTTTGATTTTGTTGCCATGAGGTCATTTCATAGAGTTTTCAGAAGGATACATAATTTCTGTTTGCTAATCAGTGTGCGATGAGTGATAGCCGTGGCAGAAACACCATAATAAGTACTCTGCAGGATAAAACAAAAAGTAGAAAAGCCCATACCTTTCCTGGAGTAGTTTATGAACTAGTTGGCAAGACAATATACAGACAAAAATTCACAGAGAAAAAAAAAAATTGAAGGATTAGAAATGTATGAGAAATTGTGCACAATTCACCTTCATGAGTTTTACTCCTTTGAAATGTCTCTCTTTCATGACTTCTTTCCATTCTTGTGCATGGTTTGGAACAAGAACAGAATTTGAAATCCAAAGGGCTGAACTTGAATCTTGGGCATACCATTTACTATAGAGTTAAGGGACTTTGTGTGTATGCATGTTAACAGTGAATGCTTTCATTGAGATCCAGGATCAGAACACAATCATATAACCTCAAGCCTAACAAGTTTCAACAATCTCATAACTGAATGCCCCTTTAATACGTCTTCCTAATCCTACACACACACACACACACACTCTCTCTCACACTCAGCTCTGCTAACAGCCATATTTCTCAGAGTTATCTTTATGATAACTCTTGTTCTTACTGTGGTGAGGTATTCTCTTGCTCACATATGGTGATTCTTGCAATGCAAGAAATTATAACAATGAGGTGGAGCCAGTGGCCACTTGACAGTTTTTGGGTAGGGAGGGGATGAGCAGTTGAAATACAGGGGCTTCTTTGGGAGTTGGAGGTTGTCCTGAGTACCGTTGTGGCAATGGATGTAGGCCATTTTAAATCAGCACACACCACTCAGAACTGAGTGGGAGAGAGTGTGGTCTACAGTGTGAACTGTGGTCTATGGTTGGTGGCAAGGCTCCAGGATGTGTAAGTTCATTGAGGTTGGTGGGCCACACTGTGGGAGATGTTTGTGTGGGATGTGGTGGGAGGTGTGGGAGGTGGCAACATGGGAATCCCAGTGGGTTCCGTGTAATATTTTAGGTAATCTAAGCACCTCTTAAAATATATGTGTATATATATATATAAATAACATTTTTGTAAGCAAATACACATATATGCACATATATTTATATATCATTTTGCAAATGTTTGTATGTATTGTGAGAATTTTGATTTTTACCCATAATAAAAAAAAAAAAAGAAAAAAAAAAATCAACCCCAGAGTTCAAGCTGTTTGAGGGCACTGATTCAATATTTCTCACTCTGTATCTCAACTGCCTACAACTGTGTCTAGCCATAGGTGTTTGATATACATTTGTTGACTTATGTACAAGTAGGAAACACGGGATGGACGTCCAGGCTAGTTCTTAGCTAATTGTCAAGTCTCTTTATCTTCTCTGAGAATCCATTTAGAAACATCTGTTTGGAGTAAGAGGTAACTTTCCTCTTGGTAAAATGAGAAGCCAAGACAAGATAGATTTCTCCTAGGTGTTTTCCAGCTCTATTAATGAGAAAATAATTCCTCTTTCTTCTAAACTTCTGTAACGTACTGTCATTTATCATTCCATTTAAGTAATGCTTCAGCCATCATTGGACTGTAAGCTCTTCTTGTGTAGAAGCTTTGTCTGAACATGGATTGCATTTCCTATAACTCAGGCCTGGTGCCTGAAATACACTTGATAGACTGCAGAGCTTGTCTGCATTGCAAAACGTGCCCTGAGGCATGCAAGTAACTTTGTCAGCCTCTTTGCTTGAACTTGTCTTTTTTTAATGTCTCACCCAGGGCACTGGATCTGGGCCAGCTCCTTAGATATTGTACCCTTGCTTTCCTTTCCTTATTCTCCTTATTCTTTAGCCTATAGCAAAAAAGGAAGCAAAGGTGAGATTCTTTCACTATGTTCTCCAGCACCCCTACAGAAAACGCTTTATGATGGGGAAAAACAACAAACAAACCAAAAAAGAAAAAAAAGACCCTCAAAAAAACCTGAATTTCCCATCCCTGAGGTAGGGGGAAACTAGGTAGAAAGGAGGCTGGGAACTGAGCCAGAGGTGAGATGGAGAAACCACCCAGTGCTTCCCAGCAATATTGGGGCTGGGATCCTTCTATCTTTTGAATTAGCTACAAATTATCAAAATACCTACAGGCATTGTAAACCAGATTTGTACATTGGCTTGGATAATTAAAAGCTGTTTTCATCATCAAATTTGTGGGGAGTGGATATAGCTCAAGTGGTAGAGTGCCTGCTTCCCATGTAGGTGGTCCTGGGTTCAATCCCCGGTACCTCCTAAAAACAAACAAACAAAAAACAACTCACATTGGGGAGAGGGTGTAACTCAGTGATTGGGCACCTGCTTCATGTGTGAGATCCTGGTTTCAATCCCTAATACCTCCTTTTTAAAAATACAAAAAAAAGTCTGGTGTTGGGGTGAAAATAGTCTTTGTCTTCATCATTAAGGTTAATTAAAGTGTGTGTGTGTATGTGTATGTGTGTGTATCTATGGAACTGCAGAGAATTGTTTCATAAGCAAGATTGGTTTGGAGGGGAAGGGAAAGTGGTAATCAAATAATGATTATTCTCTAGTGGTAGATTTGACTGCTGTGTGAAATGCATCCTAAAAAGACCTGATCATAAAACTCATTGGAGGGAAGCGGCTGTGGCTCAATCAGTAGGGCTCCCGTTTACCATATGGGAGGCCCCGGGTTCGGTTCCCGGGGCCTCCTGGTGAAGGCAAGCCCGCCTGCACGGCGTGGTTAGCTGACCCAGCGAGCACAAGCAGCAAGGGGGGGATAAATGAATAAATAAATAAAATCTTTAAAAAAAAAAAAAAACCCAAAAACTCATTGGAATACAGATTCTCAGAGTTCTGACATTCATATTCAGGGGTCATGGGCTTGGACCAGGAATCTAGATTTTAAACAACGGCTCCAGGTGATCCTTATGATGGGTAAATGTGTGAAATCCGGTTGAGTGTCTATTCCTTGGTATCTAAAAAAATAATCCAGTTTCCAATAGTGAGCCCATGACTCAAATGCGGGACAGTACAGCCCTGCTACAAGTCACACCGGGTCACAATCTTCTGGAAAATAGGAACTCGCTATTTTTTTCCCATTTGACATTTGCTGATATGCTCTATTCCTTCTAAAGTTAGAAAAAGTAGGTGAACTTTATGTAAATTATCTGATGACTACACCAGAGTCTTCTGGCAAGGTACAGCAAGCAGCTCTTCCCGATTTCCTTTTCCCCAAGGCTTCAGCTTTAGATTTGGCTATGCCAGCCTCTAGGGTGGTAGGGTGCTAAAAGTATTGTGGCTATTCTAATTACTAGCCAGCGTTCCTTTAGAGTTACTATATTCCAGGTCTGTGCTAATCAAATGAATCATGTCACTTACACTTCATAACCTCCCTGAGACATGCTGTTACTGTTATGCTCATCGTGAGATGGGTAATGGGAGCATAGAGTGGTTAAACAACTTGCCTGCAGTTAGACAGCTAGACAATGTGGTGTTTTTCTGGCACTTAATCTTGTTCTTAACCAATAACCTTTATTGCCTGCTGGGGAGGGAGTTCCCAGTGGTTGGTCTGTGTGTATCCCTGGAAGTCATCCTGGTTGTTGGCTTATGCCCAGTACATTTCTCTCTCATTTTTTGTCAAAAACAGTGCCTTATATTGGGTGATACTTTACAGTTTATGGAGTACTTTGATATGTAAAATTTGGTGTAATCCCCACAATCCTGAAAGTCTAGTTTTGTCTCCAACTTGTAAATGAGAAAACTGAGTCTTAGAAAGATACTGATTTGGGCAGGATCATAGTTATTTCTTTTATTTTACCTTTTTGTCTTTTTTAAAAATTAAGCTTTTTGGGTAAGAAATAAATATTTGTTGTACAAAATGCAAACCTTAACCGAAGGGTCCATAGTAAAAGGAAGCTGCCTTTTTACCCTGTTTCCGACTCACCCTCTTTCCTTCCCCAAAGGCAAATCCGGGCCTCAAAGCCAGCTCTGCTGATGCTGAGCCTTGTGGTTTTTCCACTACTCTCTTCCAGTGGAGCTTTCAACAGTTTTAATTCTGTAATTTCACTGCAAAGTTCTACTTTGATTAATCAAGTGCCTAATATTTTGAAAGACTGTAACAACTTATTCCTACAAATAAAATAATGTGACTCCCCCTGTTTTGGTAAATCTTTTCTCACCATCTCTACCTTCTACCATCTGTGTACCATCAAGCACAAATTCTCTAAACATGTCGGTTTATGTGTCACTAACATTGACCACAATGGATAATATTCCTTTTCCAAAAAGGGGCGGGGGGGGCACGATTAATGATGTCCTTTTACCTTTGAAAAACAGTGGCCTTGATGACTGTAGACCTTGGGAAGACATTGTAGAACACTGCTAGAAAAGGAGTTTGGAATGGGCTTTTCCAGGCTTTGAGTCCTCAGGTGCAGATTTATGAGCTGTATGTAATCTTGGGTAAGTTATCTAAGTCATTCTGATCCTCAGGTTTCTCATCTGTGGAATGGGTAGGATTGTGAAGCTGACATGAGATTTCCCAGAACAGGTCCTAGCTCCAAATACCTGTCCTCTCAGTCACATGAAGTTGTGTGAGAAGTAGGTTTTTCCTCTACTTCAGCGAAGGTGCTTGATTTATTTTCCTCATTTTCAGAGCTACCGTTACAAACATTTGATGATTTAAGATAAAGCACTGCTGTATGTTTGCATCTTCTTCAGTGTTGTGAAATTGAGTTTTCTGATGACTCTGTTGGATTGAGGTGAACTATCACACTAATATCACCTTCTCCAGAGACCTTTCTTGGCCACCCTCTTTAAATAAGACCTTCCCAAGTTCCCCGCTATTCTTGACCATGTTTCCCTATTCATTACATTCAAAGCACTGATCTCAACTGGTACTGACATATTTGCTTGTTTGCTTGCTCTTTTTATTGTCCCCTTTAGAGCATAAGGTCCCTGAAGGTAGGAGCCTTATCTGCTTTCTTTACTGTGTTTTTCCTGCCCTTACCTAGTGCCTGGCATACAGTAGTCTCCAAAGATAGCAGTGGATGAATAGATTTTTTTTTTTTTAACCAACTCAATGACCTGTTATTAGCTTTCAGTGTGTGTCAGTTGGTTTGATTCTAGTTTCCTCTGCTTATCTTCTTTCTTTGACTTCTAACCCTAAGCAAGGCATAATGTGAGGAAAGCGAGCAATTTCTCATGTCCCATATGGCAGCCACACATCCTGTAGCCATTGTTCTTGAAAATGGAACTTAGTGCTTTCCTTTGATAGGGTACAGTGGTGATTCTGAAACATGGCCTACTTGTGAAACACTGGAATGGCCTCATGTAAATCCCAGGGTGTGTTGTTTTAATAATGATTTATAATTATATCAAAGCACTTTATTAAAATGAGCTATTATTCTGGGCCGTATCTGTCACTGATTTCTTTTGAAAAAATCACTCCCCCAGAAAAGATCTTGTGTGTTCATGATGTTAATGCCAGAGATGCTCTTCCTGGATATATCACTTCTTGTAGAATCTTAGTTTTGCCTGGAAGCTGTTCATTCCAAACTGGGTCAGGCCAGACCTTGCTTAATGTGGATGGGCTGGAACCACTTGGGAGTATTTATGGCCAATGCTTCCTGCAGTCACACTTTATTCCCTAAGTAATAAGAAGACTGGAGAGGGTTTGATAAGTTGATTTAATAATTTCTGCTCTTGTTTGACCTATGATGTCACTGCTTTCTGGAAGTATCTATATTTGCATTACAACAGAATGTTTATCATAATACATTGCCTATTGAAAGCTCCTGATCAGAAATTTTTGAGTGAATAAATAGTATTGCTTTATCATTTATCATTAAGCCTGTTTATCTCTAAGCACAACTTATTCACATTTATTTATCCAATGGCAATGGACTTTTCTTTAAAAAATTTTTAGCAGTGTTATTATTTTAGAACCTATTTAGAAATCTAGTTAGATACATCAACTAAGGGTACACCTTTTTTAAATACATTTGTGAAATATCTGAGAGAAGCAGCCCATTAGATATGCCCTTTATTTGCTGTGTTTTTATTAAATAAAATTATGTTTAAGTTAGCTTGACATAGTTAGAAGGAACTTGAAAACTAGACTAGACTAGTATTTCATTCTCTAGTGACCCTGGCTATTTTCTTCTTTATTTGGAGAAGATTTTTATTGCCTATCTCAAGAAGAAAGAATCCTGAAAGGACAGTCACAGTGTAGTGTTGTGTGCAGTGAGGGAAAATACAGAGGACCTCGATTCATTTTGTGTTTTTTCTGTTCTTTTTGGACTTCATGGAAGAGAAATCCACTCAAAGAAGCTCAAATAGAAAGAAGTTTATTTCAAAGGATTAAAGAAATGAATGCTCGGGAATCCAAATGCAAGATATAGAATTGATACTGTGAGGAGTAAGAAAACCATCAAGCAGCTACACTGTCTTCTTCTTTGTCTGGAGTTGCATGGTCTCCTGTCTCAGCTTTTCTTTGTTCATCTGCTTCATTATTTTCTTGGCAAACAGACTTTTCTGCTCATTCATTTACTTACATGTGGCCTCATATAGCCCTCCAATGACTGGCTGATTTGGTTTCTTAGTGTTTTTTTACTTAATCTGATTTGTCTAGCTTTTGTCAGGTACTATTCTTGTCCCAGTCAACTTTGAATAGGGGTTGGGGCCTCTAATACTAATATGGCTGCCTAGATCCACCCCTCCGGAGGGCCTGGAGTGGAGGTAGAGCCTTTCTGAAATAGATGAGAACAGAGTGGCAGAGATTAGCATAGCTAATTAAGTTTTCTCTTTTGAAATAGGGTTTCCTTCATCATTGTAATAATTTCTGGTCATTACAATTTATGAATGTTATGTAGACTGAATGTATGTAGAATGTTTAATAAGGTCGACTGTAAATGTGTGGTAATGGATAAAGTTGATGGCAGCACATTATAATGAGTATAACAAACACAGCTGATTTATAAATGTGATTGTCGCTGAAAGGGGTAGTCTAGGGAGGTTAATGTTAGTTGAAAGACAGCTAGAAGAGAATCTAAGGACTGTATAACATAGTGATTTGGTGGTAGATGAGGATTGTGGTTAAATATAAATACAAGAATGTTCTACAAGGTGTTAAGAAAATGGTGATACATGGGAAAAACACAGCTATATTAACTATAGTTAACAATAATATTGTAATGATTTTGTAGCAAAGAAGGGACTATATCAATGCTAAAGGTGAAAAAAAAAGGAATATGAGGTTTAGTTTTATGAGATATGAATATAATTAAGTATTTTTTCCTTCATTTTCTTCATTAACAAGGAGAGCTTGGTCATATCATTAACCAATCTGTGCCTATTTATGTGTCTTTCTGAATACTGTAGAAACAACTGAGTTTGTTTTTAGGATTAAATGTGCTGGGACAGAATTTTTTTAGAGTAATGCTTCTGTTTCGATTTACCAAAGGGCTGATGTTGCAAAGTACCAGAAATGGGTTGGCTTTTATAAAGAGGATTTATTTGGGGGTAAAAGCTTACAGTTCCAAGGCCATTAAAAGTCCAAATCAAGGCACCATTAAGAGGTGCTTCCTCACCAAAGTCAGCTACTGTTGATCCTGTTGTCAGGGCACGTGGCAAAGCAAGATGGCTGCCCATCTCTGCCTAGGTCTCTGTCTTCCCCTCTGGGCTCACCATCTCTGGGAGCCCAGCTCCCAGAGCTCAGCTGTAAGCAACCAAGCATAGGGCTTGTCTCTTTCCAGGCCTCCTCTATCAGTTGCGGCTGCTCCTCTTTCTTCCTGAGTTCAGCTGCAAGCTGTCAGGCATATGGCTCATCTCTCTTTGAGCCTCTTGGGGCTTCTTTCCTTGAGCTTAACTATGGGCAAACCTGGAGTCCTTTCTCTCACATTGCAGAATCAAATTAGGTGGCTCCCTTTTCCTGTGTCTCCATTTTTATCAGACCCAACAAGAGGATGGCAAGAGGGTGGAAACTCAACCTGAGTCATGCCTCACTGTTGCCATCCAATTGAAAGGGCCCACACCCACAGGAATATAACATAATCTTTCTCTTTTGGGGATTTATAAAATAATTTCAAACTGTCACAGCTTCCATAATCTGTTAAACTGTTTTTTCTCTGTTATTTTATTTTTCGAATGTGTAACATATTGTATAATTCAAAAAAATTTTTTTATATGTATCCAGAACATTTAATTGAGAAATGTATGTTTTTATTCAACTGTGTTTTCTTTTTAATTTTTAATTGTTTATATTTTCAATTATTAAATGTACAAAATAAAGTTAAAAAAAAAAAAACTTAAGGCATTGCAGATTACATAGAATGTTCAATATCTAAATCCTTGGAGCATTGTTGTGTGGTGCATGGCCTTTTCCTCACTGGGTAAGTGAGGAAATAGTCTCAGATAGTGAGGTGAATCACCCAGGGCAACACCAATGTAGGTGGCTGAGTTGGGATTCAAGTTCCCTATCATTCCATGCTCCTTAGAGGTCTTTAATCCAGACTTAGATTCTGATACATGTAGTCAGTCAGGCAGATCATGAGATGTTGTTTTTCAAATTGAACTTGCAGTTAATAATAGATAATTTTGAGCACAGAAATGTTAGAACTGGGGCTGATAATCAACCATGAGAAGCCCAGGACTCATTCTGATGGGCCAGGTAGCCATGTTGATTGGTTAATGCCTGAACCTAACAAGTTATTAAACATTTTGTGTATCACTCCTGCTTAGATTCATTTGTTTTCTCACTCTTTTTGGAAATTTCATTTTATCCACCTGCCAATTGGCTAGCTATACTTTCTAGGGCTATTGTATTTCTGTAACATTTACTTGTTTTTTGCTGCTGCCTGAGATGTGCTATACATAAGGATGTCTGTTAAAAAACAAATAGGGGAGCGGTTATAGCTCAGTGGTTGAGCACCTGCTTCCCATGTATGAGGTCCTGAGTTCAATCCCTGGTACCTCCTAAAAGAAACAAAACAAAACCAAATATCTATTTCCCCTTCCATAAATGATAGGTACTATTTTTAAGAATATTATATGGATAGGGGCTCTAATTTGTCACAGTATGTAGAAGGTAAACAGTAAGCTATATTTAGAGAGGAGATGGTATATTATCAACTAGAAGCCATTTGACTTTCAAATTTGGGCCCAAATTTGAAACCCATTTTCAACCTTTTCATCCTACTCAAGACTAACTGCTGTATTAGCCAAACACCGTTTGGCTTCTTCAGACCCATCTCCTTTCAAGTTTTACCTTTTTTTGAGTTTCACTTCCCCAATAAAGTCTCTGGTTCCCTCTGCCAGCCAGAAATGATCTTTTCAGGATCAGGACTCCCATAGTACTGACCATCAGAACAAACAATTTGCCATGTAGAAAGTAGAATTTTGACTTCTAGTTGGCTTTTTATGTTCAAATATCCCCAACTAGTTTGTAAGGCTCTTGTGAGCACCAGCCATGACGTATAATGTTTGTGTCCACTGTAGCTCTTCCCACCTAGATTGTGCCTTATGGAGCACAACCTAGGGCTCAGAGGCTAGAAATACAAAGATGAGTGAGCTGCTTTCTTTCATGAAGGAGGCACACACACAGCGTGAAAAGCACTAATAGACTAAGTACCTCTTGAAGCAAATGCAGATAGCGTTTAAAATTTTTTTCATTTGTTGTCCTATGAGAAACAGCTAATTTTTTAAACATTAAAGTTGTTCATCATTGGAAAATTCCCCAGTGCAGATTTTCAATGAAAATTAATAATTATGAATCATGTAAAGCATGGAAATTAATACTTTCTCCTCAGTGTTTCTAAAAGGTTACCTTAGGTGAATTCTCTGGATCTGTCAGTCCAGCCCACCATTACTGCTATTTCCCAGCTCTTCTTACAGCTTTTTTTTTTTTTTTTTAAGATTTATTTATTTATTTTTATTTCTCCACCCATCCCTCCCTCATTGTTTTGCACTCGCTGTCTGCTCTCTGTGTGTTCTTCTGTGTCTGCTTGTCTTCTCTTTAGGTGGCACCGGGAACCAGTCGTGGGACCTTCCAGAGTGGGAGAGAGGTGCTCAATCTTTTGCACCACCTCAGCTCCCTGGTCTGCTGTGTCTTTTATTGTCTCTCCTCTGTGTCTCTTTTTATTGCATCATCTTGCTGCACCAGCACTCTGCACAGGCCAGCTCTCCTGCGCAGGCCAGCACTCGTGCGTGGGCCAGCATTCCATGTGGGCCAGCTTGCCACATGGGCCAGCCTGACCTTCACCAGGAGGCCCCGGGAATCGAACCCTGGACCTCCTGTATGGTAGATGGGAGCCCAGTCGCTTGAGCCACATCCGTTTCCTGCTTCCTACAGCTCTTAACCCTACTTGGTTATAAGCATGTATATAATCCAATAAAAATGAAAACCAAGTAATTTTCTGCATTATTATTCCTGATATTTCTCTGTCCTGCATCAGAACTGTGGCCAGTAACATTGTTATTCAAAATCTTATTTCCTCAAGTACAGTTTTTCCAGATTGTCAAAAATCTTTGAAAGCATCATCCTCCCATTAAATTAAGAGACCAAGAATGTTTAAAGACAGAAAATTGATAGCATCCTAGCCCAGCAGCGAGATTGTTTTCCTTGCATTGCAATGAATAATTGATTTTGCTTAAGAATTTTCTTTTCTCCTGCGGAAAGATCTTTTTTCTATTTCCTCAGTGTGAAAATAACCCCTGGTGTATTCATGATGACCCTTTCCCACTTGGTGGTAACTCTAACGTTGGAAATCAGTAGGGTTTTTTTATTAATTGGATAAATACATCCTTTCAGAATTTTCCATTCTTTAGTTAAAAATCATCCCAAGGAACATTCGCATTGCTTGATGCAGATGGCAAAAAATGCTCAAGATATGAGTAGGTGTGGTTTTTAATGAGTGCACTAAGACAATTGATGCAAAATTACCCAATTAATTTCATCTTTCTCTCTCTTTTATGTTTTTTTGTTTTGTTTTGTTTTTTACTTTGCTGTCTCTGGGGAGGTGAAGACGACCTTTTCTATACAAGATAAGACCCAGCCTATTTGTTTACATGCTATACTTTTTAAAATTGATGAAAATGGTAAAAGTTCTTGGAATCCAGTGACTTGTACCTCTTGTCCATGAAAAGTGGTTTCCCATAGTGTCATCTGTAGTGAAATAGGGTGCCCTATGCTCTGGGGAGAACTGCTGATGTGTGTGGAAAATAGATAATTCCAGAATGGCAATATCAATCTTGACTTACTGGGACAGTGCCTGAGATTTGTTTACAGTGGCATGTGAGACCTTTCAATATTTCAGAAATTCTGTCACTACTAGGGGATTTTGAATCTCACTTTACAAATGAAATTATTATCTATACTCTTCAATTTGCAAAGGCTTCTGTCATTCCAAAAAGAGGAAAAAATGACCATCACTACTGTCCAGCTAACAGTGGGCAAGGGGGTAAGAGAGAAAACAGGAAGGTAGTTTGGTAACAGAGGAGACTGAGTTTATTATCTCAATAATCTGCAGGTTGCTGAGAACTGGTCTGTGAATGCATGTGTGTAATAAGGGGCTGGAGGCCATGTGCAGTCATCTGTAAATGCTTTGAAAATAATATTCTGAGACAGGTGAATAACTATTTGCATAAAATAACCTTTGTATTAAAGATATTCTCTATAAGATACATTAAGCATTTGTTTTATCCTAGCTGCTAATAGCTTTTATTATGCAATTCTGTAGTGGAGCTTTTTTAAAGTAGGTAGGACAACATCCAGATATATTAATGCTTTTCTTCTACAACAATTACCCTGTATTCTTGTGAAAGCCACAGAAAACACAATGATTTTTGGAACTGCCTTTTCTATTCTTTAGTCTATTTTTCTTGTCATATTTCCTCTGTAATTCCCCAATGGCTAAAAGTAACAAAAAGCCTATCCCAAACATATTTCCCAATGGCCAACATTCTCTTGATAACAAATTTAAGGCAGAAAGGAGAATAGAAAAGACACAGTGTAGACAGTTTTGACCATTCTTATCTGAACTACAATTGACTGATGAATCCATGTGCTTAATTCCTCACTAGTGTGTCAGGTGGCATCTAGAACAGTCAGTGATGTCTGCGATAGAGATGTAGAATATAGTATCATGACAAACGGAATGTGGCAAGGCCTGATGAATGTTATTTTCTCTCTTTTTGTGAAAAATGTTCCCATTGAGTAGAACTACACCTCACAGTTTCCTTAAAAGCAGAGACGGTCAGTCATGCAGTTACCTGGAAGCAGGTGGCTCAAAGAAATTCTTAGGATTTAGGGACCTGGTCTGGAATCCCAGTGACTACATCTCATGCCACATCTCTAAATTTAGGTTTTCTAATCTGTAAAATAGGCATCATACTACCTTTTAAGAGGATTTTTGCAAAACGATCAACTGCTAACTCTGAAAAGTCTTAGATACAGCTTGGCATGGGGTAGGTAATCAATGACTCTTAATTGAATCAGATCCTTTATATGATTACTCCATTGAGAAGGATATTAGTGGGTGAGAAACCCACACACATGCCAGAACATTTAAATGAGTATTTTGCATCTCAAAGCCTTCAGTCTTAAGAGTACTATGTGTATTCAAGAGATACTTGATTTGATTTGATATCTATCTTTTATCTGTATCTATCTATCTGTCTGTCTGTCTGTCTAGTCATCTATCTAAATTATCCACAGAGTAACATGGTCTTTTGTCAAAAACAAAATGTTACCATAAAGTAAGGAGAACATTTCTTGTGGAACTCATATTATATCTGAAGATAGCTCCAAGAAGGGTTCTGAAAATAGAGAAATGGCTCCTGCAGTGAAGTGAGCACATAGTTTCCTTGTGGGGTGCTTTGAAAGGAGGTAAAATACCATTGGCTCTGCAAGGTCTATTATGTTTATTATCTAATATAACATTTCAAAATGATTTTATTGAGGTAACATTTAACACAAAAGTTCCCATTTTAACCATTTTTAAGAGTATAATTCAATGGCGTTAATTACATTCATAGTGTTGTACTACTATTGCCACATTACCAAAACTTTCTCATTACCCCAAACAGAAACTCTGTACCCATTAAGCAATAGTTCCCCATTCTCACTTTCCACCAGTTATAAGTTTTATATAGCAGGTATGTTAGGGTCTCCAGAGAAATAGAATGACAGGATATATACAAATATTAAGAGATTTATTATAGGAATTGGCTCACATAACCATGGGGATTGGCAGGTCCAAATTCTTTAGGGTAGGTTTCAGGGTGGAAGCTGATGAAGGTGAGGTTGAATTCTCTAGTAGAAGCTGGCTGGCTGAAGTAGAGGCAGAGATTTTCCTTCCGACTTATAAAATCCTCAGTTCTGGCTTTAAGACCTCCAACTGATTGAATGAGGAGACTCCCCTCTTTGCTGAGGGTATTCTCCTTTGTTGATTGTAGAATCAAATCAGCCGTAGACACAATCCATTGACTATAGATGCAACTCCATCTATAAAATAACTTTACAGTAATAATCAGACCAGTGCTTGCTTGACCAAATAAATGAATACTATAACCTAACCAAGTTGACACATGAAATTAACCATCACAGCAGGTATCAATCCTTGAAGAACATTCCTTGAAGAAACTATTTTAAGTCCAGTTTTATAGCACCAGTCTAAGGACAAACAATGATTTGATACTTATAAACTTGGATCCTTTGAAGCTTTTTATTTCTATCAAGCACTTATTGTTAACAGTTTATTTAAGGGAATGATGTTCTCTGTCTTATAGAAAACAGTTATAAAACCATACTATTGTCATTTTGATGTTTTTTGAAGTGCACAATTACAGACTCTTCTTCAATCTTTCAGTAACATGTCAAAATGAATCCCATGAGGGAAGGAACTTGATGTCTTGACTCATGAATCTTTGAAATCTGAGTTGTTAATAATAAAAATGCATACCTTTATTCTAGCTTTGTCACTCCTGACAATGTAGCTTTGAGCAAATTTCTTAACTTCCCTATGCTGTTTACAAAAAATGAGGATGAAACTAGATCTTGCCTCAAAGAATTGTTTAAAAAGCTAAACACATTTACACATGTAAAATAATTAGGTACTTGGTACATAAAAGCTAAAACAAAAAATACTAGCTTTTATTATGGATTTATAGATATAGGGAAGGTTCATATATATTTGTTTTTTTCCTTGCCATTTACATGTTGCCTGTGCATCAGTAATTTGGATTTTGTATGCTTTGAGACAGGAGGAAAAGTCATGCTAAAACTCACCTCTCTGAGAATGAGCCCACTGAAGTGCATCAGGGCAAAAGATTTGAGTAGCGAACAGTGATAGCATTTGCTGCTCTATTTATGGCTCTTTTGAGCTGTCAGTTGCCTAGGAGATCTTTGGCAAAATCCCAGCAATAACTAGCACCATTTTATCCTATAAGGAAAGGATTGCAACTGATCTGGTGCCAATCACTAGACACTTTTGTGGAAGCACCCTCAAGATCTTAAGAGATTTCTATTTCCATCACTTGTTTTATTGTCACATCTGTTTTCGACAAACCAAAGAGGAAATGTTTATCAACTCACCATAAAGAAAATAGTCACTTCAGCACGCAATTACCTCGTACCTGTTAAGGAATTCATATATGGGAGAGGAATGCTCTTCCTCCAAATGGTTTATTCAAGGCCACAAGTTTATATTTATCTTTTTCTGTTTCACATAATCTGTCTTAAGTCAAAGCTAATGAGTAGAGTTGTAAAGTGCTAATTGTGCCGCAACAATCAAGGTGTTTTTGAAACGTTTGCTTTTCCTTGTTTGGGTAAGTGAATGTGGCATTGGACATTGCTCGCTTGGCTCCCGGGCTGGCTCTTGTTGCCATTTTATGGACTAAAACTCAGTAAGGCAGTTTAAAAAGATTTTTGGAGGACAGTTTTTACCAAAAACCTGAAATCATTTGGCGTTGTTGGTGTTTTTAACGAATCTATATCACACTGCGTTACATTTCACATCTGGCCGGTTTGGAATGAAACCTAGACTATCCTGACACTGCAGTGATGTAATTGTCACGAGGTTATCTTTGTAGCTTAAGAGGAAAGAAAAACGCTTTTCTGAAAGAGAAGGGTCTAAATTCCCGTCTTAAGTAAAACATTCTAAATTAATAGTTGCCTAAGCACTAGAGTAGTATTAGACCTCTTTTTTGGATTCACAGTTCTAAATCAAAGAAGTATACTTGGAGTTTCCTTTTTAAATATTTGTAGACTGTATTTACTATGTAGATGTTCAAATATTAGATCTGTATTTAGAAGGGAATCTAAAAGCGTTTTAAACGAAATAGGAATGTGAATTCTTACTTAATTCACTATTGAAAAAAATACACTGTCATGAAAGACTTTTGAAAGTATTAAGCTTTTTAATATTATAGTACTGTTATAGCTAAATCCCTTAAATAATTCCACTGTTGTTAATTCTCTAAGAGTTAAAATTCTAGTGATGACCTTTGCTTTTTTGAAGTTTGCAGTCCAATTTACTGGTTGGCCATTTCTTTTTGTTGAGAATTATTATTACTTTTCAGTTTGAACAATTAAAAATTATACCAGAAAAGTTACATTCAAATATAAATATAAAATTGTGATGCTTTCCTTTTGTTGTTCTTTTCATTTATTACTAGAAAAAAAAATGTATTACATAAAGGTCTTTATTGAAGTATGCATAAGTGTATTTTCAAATCAGCATACTTAGAAAATGCCTGGATTCATTGGTTTCTTGTTTTTATAGCTTTGTCTTGGATAAATGAATAGGGACATTGATATCACTTTAGGGAATATCAACATACAGAGTATGCCAACTCCTGGTCTAATTCATTTAGATTTTTGTCTAAAACAAAATGCTTGGATGTAATGTATTTGTGGATGATTCTTTTAACTCTTATATGTTATGCTGTTTTGTGACACAGTAATCTTTGGTGGTGGTTATTTTAATAGAAAACAAGTTCCCCCAGAGCATTAAGTTTCCTACATCAGACAATTTTATCCAGACAATTTCCAAACATGAATGTGTGAGTAAATGAAATCAATGTCATTTTATAATACTGGTTTTTTTCTCAAGGAAATGTTACCTTTCACCCTTCACAAGCAGGAGGATATAAATTACAAAGAAATAAAGTAGTCTTTCCCACTAATATTTGCAATGTAACTACTTTTACATTAATGGGAAAACACCCCTTTTAAAAAATAGGACATAAGCATAGGACTTTCAAAACGACGCCTTGAGAGAATTGAACAAGAGCCTCAGACCTATGAAACCTTTAGTTCACCTTCTCTGAACTCTTAAAATTTGTATGTTGTAAGCTTTATTACTAATGTATTCTTCAACAATAAAAATCTCAATCATGTATGCTTTGAGCCTCCTTGGAATTTCCTTGACTGGTTTTGTTTGTAGAATTTTTCGTTTGCACCATTCCTTATAGGGTGTGAATGCCTGAGCTGCTTTCCTTGTGGAGGCTGAATCTTTTTGGTAGCCTTTATAGCTACCAAATATTATAAAGTATAATATTACTTTATTATTAAAGTAATGCCACTGGAATGGAAGGAAATGATTGCCATTGATTATTTTCTTGTGTCAACGAACATTCTCACCAGTTTTATTGTTTGCAATTGGATGACATGAAATAATCACCTAGCCCTTTTCTGTTCAGCACTTTTGAGGGCATGGATTTTTGGGGGTTTTACCAGGAATATGAATAGTTACTTAATTTGGGGAGGAAACTTGATCCAGGTGCCTGTAGAGAACAGATTGTTTTGAGGGCTGGCTGGACACGTTTGAACCTACCCCAGGCCGTGATCTTTAAGTTCTTCACTATGTAAACCACCATTGGTTACTTGATGTGTTTGGGATTAGAATATATTTTTTATTGTGCTTGGAAAATGCAGATGTGAATTTTTGTAAAATCAAAAGGAGAGAGATTTTTCTGAAACTTGTAACTTGTTTCTGAGTTTTCTGATAGACACTGGAAAATTGGGGGTCCAAAGGAAACTGGAAGACTGTGAGTAAGTTGGAGGGGAATGAAAATTAGGGCTTGGCATTCTCACCCCATGGGTCTCACCTCTGCTAAAAGATTTTGTATCATAAGGGACTGTCGTATAGCCTATCAAATCACTATCAGTGGGTTTGGAAATGCCAGAAAATATAAGGTTTAACTCATAATAGTGACAGGGAAGAGCCTTTAGTTCTGTTTCCTTGATGAGAAAGGTAGTCTCTTGTACTTTTCCCAGAAGAAGAACAAATGCTTAATTTGAACAATATTCAACCCTCAGAAATTAAAATCTTAAAGACAAAATAATGAGAACTATATCTTGGCAGACAAGAAGAAGAAGAGCATTAACATTTAACCTAAACTTTTAATCAAACAATAGAGATGATTTTTTTTAGCCTGCAAGTAAGATATCAGCTTTTTAACAGTCCTTATATAATTTTCTGTATTAACCTTTTATGCTTTCATTTTTGAAGCTTATGCATTTTCTAATTTATGTTGACTAAACACTGTCATGTGTGTACATATAGAATTTTAGGTTCTCCCTCTTTAAATAAAAGCTTTTTACTATGAAATTTCATCATATGTTAAAGTAGAGAAAATCGTCTAATGAATCCCATCACCTCAGATTCAGCAGTTACAGCATTTTGCTGTAATTGCTCTCCATTTTCTGGGGGATGGGGAGAGGATGAAGTATTTAAAAACACATTTTAGGCATGTCATTTTGCTCCTAAATGCTCCAATATGCATGTTGAAACAAGGGACCACTTTCTTAACAAAACTGTAGTACTATTATTACACCTAGAAAATTCATAATCATCTTTTCATATTCTCTAATCCCTAGTCTATGTTAAAATTTCCCTTATTGGTATATAAATGTCTTTCTATTGTTAGGTTTGTGTGAACCAGGGTCCAAACCAGTTTCTACTTGTTACATTTGCTTGTCTCGCAAGGCTTTTAAATTCTAGAAGAATCACCAATCTCCTCTCTCTTTCTCCCTTCCCTACTCCTTTCTTTCTTATCATTGGCTTGTTAATAAAAACTGATGAATTGTCCTATAGAATGTCCCACATTCTCCATTTTTCTGATTTATTCCTAGTGGTGTCCTTTAATTTGTTCCTCCATCCTCCATCCTTCATGTAAACAAAAAGTTGGTTCTAAAGACTTGGTTATATTCAGTTTCAATATTTTCAGCAAGAATGCTTCATAGATGGTGCTTTGATAGATCTTTGTATCCCAAATACATTTGTTTAACAACTAACCTTATGTCATTCTTCAGATAGACTTCTTATTGAAATATTCAAAAGTAATTTCTTTCCAGAAAAAAAGAAGCCTTTTCCTATCTAAGTGTTTATTGTAATCAAATCCTTTAGAGGGTGTAGTCAACTTGAATTAATTGATGCATGACATGCCAGAAGCAAAGTGGACCCTCTAACCTCTCTGAATTTGGATATGCATTAAAAAAAACTGAGCCCACCACGTCTCTTATAAACTGTAAATGGCCAGACTGAATCCGCTGCTCACACACTGCCCTGTTGTGAGCAGATACCTTTTTGCTATAGAGAGCTCTGACTGAGACAGACCTGCCATTTGGACCTTTGATATCCATCAAGGTTTTTACCCTCATCACTATAGTAACAGCTCATGTTCTTAGGTTTTGGATAAATATCTAATACATATTGCTTATGAGTAAAATAAATCATAAGAAAACATGATACATGTTTGGTTTGTTTATAGACCTTACTAGATCAGTTTTTCCCCTTCTATTTTGATGTTTTAATTTAACATCTTATCTACCTACAGATATAAGGATTGAGATTCTCTTTATGGGCTTTCTGGGAATGTGTTTTTGAATGGGATTAAGGTATCACATCACCTGGGAAGAATAACAAATATATAAGACCTACTGTCACCTAACCAAGATGTTGGGGGATCATCCCAGGAGTATTTTGAACTTGGATGGATGTCTCATCTGGGGAATGTTGCCTAGGGGCTCTGGACATTTAGGGACTAGAAAAGGACTAGTTTCATTGCGGGACTGAGGAACTTCAGAAGAAGAATGCGAGGTCCCCTGTGATTATTGCCTCTGGTTTCTAATAAGCTGAATCACATTGATAATGCCTATCCCAGGTCCCATGGTACATGAAAAGAGCAGTGGTGTCAAGATACATGAGTTTCAGTCCTGGATTTCAGGCTGCAGAGCTTAACGGTCAAAAAACACAGGCTCCAGATTCACATTGGATAGTCTGAAATCCCTGCTCGTGCACTTGTGCCCTCAGAGAATTTAACTTTTCTGAGAAGCCTCACCTTCCTGATCTGCAAAATGGGGATAATAATAGATCTTGGCCGTATAGAGTTGTTATGAGGATTTAGTGAGATAATACATGTAAAGAGCTTAGCACAGTTCTGGTACACAGGAAGTGGTCAGTAATTCTTATAACTGCTGTTTTATTATTTATGGTAACTAATGATTGTTCTTTTCATTAAGAACTCCACAGCAGATCCTGGCAGAGAAATAAATTTATAAGTTGCACTTCCTTAGATTTTTAGGTTTCTTTGGCTACTGATAGTTATTTAATTTTAAAAGTTATTCTTCATAAAAGCCTCTAATGATAAAAACCAAATCTAAAATGTTTAAGGGGATCATTTCAGCAGAAGCACAATCAACCCATTTGCTGATTATGTACATCAGTAAAAATGGATATAAAATTTCAAATATATATGAAGTCACATATTTAAGGCTACATACTTAGCCACGTAAATGTATTTAATTTTCTTTTTGTAACAAATACATGTGGTGAACCATTAAAGCTATAGTTATAACACTAACCAGAGAACCTTCTTTAGTGCCAGATATAGTCCCAGATGTTCTACATAGATAACTTCATTTAATCTTCACAATAATCCTGTGTAGTTTGTGCCATTATTATCCTATTTCACAGATGAGGAAAACTGAGGCCTGAGGTCACACTGCTGGAGCATGGAAGAGCCAGGATATGATGCAGGTTCTGACTCTGGAGCCTTAGCTTATTTTCTATGTTCACTATTCAGTGAAAAATCATTGTCTGCGTTTTGGAGCCTGCTTTCCACTGAGGGCTGATTCTTGCTTCTGTTTGCTAGTGTGATATGTGGCCACAAGGGAGGAGCAAGTGTGCCTTTGTGGTCTGCTTCAGTTCTGGAACCTTGGTAATGTCAGCTCAGCCTTCGGGCCTCAGATGCTTTGTTGTTTTAGCTAAGACTATTCTAGCTGCTCAAAAGTTCTAGATAAGGCATTTTTATTATCTTTATTGAATTAGGGATATGCCATAGTCATTTGGAAAAACATTTGCAATGTGTCCTCTTTTAACAGGGCTGGTTTTCATTTTGTAAGTGCTGTCTCTTCAATGAAGAGCTATAGTCTCCTTTGTCAGGACTGGTGTTTTGTAGCATGGAAAGGAAAATGCACTCCACTTAAGAAAGTGAGTTCCCTGTAATTCAGTTCACATTCTACTAGGATGCAGATTAGAATGAGTTTTCAGTCTGCTCACAGCCCCCTGCACTCCCCAGCACGTTTCCCTTAGGGTTATCTTAAAATCTAAGGCAATCAGGAATGTATATATGGGCTTGAGAAGAATTCACCTATTGGTAAAGAATACCTTTAAATATAGAAACCTCATTGTTTTTTTTAATAATGTCTACTTTTTAATGTCCCAGTTTGATTACAGTTCATTAATTTAAAAGTATAAGTTCCTGGAAGTCAGAATATTTATATGATTTCTTTCCTTTCAACTCCCATCTTAAATCAACATACTCATGACAGATTCCAAAATGATTATTATGGCAGAAGTGTGAATGAAGCCCTTCCCTATTTCTTGAACAATTTGGTTGCTACCACATAACTGAAGATAATCTCAAAAAAAAACTTGTTAAAATAAGCAAGGCAAAATTAAGTGTTTTTAGTTTCCTATTTCTTTATCATTTATTTCTTCATAGTTAGAACCTGTATAGTCTTTCATTTTGCAATCTAATCTGCACGCTTTTCTCCAAAATGACTTCAAGGAGGAAATCTTCCATGTAAACATTAGTTTTTCTTCTTTATTATCATGGCTCAATTTATTCAAGTTTAATTACTTTAAAGGCAAGAATAACTTCCCATCCAAGATAAGAAATACGTTCAACTCCCGTTTGGTATTCCTTGCACAACCTTGTGAGACAAAAAAAATTAGATCATCCTAATTTACAAAGGAGAAAGACGTGGGCTTGGTAAAGTTGAACTGCTTGGCTGGGAAATTGTTCAGAGGCCAATGAGGAGCGGAGCCTGGACCTCAAGGCAGATAGCACTTTGCAAATAGTAATATTTGCTTAATGACAGGATAAGATTACTTTAATCAAAATTACTTCTCTAACTGAATGCTATATTATGTATGTATATGAGAGATTTCAAGGTGACACTTCAGTTCTTCAAGGAACCGTATTAAAACCCTCTATTACATAGTTCTCCAACTCTGGTATTGCATTAATCACAGAGAAGCCTGTTATAAAATGCAGATTCCTCCATCTCACCTCTAGAGATTCTAATTGAGTAGGTATGATGCAGGGCCCAAGAATCTGTATTTACAACATCATCCTGGTTGGCTCTGTGCTGGTGATACTCTTTCCACATTTTGAAAAATCTGCTCTAGGGTATCTTTGTAGTGTCAAAATCTCACCCTATTTTCAATTGTTATTTCAGTGTGTCTGCACTAACCGATAGGATAGGGCCTGGGAAACGTTAAGCAGGGACATAGCCTTTGGAACCTTCCCGTGTTTTCTGTGTCTCCCCACTACCCAACCTTTTTGTATACCAGGTGTCCATTATCCTCATGTTATCTGTTTCAGTTATTTCCCAGATTCTTTCCTCAAGTTGAAACTGTTGTTTTTTCCTCAGGCTTAACTAGCTGTCTCCAATAAAAGCCAAAAAACCAATTTGCGGTAGGGATGCCTGGGTGACAGCTGTTTGATGTGTTACCCTTTCCCAAAGTTCACTTTCTAAACCCAAATGAATGGCTCTTGTGGTGAAAGTTCAGTTTATAAAATGATTTGGGGATGGATTGTAGGCTTTATTAATATGTATCAATAAAATTAATTTGTTAAAAACAAACAAAAAAGACCGATTCTTCTTGAAACTGCTCCAATCACACAACCCGTAGGGACCTAAGATCTACCTTATCTGTAATGCTCTACTGTTGGCAAGTAAACCAGACCAAGATTGTAGCTTTTCCTGATCAATAACAGATGCAACAGCAACTGGGTAATTTAGTCAAGCTCTTTGGCTTTTGAAAAGTGTCATAATTGTCTCTTATAATAGAAGGCATTTAGCTCACCTAAATGTTCCTAAGCATGTGAAAGGTAGAAACTTTAAATGATTTTTAAAAATAGTTCAGTAGGGTTGGGAGGGGGAGGATCAGGAGCAGTATTGTCCATATGTTGATAATCAGTGAAGCTAAGCAATGGGTACGTGGTGTATAATTATACAACTCTCAAGATGTTATAAACATGTTTGAAAAATCTTTTTAAAAGACAATAAATTAAAATGAGTGTAAAACATTCTACCATCTTGGCCAAGGTCTCCCTTTTGCTGTCTTTGAACTAGTCCCTCAGAAATGTAGGGTTCTGGTGCTATCGTGGTCCAGCAATTGGCCATGCTGTGTAGCCTGTAGAGCTGAACATAAAACAGGAAAGTGGATCAGTATTAGGGAAACACTTTGAAGTAACCTTTATCATTGTGGTGTTTTCCCTCTCTGTCTCTCATTTTAATCAGGACAGAGAAGGTCAAGGCAAATGTGTGTCATTTATGTATCTTCTGACTCTTCGATTATGGCGTTTCATAACATTCCATGGATTGTTGAGCTCAAGTTTTCTTTTTCATTTTGAAGCGTTTGTGAAAATTTCTTTTTCTTTTTTCTTTAATGGTTTATATTGTTTGAATAACTAGTACTATAAATTGTACACTTTATAGAAGACTGATAATTGCTGCTCACAGGTGCCCAAGTGAAGCTGAATATGCAATATTGAAAGTTTTTTGCATGTTATATTATAAATAAGATTCATGTGACTTTTTAGAAATGATTTGTATGGATTTATCCATGGCCTTTTTGAGGGGGAACCATATGATTTTGTCAAGTAACCAGGATTCTGACAAACTAATTTGCATAAACATACCTAGTCTAGTGGACCCTCTGAGGGGAATATAGCAGGGACTTTGATTATAACAGCAAATAAATGAATAGTGATTGAAAGAATAGCCACTTTACCATACTCTGATTAAGAAGGACAAAGCGACTGGATTATTTTAATCTATTGCTTGATAGGATAAATGTCTATTTTTAAAAATCAAGTATTTTAATTGGGTTTGTGTGTGGTATTTCTAAAATCTTTATCCTTAACAAGGATATATTGAGTTTTAAAAAAATATATATATTTTATTGGCCATGTTGAAACTTGGTATTTTAATGACATACAGTGATACTTAGTTTTTCATATGACATCTATCTTGCATTATTGGTCAAGTCAGTTATATATGTGGAATGGAATGAAATGTTGATTTAAAGAGTTAAGGTGTGGGGGGCGGATGTGGCTCAAATGGTTGGGCGTCTGTCTGCCCTATGGAGGGACCTGGGTTCGATCCCCGGGACCTCCTGGTAAAATTAAAAAAATATATATAGAAGGTGCATGGGCTGCCAGGCTCTGTGTGCTGGTGAGCCGCCAGGCTCCCCGGGAGTCATGCAGCAAGATGATGACATAACAGGAGAGAGACACAGGGAAGAGACAAGACGAGATGCTCTGAAAGCTCTGAAAACCAGGAACCGAGGTGGTGCAAGTGGCAGAACAGCTCTCTCCTACATCGGAGGTCTCCAGGATCAAATCCTGGTGAAGACTGGAGGAGGAGGATGAGAAGAGATGGCAGGAAACAGACACAGAGAATTGCCCAGTGAATGGACACAAAACAGCAAATGGGGAAGGGGGGGTTTTAAAAATGGATAAAGTAAATAAATAAATCTTTAGAAAAAAAAAATTAAGGTGTGCACTGCAAAATTTATCATCGGTAAGTTAAAATGTTAAATAAAGTAGCTTTATATTTACAGTTTTTTTCCAAAGCATTCTCTTCTAAACATTAATGTACCCAGGTTCAACATATTTGAAGAATTGAACACCACAAAGAAACAGTGCTTTCTAAATTGGAGTTTATGTGTTCTCTTATGAAATTCTCTTTGAGCTATAAAAACTCAAGAGTGTGTGAAAAGAAATTGGTTTAATCCCACAGGGAAGGTGAAATCTGCCTGGTAGTTCAAGGGCAGAGAAAAGAGAGAAAGCTCTGGGGGGTAGAGAGGTAGGGATAGGAAAGAAGGGGCTTAGAAAAAAAACTGTAGGAGAAAAGAGGATGAGAGGCAATTTGGAGATAGTGATTGTGGGTGGATTGTCAGGAGTCTGACGGTGATAATGGATGCTTCCACAAGGGGAAGACTCAACAGCAGATAAAGCCTCTAAAAATATTTTCTTTTACTGAGAGACGCTGAAAGTCCTGTTCTCTGAGATACAGGGGTGGAACTTTATCGGTGATTTATAGCAACTATATTTTGTCTTGCTGGATGTTTTATGAAATTGCACAGTGCCTTTTAAATCCTTGCATTATCATTTAGGACAATGATTTTCAAACTTTAATTTGCCCTTCAACTACCTCATTAGCTTATTAAAGCTGGGATTGGAGGCTGAACATCTAATTCAAAATAGATGACGACAGTGCTAACCAACTGAGCATTTTTAAGTAGGTAAGTATTATTACACAACATGCCAAGTGAAGGAATCTTTCCATTGTCCTTTATAAGAACCTTGAGAACCATGTACAGGAATACCAGCACAAATAAGAAAACAAAACAAAACAAAAAAAAAACTGATCATGCTGGGGTTGAGTTCTACCCTAACATTCTGCTTTATGTCTTTTTATGTTCACCTGTATAATAAACAAAGAAGAACAAAATATGAACTCATGGTTTCCTGGTACTTCAGTCTGTTTGTCATCTACTGTCGACTTTTGGGCTTGCACATTGTCAATGAAATTGAGCAGGTACCAGGACAACCAGAATCACTCTTTCCCAGTATGCTATTGAGAGGACTGATACCAGGCACAGTAATTATTATAAAGGAGGGCCGTGTTCTTTTCAAAGCTTGTGTTGTATCAAAAAATTCTTTCCTGCAACAACTGGTAAAAGACTTTTCTCCAGGAGAACTGAACGCTAGTTCTAAATTTTGGTAAAATGAGAGGAAGCACAGACCTGATATAGATGAGTGGAGGCTCTGCCCCTTATCGGCCTCTGAACAATTATTTCCTGGCCAAGCAGTTCAACCTTACCATGCCTGTTTCTTTCTCCTTTGTAAATTAGGATGATCTAATATTTTTTTTTGTCTCGCAAGATTGTACAAGGAATACCAAATGGGAGTTGAACGTGTCTCTTATCTTGGATGGCAGTTATTCTTGCCTTTAAAGTAATTAAAGTTGAATAAATTGAGTCATGATAATAAAAAGAAAAGTTTATGTGGAAGATTTCCTTCTTGAAGTCATTTTGGAGAAAAGCGAGTAGATTAGATTTCCCGAGATAAACAACTATGCAGGTTTCTAATTATGAAGAAATAAAAATGATAAATATGAAATCAAATACATTTAATTTTGCCTTACTTATTTTAACTTTTTTTTTTTTTTTTTTTTTTTGAGATTATCTTCAGTTACTTGGTAGCAAGCAAATTGTTCAAGAAATAGGAAATGGCTTCATTCATGCTTCTGCCATAATGATCATTCTGGAATCTGTCATGAGTATGTTGATTTAACACAGGGGAGGTGGAAGGAAATTTTCTTATATCCCAGGAATTGAATTTTATCTTATATTCCATTAATTGAGTTGGTAAACACTACTTGGTACTTAGTTACTCAGGGAAGTACTCGGACTCAATGGATGACTAGGGAGTACAGTAAGTAGAGTTCCATGTTGAACCTTGTGGTACCATTACTGGTCCCTCTTCAAATAATAAATCACCCATCAGAAGAAGCAGAGACCCAGATTCATTCTTGCCTTCATTCATTCATTCATTCAGCATGTATAGAAGTACTCATGAGCCGGTCATTATGCTGACCCTGGGGATATATATTAGAAGCAGGCAGTTTTGCGATTCTTTTTTTTTTTAAAGATTTTATTTATTTATTCATTTATCCCCCCCTTGCTGCTTGTGCTCGCTGGGTCAGCTAACCACGCCGTGCGGGCGGGCTTGCCTTCACCAGGAGGCCCCGGGAACTGAACCCGGGGCCTCCCATATGGTAAACGGGAGCCCTACTGATTGAGCCACAGCCGCTTCCCGAGTTTTGCGATTCTTGAAATCTGAAAGGAAAGAAAGGAAGAAAGGAAGAAAGCATACACCAGGGAACTGTCCTTAATTTAGATGGCATCAGCTGTAAGAACACCTATTAAAGACATTTTGGAATAGGGATTTGCAAAGACAACTTAATTATTAAAGTCAAGCATCTGGGACTCTTCTAAAGAATTCACTTAAGAATTGATGTCTTTTAACTCTCTTTACTCTACTTCATGTTATAATTCTACAGTTCAGATTTATTCTCTCTTCTCCTCCCTCTACTCCTTATACTAGAATTTGAAATATGATTTTAAAATTTCCTTTCTATTTAAATATTAAAAATTATATCTATAATAGGGGGATTATGGAAAAAATATACCAAATGATGCTATAGACCATAGTTAGTGGTAATAGTCTGATGATATCTCATAATCTATAACAAACGTTCCACAACAATGTAATGTGTTTTTGGAGGAGTGTTGTATGGGAATGCTGCACATATGCATGATTGTTTTGTAAGTTCACAACTTCTCTAATAAAAAAATATATATATATCCAGTGGTTCTCACAGAACTTCATAAAAAGGCAGCTGTCATGTCATTGTTTGGTTTGGAATCAGGCTATTTTGGCCTTTTTCTTTTTGCTGGAGCCCTGTGTGCACAATGGACAATTTAGCACTGAACTAGAATTCTGAGACATGAGTTCTCTATAATTTCAACTATAGTTTAAACAGGAGGTTGAATGGAGGGTACTCTGAAGTGTGCTTCACAAACTGCAATGTGCAGACCAAGCATTTAGGGATCTTGTCAACATGCAGACTCTGCTTCTGGGTGGAGCCCACAATTCTACTTTTCATAGATTCTCAGGTAATGCCTTTGCTTCTGGCCCGTGGAACTCACTTTGAATAGTCAGACTCTAGTAATAGTGTATGAACTCAACTTCAGGGATCATACAGTTTTATAGAATATTGACCTTGAGATGTTAGTTTTGATTTTTAAAGCTCTGGATGAAACGTCTTAAAATTACCCCAATCAGTCTACTACAAGACAATTGCCATTTGCTGTTAATCTGAACTTTTTTTTGTTCTTTGTGGATATTTCTTGTAGGAACAGTGTCTTCTCTCTTTTAAAAAAAAGAATGAGAAAGGAAGATTTACATGTTTTCTCTCTCTGCTATTAATCTAATCCTTTAGTGGAGAGGGCATTGTTAGATTTCTGAATTCCTTTTAAGGCTAAGTATGTCTAAGCTTGTAAATGCCTTTATAATACCTATAAAATTTAGCTTATTCTGTGGCCATGTTTTAGTCTCCTCTGCCTTAGGCTGTATCTGTATCTATATCTACATCTATATTTATAAGATCCAGTTGGTTTCTAGGATGCTAAGACAAATACTACACAATGGGTTGGCTAAAACAGTGGGAATTTATTGGGTCACGATTTTGAGGCTAAAAAGTCCAAAATCAAAGCATCAGCAAGGCGAGTCTTTCTCCCTGAAGGTTGTGGCATTCTGAGGCTGGCTGCCAGAGATACTTGGTCTTCAGCTTTTCTGTCACATGGCAATGCACTTAGCAGTCTCTTCTCCTTTCTCTTCCAGGTTCCCTTGACTTCCAGGCTTTTCTCCTCTGTGTTGCTTTGTATTCAGAAAGCCTCCAGTAATAGGATTATGGCCCAATCTCATTTAGTTTGGCCACAACTTAACTAAAAATAACATCTTCAAAAGGCCCTATTTACAATGGATATACACCCATAGGAATGAATTATGTTTAATAACATTTCCCCCCCTTCCCAAGGATACATAATTCAACCTGCCGCACTATCTATATCTGTTATATCATGATTAGCTCTAGCATTAACCTGAAGTAGAAATGCTTAAAAATATCAAATCATGTCCCCCCAAGAGTGCCAAAATCCTGCATTTTAAAGCATGTATTTATTGAATGTAATTGAGAGATTATATCCCATAATAACTAATTGAAAATTTAAAATCACTTACATTTTTTAAAAAAACCATTTTATAGGAACAATTTTTCATTCATTCTACAAATATTTACTGCACACTATATGTCATGCCTTGGCTTGAACTATGGAGAGAGAAGAGTTAAATATTTATCCTTTTATTATTCTAAATCATGAGCTTTTTAATACAACAATCAAAAGGTATACACACATACACACAAGTAAACCCATATATTGATATAAAGAATACTTATATATATATGTACATATGTGTTCATACATCAGATAATATACCTCTTATTCTTTTCTTTACATATTGAAGTTTTTTCCCCTTGGTTTCCATTAATAGCATTCTCTTCCCATTTTCCAGTCCAATGATTTCCTTTCCATCACTGGCATGGATGTTTTTTTTACCAGTTAGGATGTTTTCTACTTCAGGTAACAGAAACTCTGACTCAAACTGACTCACACATTCAAGACAGTTATTACCGCATGTAACAGGAAGTCCAGAACGAGGACAGTCCTCATATCTGTTTGATATATTAGTTCAGCCATTTCATAAAGGGTCAGTTTCTTTCCATCTCATATAAACAAGGAAAATTTTCCCAGGAGCCTCTGGTCATATTTCTTTCTGTTCTTAATTGTGTCTGTGCCTAATGCAGTTATTAGCAGGGGGATGAATTTATCATTGTTGACATGTTTTGGTCCTTTGTGGTTAAGATGGAATGGATTTTGGGTAATCAACCACGTGTCCACTATACTCTTTCTCTGTCACATCTTAAATGTTAGCATTCCCAAGGATTATGTTCTAGCATATCTTCCATTCTTACCATATACTCATTATAATTGTATCCACTCTATAGATTCAACTGCGATCACTGTGTGTGATATCTATATATCTGTATCTATATGCATTTTATATATATACATGACATTTCTTCCTGGAAGGAAAACTCAACTTGAAATTGACAACAAAATCTCAAATTTAATATATGTCCAAATTGAACTTACTATTTTTACCTAAAATCCCCTAACTCCTCTACTCCCAATTTGATGAATCTTTAAACTAAAACCTCAGGAGCCATCCCTGACCACCTCCTTCCTTGTCTGCTCTGGTATCTGTCTTCCCCCTCATCCCTTCCATGTAGCTACCGCCTGCCTTCAGGCACTAGTTATTTCTGGTCCAGAGTGTTGTCTTCTAACTGATCTCTCCATCTCCCCTCATGCTGCTTCCCCCTTAAAATATCTCCCCCACATCTACTGTGTGAACTTCCCCACATCACATCTGACCATGATATTTCCTGCTTACAAACAGTCAGCAAATCTCCTTTGTCAAGCAATAAAGCCCAAATTCCTTAGCATGACATATCAGGACCTCCTATATTCTACTTCTTTATCCTAATATCATGCCCTACCTTTCCTTGCGCTCTTGTCGTCAAAACTTGCATTTCAGTTCTCTCTACTTATTGTTTTCCCAAATATACAATGCTATTTCTGATGGTGTCTGTGCTCTTGCTGTTTCATTTACCTTTTTTTTTTTTTTTTAAGTCTCTGCCAATCATTATTCCCTTTTAAAAGGCCTCAAAACTCCTCCATTCCCATCACACCTCCAAAAGAACTGAGGATGATGGTGTGATGATGCCAGGAATGTTCTTAAATGCTTTATATATATACCTCAGTGGAGCCACCCAACAACACTATGAATAGGCATTATTCTTTTTATTTTATAGATGAGAAAACTGAGGGACAAACAGGTGAAGCAACCTGCCCAGCGCCGTCCAAAAGAAATATGATGCAAGCCACATGTTTACTTTTAAATTTTCTGCTAACCACATTAAAAAACAGTAGAAAGAAACAGGTGGAGTTAATTTTAACAATATAGTTTATTTAACTGAATATATCTAAATTATCATTCTATAAATTATCAATATAAAACAGATATTTTACATTATTTTTTATACTAAGTCTTCAAAATCTAATGTTTATTTTACACTGACAGCACATCTCAATTTGTGATAGCCACATTTTAAGTGCCTAGTAGCTACATGTGGCTAGACAACACAACTATAGTAGACTATTTGCTTGGAATGAGCTCTCTGAAAGCAAACCCATTGTTTTGTTAAATTCTCAAACAGGTGGCAGAATAAGCAGTGGCTATTTAAATAATCAAGTCCCTTGGAATCAGAGCTCCCCAAAGAAATAGAGCCAACCATATGACATTAATAAGTAAGTATAGATTATGTATATTATAAATAAAATCATGTGACTATGACTAGAAAAATAATTTCCACAAAATTAATATTTAAAGACATTTTTAATCTTTTATATATATGTACATACAGAATTCATATATATAAGTTCTAGTGAAAAGAAATGATGAACCATGATCCTATAATATATGTTGTTTGTCCCCTTTGGATGATAAATTTCTTGAGATTGAGGGCTTGTGGCCATAATAGAAATTGCCTCTCATTTGTTTCAGAGGTAACCACTTGTAATAAAAGTGCTGGGATTTTTCCCTAGAATAAATTATAAAATGCATTTTGACAGAATAAATGTAGTTACGTAGTATCCATTTCTGGTTGAAGTCTATTCATAGATATGAGCAAAAACTGCCAAGAACATGTTCATTAATGTCAAATCAAATAAAATAGGATCAACTTTTATCTAAACAGCCTTCAGCCTGCGGGGTATTTGACTGATACATGAATAAGGACTTTTATAAGGATTGTTCTTTTCTAAGCTCTTGGTTTAAAATACATATATATACATATATATTTGTCAATAAAAGGGAATTAGGTATTGACACGTGCTGCAATGTGGATAAACCCTGAAAACATTATGCTGAGTGAAAAAAGGCAGACACAAACGGCCATGTATTGTATGATTCCATTTATATGAAATGTCCCTAATAGGCAGATCTATAGAGACAGAAATTCGATTTATGGTTCCCAGGGGCTGGAATGGAAGGGATAGGAAGTTAACTACTAATGGGTTTAGGGTTTCTTTTTTGGGGTGATGAAAATGTTCTGAAATTAATTGTAATAGTCTCACAAATCTGAAAATACTAAAACTGTTGAATTGTACACTTTACATGAGTGACTTACATGGTTTGTGAATTATATCTCAATAAAGCTGTTATAAAAAATTTTAAATGATTTCTTCTTAGGAACTCTCAAGCTTGGCACATTTTATTCTTACTTGGATGATTGATTTATGGCACTACAGGAGGATCTCACTGAAGTGTTCTTTTCCTGCCCATCTCCCCCCTCGTCTTCCACTGAATGTGTAAACTTGTCCAAGCATTTATGCTTTGATGTTAAAGAAAACTTGGCCTAAGGCAGTTTCCTAAATTGAGTTACTTTTGGCAAATATTTTAATTGGCCGATATGCAAGGAAATTCCAGCTGGTATCTATCTCATATAATTAAGCTTTTAAAACCCTTTTTCTAATTCTCTACCCTCTTATCTCTTTTTTCCTGTCCCCTACTTTCTTTTGATGCAGTAGAAAAAGCACTCAACCCAAACTCTATTCCTATGTATAATTCTGCTTGTCTCATAAGAAGATAATTTGATTAGATTCTCAGGTTTTTAACCTGATAATCGGTTAATCAATAGCATCAGAATCATCTGAGGGAACTTATTAAAGATGCAGATCTTAAGTTCAACTTCTAGAGATTCTTGGGATTCACCAAGTAAACTTACCAGATCAAAATTTCTCAGCTAGCACCTGGGGGTATGCGTTTTACCAAATTACCTCTCTGCCAATGTTTCTTATGTGCACTGAATTTTGAGAAAACCCTGCCCATTAATTTATTAAAGGCATTGCCTGTCTCTAATACTCAACTATTGTTCACATCTTCTCTGTTTTTGCTTGGTTTATTCTTTCTGAATATTAGGACACTCTTTTGCTTTAGTCTTTGCTTAATGAAGGGTTGAGCCAAATGGTTTTCTGAGATATTTAATTTCCTTTTGAGGACTGCTTCTAAAGTGTTTTATTTTTTCTTTTATTAACTACTTAATCCATCTCCCTATTTCTCTTCTTTCAGTAAACTGTACTGGGTGATTCCAGGTGATTTGCTAAATGCTAGGTTATCTGGGTATTCAAGGACGAATAAAGTGCAGTTGTTATCATCAGAAAGCTTACAAGATAAGAGTTCTTACTACTTGCTTTGGTTTGGTTTTTTTTCCTCTAAAGAATTAGGTTTTTTTTTTTTTTCTTTTTTTAACTGCTCACAGATAAATTTTAGAGCTAATATTTTAAATATTTGTAGTTATTAAATTTGGGAGGAAATACATGGCTCTTCAACTTAAGAGTTTAGCATAAAACTATGGAATTTTAGTAAAAGATAATTTAATATTTTTAAAATTATAAATAAAATGCAGATTAGCATTTACCATACAATTTTTAGGGCTTAAAGTCTATTCTTTTTTTTTTTTTTTAGGAGGTACCAGGGATTAAACCCAGGACTTTGTACATGGGAAGCAGGCACTCAACCACTTGAGTTTCATCCGCTCCCCTTAAAGTCTGTTTTGGAAAGCATCTTTTAAAATTAGCATTGCTGAATTATTTATTTAGTTTCTTTTAATATATTTTTGTTAACAAAAATTATTTCTTGGCTTAAGAGTCCATGATTTGCAACATTTTAAGAATAAAGGAAAAAAAAGAATAAAGGATTCAGTGGAGACAAACTCTAGAATAAAGTCAGAAAGTGTAGAATTCAAATCTGGAACTTACATAATTTGATCATACTTTTATTACTAATAACCATGAATTTTAATTGGGGCTTAATATTTTATTTAAACCTAAAAAAAAACTAAAAAAGCAGCTTTTTTTGATCACTGTTCTTTTTATTAATTAAACTATACATGATATTTTAATTAAGGAATTACTAATTATTCTTCCCTGTTGCATTTTGTGTCACTGCCAGGGAGTTTGTATTCTGAGATCCTGCTTCTAGTATGTGGGTAAAACTCTTGTCAGTTTGCACAATTGGAGCATCTGTTCACAAGGTATGATGTTGCCTTCTTTTTGAGTTGAGTTTGCTTTTCAATCTCTGAGAAAGCCTTCGTTCTAGAAAAGCCCCTTTTGGGGACTGATCATGTCCCCCACAAAATTCATGTTCTGGTCCCAACTCATTGGAAATAGGACCATTTAAAAAAATATATTTCAACTTCAAAAGTCAAAACAACAGACAAAAGGCAGCTCAACAAATCATGGAAGCATTACTCCAAAAAGTCCTGTCCAGGCACATTTATACTATCTAATCCTAAAAAGAAACTCAGTGGTTTTTCCTGTGTCCCAAAAGATGAATAAATGAGCATAGATGGGTCAAATGATATGAACAAGGTCTCCTTGTTAATGAAGAAAATGGGGGGGGGGAAGCTTGATCATATTCATATCTCATAAAACTAAATCCCATATACTTTATTTTTACCCTTAGCATTGCTATAGTATCTTCTTTACCTTTGCAACAAAAAAATTACATTACTGTTAACTATAGTCTATGAGTTATACTAGTTGTATTTTCTCATGTATCACCATATTCTTAACATCTTGTAATATAGGAACATTCTTGTATTTGTATTATTAACCACAATCCTCATCTACCACTGAAATCACTATATTATACAGTCTCTAGAGTGTCCTCTAGCTGTCTTTAAATTAACATTGAAACAGACTTTGAAGATGTTAGTGGTTAAGGTGTGCCCAAATTGAATGAGGGTGGCTCCTAATCCAATATGGCTGAAGTCCTTATAAGCAAAGGAAATTGGACACGAGGAGGAGAAGCCAAGGGGAGCAGCCAGAGGCTGGAAGTCAAGGGAACCCTGAAGAGAAAGGAGAAGTTGCTGCCATGTGCATGCCAGGTGATGGCAAAGCCGAGGGGCCCCAAAGCCAGCCAGAAGATACCCAAGGAAGCAAGCCTTCTAGCCTCTGAAACCATGACTCAGGAAATTCCATCGTATGGAATTTTTCTTAGCAGCTGAGAAACTACAACAGCCACCTTCCTGCTTCATGGGTTTTCTCTTTCTTCCTTTTGCCTTCTTCATTTTACTCTTATTTTCTTCTTATACTCTCTCTTAAATAAAATGTTCCCAGTTCAAAAAGCCACTTTAAAAATATACTACTTTAAAATTTATGGCTGCTTTAGATAGAATGTCCTCAACATGCCAGTCTTGCTCACATTTTCCGTGCTACCCTATGTTATCATTACTCTCCCAGCAAACACGTCGAGTGTGCCAGACACTGTTCTGAATGGGGAAGACACGGTGAATAAGAAAGCCACAGGCTCTGCCCCAGTAGCTTACAGAGCTAAATATAAATCAGTGCAGCGAGTGCACAGAGAGATCTGTTCATGGGGGCTCTGGGAACACTAGGTGGGGATGCCCTACTCACCCTGGGAGAGCTGTGCTCAGAGGCGATTCATTTGCCACTTCTTCCCCAACTGCCTCCTTCCCCTCTAAGGGTCCCATGTCCCTTACTGGTGCCCCTAGGACCTCTCTGTCACAGAACTGACCACATTATTCACCTCTTCCCTGAGGATAATCCCTTCCACCTGACTACGAGATAACTCTGAAAGTCCTTGCCTGTTTGCATGGCTTCATTCACATCCGGTGAGAAAGGCCAGAAATAGATTTCTCTTTGCTGTTCTACCAGTCAGGCTTGCTGAGACCTGGAGTCTCCTAAAAATGGAGGTGTCATAATCTGTGATGAGCACGGGTTCCTGAACAGCTGTAGACATGGGGAGAAAGAGATTTCAGCCTCTGGGATGTTAGAACCAATGGAGCCTTGGGTCTCATGTAATAGAATCCAGTATAGTACAGATGGTGAAGCGGGGACTCAAGTGTTGAGTGACTTGCCTGAATGTGCATAGCTAGTTAGAGGTATACCCAGCATGATTACCTAGGCCTCCTAATTCTTAATTTAATCCAGTGCTCTTTTACTATTAGCTTTTCTGAAATGAGTGGTGCTTTCTTATTTTCCTTCAGTGATTCTCATGGGTTATATTGTCAGATATAACTATATTATTGATACAGAAATTCAAAAATATACACACCAATATCTTATTTCCTCAAAAATAATTATTTTGCTTAATATAAAGATAAAAGGGAAAAGCAACATTGGGATCATCATAAATTGGTTGGTACATATAAACAATGCCATAATTTTATAAAAGCTTAACTTAGAGCCAGAGGTTAGGAATTCTTAATTCTGTGGTCCATTGTTTGATTGTTGGAAGTTGCTTGAATTCTTTTGTGTTTTCATCTGCACAATAATAATACTGAGTCTGCCATTAGGGGAAAATAAGTTAGTCCTTCCAAACTGGTTAGCCATTCATGCTTCTCCTTTGTTGGTATTACCTAAGTCCTTCACTTAGTTCTCTCTAGTAGTGAACAACCTAGGTTTTTTTTTTAAAGAGAAAATAGTACAACGAACCACCACTTACTCATCATTCACCTTAACAGTTATCAAGTTATCGCCACTCTTGTTTGATTTCCCTCTCCTGTGTCACACATACAATTATTTATTTATTTTTTGTTGGAAGATTTTAAAGCAAACCCCAAATATCATATTATTCTACCCATAAATATTTTAATATGTGTCTCTAACAGATAAGGACTTAGAATATAACCACAATACCATCATCACATCTAAAAAATTGAAAGACAATCCTTTGACATCATCTAGTACCCATCCATTCAAATTTACCCAATTGAAAGAGCTAAGACTTAAATATTGAGTATCCTAGACAGTTTAAGGCCTTATATTAAATAACTTGATAAAACTTCACTCTCCTTTTGTGTCCTTTGCTTTGTAAGCCTGGCTGTCATAAACGTCACCTGAAGTTGCTTCTTATTATTATCCATTGACCTTGCTGAATTGTTAGTTATCCTTATCTCTCTTTGCTGAATATGCCCATCTTAGATCTCTGAGGAATGGCTCATCCTTTTCAATATCTCCCTATTTAGCATTAGTGGTGGTGAATTTTAGCATTACTTTATTATTGCTTATCTTCCATTTAGGATTTCATTAACTAAGGGAAAATAAAGATATGTCTAGAAGCATGTGGTATCAGGGAGGCCTTAGCTTTACTCTTTCTAACAAGGTGTACTTGGGCAAGTCACCTAGTCACTCTGAGTCTTGATCTGTAAAATGTGGACGGTCCCTGGCTATTGTTTTTTCCATCATGTGTCTTTTTCAAGCCACGTCAAACCCTTCTTGATCTAAGTCCTGGCATAAATACTTGTAATTTCCCTTCTAGACTTCTCCTAAGGTTTTGTTGAGGGTATAGAGCAGTGTGCATGTTATGCAGTTGACCTGGTCCATGGTTAGGAGGTCTCTATAATGGGTTCCTGGGATGGGAGGGAAGGAATCAACAGAGGAGGATTTAGACTTGAAAAACCATCATTTCATTAAAAGCACATATATAACTAAATACTTTTTGTTATTTTGAAATTGCTGACATATTGACATAAAAATTGAAAAAAGTTAAATACCTGTTTAGCTTTTTTAAGCGTATAAAAAGAACTGAAGAAAGCTGATTGAATCAAAGCTCGTTTAATTCTATTTCTCACCATGCTGAAAATTGATCTTTGAAATAACACAAACATGAATAAAGGAGAAGTGGTGGTGGGGGGAGGGACAACAAATGTGAGTTGCTTGCAGACCTACACGTTGGATATCATGGCTATATATTTGTGGAGATTATACAGGATATTACACGTGGAATGTTTACAGGATAAACATTATGGAAGTGTTAGGCATTTTCATTATTTTGGAATTAACTTTTTGTAAGAGAGGATATGTTAGGTAAAAGTCTTTTTGTTTACTGTGAATCATGATTTTTGATACTTTCTCTCAGGAGACATAGTAGTTTATGGCGATGGAAAACCTAGGCCCCGGAGTCAAACAGACCGGGTTTCAAATCCCAGCTCTGCCACCTACTAACCATTTCTTAGGACTAATATGATATATAACTTCCCCACGTTTCAGTTTATTCATCCACAAAATGGAGATAAAAATAGTCCTTGCAATGATTAAACAAGATAATGTATGTAACAGTGCTCAGTTCTGACACATCCAGGGGCAGCTCTAGAAAGACATGGCTATCAAGTGTCCTTCCCTGATACTCAAACTTCACAGCAATCCTGTGATTTATTCTTTAATGTTCTTTCATGTATATAATTCTGTATTATAATCTGTTGTATTTCCTTTCTTTTTTTCTGTTTGTTAGGATTAGTGCTGCTTGTCTCGGATAAAATCCTAAGTATTTTTGTGTTCTTTTACTTTAGTAAATGAGACATCTTAAATGTTGTTACAGGGTAGTTATGGTTGTTTTGGTGAGGTTTCTGAGAACACTTGCAAATCTGGTGAAAGAGACTTTATTTTAAGATAAATAAAAGATAGTTGAGGGTTAGAGTAAAGGTGATTGAGGGAAAGACTGGGAATACCTTTGGCTTGGGAATGAGGAGATCTGGGTTCTGGCAGGAACCAGTTTGCTGACTTCTGGAACCATTGTCCTATGTTGTGCAGGAGGAGTTTGAAGCAGATAACAGTGCAGATGCTTCATATTCCAACATCCTATGATGCTAGTTGGGCAGGTAGAGCTCTGTCGTTTGAGTTAGAGCAGCATGGGAGCAATGGTTATGGGTAGGAGTTGGGAATTAAGGAACAACAGGAGATGACAGAAGGCTTTACTTTTCAGAATTAAGGGAGCAATATGGGGAGTGGGAGGAAATAAAAGAATTGAAGAACACAAGAGGAGAACAGTGCCAGGACTTTAATTTGACTTTTATTTTTTGGACAATGCCAAGATTTCATAGCAGTGTCCACTGTCGCTTCTGGTACACACGCCTTTTTTAGAGAATATATCTCAACAAGCATGTACTCTGCACCCACATACTGGGAAAACCCAAAGTCTTTGCAGCTTATTTGAAATAAAGACAGTGTGTTTTGATGACTGTGCTAGGATGCAAATAGAAGTATGGTGCAATGGCTTTTGCTTTCAGATTTAATAGGAGGTTAAAATATGTGGCTTATACATAACCAGCCGGAACCATGGAAATGCACTCAAAGCCAAGCAGCAGAATGTAAGGCATAGCATTGGCTAGAGGCCTGGATATTAGTCATGTGACACATATGAAGCTCACTTTAAAAACATGTGCTCACATTGTCTCGTGCCAGTCTTTCTGTAGGATTTCCAAAATCCCTTCTCATGACAACTTGGATTTAGGCATAGGAAGGCAGAAAGATCAGCATTTAGCAGAAATGTACTTATTTCTACTTTTTGGCAAGACAATATCTTCCGTTGTTCAGGCTTATTAGTGCCGCTTTGAGCAAAGTTTAAAGGAAAGGGTCATGGTTAGAGGTGAATAACCAGGGAGACTGAATAGTTACTCAGGCACAGCGTCACAAATGGCAGTGACTCAGCGAGGTCATAAGTTTGCAAAATCTGGAAGTCCAGAAGTAATATTTGTCAGTGCATTCATTGACCGTCTAGATCAGGGGACCTGATCCTAACAAACCAAATTTATAACATGTTGATGTCTAAACCAATATGATAATGTATGATGAGAAAATTGATTGGATCCAAAGCCATTTGTCAGCTGTTTATCAGGTATCATCTGCCCAATAGGAAAATTTACTTGGAAGGGACATTTTTATCAGAAGTTTGCACAGAGATTGAGGAAATAACTGAATGACCTTATTGGCCAGTGTTGACAAGTTATACTTATTATCATGTAGTTGAGGGACAGAACTACTAAAAGTATTGAAAATTCAAGTTGGCTGACCAGGGAGCCCTCTGTGATAACCTCCCACTTCCTGCCCTTCCATGCCCTGCCCCCCCACCTTATTTCCATGTCAATCATCTTCTCATAGTAACTCTGTCTTGTTTGCCATTGTATTTCCAACTTCAAATAAGTGCTTATCGCATATTTGCTGAATGAGTGAATAATTGGTAGGTGCTTAAATATATTGATTTGAATTTTTTTTGCAACTGAATACCAATCATTTCTGTTTTAACTTTCACATCCCCCTTTCTTTCACCTCTTCTAATTGGAATGGAATGTTCCCAAATCTCTAGAGCTCAAATTGGTTATTTTGTAATCTTGTCCATTAATTTTTTTCTGGTTTCATTCTCCTTGTCTTTTCCTTCTAAACATTTTCCCTATGTAAATTTATCTGTTGCAATGGCTTTAAATACTATTAAAATGTCGATGAGTCCTATTTGAGGTCTTGAGATCGCACAGGCATTTCAAACTGAAAATGTCTAAACTAAACTCATTATATTCCCCCAAAATAATGCTTTTTGCTAGACTTCTCTTAGTAATAGCTCAAATGCATATGCCAGAACCCTAGGCGTAATCCTCGATTCCCTCCCACCCTTTTCATTTAATTAATACTGGTGTCTCAGTGTTCAAAAGTGGCCACATTTCCTAAACAATAGTTTTGTTTCACCCAGACTGTGCCTGCCAACATTTCATATTCATTGCTAACATCCAAATGTATTGAATAGTTATTGTATTTAATGCAGTGGGAGAAATCAAAGATAAACAAGACCAAGCTCCTTTCTTCAAGGAGCTAATAAGGGAGAAAGACTTGTCCTACAGATGTTGAAAACTCAAATCAATGTGTGGTAAGTAATTATAAAGGTTGTGAAATCAAAGAGGTTCATTTTGGCTGTACATTAAAAGGCTTTATGGAGATGAATGTATGTGAACTGAGTCTTGAGGAATGGGTTTTGATTAACATAGCTGACATAGTCTGAATATACCACCAGTCTAAAAAGAGGTACTCAGCTCTTTGGAGTTGCTTATCTCCATTATTGCTTTGTAGCAGGGAAAGAAATTTCACTTTATGACTTAGGAAAGTTTTAGCTAGCATATAATTAGGTAATTTAATCGTATGAACTTTAAAATCTCTCAAAACCCAGAAGTGAACCTGTCAGATCAGACTATCCTCTCAATATTCACCTTTAAAAAAAAAAAAAAAAAAAGGAAGAAAAAATTATTCCATTTCTATGATTTGTTTTCATTATTTGAATTTCAGCTAATTCCTAGTTTAAAAAAATCAGTTTATCAACTTAAAAAAATTGGAGAATGAAATTTTTAAAAATCTTGGAAATGCTTTGTTTGCATATATCTAGAGATATTTGGTTAATACAGGTAAGATAGTGGTTTGGGAACAGCCTTTTCTAAAAAAAATATCTATAATAACGATGGTGGTAATAATAGCAATTGCCATGCTCAAGTGCCAAGAACAATGTGATGTATTTTTAATGTGCTGCCCTATTCAGACATCATAACAATTCTACAATGTAGACATTAAAATCCTTACTTTGTAAATGAGGAAATTAAGTTTCAGACAGATTGTAACCCAGGCCTTTTGGCTCTAAAGCTTGTGCTTTTAAATCATTAACATTATGCCACTTGAATTTCCATAATTTGTGTTAATGAAGTATATTTATCAAGTTTTGCTTCTTTTAATAAGAGTAGTTCCAGCAATGGCAATGATTAGCTCTAAAACATCATTTTCTTCTCTCATATTCTTACACTTCTCAAACTGACAAAACTGTTTATCAAGGTGAGTTAAAGTATCAGAAACTTGTATCCTTCCTGTACAGTTTATCCTTGTTCTTGGAAATAATTTACTCATCATTAAAAAATTATATATATACACTTAGAGAATTACCATTTATTCCATCACCAATTGTCTTTGAATATGCACTGTCAGATTTGTAATGTAGAAAGATAGTGGTAATTTCTGAAATCCCATTACTTGCTGTTCATTCCATTCAGTTTTTGTTTTTACCATTGTATAAACATCTTTTGTCATATAATCTATTCATATAGCCACAGAATTCCTTTAGCACTCATGAAAAATTTGTGACTCGTGAGCAGAATCAGAAAGTATGAGAAATGGCAATTTTCTAACGTTTTGAATTTGAACTTCAAATAGGACTTTGAAAAGGATCCCATGAACAGAACCTACCCAAGTTTGTTTGCTAACAATGTTGGATGTTGGCTGCTTCTCAAGACAGACCCTTTAGAAAATCTCCTATACTAAATGTTACACCACAGGAAGGGAACGAGTTTCTTTGAGATTTAATAATGAATTTGTCCCCCTCTAGCCCTTTCGCTAAATGAAGACTAGTATTTCTTTTCTCATTAAAACAAACACAAACAAAAACTTACTTGGTAGGTAGTTATAGTTGATTTCTTACATAATTGTCAAGAACGTATTTTCAACTTTACAAAGTCACCGCCTTCACGTTGTCCAGTGGGATAATTACAGAGCACATGAAAATGATTCAACCTGGCCATTTCCACCCTTTTTTGAACTATGGAAAGAACAGGAACATACAATTAGATCTCCCTAAATGGTTTTCAGAATGATTCTACCATCTCATTTTGCTTACCTGTTGTTTTGGGGTTTTTGTTTTTTTCCAGTCATTTAAATAATTTTTATGTGGGGGTCTCCTGGGCTTTCTAAGAGCTTTCTACACTTCGGCATCTATAAGACCGAAGTGACCACAGTGGCGGGAGCATTCCAGGCCTTGCTGCTCTTCATGTTTCTGCTGTCGTTTTTGCTCCCTGGTGTGTGCGTGCGCGTGTGTGTGCGTGCAGGTGTGAGCGTCTGTACTTCAATTGTTGCTGTGCATTAACCTGAACTTTGTGTCCCAAGACTTTTTTTTAAAAGAAGTCAGAACATAACTCAGCACCCAGTAGTACAGGAAAATGGTTTCTCTGATTCTTTCCCATACTTGCCTTGTGGCATATCACTGCTCATTCTTTAGGATTCAGATATTTGGCCTTGCAAGGTCTTGTTCCAGTTCTAGCTGAACATTTCGATCTTTCCTTTTTCCAAAGAGAAATTGGCCATATCCTTATGATTTTCATTTTTTGTGTCTGCCACATTTCTTCCTTGCAAGTAAAATCCCATAATTATGAAGTCTCTAGGGGGAAAAGTTGGCTTTTATTTTCAAAGATGGTAGAATCAAAAGCCCTCAGCTATCGACTCACCCCCCGCCCCCATTCTTGAAATTGTGTATTTTAAGTAGTAAATTTCTATGTCTTGCAGAATTGTGGAATTGCATCTGTTTTATAAAGGGAATTTGATTTGATTTGAGGAATCAAGGTGACCTTTTTTGGGGTGGTTCTAGAAGGTTTGTGTGCAGGCTCAATTTCCTTTAGTGTGGTAATTTTAGCACTCTTGAAGCTGGAAAATGTTTATAAAAATCTTTCATATTAATTTGGGAGAAAAAAATTCTTTCCATTCAAGGTAGTAATAAGTTCTCAACTAGAGTTGGAAAAATGCATTATTGTTATTTTTCACTTTTAAGTGAAGATATTTTACAGATGAAAGAACTGAATCTCTAGACAGTTCATTGACTGGCTCAGGTTGATACAGCCTATAAATACCAGAGCTGGGATTCAAATCCAGAGTTCTGACTTAAAACCCAGTGTTCTTACCATTAGGGCAGAGATACATTATTGGAAATTTCCCCTTAAATTTCATTAGATGCATATGCTGAGTGCCTACATGTAATTTTTGGCATTGCATTAGACAGTTTATGACAGCAGAGTAACTACTCTTAGGAGCTTATAGTTTTATATAAAGTTCTTTGTTAGCTTTAAGAAAGCAATTTGTGTATACTTTTCATTGTTTCCTGATCATTCTATTAGATGACCAAGGTAGACAAGTTAAGATCATTTAAACAGGAATGTCATAATTAGCAATGCCTAGAGAAATTATGTTACTGTTTATACTCTAAGCATACTGTTTTTATTATCAAATCACTTGTGTGCGGTCACATATTTTGAGCCTTGATGGGTCTTTAAGGTTATTCCTTTTATTCCTTCAACTTAACTATCTCCTTTCCTCTTCATTATGAAAATTACTCTGGAGTGCAAATTTAGAACCCCATTGTTCTCTTTTTCCTCCATTCTTTTAGAAATTCTTGTTTTATTTGCTATCATAGGTAAGTGCTTTTTTGGTAGAAGTGTAATATGTTAAGGCTTTTAAAAAAATGTTTCATTTGTTATTTAGTTTTTGAGGCCCTAGTTACCTAATTTATAACAAACATCTAAATATCAATTCACTCTCAGCTTCTGGCCTGATAGCTGTGAAAACAAAATATTGTTAAAACAACAACAAACTAGGAAGATACAACCTTTTTTTAATTTCATTTAAACTTTCCTTATAGTTGTTTTCTTCTCTGTACTTTGGATAGAGATGATTATCAACCCTTTATTTTAAAGCTGCTGCCTTTAGCTTGTGCTGAAGGATCTGTTGGCATGATCCTTCTTAACTATTATGGAAACAGGTTTTTAAAAGCAGTTTCATGCTATGAACCCACAGTGATAGTAAGATGGGCACACGTTGCTCTGTGCCTTTGAGATGGGCTCTCTGATTCTCCAGTGAAAAGGCATCAATGTGTAACTAGGAGTGATTATCTCTTACTCATATCTTCTCTTCTTTGAGGAGTAAAAGGTCATACTAAACTTTATAACTGGGTTTTACTTATGTATCTGATATACTATTTCAAAGTGAATCTGCTTGGTCTCCCTTTTTAAAATAGTTTTTTCCCCAGGTACATTTATTTGGAGTAGGAAAAATGTGTATAATACAGAAATAAAGATACATTCTCGGGGGCAGATGTGGCTCAAATGGTTGGGCGTCTGTCTGCCATATGGAGGGACCTGGGTTCGATCCCTGGGACCTCCCAGTAAAATGAAAAAAAAAAAAAAATATATATATATATATATATATTTATATAGAAGACGCATGGGCTGCCAGGTTTGTGTGCTGGTGAGCCGCCAGACCCTGGGAGCCATGCAGCAAGATGATGACGTAACAGGGGAGAGACAAGACGAGATGCTCTGAAAGCTCTGAAAACCAGGAACTGAGGTGGCGCAGGTGGCAGAACACCTCTCTCCTACATCGGAGGTCTCCAGGATCGAATCCTGGTGAAGACTGGGGGAGAAGGATGAGAAGAGATGGCAGGAAACAGACACAGAGAATTGCCCAGCGAATGGACACAAAACAGCAAATGGGGAAGGGGGGATTTAAAATGGATAAAGTAAAAAAAAAAAAAAAAAAAAAAAAATACTTTTTCTCTTAAATGGGTAAATCTGGTTCTATTTTCAACTCCAAAATAGGAATAGAATGTGTCCATAGAGCTGATATCACAAACAAAAGCCAAAGTTTATGGACACAACCAATACTGGTAAACAGAAAAAGCAACTGATCCGTAAGTGGTAACCATAGTTACAGTGTGATCTTTATTTTCATCACAGATTTATATAAAATTGAGAAATGGTAAAGCTTGTCCTGTAATAGTTTATCCCATGTGTATTTTTCTGATAAGGATTAAGGTCAGTAGATATGATTATCAGTGTGGTCCATTTGCTTTTATGAAAAGGTTACGATATGTAAATAATCAAGGTTTCATTTTTCATTCAGCGTTACTACATGGTGGTATATGTGCTTAACTATTTTCAAATGAGTCAATGCTGCCTGCAAGTTTTATGACTTTGGTTTGAATTTCTGATTGGATTTGAATGGTAACTTCCAAATGGTATTTCAATAGATAAGACGTTGAAGTGGGGGTTAATTTTATCAAAACAATATTTATATTACATATGTCATGGATAATTTCTCCTTTTAAATATTTTAGATTATAAAAGTAAGACATCAGATTGTACACAAATCTTAAAGAGAAAAATTATAAAGAAGAAAATAAAAATAGAAAATTCCCATATTCCTACTATTTAAAGATAACCACTAACCACATACTAGTGTATATTCTCCTATACATTTTTCTATGAGTCACACACACTAATGTACACATGTATGTTTCTTTCCAAATGAACGTGGAATATTTTAAAACAGTATAATCACATACGAAATGATTATTTCCATTTAGTACTTTTCTAATTTGATTTTAAATTTATACTAGAAAACTCCCTAAATCCCACATAGCCTAAGTCTTATTCTTTCTTAACCAAAAGAAAAACTCAGGTCTAAACCCTTTGAGAGCCCATAAATGTTGGAGGCTGAAGTATTGAACTCACCCATCCTGAATTCACCCAGTCTTAGTGTTCTATTGCACACCACTGAAGTTTTTAACACTAAGCTGAGAAACGTGGTTTCATTTAATTACACCCACTGCCACTGACCCTCTTGCTTTCAGAGAGAAGCAAAGCCGTCATCTTCTGCCCACTCTTTCTTGTTGGCTGCCTTCCCTTCAGAGTGACTTAAGCAGTATAAAGAAATGTAGGCTGTCCCCACTGGCACGGAAAGCTCTCAGTCTGCCTAAGTGTGTGTGGTCTGTGCCGCGCTGTGGGCAGGGAGCATTGTTTCCATAAAGGAGTTCAAGCAGCACCATCCTCTCTGAAGTTATTCATCTTTCCTTTCCTGTACTCCCCAGACTTTTTTGAAAAACTACCAAAGGTTAATGAATTTGTACCTGCCCCTCACTGAAGCTTGAAATTCCTCTGGAAATTCTTGTTTTATTTTAAAAGTTCCTGTAAGCTTGGCATTCTACTCTGTCAAGTGTCAATGTTTGTTTTGATTGAGGGATAATGTCAAGCCATTTACCAGCCACCCCTCTCTAAGTTAAATGGTCACCCCAGAAAGATGCCCCCCTTTATCTTTGAGATTTTATACTCATCCCCACCCTAACCCCAAGCCCCTGGCACATGCACTCGATCAGAAAGTCCCAGTGTCATTCAGTCCTTCCGTGAAGTCCATCACCTAGTGTTCCTGAGTGAATGTGATGGGAAAGCCATGCCTTTTTTATGGGGACTCTCATGCTCCATTTCTGTTATCTTCCTGCTCCGCCCACATTTGAGGCCAGCATTCTTGCCACAGTTATGTTTTCTGAATCATGTTAGTAAATGTAGCGCCCTGAAGTTACATTTTTGTATTTAATATAAAATTAATCTGTAGACAAAGAATACTTAGTAGATTTGTGTCCTTGTTTTTCTTTATAAAATGAATGCATGTAGGCTCTTGGTATAGCTATTTGTAACACTTTAGAAAATAGAAATATAAAGAAAAGACTCCATGGTATTCGCTTCTCTCAGAAAAAACATACTATTCATATTTTTGGGCACTTCCTTCCAGAATTTTTTCTTTTCAAATGTGAGTGTGACTGTCCGGATGTGTACAGACATGAGTGTGGGTATTTCAAAATTGGAATCATATCTTATATTGAATTTTGTATCCTGCTCTTTTTATTTGTGAGCATTCTTTGGAGTCATTAAACATTCTTCCATTTTTTCAAAAATATTCTCAATTGTGCCCTCTATCACTTATTATGCGAAAGAAAATATACCATGAAAAGTTAGAGGAGTGGGAATCAGGAAGGGTATTTTTGTTTGTATGTGTTGGAATTGAGTTTTGAAAGAAACAGAGAATTTAGATTTTTCAGAGCTGGTAGGGAAAAAGGTATGGGAAGAAAGGTTTGTTTGGGGGTGGAGATGAGAAAGGTAGCCTTTTCTAACTTTTCCAGGTGACATTTTCTCCACTTCTGAAGTTTATTTTCTCTGTAAATCTTTTTTTTTTTTTTTGGTAGGTGTGTTTCTTCCATATTCTTTGGCTACTTTGTTGAATTACAGCTCTCCTCTGTGCTGTCACATTTCTCCCATTCCCAGCCATCAGTACTTGTGGCTCCTGGTTGGTCTCATTTCCAGTTAGGATTGCGGTGAGGTGTGGGGATTTGGGTGCCATGACCCAGGCTGACGTCAGCGCTAATCTTGTGTGCACTGTTTTCCCACTGCGTGCATTATGCCCTCCAGCAGCCTAATGTCCTAAAATGTATACTTATTATTAAATCAGCTAATTCTGACATTCTCCAGGCCTGAGTTGGGAGGTTTTAGGTGGCTGGATTTTCCTTTTTTTTCCCCCCAAATGTATCTTTTTAAAAAGCTGATTATAAAATGGTTTAACTATGATATATTATTGATATTATTGGAAAACATAAAGTATTACCTGGTGGAAGGAAGTATTGACTTGCAAGAAATATTCATTTTTATTTCTTTATTGTCCAGATTATATAACTTAATTTACCTACAAATTCCCCTACTATACAGAGGTCTCCTAGTTACCCAAAGTGACTAATCCCTATGTAATTACATAAAAACAGAGTTATAAATTGCATATTTCCCCTGTGATATTGAACTTTCTCAGTGTCCAAATGCTATTTAAATATGCAACAATTTCTGTGATTTTTCTGTCCTGACTGGTTGATAAACAGAAAAACACAAAGAACTCTGTACACTGATATGGAAGGTTATTATAAATATCAGAAAACAGTATCCCCAACTCTGAATCTGGTCCCCGTTGATATTTCTGTATCACTAAATCTAAAATTAAGGGCTTGGAGAAAGATATTACCCATGAATAAATAGCTTATGGTAGAATTTACCTATAACCATTCAATCCAGGTTGTAATGCAGGGCCTGTGAGACCCCTATCCCATATGGGTGGCACAGTTGATTAGATGAGAGAATTGGTTGCCTCGGCACCTATTCTTTTTCCAATCTGGTAGACGAAAGAATATGACTCATTGATAATGTGTTGATAGCCAGTTTTTAAATATTAATAAAAGTACACAATTGGAAAAGAAATATCACGCTCTCTTCATTCATGTTCAATATGAGATGTAAGTGTTGTGTAGAATCATGCTCACAAAGAAATAGTAAAAAGAATATCTATTAAGACTAGGTTATCGTCATATTTCATTTTAGCATCATCTAGTGTTTAGTGAGCCTACAGTATGTAATTAATAATAATTATTGTTATGCAAGGTATTTTGTTGACATGCTTTACATTAGGTGATACATTATGAGAACATAATGAGTTATATCATCTTATTTATTCTCATCATAATGTTGTCTTTATCATTAGCCCCATTTTAAAGGAAAATAAACCTGCCAAAGGCCACCCAGCTAGTAAGTAGCAGAGTTGGGATTTGAAACCAGGCTAGACTATCTTCGTGGATGAATTTTTAACCATGGTAATCAAGAGGTTGGTTAGGGGATTATTAAGAAAAGAATAGGAATCAAGACAGTCTGATCTTTATAATGTGATTCTGCCATTTTAGTTGAAATTTGTAGATTTTTAGAATATTAGACACAATGCTTAAATATGAGTACAAGCATACTTCCCCACATTGTTGCTTCTTTTCTGTCAGAAATATGATACATAAAAATCTGTTTCATGTAATTCAGAAATGAGATTTTTTTTTCACATAGTTTATGAGCAATATCCATATGTAAGATATATATATATATAAAAATAACATTTTTGTAAGCAAATGCACATATATGCATATATATTTATATATCATTTTACAAATATTGGTATGTATTGTGAAAATTTTGATTTTTACCCACAAAAATAAATAAATTAATTAAAAAATATATCCATATGTGGTGTTGAATTATATGTATATATAAATATTTTATATAATTTTTTTACATTTTTGGCTTTCAATTTAATTGTTTTAAGTTTACTGCTGTTTTAGTAATTTCCAACATTGTTTTTATGTGAGTTCAATTAGTGTATTTTTCTTTGGTTTGAAACTCTGTATTTCTTATATTTCCCCAATATGTATTTATATAAATTATAAGGAATAATTTTTTTTTTCTTTCAACTACCTGTTCTCTTCTGCCATGAGCAAATGGTATGAGTAAATATGTTGATGATGTACTGGGATATATTTTTGGTTTAAAAAGAATAATACAAAATAATTGAACCATTTTTACTCTTAAATCATGAAATAATTTGATATAATAGCTGTGTTTTAAATGTTTATTGTAAATATTTAGGTGAAAAATGTTCTAGTGAAAGCTTCATAATACCAGGCTATGGCTAAATACACATTCGTTAGTAATTTCGATATTTAAATGTAATAAACAAAAACTTGTTTGGCAGTTACTCTAGAAATCTACTGTAAGGAAAAGAGCCATAATTCCCTGAAAACCTGATGATGGTTCTCACATCCTGCCAATGATAGATTTTGGTGGAATAATTTTATCAAAATGAAATAAAGCTTCTACAGTGACAGTATAGGGAATGGAAGAGCTAGTATACATGAATGAATTGCTGAGTTGAAACATTGACAATGGCCATGGGGTAATAATTGAGTCTGTTTTTTTCTTCTGTGAGCATTTGTTGGTTTTGTGTGTAGTAGGAGGGCTTTATCTGACAACATAATAAATTGCCAAATAGTGGTGTTTAGGAGTCAGTTAATAAATTTTTGAACTAGGATAAGTTGTACAAGTTTTTGAACTTGGATAAGTTCCCTTAGCTTCACTCTCCTTTTTTCTTTTTTCTTTTCTTTTCTTTTCTTTCTTTCAGAAATAGCTTTATTGAGATATAATTTATACACCATACAATTCACCCATTTAAAGTGTACAATTCAAAGACTTTTGTACACCATTATTAAAATCAACTTTAGAACATTTTCATCACCGAACAAGAAATCCCATACCATTAGTAGTCATTCTGCATATAGTCCCTTATTCCCCAGATCTAGGCAAACACAGTCTAGTTTTTGTCTCTGTAGATTTGCCTATCCTGGACATTTCATATAAATATGGTCTTTTGTGACTGGCTTCTTTTACTTAGCATATTGTTTTCAAGGATCATCCATGTTGTAGCATATGTTAGTACTTCATGTCTTTGTATTGCTGAATAACATTCCATTGTATGGATGCACTACATTTTGTTTATCCATTCCTCAGTTCACAGACATTTGGGTTGTTTCTACTTTTTGGCTATTTTGAATTATGCTGCTGTGAACATTCATGTACAATTTTTTATGTGGATATTTGTTTTCATTTCTCTTGGTTATACACCTAGCAGTGGAATTGCCAGGTCATATGGTACCTCTATGTTTAAGCTTGGGAGGAACTGTTTTCCAAAGTGAGTGTCCCATTTTACATTCCCACCAGCAGTATGAGGGTTCTCCTTATCTTTACAATAGGAATAATAAAAGATTAAACAAGCCAGCAGATGTTAAGTGGTTAGGGTGGTATTGGCAATAGTAAAGACTCAATCAATGTTTCCTTCTTTGTCTTGCAATTATTAGAAAGACCTCTCTTACCTTAAGCAAAAATTTTGAGATACAGGAATCTGGTGAATCTACCGCCTTCTCCAAAACTGATCCTTTAGACACTGGAAAACAGTTATGATGCTCTCATTACCAAAGACCCTACTTTAACCAGTTCAATCTTATCCTATTTAGCTTTATACCTTGTGCATAAATAGACCCATATAGTCTTCCTTATATAATTATAGAAGTGTTCAAGAAGTCCAAAGAGTGAATGGCAGGACAACCAGTGTGATGCAGGGGCAAGAGCTCTCCACTAGAATCTTCTCATATCTCTGCCACTAACTCCAAGTCATATTTATTTCTTAATGCTGCTATAAAATAAGGACTAAGATAAGATGATTTCTAGGGTTGTTTCCAGCGCTACTTAATATTTTAATTCTGTTATAGCCAGGGTAATGGCTTAACTTCACAAATATCTGAACTCTTTCCAAAGAAAGCCCTAATCATTTTTTCCAGATCCTGTTTTTCTTTGTTTCCCCTGTTGAAAGCTGTGTTCCCATTAGGAGCTCTTCCATTACTGTAGAATATTTTATCCAGTTTTACTATTGAATTCCAGAATTCCAGAAATCATCTGAGAAGAGATATCCTTGCCTTCCCATATAGGGAAGAATCCTGGAATTTTTGGGGTCTAATGGACAGAAGTGGCCTAGCCCTCCCTCTCCCTCTCCCCACACTCTTATTCATTTAAATTTGGGTTAATTACCTCTTGAAGCTCTCAAGAGGAATGTCTTTCCTTTATTCTGCACTCAACAGTTTCCTGCTCTCTTGGACACAACGGATGATGACAGAAATGAGTAGATGTGGCTTTATTTTATTCTAGGTAACTTGGAAATCATGAATATTGCCCTTTAATTTTGTGCAGTGTGCATGGAAATTTTTATGGTCCACATAGTGTACAGAAATTCTGAGTTTCTTCCTTGTTAGACCCAAGGGAAATATTCCTTCAAATGCTTCCTGGAATTTTGTAACTCACTAGTAAAACTCCTACACAGGCCTCAGGAGTAAATGAACTGCTTCTGAGAATTCAGTTATATGGAAACACAATAAGAAAATAAAATACAGCACTGGAGCGTTTGCTTGGAGAGCCTAACAGATGATTTCTAGATAGAGAATAAGCTGCAGATGGCAAAGGAAAGGTTTTTATAAGCATTAAAAAAAAAGGTTTCAGGGTGGAGATTTTATGTTTTTAATAATATCATAGGTATAAAATTAGTTCTAAACATTGCAACTAAATTGTGACACTTGTGTTATAATTTTGTTGTTCATTATTTTACGTGAGGCAATTTGACATTGGAAGTATGTCAAGTAGAGCTACATTTAATAATCTAAGTTTCTGAAGACAAGAAATAGAGCAAAAATGTTCTGTTTTAATATGCTAAAGGAGAGAAACTATCAAAGACACTGGCAAACAGTACTTCAGTTCATTATGTCAGGGTGTTCTGTGTATGTGGATCACTTTTAATTAGATAGTTTGGAAGATGCTTGCATCACAAAATATTCTTGTAAATACCACACACCTCCCTGTCCTTATAAAACAGGGTTTTATGAAACTTTGACCAACTATGGCTGAAGTCTTGGATTAATTAGCAGGTTATTTCTTTTTCCAATATTATCTGGTTTTTTAAAAAAAATGCTTATTAAGTTAAATATTACAAGTGTTAATTGAAAGCATCACATTTTAAAGTAGGAAATGCATGAAAATGTTTACTGTTTAAAATTTAAAATTTTTTAAAAAAGTAATCCTATACGTAGAATTCTTTTTTTTTTTTTTTTTTTTTTTTTTTACTGAATAAGTAATTAATATTTTGCTTACCTCTTGATTAGCTCCATGACATAAACTGTTCTAAGGGATGATGACAAAAGCACCAATTAGCACACTCAGCCTCTGGCATTATCATCTCCCAGTAGACTTTTAGATGTTTCTTCCTTAGTGTGTGTGTGCCAAGAGTCCCCACAAGGGAAGGGCAACATTTAATAGTGTGGAGGGAAATTCTCCATGTTAAACAATACTAATCTCCTCTGGGTTTCTGGAGCATTTCAAAATTTTAATGGAGTGCACTTCTTGGCTAGGAAGAAGGAATCTTTAGCTCCTTAGCAAAAACATCTTCCTGATGGAATGAAACCATCGTTCCCTATTGGGCACTATATACACATTGAACTTTTCTACTCCAAACAAATGTGAAATCTTCCCAGAGGAGAAAGAGTCGAATCTGTTTTGTTGTGTTTGTTCATTAAATTTAGGCTCAGAAAAAAATGGCAAGTGTTGTTTGTGAAGAAAAATCTGCTAATTATCTCAAATCATCTAGAAAATTCTTATAAATGTGGGTAACACCTATTTTTAGGTAATTAAAAAAAACAAGATTATAAACTGTTCCAGCTGCAAATAAAATGGAAACATTATGTCAACTTCATTCAATTTCTCTTTGACAGAGTTGCTAGCTCTGTAGATCAGGGAATTTCAATGTGTATTTGATAACATCACTCTTGATATTCTTATGCAAAAGATGGAGAACTGCTAGGAAGAAAGGATGTTAAATGATTGTGTGATCATACCTAAAGTATGAGAGGGAGGTTTATAAAATCGGGGTTCTGTCTTGACCTAGCCACTTTTTTTCCAGTGGCCTGGATAAAACATAAGAAAATGCTTCCATGATGCTCCCTGCCCCCGCCCCCCCCCCCCCAAGTCTGGGAAGGCAGGATATACATTGACAAAATTATTATAATAGGTTCTGGAAAAATGAGTCAGAGAGATGAATGCTAATACGGATAAATCTAAGGTTCAAGAAAACCTATGGAAAAAATCCAGAAGAGAAGAGACATCTCTCAGCTAGAGAACCTAGGAAAAGGCTATCAGGCAGAAGTTTTCAGCTTTGGTTATGTATCAGAGTCACCTGGGTGCCTAGGGAAACTCTTAAAAAATACCAATTCCTAGGTACCACTAGAGCCAATTAAATCAGAGTCTCTGGGGAAGAGCATAGGCATTGGTATGTTTAAAAATCTCAGGGGGGAAGCAGCTGTGGCTCAATCAGTAGGGCTCCCATTTACCATATGGGAGGCCCCGGGTTCAGTTCCTGGGGCCTCCTGGTGAAGGCAAGCCCGCCTGCACGGCGTGGTTAGCTGACCCAGCGAGCACAAGCAGCAAGGGGGGGGATAAATGAATAAATAAATAAAATCTTAAAAAAAAAAAAAAAAAAATCTCAGGGGATGGATGTGGCTCAAAGGGTTGGACATCTGTCTCCCATATGGAGGGACCTGGGTTCGATCCCTGGGACCTCCTGGTAAATAAATAAATAAATAAAAATCTCCCCAGGTGATTTTATTGTGCATCCAAAGGAGAAAACCACTGATTTAGTTTATTTTGCAGGTAGACCCAGCAAGGAATTAACAGTTCACATCTTAAAACAAAACAAAAAAAATCCATTTTTTTTTCTTTATTGATCAGATCACATTTGGAGTATTGTATAGAGAAAGGGATATGTATATAGGAAGAACAAGATTAAAATGGTGAAATGATTTAAAATCTTGTTTGAGAAATCTTTAAGAAATTATAAATGTAACCTAGCTTGTATAATATAAATTCATATCTAAGGCTGTAGATACTTTCAAAGAACAGATTTCAGCATGCATACTTTTAGAGTTATGAAGGAAAACACTTCTGGGTTACTGTTATGGAAAAGTTACCAAAAATATTCTCTGGCTAGGGGACTAGATTTTCTATAGAGAATCAGGATATCACAGAGACTTTGCTCCTAGAAATATCAAATATACACTGAAATTCCTCAGAAACTGAGCATGTGTATGTGTATTAACCCTTTTTGGTATTTCTTTAACTTTGTTCATAGAGTAGTCTAGTATGTAGGACCCTGGCCTTCCAGTCATGGAAACACAGTGATTTCTGCCAGGTCTTGACCAAATCTTCCCATTTTCCTTTTTCTAATTAAATAGGGTAGTAAATCTCCTCTTCTAGTTTCTTTCTTAGAGCACTATCAAATTTCCCATCCCTATGCCTGCACTTCCAGTGTTCTTTCTTTGGTTCCCTTGGGCACCGAAACTGCTTCCTTCACCATCTGAGCGATGTTCCAAAGAACCTCTCCTTCCTGCTGCTTGCGGTAGGCAGACAGCGAGGGCTGGCTTGGTGACCTCAGCAGAGGGAATAACGTGAGAAGAGGCTATTTGCACGTCAGTCTCCTTACTCTGTCAGGGGTGAAACATGTGAACTTGTATTTGATTGTGTGATTCTCAACCTTGAGTAATCTGAGCTTGCAAGGGAGTTATTTCAAATGCTTTCCCTGATATCGGGCCATTCGAATAATAGTTACACTTGTCCTATTATTAACTTGTCCTCAAGTCACTGATCGCCTTTTCCTGAGGACTGTTTTGCTGTGTTTTTTGATTGGGTGTTGGAGTCAGGACCTACACCTGGACTAAGAAATCTGCCCAAGCATGTCTATGTAGATAGTATTCACTTTGGACCCAAATGTGCTGACTGTCTTCATTAGCTTTGCTTTGTTAATGTGTCTACAACATTAGCAGGTGACATTCTCCATAACAGATGTTTGGATGTTCTTATCCATTGGCAATCACTCTGTGCACTGAAAATATCATTTTGATTCAGATATTTATATCGTGACTATTTTAATAATGGTAAAGCATTTTTTATTAAAAATATGTTAATTTTAACTATAATTATTATGGTTTGACAATGTGTTGAAGTAGCATGGAAAGTGTAGCATTCTTTGATTACTGTTTAGGTTTGAGAATTAGGTTCTGCCTGTAGACCTGAAAACAGGGAAAGGATACTTGCTCCTCTCCAGGAGAGGGTCAGAAACTGGGGTCTTCATTTTCATGAAATGTTAGCAGCCTATGATAGGATCTGAATCTAGAGAGAAGCCATAAAATAAAGGCCACTGAGACCATTCAGAGGTAGATTCATGGGCAGTTGGAAATGGTCATGCATTGTGAGTTCTGTGACTTGCACTCAGCTCATGACCCTGCTTCCAACAGTCATTTATTAGGAGAAGTCACAACTTTTCTGAGCTTCAGTGTCTTTCTCTGTAAAGTGAGAATTTTAGACCAGAATAACTCTAAAATCTCCCCTAGCTCAGAAACCTCTATGGTATTATGAATTATAAAGCCATACCCCATTTATATACAGGATTATGCAATAGGCTTATATTTTAATAAGATTTAGCAGAAATTTTTATGCTCATCCATACTTATAAACCTGCAATTCTGCCTATATTGTGTTATTGGTGTCTTCACATGGAAAATATGAGAGTAAAATAAATTTTTAGGATTATGGACATAAAGGACTCTTGAGGTACAGGCGTTTTTGTTTTATTTTATTTTGTTTTGGCGGGGGGAGGTGGCTAGTAACACTTATAAAATCAGGAGAACGGAGACATTTTCCCCTCAGGTTCTTAGACACTTCAGATACTAGTGAGAATATAAATTCCAGATGACTACATGAATAAAATAATGACACAAAATAGATAACATAGTGGAGTTAAAGCTGAACAGTGCCCTTCAGAAAGTCCTGGAAACGCCAGCGGGTTTAACCTACATGCCACAGGGGACAGGGTGTCAGTTCTTTAAGAAATATTTAAGAAACACGTAGAAAGAATGAAATGTGTGATTTCTATTGTGTTTTGAACTGCTGGCCTGTGCCCCCTTGTGGACACCATTTTTGGTTTTGTGAAAATTAGGAGTTTGCAATGGCCATATTCCAGTTAGGGCGATTGGCAAATAAACTATCTTGTTCATTTATGTTTTGGTAATGGATGTTATTGTTCTAAAGTAATTCTTGAAGACCATACCTTTTCTACAGCGGATGTGTTTTATTCATTTATTCTAATATAGTATTTTCTGACAATTATCTTTTTGTGCCTTTAAATGGCTTATGTAAGCAGCATGCAAAGTTGTATTTTCTCTTTGAGTTTGTAATGCTGCTTGTTTTCTTAAATATTTCCTTTCTGGCTCTTTTGGTTTGCTGAATCATTGCCTATGCCTCTGGGAGACATGCTGTTTCCCAGAGTGTTCTCTTCTGATGAGAAGTGCTTACCTACATATTAGCAGCTTAGGTGTTCTGCTTCTTTTTAGATCAATCACAGTTGTTGTAGAGGAAGTTCATGGCTAGATTCAAGGACTAGGGATTTCATGGTAGATATGCTTGAAGGAATTGGCGGCATGCTCTGCACTGGGTTTTATCTTTAGACCTTGTTTGAGATGTCAGAGGGCAAGTATGAGGAAACCCGTCTGCCATCTGCTCTGTTAAGCTGAGTCGGTTCTGATTCTCTTGGGCTTGTCTCATAAATTCGATTCTGCTTTTGAAGCTCCTACCATCAGAGCTGCCCCTGCACCTGTGTTTCAAAGAGGCAAGTATGCAGAGAATTTTACAAAGAACGATTTGAGCCATAACTAGGAGAATGTGTGTATGTTTCTAAATACAGTAAATTACTGGGGGTGTACTCACCTGGACAGCTAGGAACCTACTGAAGAAATTCTGGACTACTGATCTGATATCACTTTGGTTAGTTAAGGTCATATTCCATATATGGCTGCATTTTACTTGCTGGGTGATAAATACTGGGGAAGCTTTATGAAAAAAGTTTTAAATGCCATCATGCATCATTAATCAGAGCTGACAAAAGAAGCAACCAGTCAGAACAAGAAAAGCCCTAGAACAATGGCTCAGCATTGAAAACAGATGATTATAATAATGTAGAGGAAGGTTCCAGAGAGGTATAGAAAACAGCTGAGGTTACGGTATCTGGAGACGCCACAGTGCCTCATTTGTCCACAGATTTGAGTGTCAGATAAGTTTCTAGCTAGTTCAGGACTCAGTGGTGGTTACTCAGACCTGCCAGACTTAGGGTGTTTTGAAATGTGGAAGATGGTGAAAGAGACAAGAAGGTATGCTGTTTATTACATGTGGGTGGCCTTTAGATACAGGAAATCTGGCAACAATGAAAATATTGGCAAAAATTTTGACCATCAGACCAACAGACATATAAAAGGCTTTTAAATCACAGCCAAAGAATCCCATATTGTTGTTTTTATAGTACCTCTATCCTTTGAAAAGAGAATATATTTGTCCCTTGAAACCAATTCTCCCCAGGCACAGTTGAGTACTTTTCAATTTAGGCTCTTTGTGGTTTATCACTCCTTTTGATGTACTATAGTTTGTGGTACTTTATAGTGGTTTTTTTCTTTCATATTAAACAGCCCACCCATACTTTAAATAAGATAAACATGTTATCTATGTTTTTGCTAGTAGCGTTAAGGCCAATCTAGTTCGCTTCGATAAAGGAGATGATACATATTCTTTGTTTTTTAAGTATGAATAGGAGGCCTCTTAATTTTATTACATTATTTATAGACCCTAAAACATGAGCCTGATTTTCTCATCTTCACTTGGGTAAAACTCTAGTTCAATGATTAGGAGCCTCACTTAACTCTGACTCAAGGTAACTTTTTCCTGCCACTGTTCTCTTGAATTACCCATTGTTGTGTGGTGGATAGTTTTACTTAAGCTTACTGTTTTCTGTTTCCTTTTCTTTCAGCTACCCATCCAAAGTAATACTGTAAATTCATAAGGAGAAGTAACCTTTCTGCTTTCACCACCTCTGTTCCCAAAGGACAGAGCCCATTTTCCACTCCCCTGGGTTGCTGTCATATTTTCTCAGTTACAGCTATTGTACCATACAACCATTGCACATGATGTCATAGTCAGGTGGCATTTGTCTGTTTCTTTCTCTAGATTGTGAGCTCCTTTAGGAGAGAATATCTTATATTTATCCATGTGACCCAAGTTGTACCTGACACATAGTAGGGCACTAAGAAATATTGACTTGGATCTTCCTTTAAGTGTAATTATTGGGACACAGTTATGAGATTATGGCACACCTGGGCTACTAGCAAGTTTCATTTTCTCTGAATTACTTTGATGGCGATATGAGATATTTGGAAGAAGCTAGTTTCAAATGGAAGAACATGACCGAAGAGTAATCTTCCATTTCCATTTCCCAGGAATTTCCATGCCAGATGCTGATTCAGAGAAGACGCCTTTTGCACAGAACAGTACGATGTTGCCTGGAAATTTTTTTATATATAGGAAATAATATCAGCTACCATGTTTTGTTTGTGCTCTGTGCTTGACACTCTCAAAGGTACTTTCCATCCCTTCTTTTCACTCTCACAATAACTCGATAGGGGTTCTATATATAAGAAAAAACGTATAAGGAGGTTAAGTAACTTACCCCAGACCACATACCAAATAGCCTGACAGACCCAAAATTGAGCCTGATTTTAATCTAGATATGTCTTCTCTCAACTACACGACACTGCCTCCTGCTACGTTCCCTACAGAGTCACTCTCAGACTCAACTGGGTGCAGCGGGATATGCCAGCCTAGCAGAGATGAGGCAGACCTGAAGGGATGGTTGCTTCCCTTGATAATTAAATAAAACCTGGAACATTCAAGCTTTTCAAAAGAGATCACGAGGCCCCACCGCTTTTCCTCACAGTTCCCCCTTTCCAGTGAGGAGCCTTCCCTTTGTGTTCCTCAGCACTTGGACTGCCCCAAAGAGACACTGGTGCTGTTCCTATCCTAGGACTATAGGGGTGACATGAGGGACCCCCTTTGGTTCTGTTAACATACCAGAGACAGACTGGAACTTGCTAAATACCAGCAGAGAGCAAAAGGAATATACCTTTTATAAATTAAAAAACCTGTCAGTCATCCAGCCTAAAAACCCTAGGCTTCTGTTCTACCTGATTTCACCTTCTGCTGGGGATTGAGGATCCTTTTTCTTCTGCCCATTTCCTTCACTATCCATACATTCGCGTGGTGAGTCCTTACTGGTTTTTTCTAGTATGTAGACAGCTTTTACTGGTGGATAGGCAATGTTTTTGCACATGTGAATTTAAAGGCCCTTTGTGACTACTGTACCCCTCATGCCTCTTCCTTTCTGGTATCCAGTTTACCCTGACTTTGCATGTGTTTAGTTTCTTTCTCTGCAAAGGTGCTGTCTTACTGCCCTCCACTCAGGAACATGTTTTGAGTATTTGTTACTCGGTCATGGTTAAAGTCAAGGTAGAGAGTCCCTCTTTGTCTCTTATTTAAGGCTGTCATACAGGTCCATCTTGAAAGATATGCCCCTTCCTTGAGTGATTGACTCCAGGAATGAACACCCACCAATGTCTGGCCTATTGGTTAGAAGAAGAGAGAAGTCCCAACAATGTTGATCATTGAACTGGGCAGGCTCAGTGCAGCTCAGGGTAGAAAGGAGCAGGAAGAGGACTCCTATTCAGTGACTAAGGGCAGAAGGCTGGCAGTAGTCTAGGGTTGGTCAGTTGGGAAGCGGCTGTGGCTCAATCAGTAGGGCTCCCGTTTACCATATGGGGGGCCCCGGGTTCGGTTCCCGGGGCCTCCTGGTGAGGGCAGGCCCACCCGCACGGCGTGGTTGGCTGGCCCGGCGAGCACAGGCAGCAAGGGGGGGGATAAATGAATAAATAAATAAATAAAATCTTAAAAAAAAAAATAAGGTTGGTCAGCATTAGGTTAAGAAGAAAGGCCAAGATTGATCAGCATTAGGAGACTTGGTAGCAGGAAGCAAAGACCTTGTCTTGGAGATTGGGATTTGGGGGTTAGACACCAATCTCTTTGTTGACTCTTACAAGACAGAATTCAAATCTTGGAGGAGCTAGGGGAGAGGATCAGAGCAACCAGCAGCCAGAACTGAGCTGTCATAGGCTGGTGCTGATGAGGGCCAAGGGTGGTACCAGAGCCTGCTACAGGGTGGTCTTGTTGATGGGTCCACAGTGCCCCAAGTGTAGGGAATTAGAAGGATAGACGGTGAGGAGATGGACACATAATGAAAATCACATAGTCAATTGCAGTCTCACTCACTATCATATTATAGTTTGATCACTGGTTAGTTTAATTAGGTGATTAATGGTGGACAGCAGGGAGATGGGAGAAGTGGTGGGAAGGGTGTATTTCCTCTCTCTGTGGGATCTCCTGGGAAGGAGGTATTTTGAAAAAACATTGACTCAGTGTTACAATTTTTTATTCAGGAAAAAAAAAAAAAAAAAAACAACAAAAAAAACACAGCCCTATTGTTTTTATAATACAAATTATAGACACTAAAACTTCATGGGATCTTTTTTGGCTCATGATAGGAAATATAGTGATTTACTCCCAGGAAGTGAATCAGAATCTCCTGGGGAAGGTGAGCAATTTTCAGGTTTATCCAAGAGGGATGCTGCTGGCTCAGCTCCCAACTGTGTTCTCCAAGCCAGCTCTCATCAGCAGCTTGCTCTTCTTGTTAGATGCGGGATAAGAAGGGTGTGCTCTCAGAAGGAATCTCTGGCAAAAATCCTCCAAAAATTGGGAGGACAATTGAGTCAGACTTTTTAAATGGCATTTAAATAAGTGGCATGCTGATTCCCAACCTGCTATGGAGACCTGGCTCACCCTGCTCAAGCTGCTTGAAGGATAGATGGCCGTAGGTCTTAAGAGCTTGGTTGGACAGATTGAGGAGGGAACTGTTTTCAAATCTCATTGCAGGTGCACTCACCCATACCTTATCATGTCTCCCAAGAGCAGTGACTCTTAAAGGAAGTTACAGGGAAATGAAGAATGATGCCTTTAAGACTTAAGAAGGATCAGCAGCTGAGACTGACTTGATGTTGGCTGATAAGGGCAAAGAGTAGTTACAGTCCCTGTAGGACCACAGCCCCTCAAGTGCAGAAAATTAGAAAGGTCCATGGTGAGGAGACAGAATGTAATTGAAATTACAGATACTCAACTATTTTATTAAAGTCAAATTTTGGGTGTGTTGTGACCAAATGGTTTCTATTTATGGGCAAAGTGAAGGGAACAAATTATAAACTTTGTTTAAACAATAAACATAATATTTTAAGTATAAGTTATTACATTGTACAATAATTATTTTTAAAACTATAGTGAAATGCAAAATGTTAGTTCATAGAAGACCCCTAACATATTAAATTTTTTGACTGGTTGAATCGTTTTGTGGATACTTTGAATAAAGCTTATCCCATCAGCTCTGTTGAATTGGAGCATATCTTCATACAGCAAAGTCAAAATTAAGAACTGTTACTCTTTGAAACTAGTTGTTTTAATTGGGAGTCTTTCAGTACTGTGCAAGCAAAAGAAATTCAGAAATATTTTGAAAACTGTGACTAATATTATTATCTGTAGTGCTCAGTTTGGATTTTGGGGGTAAATCAAAACCTCATTGTTCTCATGAGTTAACTTTATAGTAATTAAATAAATGTACATTGGATTTTGTAAAATATCTTTAATAATTAAAAACCTCTTTTGTCTGTTCTGTGCATTGAGGTTTCTTATTCAGATCTTGGCAACAATCAATGTGAAAAGCAATTCTGCTTTAAAAACATTTGGACACACCACAACAGGAAAGGTATTGCTACATGATATAGAAATATAGTTTTCACAATAAGATATGACTTTTTTTCATATTTAAGAATGTGGCCTGAATTTTCCCACTTGCTCCGTTTCTTTTGTGTGGTTAAAACAAAATTGAGATTCTAGCCACAGTACTGTATAAGATTTTTTTTCTCTCACTATTTTAACATCAGATTCTTTTGTGTATGTTTGGTAATGACTTGTTTAGTTAGTGCTTCAGGCCCAGAAAACTGCTTATTTTTTCACTCCAAAACCTCCGATAGGGAGAGAGATTTTTTTTGTCTTTGATTTTCAGGTAGAGTCCAATTGAACAGAGGAACCCTTCTGTGTATCTAATAAAAACATCATCCCAGGATGTCCTACTTCAAGCAGAGCCAAAAGGCCTATTTTCGTCCTGGTGCATCAGATGGGGCTCCTTTCTGACAGGGCCATCCTGTAAACTGACCCCATGGCCTTCTTCCCTGTTGTAAAGGAAGTGCTCTTCCTGCCCTATCAACATTGGGGTTATAGTTTCACAGGACTGTAAACCCAGGAGACATGTGGGAGACCCTAAGAGGCTGGGCTTGGCATTAATACAAATGGAGGGAAAGAGCCCCAGTGTAGTTTGGCTAGGAAAAAAAAGGGGTGGGGGGAATGTCCTGCTCTGTTGTGCTTTACTTCTACTGACTTTCTGTGGATTTTGCATTTTCTCCCCCTCTCATTTTCTAGGCACCTATAAAACAGGACATTTTAATGTTAGAGAAGCCTGGGAATGATGTTATCAAAAACACAGTTCTTGAGAGGTTTCTACTCTGCGTAAAAATGACAATTCTGTAGTTATAATTCCAACTGCTATTATGATTTTATAGATGGAACAAAAATACAAAGGAAGCGTCTACTTCCTTGTGAATTTAAATCCACACTTTCAAAAACAAAGGGAAGGAGAGTGGTGGATGAGAATGGTTTTAAAAAGACCAAATTTCCATACAAGAAGAAAAACATGCCAGCTGTTGGATTCATTGTTGGACTTGAAATGAGAAACCTATATATAAACCAGGCTGTAGATTTATGTTTCATTTGTGTTCAGTGTCTGACTACCAACAGTAATCAGATTAGCATAAATTAGTGCTAATAAATTTTCAAGATGATTGTTAATATTTATGAATTAAACTTGAAAGCTTGTTATGTTGTAACTACTTCAGAAATAATCACAACTAGAGAAATTCCTATTTAACTCTATTTTCTTTGGCTGTTTCCTGTTGGTTTGTTCTAGTGCCATGAAAGTTCCCTTATCACTCAAGAAGAAAACAAGGAAAAACGTAAAGGAGAGTTAACTTTCCTCAAACATTTATTTAGCCCTTTGATTTTTGTATATCTTCCAGATACTACTCGTATTCCAAGGTCATTCCTGTTTAACTTTGAAGTCTGGAAGAATTTGGTAGCCATATATAGGCACACAGATAAATGTGAGATATATTTTAATTTCCCTTGAGAACGGCATGAAGACTATTTAAATGCCTGGAAAATGTATTTAAGTTAAGCAGTGAACTTCCTAACTTAAGGAATTGGAATCGATTATGGAAGTAGGTTGTATAGTTTTATTATCCAGGAAACATCTGGAATGTGGTGGTGACAGAATGGGAGAAGAGCGCCTACTGTGTGCTGAAAGTTTATCAGGATTGTACACATTCAATCCTTTCAACCACTTTGTAGATTGTTTATTATTACTGATACTTTATGCAGGAGAAAACAGGCTCAGAGTTAAGCAAATTGCCCAGGTTTCCACAGCTAGTAAATGCTAGAGCCAAATTCAAATTCAAATCTTTTTATTTCTAAAGGGTGTGCTCTTTCCACTCCACTGTGCTGTACCGCTAGACATAATTTACAAAAAGGTAGCTTTCTTTGAAGCAAACAATAAATTTGAGTTCTAGAGCTTCTTCTGACGCCCTGCTGCTGTGTGAACCAGAATAGATATTAATCAACACAGTCAGCAGTTCCCTGAGTACCACAGAGAAGGTGATGGGATGATTTGCATACAGATATGTGTGATGGTATCCTTCTCCAAAAGCTGTAAGCACCACAGTTCCTTGAATTCAGCCTTATGTGATGCTTTCTGGTAGCCTCAAAACAATCAGCACTTCCTGACTGTAAAAGAGAAATCAAATGAGAAACCAAATTCCAAAGGTGCCCTGTATACAACTTAAATCAGAAGTGTAACCTTTGAAGACCTCATTTAAAAAAGTAAATAAATAACACCTCCCACAATTGGGCTGAGCTTGAATTTCTGGGTAGCTTTATGAAGTTCTCCAGAACCTAAGATGAGAAGGTTCTCTTTGTGCCCTGCATTTGGCATTCATCACTCTTTGGTGACTAAATTTAAGTAGGCTCTTTACCAGGACTCTTCTTCCTTTGAAGACTTCTTACATTAAAGGCCAAAAAGGATGGTCCCCTACAGTCTCTCTTACGTTCACTGGGGATAGAGTATAAAGAATCCTGAAAGAGTAGAGTGGGCGGTTTTTTTCAGTGATACTTCCTTTTGAAAGCTCCAGCAGGCGATACTGGCTAAGACGTCAGCAAGCGCTTTATTCTTTCAGGGTGGGGCTGAGGGTGAGGGGAGGGCTTCGCCATTCCTACTGCTTCTCTCTGGCAACTTTAGGCTGCCAGTCTTGTTGGCACCTCCGTCAGCATATGGGTGTCTAGAGGAGGGTCTTGTCCATGATGAGAAGAAATGCTGGCTGCCTGATGTTATTTCCTGTGCTCACCAAAGAGCTCCTTAAAAGAACATGATCACCATTGCCCTTGACAGTGAGCAACCATGCTTGCCAGTACTGCATCCCTGAGGAGCAACATGGCAGCTGTGAGGAAACCACAGTGGAAGAATGGATGGTGCTGATGGTGTTTGTCGCTAAGGTGGTTCCACTGAGATCAACAAGAGCACAGCCCTGGCAGTGCGAATGGCAGAGGGAAACAGTTCCTTGAAGTATGTACCAGGAAAAAGTGTGGCTAAAGTGTCACAGACTGCATCAGTCCTCTCTGCTGGTTTGCGGTGTGCTCACTGCCAGTGTATGAGCGCCATTTCTCTTACCCCCAGGATTATCAGGATTGCTATCATTTTAAGGATAAGAACATCAGTGAATTTGCAGAAACTTGTTATTCTGTTGTTGTTTTCCTAGAAGGCAAAGTACTTCAGCAGAATATGCTGCTAAGAACCTATTTTTAGTAGTGACCTTGCCATAGGGTCTTCAGTTTATGTTCAGTGTTCTAGAAGATGGTGGAAACCCTTAGGATACACTTGTCAAATCCTTCAGTGATGGCAGAAATCATTCAGCACCTCAAGTGACTTTTCTTCCTTGGGCAAAGCTGAAGGGTGGTTTCTCACACACCAGCAAGGTGTGTGTCATCAGAGCAAACAGCTCTTAGATAACTATGCTCAGGGCTGTCCAAAGATCTGACACTACCATAAAGTCTGCTAGCCCTGCTTGTGGAAGAGCAGATCTCCCTGGCCTGGGTGTTTATAGACACATTCATAGGTGTGGCAATCAGAGATGTTAGGAAAAGACAGAAAAAAAAGCATGATTCCATATTCCTTGTGGGCAGCTTCTAGGCTTTTCCCAGACTCCTATGTGTTCTTTTGAAAGGCAAGGCCATGTGCAATAATAGATGTTACACTATTTTTTTTTTCATAATCTACAGAAATGCTTTTATTTTAAGCCCCAGGGCTGGGTCTAGGAGGGCCAGTCCTACTGCTTGGTTTGGGAGGTCTCAGCATTGGCCTGGAGCACAACCCTTAGGGATGGGGGTGGGTGCTGCTGGAAGAGGGGCCCAGCTGCTGTAATATCTGCACCAGTCTTGGCCTCATTCTTCTTGGGGATCCCTGTTGACCATATACCCCGGGGTATGTCCAAGTATGAGCTGGGATACATGGGGTCTAACTCTTCATCCTTTGGGCGCACCACCTGCTTGTGCTTGGCGTAGGGAGCCAGCTCCTCCCGGCGATGGTGGCACCGTTCTTTGCCCTCTTCTCTGGCTGCCTTATCATACCCGCGGTCCCGGTCCCAATCCCTGTCCTGCTTTCTCTTTCTGTCCACCTGTCATAGACACGTTCTTGGTGTCTGTTGGACTTGTCATGGCCTGGTTGGGCTTGTCGTTGCCCTGGTCTGACTTCTTCTCAGCATGTGCATTACTGCGCCTGAGCTCCTTGGTCGATTTGCTAAGGACGGACCAAGACACTTGAGCTCCATTCCCGGCTTCACTGTGTTTTAGTTTGATGTCTTTGAACAAGTCACATAAGGTTCTGAAGCCTCATCTCTTTTCAGTGACTGGTTTCCTAAGGCTGCCATAACAAAGTGCCACAACCTGAGTTTCTTAAAATACCAGAAACGTGTTCTCTCACAGTTTTGGAGGCCAGAGGTCTGGAATCAAGGTGTTGGCAGGTTGGTTCTTCTGGAGGCTCCGAGGGGACTCTGCTCCATGTCTCTCTCCCAGCTTCTGGGGGTTTGTTAACGATCCTTGGTGTTCCTCGGCTTGTAGGTGCATCACTCCGATCTCTGCCTCAATCTCCACTGGGATCAACAAGGGCACAGCCCTGGCAGTGTGAATGGCAGAGGGAAAGAGTTCCTTGAAGTATGTACCAGGAAAAAGTGTGGCTAAAAGTGTCACAGACTGGATCAGTCCTCTCTGCTTTTCCTTCTGCAAGTCTCTGTGTCTCTCGTTTTCTGTCTCTTATAAAGATTCTTGCATTGAATTTAGGACCCACCCTAATTCAGGATGATCTCATTTTACATCTGCAAAGACCCTTATTTCAAACTGGGTCACATTCTGAAGTTCCAGGTGGGCATATCTTTTGTGGGTACATCAACCCACTATGTGGCTGGTGATTTCTACCCTGCCTGCTGCACAGGTCTGGTGAAGTGAGACGATGCACCTGTGTTTTGTGAAATGGGAAGTTCTACATTATGATGCTTGTCACTCTAACTCAGAGGCCTTTGAAAATTCCCTGTTTTAAAGAAGAAAATCCCCTTTCTATTCCTGCAATCCATGCCCTTTATGTTCTGATCCCAAGCTGTCTTTCTAGATTCATTTCCTACTGTACCCCTAAAACGTATCTTATACTCTAGCCCCAAGAGATCACTTATTTTTTTACTCATCATACACTTTTATGTCTTTTAAATTTTCCACTCATTCCTCTGTCTTATTCTGAGCAATCTTTCCCCTACCCTACTTATCTTTCAAGGTTGAGCTGATATCCTACTCCTCTGGGTAGCTCTTCTTTTTCCCCCTAAATTGAATTTTTTTCCACTGGTGTACTGGACCTAGCTCACACTGGATGAGGAGAGTTTATTGCTGATTGTTAATTTCAGTGATACTTTTGTCAGGTTGAAATCAGGCATGGTGGGAGCATTTAAATAATGGAAATTGGCAAATCCTACAAATCAGGGCCTGCCTGCCTTCCCTCCCTCCCTCTCTCCCTTCCTTCCTTCCCACCATGGAATTTTCCCTTCATCTTCACTTGCATGACACTTTGTTTTTACCTCCATTTTAATATTTTAAACTTTACCTGTTATACTTAGTTCGGTAAATAGCCATGAGGTCAAAGGAATATTCTCCACTCTGTAGAGGATACTAAATTTTCTTTTCTTGTATCTCACTGCACCTCATACTTAGAAGGTGCTCAGTAAATGTTTGTCAAATTGAGTAGGATTGGGAAGCGGCTGTGGCTCAATCAGTGGGGCTCCCGCTTACCATATGGGAGGCCCTGGGTTTGGTTCCTGGGGCCTCCTGGTGAAGGCAAGCCCGCCCGCATGGCGTGGTTAGCTGACCCAGAGAGCACAAGCAGCAAGGGGGGGGATAAATGAATAAATAAATAAAATCTTAAAAAAAAAAAAAAATGAGTAGGATAAAGTAACAAAGAGGAGAGTAATGACAACCAATATTTATTGTACCTTTTCTCTGTGCCAGCACCTCTCTGAAGTAGATATGATTATTAGACCCATTTTACAGATGGTAACTGAAACTTAGAAAGGTGAATAACTTACCAAAAGTCCCACAGTTAATAGGTTGACCCTGGAAAGTCTGTCTCAACAGCCAAACTCTTATGCATTCTGTAATTTTTTCTTGAATAAGCTGAAATTTCTTATCCCAGACCTCTGCATCCAATATAGCAACAACTAGCTATATGTGGCTATTGATCACTAGAAATGTGACTAGTTCGAATGGAGAAGTGCCGTAATTACAAATACATATTGGATTTCAAAGACTTAGTATGAAAAAATATAAACCAATGAAATGTTGAAATAACAATATTTTGGGTTTATTGGGTTAAGTAAAATATAATAATAACATTAATTTTTACCTTTTTAATGTGCTACCAGAAAACTTAAAATTACATATGTGCCTCACATTATATTTCAGTAGAAATATAGACTAATGTTTCCTAGAACCTGGAAGCTCTATTCTAGCCACTATATTAATATACTAGTATTTATATATCCAAAGATTTCTACACTTCTCTTACTGTAGGGCCAAGACAAAAGTATTCAGGGACTAATCTACAAGTCCTAGCTTCCTCTGAAATGTGCCTTTTAGTCTTTTCACTGACCATTTGAGCCTGGGCATTTGTTATGGATAAAGGGATAAAAGGTCACTTCTTCAGTCAAACTGGCATCTTGTGAAAAGGTCTGGCATCCAGGCAGTCATGGAACAAGGTTGTAGCTCTTTGCCAAAAGTTTATCTCTGAATAATCTATGAATATCAATTACAATAAATCTTGTGTCCGCTCAGTTGGAGGGGAGCCACAGCTCAAAAGAAGATATTTCAAAGGAATTAGTAATCAATTCCTCTCTTCCTTTAGGGCAGGAAGCTGCTTCCAGTAAACACAAAATAGGCCATGCTAGAATCCCAAAGCTCTCGCCGACTGGTTAGATTGAGGTCATGGGGATAAGGAGTTACTTCCAAACTGGTGAATACAGAATATGTACAAAGCAGGTAACTAAAATTCAGCCATTTTAGCTCTGCCAGGTTATCACAGATAATGGAGACAAGTAGTAAAGGAAAGAAGATGTACGATTTATGTAAATAGGTTGAATGCTTTAGAAAACTAAAATGGAACACCAGTAAATACTGGTAAATGACTCCACCAGGCTCCCTGCTCTTGGGTACCTGCCAGGGGAGTTCTCACTCGCTTTGGTCTCAGTCAGAAGGTAAGACAGGATGTGAGATCCCTGATTTTCCTGCCTTTCTCATGAGGAAATCAATTCTGAAAATGTTTACAATAATATTTTATGTTTCTCCAGAGTGCTGTCGCTTCGTGTAATTGTTTTGGTTTCTCTTCAGTGCTCTATGTCTCTCTGATTGCCAACCCCAAGAAACATGAATCTCCCCTATTTTGCAACCATCGAGTCTAGACATTATGCCCAAGCTACGGTGTTTATGGCTGTCTCTGATGAGCAGCTGCAGAATGCTGCTGGGGTATTTCCTGTCATTTCTCCTCTGGCTTTCCCAGGTGTCTGGAACTGAGTCGCATCTAACTTACTATGTTTTGAACAAATGGGCTTTGCAAAGGATGTCAGGGAGGATTCCCTCTGGCAGGAGAAGCCCATCTGCTCCTCATTCATTTACCGAGTACAATGTTAATTTCAAGCGTCCCTGCATATAATTCCTCTAAAGAGAAAAACACCACTGAGTTTTAGAAATAGAAGTGATGCTTAAAATCATGTGTAACCCCCTAATTTTGTAAGTACATAACCCAACCAGGGTCAGCCCAGCCCCCTTTTCACCAAACTAGGCCCTAATATGTCACTAAATATCTTCTAAGATCCTCATTTCATTCACAGGAAAAAGGTAGATGGCAAAAGCCTCGTTTTATATCAAGGTCAGAAATAAGTGACAGTAGTTTGTGGCACTAAATATGAAATTCTGCACATGACGTATTTCGCCCAGGAACATCTAGTCTTGCACCAACTTCAGAATTCCCAACCACGTCCTTATATGCAGATGTCATTTGTTTCAGCTAATAAAGATGACAAGAACTGAGATGATTTTCTTGGAGTCATGTAGGCCATCCTCCTTTTTGTTAACCAGAAAAAAATGACACACTTTAATGTGTCAAAAAGAATGTTTCCTTGGGGAGAATTATCCTATTTAGCAGTAAGAGAAATGCTTCTATTTTTGCCTTTCCTGAACCGTCACCATCTTTCTCAACACACACAGTGTGGATACGTCGTCTGCTCTCTCCCTTTGTCCTGATATCCCATGTGTCATCGGCTGTGACATTTTTAGAACACTTTAAAAGTAAAACGCCTCATGTTTTAAGTTCTTTCCTACCTGGGGAAGCCCTCCAGTCTTTGAACACACGACTCTCCCTTTCCCCTGAAGTGAGAGTATGTGTATACAGACTGTGATGTGGTCGTGTGGCATTTGGCAGGGCGGTTGGCACTGGGAGACTGCCAGCTGTACGCGCCACTGCTATTTCCTGTTACTTGTGGAATTTGTTTCCTATTAGCTTTGCTAACCCGCGAAGGTTAGTATTTTAAGCAGACACTTCCTGCTTCCGTAGCACTTCTCATATACAAGACAGAGTCATCTGAGGATCAAACAGAATGACTAAATAGCTAAATAAATTTATCTTAAGTGATACTTTATTTCCAGATATTTCTTGGGTGCCATGTTATTATACTCTTTTTCAAAGGTACTTTCATGGGTTAAAGGAGTTTTGGGTAAAACTTAATTTGTCTTCATAATGTAAATATACCTTGCTGTATCCAGGCCTCTTTTCCGTAGATAAACCCTTAAATTAGACTTTAGGGCTTTAGGGTTGGAGCTGCTTTTTTTTTTTTTTTGTATAATAACTTTATTTTCTTTTGATTAATGCTCTTTATTCCCCAAGAACCTTGAAAAACAGTGTCCTTCATAGTGTGAAAACAAAACCAGTAGAGAGGTTGATAATGCATTGATGATGGTGTTCTAGGATCCTCTGTTGTAAACTAGTATTTGAAAATATATAAAACAACTTTGGCATTGCTTTTTGAAAAGACAGAATCAAGCTCCATAACCTGGGCGTGTTATTTGCCCTAGGCTGTATAGAAAAGCTCAAAAGAACAAACAAGGAGAAAGATAAAGGGGAGTAAAAAAAATGGAGCTTTGATAAAGCTCTGTCATTGAATGTGTTTCTGAACCCAAAGAAGTCACAAGAGCCCCTGAACTTCTACCTCACTTGTAAACTGGGAACTCAGATTAATTCATGCTGATTATAGGAATGAAGAGATGGAGAGAATGGGGAAGCTTGCTGAGAATATCAGATGCTACCCAGAATCAATGCTAAATGATCCCAAGACAAGCTCTTTACACCTTGGAGATGAATGAGCTCCCAGGGCATAATGGAACACACTCTGAGATGCAATTTTCTCAAACTCAGTTGGCCCTGGACCGGTGCATTCGGTTCTGATGTATGAGGTATTTGCTTTCCTGGGAGTATTTTCCTTCATCACAGGCAAGAAAAATTGCTTTTTAAACTATATTTCTTCATGGATGAGAAACACAAAACCCTCTGTGGTTTAGAATTCCAAATGGCTAGCCATTGTCCAAAGTACCAATGACTCAAAGCACCAAGGCACTGGGTTTGCCGTGCTTTCAACATAGGTATTTATAGCAGGCCACAGGTCGCCTTCTGCTTTCCCTTCCTCCTTGTTCCTCTGAACAAGCAGATTGTAATTTTAAGGGTAACACTAATGGAGGAAAATGTTGATAATAAATATAAATGGTTGTATTGGGCAGGGATAAACACATTAGCTTTCTGGATTTGCATACTCTCCATCATATTCATGATCATATGAGAGAGCCTTTGTCCACTCGCAATATCTGTGCTTTTCTAATTGATTAATGCTGATGACAGGCCTGAGAAGCAGGATGGAACCCTGCACCAGCCCCCTCAGGAATTTCCCTCATAACCTGGATAGACCAAAAAATTTAAGAACTGCAACATACAGTTTAGGTTATTATTCTGATTGGGAGTCATTTGAAAATTCTTGTTTGAAGCTGTTATTGCAATAATTTGGGGACTTTGTTGGCTGATTATATGTGCAATCTGCCTTTGACAGGGAAACTTGTGCAAAGCATAAATGGTGTTTATATCTGAATTTCAGTTCTCATTCTGCAGTAAGGTAGAAGGTATCGGGGGTAGACTTGAAAGGCCGACTACCCCTGGACTCCTGAAATTTTTGAAATTACTGATGTCAGCTCAATAAATATTCATTACAGTCCTAGGATGTGCCAGATATTGTATTTTATCTCTTTTCTAAACATAGATATAACCAGAAGTTTCAAATTAATTCTTTCTTGAAACATGGGATATTGAATTAGTTTGTGTCCAGAATTGCCAACATTAGGTTTAAGGATAAAGCTAGATCTTAAAACATGGATGGCTTTCTTTCTTATATTGCTTATACTTTTAAACTATATAATTGTGATGCTAGCAGAAAGAGTTCATTTATAAAACAGTTTAAATGTAAAAAAAATTTGAAAGTCAGAGTTTTAATTTATCAGCAGCAAGATTATGCTGAATTCATTTGGAGGAGCACACAATTGTTACTAAAAACAATTTAGAAAATTAGAAGTGTCCTCCAGACACCACGTGGTCACCTACGACCTTTATATCACATTCCCTTTTCAAAACATATTAAGTGAAGTATTTTAAAGGGGAAAAAATAAGAACCATTTTTCCTAGCAATTAAAGAACTTGGTTAAAAAGAAAAAAGGACAATCACTCCCTCTAGTGACAAATGATACATTAGCAGTGAAGCAGAATTTGGTTAAAATTCCAAACCCCTGGAAGAAGGAAAGCCCTGTGCTGTAGATGAAACATGATTTGACGGCTGGAATGCTGGAATTAGTAGAGGTGAAAATGGGGAGAAGTCAGTGAATGGATAACATTTTCCTTGTGAGGGGGAATCTTAACAGGCACTTCTACATTAGTTGGGTTCTCCTTTCATCTATTAGTATTCTTTACCTTAGTATGTCATTAACTTTTTTCTCTTTTGAGAAGCATTATGTAATGTGAATGTATTGAAATGTACAAGCTTGGAGATTGACTTGGAGTTGTTTTGGATTTTTTAACCTCAGTAAAAATCAGTTTTGTGATTTAGCTAAGGCTTAAACCTTTTAGTTCTGACACTATAATCACTTTCCAGAATTGCCGTTTTAATGATGCACAATGAATATAAGCTAGAAGTAGAAAACAGTAAAGAAGCCAAAAGGAAAAAATAAATATTTATAATTCCATTACTCGGAAATACCAATGTTAACATTTTATATATCTTTTCACACTTTTTTCCTGTGAAACATTCTGACATTTTCATGCTAAAAGGTCAATACATAAACAGCTTTAGGGTAGCCCGTGGGTTAACTGAAAATGAGTTTAAAAGCTTCAGCTACTTTGGCAAAACGTGTATATTCTGACATAAGTACAGCTGAGATAGCTGTGGGCCCAAGAATAAGCGGTAGCTACCATCTTGCCTGCCATGCACCAGGGGCTCAGTAAGTATTTGTTGAAAGAACAAGAGCAGTAGCCATCCCATGAAACCAGAGCTTTGAAGACTAGGAAGAGTCTTGAGTTGAGCAGGGCTTTTGTGATATACTGGGCAAGAAGGGCTTCCATTTTTTGACTGCTGCGAAGCACCTGTCAGCAGCACACTGGGATACTTTCTTCGGAATTTCAAAGGCTTTTACTTTTAATCTACTCTTCTAGTGCAATTTCCCCCAGAAGGAATAATGTTTGAACTTGAAATAAATTGGGTGAAAAGTAATGGATAATGTTGGAGGAATCTGAAATCAAGTAGTTCAGGTTTAGGAGTGAACAGTGAAAGATGTGATAGGGCCAATTTGGAAATTAGGGACTTGTGCAAAATCAATCTCTCCCCCCCCCAATTTCATCATTGTCTCAGGGATCCAGCAAGGAATTCGATGCAGGACAGAAAACCAAAGCTAAGCATTTCCATCATTAGAGAGTAAAGAGCTTCCCTCAGCCCTCCCCGCCACCACCTATATACAAATGTGCACTTGAGTATGCACAGGTTTTTTAAAAAAGCAATTTTATTGACACATATTAATAAAGCAAAAATCCATACAAAGTGTACAATCAGTGGTATTTGGTATAATAACATAGTTGTGCATTCATCACTTCAATCATTATTAGAGCATTTTCATTATTCCAATAACATTAATAAAAAACAAAAACCAGACAAACAAAAAAAACCTCATCACCTCTCAATCTCTCTTTGCTTCCCCTGCCATACATAGCTGCTATTATGTCCCCCTCCCCCTAGTTTATTTGTATTTATATTTTATACACAGTTTTAATATTAACCAAGGCCTTGATGTTTCTCCACCTCTACTCCATTCTTCCAGCTGTAGTGTCTGCTTGGAATAACCGTCCTCTATCCTCCCTTGTAGTTGGCTAACTCCTTGAGGGCAGGAATAAAATCCAAGTACTGATCTACCCACAGTGTCTGGTTTAAAGCAGACACACTATAAAGACTTTTTAAAAGGATGACTGACTCAAAGAACAGTTCAAATGCCTCTCTTTCAAGATGGCTTCAGCAAACCTTAAATTGATTATAGAATCTTATCAAAAGATTTATAGAAAATTTTATATACAGCATTTATTGGAGGACAGTTAAATGTATACTTTGCATATATCTATTCTCACATTAATCCTTAGGAGTAAATATTGTATCCCCAGTTTATAGATGACGAATCGGAGGTTCAGGAGAGTTAAAAATAATTTGTCTGGGGGAATGGATGTAGCTCAAGTGGTTGAGTTCCTGCTTCCCATGTACGAGGTCCCGGGTTCAATCCCCAGTACCTCCTAAAAACAAACAAACAAACCAAAGAAAAAAATCAATTCTCATTGGGGAGCAGATGTAGCTCAGTAGTTGAGCACCTGTTTCCCATGTATGAGGTCCTGGGTTCATACCCCAGTACCTCCTAAAAATATATATATATATATAATAATTTGTCCAAAGACAAACAGCTAGTGAGTTCTTGAGTAGGAATACCATTTTAGGTATGTATAGTCCACACATTCTATTTCCATTACACACTGTTGTGATCACAGTCCTATCTGTACCCTCAAGGCTATATAGCTTATCTTGGATATTGTTTTTATTCCCCATACTACCTACATCCAGTGTCTACAGCCTGGTGAGGGTGATAACAGTGTAGTTATATAGCTAGAGCAGGGGCTTTAGCTGCCTGGGTTGCATTCTGTCTCCACAATTATGAGGCCTTGGGCAAATTGTTTAACCTCCCTGTGCTTTAATGTAACATCTGAAAAGTTGGGATAATAACAACACCTACTCATAGGGTTTTTGTGGGGATTGAATGCTGTAATCCATGTAAGGAATTTAACACAATGTGTAAAAAAAAAAGCTGTAAGAAAGTACTCAATAAACTTTGATTGAATAGACTACTTTGTTCCCAGTAAACCACAAAAGAGTTTTTATTTTATTTTTCTTTTAAAGTAATATCTAGTATAATACTAAGTTAAATTTATTAAGTAATTTTTTTCTCTTCAGTGTAATATTTTAAGCAACATATATTTAAAAATTCTGCTGAATGAGAAATAACTCATGGTCACAACTCACAAGGAGAGAAAATATATCCCAAATTCTCTTGGCTAGTTTATATGGTAGAGAAACATAAAATAACTAGGTTATGATAAGTACTTGGAATTTTAGTTTGTCAAAACACAAAAATTCAGGTTTCTGGTGTTCCACTGAAGTTTGTCTACATAGTTGTGTGGACACTAGGGGGAAGTGGTGTGACTGGCAATAGGACACACATGGATACACATTAATAGAGAACATATTGCATTTACTAGCAATATCAATATATGTAGTATGTTTTATTTATTTACTTATGTTATAGATAAACGGTTTCTAAACCTGAGTAAGTTGGTAAAGCAGAATCAGAGTTTTAAAGGAATTTTGCCCATGTAAATGCTATTGTGTTATGTTTATAGGACTTGCATCACAGCGTTTCTGAGAGAAAAATGCAAAATGTGGGAAGGAGAGGTCGAACTGCAGAATCAACATGTATTAGCAAAAGATCCAGAGGGGGAAAAGTACAGCTTTTGATAATGTGGATCAAAGGTTTCATTGTATATTATATTAATTCCTTATTTATTAATAAAAGAAATGCTTCCATTTTGAAAGATTTTGAAAGACTATTGGAATTACAATCCTGAATTTTCAATTTCCAAGAAAGTAATTGTTCTTGGGCTATTTTTAGCAATTTTTTTCATTGCTGTAATATCAGGTGTAGAGTGATATTATATATTCTATAATGCAGGATAGCAAGAGAATGGCTTAACTCTGGATTCTCTTCCAAAATGGTCATTCCACCTCCTTAAAAGTACTTTTTTCTAGTTTCACAACACCATGTTACGGATGATAGTTTTTTTGTTTGTTTGTTTAGGGTATGCTATTTTTTTCTCTAATGTGAATTCTCTCTACCATAAGACAGGCTTGACCACTCTAATCTTGAAACTCTCACTTCCTTTGTCTTTCTTGACTCTGTTCTTTCCTGACTTTTATGCCACATTTCTGCTGCCACCCTTTTTTCTTTCAAATTACAAAAAAAAAAGCTTTTTATTTTTTCTTAATGATTATAAAGGTAGTAATGGTTGTTGAAAACCAAATCCAAACAATGCAAGAGGAATTGTATTATAAAGAAGATAGAAACCACAATGCATCTTACCACCCAGACATGACCACTGTTAACATTTTGTTGAATATCTTTCTAAATTGTTTTCTACTTTCCCTTTCCCTCCCCCTTTTCTTCCTTCCCCACCCTGCTGCCTATAAGCAAAACCCCTAAATCGATATTGCCAGTACAGATCTGTCTCCAGAACCCCTCTTGAACGTTGCTTAAGCTCCTGAATACTATTTTAAAACCGGTTTATGGAGAACCCACTTTTAGTTTTCTGTGTATGCCGCCTCCATTATAGCTCCAATTGTTGAAGCAATCTGCAGACTCACACGCTTTACTTCCTACATTGACTTAGGTTGTTGGATGAAATGTACTTTTTGCCATTTAATCTCTAACATTGCGAACTCTCAGACTGTGCTAAGAAATCACCCCAGGGAGCATGGTAAAAATGCAGATTCCTGTTCCCCTCTCCTAGGGATGGATCTTTGGAGGCACTCAGGAATCTGCTTAGTTTCAGGGACCTCCCCATCCAGGTAGTTTGGGACAGCTGGTCTCAGGCCCACTCTTCAAGAAACTCCACACAAGCAGGTGGACATTACTTAAGTTGTTATTCTCTTTATTCTCCTAGCCTGATTATTTTTATTTTTATTTTTATTTTTATTGCATAAATTGTTGGAGCAGCCAAGCTTGTGAATAATGGCTGACAGCTTGAATGTTCTGTGTAACATAGAAGATTCCTGGGGGGCACTCAGCAGGGAAGGGCATATTGAAATATACTTGGTACAGATTGAAAATCTCAGTGTGCTGAATGTGTTAATTAACTGGTTTTTCTTCTGTGAAGTAAAATTTGCTAAAATGTATTTGGGTTTTCAGACAGGCCATTCAGCTGCTGGAAGGACAGATCTCTAGCTAAGGTGGAAATTTAGGAAAAAATGACAAGTGAAGTCATGAAGTCTCAGAGCTGCAAGGACTTTAGAGGTCATCAGAACCGGTGCTTTCATGCATGGAAAAGGGAACTGAGGCCCAGAGAGATGATATGTCTTGCCCAAAGCCACACAGCAAGTTAGAGCTAAAATCAGATCTAGAACTTAGTTCTTTATTGTGGAGAAACATCTCTGTCTAGTGTTTTTTCTTCCCTTTACATTGATGGAACCCCTGAGGTTCAAAAGAGTTTTACAACCTACCATGGTAACTGGTGCCTGTGTTTCATGACCCCAAAAATAAGATCCAAAGCAAGGTCTCTTCTATATTATTTAAATAAGAATATTTTTATGCTGGCCACCACGGGATTCTGTTACTGTAGCACTTATCAATAAAATAGTCCCTTCCATAGCTGTTTGCAGAAGTAGCTATGCTAAGCCACACGCTGGATTGTGTTTGTAATGGAGTCACATCTTACTCAGTGGTTAGGGTCTAAAAGTCAAAGCATTATCAAAATTACTTTAAAAAGCTCTTATATAATCATCTCTCAATAATTTCAAAAAACCAACTTTCCTCCAACTTTGGACTAGATCTTTCTTTCCTCTGTGGACTTGGTTGGCTTGTGTTTAAAGGATCGTGTCATATGAAGAAAATACCTTAAGATAAGTAGACTCAATCTTAATTAGTTATCTAGTGACCTAGTTAATATAACTAGAATCACAGAGGCTCCCACATCCTGGAGTGCCTGAGACTTTTGAGGGAACAACAGACTCTGCTCCCGTGAGTTTGGGGATCTTGGGAGACACATGCTTATCCTGTGGACTGGCCAAGGAATTTTTCACATTTGAAAAACTGTGTCTCTCTCACTCTTACTCTCTCATTCACTCCCAGCAGCACAGGAGCAATTCATTCAATCTTGGGAGAAATGGAAGCAAAGAGAAAAGATCCCACAGCTCTGATGCATTTTCCCTTATGGTAAATTATAAGCGAGCACAATCATTATTCTTTAACATGGTTCCTTACTCAGGTGGTTACAGCTGGCTGCTTGAGACTATTGAAATGCTCCACTGGCCACTGAGCAGCGGGAGCTTCGTAGCTTCTCCTTTGAATCTATTAAATGTACGGCTAATACTAGGTAGGGTTGGGGCCCTGTTATTTGAAAAAGCAGAGCTCTTGTTTCTTATGCCTCTCTTCCTGCCCATCTCAGCCTTACTCCCTAGCCAAATGTATATGCATGTAATTTTGGGGGGATCACCTGTGGTAGGAAAGTTATTTTATTTTTAAGATTTATTTATTTATTTACTTTTTATCCATTTTTAACATCCCCCCCCCCGTTTCTGCTGTTTTTTTTGTGTGTGTCCATTCACTGGGCAATTCTCTATGTCTGCTTCCTGCCGTTTCTTCTCATCCTTCTCCTCCTGTCTTCACGGGGATTCAATCCTGGGAACCTCCGATGTGGGAGAAAGGCATTCTGCCACCTGCGCCACCTTAGTTCCTGTTTTTTTGGCACATCTCGCCTTGGCTCTCCCTTGTGTCACTCTCCTGTTACGTCCTCATCTTGCTGTGTGCGGCACACCCACTCATGGGGCCGATGGTGCACTCGCGCACAGGGCCTGACGGCACACCTGTGTGCGGGGCCTGGTGGTGAGGCATGGCAGAGCACCCGCTCACGGGGCCTGGTGGCCTGCGCGCCTTCTATATTTTTCTTTATTTTACCTGGAGGTCCCGGGGATCGAACCCAGGTCCCTCCATATGGGAGATGGACGCCCAACCATTTGAGCCACATCCGCCCTTCCGGAAAGTTATTTTTAAGCTAGATATGGTTATAAATCAATAGTTAATCTGGGAAAGTATGTGCAATAGTCACTTATAGGGGTCAGTGTGAATTTCTGGCTAAGATAGGTTTCAATTTCCTTTCAGATTTAGTGGGCAATTCATGTTCTCCATTTGGAAAAAGTAATAAATAGATCCTTGCTGTTATACAATAATTATCAAAAATTTAATAGAAATACAGAGTCTTAAAGCTTGTAAGAACCTCAGAGCCAACTCATAACAGTGTGTGGTACAATGGGAAGATATGGATTCTGGAGGCAAACTTCAAATCAAAACCAGTTTCATCTCTCACATTCTGTTTAGTCCTGGATAAGGTACTTAAACCTTTTGATTCTGTTCTTCATTTGACAGGAGATTAGGATAAAAAGACCTATCACATAAGGTTATTGTAAGTGCTTGCTGTAGATGGAGATTAATAAATTTATATCCCTACTTCTCCCTTCCCTTTATGCCTGATGTAGGAATCCTTCTTACCAAATCCTGTTGCTTGAGTAGTTCCAGAAACAAGAAACATATTAATTCTTTTCCCCCCTTTGGTCTGGCTTCTTTCACTTAACATAATTTTTAAAAATTTTTCTTGTGGTAACATACATGTATATATATATAAAACACAACATATCACATTATTACCATTTTAAGTATACAATTCAGTGGTATTAATTACATTCACAGTGTGCTACCATCATCACCATCCATTACCAAAACTTTTCCATTACCCCAAACAGAAACTCTGTACCTATTAAGCAATAACTCCCTATTCTCTCCTCCCCCTGGTAACCTGCAAACCTATTTTCTATCTCTATGAATTTGCCTATTCTAGGTGCTTTATTTAAGTGGGCTCATACAATATTTGTCCTTTTGCATCTGGTTTATTTCATTTAACATAATTTTTTCAAGTTTCATTCATATTGTAGCATATATCAGAACTCCCTTCTTTTTTATGGCTGAATAATATTCCATTGTGTGCATATATCACATTTTTTTATCCATTCATCTGTTGATGGATGCTTGGGCTATTTACACCATTTGGTTATTGTGAATAATGTTGCTATGATTATTGGTATACAAGTATCTGCTCAAGCTACATTTTCAACTCTTTGATATATATTTAGAGATGCAATTGCTGGGTTATACTGTATTCTATGTTTAACTTTTTGAGGACCTGCCAAACTGTTTTCCACAGCAGCTACCTCATTTTACATTTTCACCAAAAATGTACGTAGGTCCAATTTCTCAGCATCCTTGTCAATATGTAAAGTTTCCTTTTTTTTTTTTTTTTTAATAGCCACCCTAATGAGTGTGAAGTGGTATTCCATTGTGGTTTTGATTTTCATTTTTCCAGTGACTAATGATGTTGAGCATATTTTCATGTGCTTATTGGCCATTTGTATATCTCCTTTAATGGAATATCTGTCCAAGTCTGTTGCCCATTAAAAAAAAATTAGAGCAATTATATGTTTACAGAAAAGTCATGCAGAAAGTACAGAGTTCTCAAATACACTGCCTCCCCCCATACACACACACAATTTTCCCTATTCTCAACATATTGCATTAGTGGGTACCTTTGTTACAATTGATGAACCAATATTATTATAATTATATTAACTATATCCCATAGTTTACATGAGGGTTCATTCTTTGTGTTGTTCAGTTCTATTTTTTTAAATTTTGGTAACAAATATACAGCATAAGATTTCCCATCTTAACCATTTTCTAATATACATTTCTGTGGTGTTATTTGCACTCAAGATTGTGCTACCATTACCATCCATTGCCAAAACTTTTCCATCACCCCACACAGTAATTTGTACCTATTAAGTGTTAACTTTAATTGGGTTGTTTGTCTTTTGGTGCTGAGTTTTAGGAGTTCTTTATATATTCTAGATTTTGAGCATTTATCTGATGTATAATTCACAACTATTTTCTCCCATTCTGAGGGTTGTCTTTTCACTTTTTGATAATGTCCTTTGATGCTTTTTAGTTTTAATACAGTCCCATTTATATATGTACGAGCTTTGGGGATCACATCTAACAATCCATTGCCAAATGCAATGTCATAAAGCTTTCCCCCTACATTTTCTTCTATGAGTTTTATGGTTTTTAACTTTTATGTTTAGATCCTTGGTCCATTTAAAGTTAGTGTTTGCATGGTATGAGGTAGGATCTCATCTTTTTTTTTTTGGATGTAGACACTGTTTTTCCATCATTTGGCTCCATTGACATTCAATATGAATTTGAGAATCAGCCTCTCCATTGCTGCAAAAAAGGCTACTGGAATTTTGATAGAGGTTGCATTGACTTTACGTTGAGTAGTATTGATACCAACATTATTAAGTCTTCCAATCCCTGAACGCAGGATGTCTTGCCATTTATTTTGGCATTCTTTAATTTATTTCAATTTTGTAGTTTTCAGTTTACAAGTCTTTTACCTCCTTGGCTAAATTCATTCCTATTTCCAATTTATAGTTTTCATTGCTTGTGTATAGAAGCACAGTTGATTTTGCATGTTGATTTTGTACCTTCCAACTTTGCTGAATTTGTTTGTTAGCTCATTAATTCTTTAGGCAGCCGGTTACATTGTTTGGAATCTTTAATCTGTTCCTTCTCTTATTTAACAATAGTTATCTTATCCTCGGTATTAGGCTCAGTACTAGAAATCTTTTCTTTACATGAAACCCTCACTCTCTATCCCTGGAACTTCTGTCCATTAGCTTTCCTTTTGGTCCCTGCAGCTGTGGAGTGCTCCTTCCATCCCCTCCATATACACTCAGCTACCCTTATGCTAAGTAAGGACCACCCTTATGTTATCCATGTGTCTTTTCTTCCTTGAAAAAGTGTCTTCAGCTGTGACCTCTAGTCCCTCACTATCTTGTCTACCATTGTCTGGTTGCTTTCCAGTTTCTCATCTTCCTTAAATTAGGACACCCAGAAGACTTGTCCTCTCTATGGTTTGGCCAGTGCTGAGTCCTCTAGGACACTTCCTCTGGTTAGGACTGCCTACCTATAATGATGGCTCTGAAGACAGCATTCACTTTTAGCCACCATTAGATAGGAATTCTGAAGTTTTGATGCCTAAACACATGAGCTAGACCCAGTCTGGAATCAGTTATAGCTCTATGAAACAACATCTTTGTTAAGAGGAACAATGTTGATGGGAAGCGGCTGTGGCTCAATCAGTAGGGCTCCCGTTTATCATATGGGAGGCCCCGGGTTCGGTTTCTGGGGCCTCCTGGTGAAGGCAAGCCCGCCCGGATGGCGTGGTTAGCTGACCCAGCGAGCACAAGCAGCAAGGGGGGGATAAATGAATAAATAAATAAATAAAACTTTAAAAAAAAAAAAAAAAAAAGAGGAACAATGTTGAGATGCAGGGAAGGAACCACGTGGGCACAGGTCTATAGGGAGTGAATGTCATATGGTTTGTTCTAGGAACTGAGATGCCAGAGTGACCTCTCAAGGGGCAGTGCTGGTTCTGCCTGTTCACTCTGACCCCAGCCTACATCTGACTGGATAGGGGCACTGTGTCATCACTGATTCTCTGCAGTGTCATAGGTCTGTCTGTCGTTGTTCTGTTGCTAAGATAAAATGTGTTTAATATGACATCAAAGGCACAAGCAACCAAAGTAAAAAGAATAGGTAAATTGGACTTTATACAAATTAAAAACTTTTGTGCTTCAAAGGATACTCTCAAGCAGGTAAAAATTAACCTATGAAATATGAGGTATATTTACAAATCATATATCTGACCAGGGACTTGTATCTAGAATATATAAAGAACCCTTAGAATTCAATAATACAGAGATAAATAATCCAGTTAAAAATAGACAAAATGTTTGAATAGAATATATGCAAATGGCCAATAAGCACTAGAAATGATGCGCAACATCATTAGACATCAGGGAAATGCAAATCAAAACCTCAGCGAGATACCTCTTCTCACCCACTCACTTGGATGGCTATAATAAGAAAGATAGACAATAACAAGTATTGACAAGGATGTAGAGAAATTGGAACTCTTGTACATTGCTGGTGGGAAAATAAATAGTGCAACCACTTTGGAAAACAGTCTGGTAATGCTTCAAAACATAGAGTTACCATATAACTCAGAAATTCTACTCCTAGGTATATACACAGGAGAACTGAGAACATATGTCCACACAAAAACTTGTACACAAATGTTCATAGCAGCATTATACATAATAGCCAAAACGCAGAAACACCCTAAGTGTCCATCGACAAACGAGTGGATAAACAAAATGTGTATCTATTCAAAGAAATATTATTCAATCATAAAAAGGAATGAAGCACTGATTCATGCTAAAACATGGATGAAATTCAAAAACATTATGCTACATGAAAGAGGCCCGATACAAAAGACCATGTATTATATGATACCATTTATAAGAAATGTCCAGAATAGGCAAATCCATAAAGACAGAAAGTAGAAGAGTGGCTACCAAGGGCCAGAAGAAGGGGTGGGGCTGAGGATATATGTGGAATTAAGAAAGACTACTAATGGATATGGGGGTTTCTTTTTGGAGTGATAAAAATATTCTGGAATTAAATAGTGGTGATGATTGTACAATTTTGTGAATATATGAAAAGCTACTGAATTGTACATTTTGTACATTTGTATGTAAATGTGTATTTGTACATTATGCTCTGTGAATTATATCACAACTGAAAAGAAAAGATTATGTTGGGGAAAAGATAGAACTTTTACCTGGGGAAGATTTTTGAAAAAGTCCCCTATGATGGGCTCATCTAGAGGAAAGATTTTATAGGAAGAAAAAATGTGCTGAAAGTAAAAAAAATGAGTATGGAGACAGAACTATACTGGTTTTTCAAGGCATCAATTCAGGTATTTCTTTTGATAGATTTTTTCCCCCAATGTAAAAAATTTCCATCAAGCCAGAAGAAAAATAAAATTTATTTACCAGCTTTCACTAACAAATATTCAAACAACCAAAACCAAGGGGGAAAACAACAACAACAACTCAATCAACCTATAATCCTATATAGCGTCTTGTAATATGAGAAAATAGTATCTTCAAAAGCAAACCTTGAGCAATGCATTATGGTTTTCTGTGTAAAGCTCCTTGTTTCCTGAGTTGCTTCAGATACCACTGTCTAAACAATACTCCCAGGTCTCAGGAAGAGGCAGCCTGGAGAGGTAGGGTTGGTATTCAGCTGGTCCCCATCTTCTTTCAGTAAGGCGTAGCTATAGATAGCGCACTGACTCATGTGCTCCCTCGGTTACCTCTGCTGGACATTTTCACACAGCCTGACACCAAATCCTGTTTAGAAAAAAGTGAACATGTTTAAAAGCACACCAAGTTCACAGGAAGTAGTAATTTTTACACCAGTGAGTTTTCCATTATTTGGAGTCATCAGTGAGAAATTTAAAAGTATAAGGTCATTGCAGATCTATCAATTCTGAAACCATGTGATTTGAGCTTTTTCAAAAGTGTATGTATAATACTAAATAATGAGAAGAGTACTCTGGGGTGGACGTGATGATGAGGACTCGGTTACCAGGTTTTATCTTTTCCAGACCTGACTGTCTTCTGTGACTATACCACAGGGTGGCAGTACAGGAAAGTCAGACTCTTAAAAATTCTATTCAAATAATGGGAACATTCTTCAAATCAAATAGGGTCTGCCAAACAGCTTAAGTCTCCCTACCTTATAAAACACTCTTTCCTGAACTAGGAGTGGATGATAAACTTGACTTTAGTTTTTAAATAAAACTACAAGGTGGAAGCTGATTCATGTTACACATTAAAAAAAAAAAAAAAACCCACGGAATTTCTTTAACAGTGAATTCATGAACATTATTCAATATGATTTACATGCCACATTTCAATAATGCCTCAACTGGATACCATAATAATCAGACTGCCTTGCTTCCTAACATTACATATATGGGCAGTGATATAGAGTGAAATATGTGCAAATACATTTTTGAAACTGAAGTTATGAGCTCTTAAAATTATCTGTTATACAGAGTACAAATCAGGATGAATAGTTACAAGTAAAGATAAAACTATGTTATTTAATCAAGACAGGAGGCATCACCAACATGGTTTTTGATAATTTCATAGGGATTTTGAATTTTGAACCAAAACCTTTATTGTTCATAGTTTTAAAGTTATTTTTAAATTACTTGCCTGTGTACAGTATTTATTCCCCTTTTATGAAGCAGTTGACCTTTTTTTTTTTTGAGGTTAATGAGCAATACATGTAGCTGATACTTGCTGTGTAGTTATGCAAAATCCCTTTGATACATGCCAAGTCTAGAAAGTTGTACCAGCTGGAGACAATACATAGTAAGAGAGATTTCAGAATTATTCTGCAGCCGGTGCAAATCCTGCTGGCAGGATTCTACAAGGGAAGCAATACTCATTGGAGCTGCATTTGATATGTGGACTTAGGATTTGGAACCAGATCAAGAACCTGAATGTGCTCTTGGCAATTATATCAGTTATGTAGTAAGAATGTTCTAAAATATTCTAAAAGCATAGTTAAACAATTAAAAAGCCCTGTTCCTTGTTCCTGCCCCCTTCTCTTCCCTTCACCCCCCAACTTCCCCACACTCTTCACCACCTCCAGGTTACTTAAGGGTTCCTTTCCACTATTTTGCATTTTCTTTTTTCAGTGTTCTTCGCATTTCTTTTTTTTCTACACTTTTTAAACATTTAGGCTCTGTTGAGTGCTTGAAGTGGGGCAGTTTTTAAAAGATCATTGGGGCAGTTTCTGTCATCATCATCACACTGTCTTAAGCAACTCATTGGTTGAAGCTGGAAAAAGAAGGGGGTGGTTGATGGAGGAGTGACCTGAAAGGGAGGCCCAGGGCCAAATTTTCAACTCATTTCATGAGGTCGTGATAGTTCATTCTGGAAATGACTTCCTCAGAGTGGCGGTAGAGCCACGCTGGGATAATTTCACTAGGAGAACTTCCTGCCCTCTATTCATTACCGTAAAACCTTAGAATAATACTGACAAACATTTTATTCCCAAACCCATGCAGGGTCCTCCCAGGCCTCAAACTTAATGTACAAGAGTTGTAATATTTAGTCTCATGCTTGTTCAGCTCTTTCTAATGCAATTCAGAGCATTTGAAAAGTTGTCCGTTTTTATTATTTTGTCATTGTTATTTGAGAAGGGAGCTGCCTTACTCCCCAAGGTCTAGTCAATTCCTGGAGTTAATAAAGAATAAAATAGATGTCTTTGGATGGAAAATGCAATAAAGATGGTTAACTTTATAAGTGCCTGCGAATGTTCTGCTGTCAGTGCACATTGAATCAAAGGAGGGACTAGGAGGTAATAGTTAGAAGCTTAGTGTCCTTCAGGGAATGCCTCTGGGCCAACAACCTGAAAGGTTTTCCTCAGGAAGATACAAAATACATTATAGATCAGCCCTCCCCTGAGAAGATATGGACCCTTAAAAAACTCCAAAGCAAGGCAAGCCTGGTTTGAGGAAAAAATCACCGTTCGTATATTAATAGCAATTGTTAGGCTATTTCAGCACTTGTGAAGATGGCAGCCCTGGATCCTGCATGGATGAACAGCTGTTCTGACTTGTATGAACATTAAGCCTAATAGTGTGATATTATCAATATCCATTTTGCAAGCCAAGTGCTTTTAAGCTGGGAAGGCAAATAGCCAGCAGAACAATGTTAATTGACTACCTCTTTAGACACGTTAGCCTTTTTGTAATGTTCCGAATTCTGACTTCATTCCATGCAGTACGTAGGAAAGGGATATGGCATATCCCTTTTTCCAAATAGGAATGAGTCAGAAGGGCAGACAAACCAGGAAGAATCAGTGAGAAGTATATGGTTGAGCAATGGACATTTTTATGCAAGATACTGTTCTATATCTTAATGATGATAATAATAGAAACTAACATTTATTATATATTAGCCCCTATGGTAAATGTTTTGCATGCATTAGCTCACTTAGTCCTCAAAACAAATCTCTGTCTCTCATTTTTTCCCTATGCTTACAGATGAGGAACTAAGGCTCAGTGGGATTTAGTATCTTTTAAGCCTTGGGGCAGACAGGAAGTAGTAGAGTAAGAATTCAAATCCAAGTCCTTTTGATTTCAAAGTTAAGATTTGTGTTATGAAAAATGTTTGGAAACGCCATAAAACTGATGCTTCTTGGAAATGGGGAAATAAATAGTGATTATTTTTCTCTCATTTCCCTTAGTTGATGGACTTTATTCTAACAAAAAATTCCCTGGGGAGAACAACAATAATACATGAACCTAGCATGTCTATATCCATGGATTGCCTGGGACAATCTCTGCTCACATCTATTGCCCTGGCATAATTCTTAGTGGCACCCTCTTTTACTCTCAGTAGTGTTCCAATTTGGACAACAAATTACTTGGTCACCCAATGTATAACCTCCTCATTTTTGCCAGAGCTGACACCAAGAAGAAGGAAGACCTGCCATTTTGGAGTCGGTGAACAGAAGGCTAGTCAGTCAGCTCTCTCATTTCCCAGTGGATTGCTATCCCACCTCATCCCAGGCATCTTTAGGAGAATGGCAATTTTTCTTTTTGGACTGAGTCGAGATGTTGAAGACTACAGAATAATGAATTCTGGCCTGGTATTCCCTTGCACTCCTATATCTAATCACCCTAATTCTCCCTCCTTGATTTCCATGGCAGTCAGCCTTCTGGAAATGTCAAGACTTTCTGTCTAGGCTTCCAAACCATTAGCCATTGACCACTCCAGATCTATCCAAGAGAGCTCGTTAAATGCAAGAGTCAGCAAAACTTTAAACAATGGTTCCTCTAATGAACAGTATGTTATAATGGACCAGATAAAAAGACTAAGTAAAATTTCTCAAAATACAGCTTCATTAAATTGTTTTTAACTTGTACATATGTAAATCTGTAACCATATGGAATAAACAGATACTTTTAGTAGTTATCACAGTCAAGGAGGACTAATAGTTTCTAATCTTCCATGTTTCAATTGGGCAAAGAGCATGAAAAGCAAAGTAATGGCTGTTTTAAAAAGTTTCATTTTCAGAAGTGGATGTGGCTCAAGCGATTGGGCTCCCATCCACCATATAGGAGGTACAGGGTTCGATTCCCAGGGCCTCCTGGTGAAGGCAAGCTGGCCCGCACGGCGAGCTGGCCTGCGCAGAGTGCTAGCCCATGCAGGAATGCTGGCATGCATGGAGTGCTGGCCTAAGCAGAGAGCTGGTGCAGCAAGATGACGCAACAAAAAGAGACACAAAGGAGAGATAATAAGACACACAGCAGACCAGGGAGCTGAGGTGGTGCAAAAGATTGAGCGCCTTTCTCCCACTCCAGGAGGTCCCAGGATCGGTTCCCGGTGCCGCCTAAAGAGAAGACAAGCAGACACAGAAGAACACACAGCGATGGACACAGAGAGCAGACAACGGGGTGGTGGGGGGTAGAGGAAATAAATAAATAAATCTTTTTTAAAAATTCAGTTTGTCTGTTTTAATACAAAAGTGATAAAATATTAAATAATGTATACTATTAGTAACATTTGCATATGGTGCTCTGGTTTTTCAAAGATGTTTGCATCTATTACCTTATTTGATCCTGCAACATTTCTGTGATGTAAGTAGGGCAGGAAATTGTATCCATTTTGTAGAGGAAGCACTGGAGCCAGAGAGAGGCTAAATGTCTTTCTGCCCATTGGAAGTAAAGCCAAGGGCAAAACCAGGCACTGTCCTCCCAGAAGAGGGCCCTTGCACCAAACCAAGGCCTTGACCACTCATCTAAATTTCATCGACATGCTGACCCAGAAGCTTAAGAAAACCATCTTACTTTTACTTACACTGACTTCTTCTTTTTCTCCTAGAAAAATAGGCTACTAATCTTTACAAGTCTATAAAGACCTTCCTAAAGAAAATTTTATCCACTCTATTTGGGTATAGAAAATTGTATCGACTCTATGTCCCCCCATTTTTCTCCATCCTGTTCAACATATCATGGTATATGCCTCTGTCACCTCCCCTCTTTCTTTCTTCCAGGCTTCTAGAGAGGCAGGTAGGAATATAGGCTGCTTAGAAGAGGGGGAAATAAAACTACCTCGAGTTATGCTGTTTATACATGACTCAATGATTGTCAATATATTAGATCTGACCTATACAGAGATTCAAGGTCATAACTTCAAAACCATGTGATTTTCATGCTCGAAGGCTCTGGAAGTCAGTTGAGATTTTACCTGTCATAAAGCACCTGAGATAGGAACTCTGGGACCTGTAATCACATTAAATTTTGGCAGTTGAATTAAAGCAAGATTTTAACACTGAATTTTGGGCCACAAAACACATGAGTTATTAATATTGTCCAATAAAACATATCATAGGAGTTTCAACAAAAAAACAGCCCTTATTCCTGAGGATTAGATATGAATTGATATTTCTCATTTGTTCTGTGAATTGTCTTTCTCACAACATGGATAGCAAGTTAGGACATGCCTTCCCCCTTCCAAACAGGGAAACCATCCCTTTGCTTGTGCATATTTAATGCAATTAGATGTGGTTTCCAAGAGTTCATAGCCCATTCTGTGTTGGCAACATTGAATTTTACCTGAGCCTTGTGAGGCTAGAAACAGCATAAGATAACAAAATCTCCTACACATTGTGTCACTGACCAAGATGGCCTTAATGTCTCCTTAAGGTGACTAAACTTTAGATAGTCTTCTTGTCTCGGGACCCCTGACCTCTTTTCACCTTTGCCTTTACAGAATCTAAATAGAACATGTTCCACCTGGCTTAGACAGTAAACTCAGGGGATATCATTATGTAATGAACACACAATGCTGCAAGACCTCCCCCTCCAGTACTCTTCCATTAGCTCCTCCCAGTCCATAAAAACTCTCCTCTCTATCTCCTCTATTTTGCTAGCTTTTTATTCTCTCTCTCTCAAAAGCCTTCAGGTCTCTCTTCTCTATTGTATAAAGCTTTGAATAAAATCATCCTGTGTTTCATATTTTCTGGTATGGTTTTTCTTTGATCGTGGCTATGGAAACTAGGTTTGAAACCATCCAGCTCTTTCTATTGAACTTAGAAGAGAGAGGATAGTATTGATTTACTCAGAGAAGCTCACTATGTCCCATATCCAGCCTCTTCTTAAGTCTTAGGATGTGATTTCAATGCCAGTGGAGTTTCTGGAAGCAAGTGTCGCATGACATTGCCAGTAAGTCAATGTTCTTGGGGTTGTAGTGTCATTCCTACATTTCTGATGCCTTTGGGAATGATGACACAATGTGGGGGTGAGGCAGTTACATTATTTGAAAGTTAACTGTGATGAACAGGAAGTCATAGGGAGCAGCTTATTACAGAGTGTTTTCGATATATGGCCTTATTGTCTGTCTTGGTACTAAGCCACTAGAGCAAGCTACAATACCCTGAAAAATAAATTGTATTTACAGAAGCTAGCTCTATTTCAAAGAAATACTGAGCACAGATTCCAGGAATGATGTTGCACACTCTTTGGGTCTGGTAGAACTGTATACTTTATGTTTGGTTGTGTCTCAGGCAGCTTTATTGTTTGAACCTCATTTTTTAAATATGCTTGTTTAATTCAGTGAAGGCCCAAATAAGTTGTTTTTTTTTTTTCACTTTTATGAAGTTTATTGAGCTAAGCCCGCCGGTGTCTGCAGCACCTCTCATGCAGGAGAGAACTGCAGCCCCAAATAAGTTTTTGAGAGACTCTTAAACAGCTTTAAAGAGTTCACTGCCTAGACTCATGGAATGAAAATGTAGTTTAATTAACCTTTCAGAATGGGAGACAAAAAGCAAATGGAAACAGAGAGGTAGTTGGTTATTGCTGATGTGAGTTTTGGCTCTGGAGAATACATAGCAGTAGTGATTGCCTTTGGAACTGAACCCCAGCCTCCTCCTCATGTAAGGAAACCAAGAGGGCCTAGAAGAGTTAAGGTATAAGATGCCAGCTAGTAACCTTACATTTTTCAACTCCTCATGGAAATGTGTTCTTCCCAGAAGGTACTTGGGTGTTGCTTACCTGTTAGCTGTACCTTTAGAACATCTCAATTCTAGTCTGGCTCCGTGTCAACCCACCAACTAACCTGGTGACCTTGGGAAAGGCAGTTTGCCTCTCTGGGCATGTTGTTGGACTACATCAGTATTTCTCCATCCTTTTTCTCTTATTCACCCATGAACCCTTTTGAAAACATTAAAATTTCATGCCCTTCTCTCCTTTTTTTTTTTTTTAATCACAATATGCCCATAGCAATAGTAATCAAAACAATATCAACATTGGAGCAGGTGTGACTTAGTGGTTGAGTGTGCACTTCACATGTACAAGATCCCAGGTTCAATCCCTGGTACCGCCTTAAAAAAAGAAAACAACCAATATCAATATTGAATATAATATTTTTGAAAAATATTTGACTGACTTCATTCTGATATGTGCCTTTTCATGTCTCATTTTTCAAGATTTCTTAGAGCTCTCAAACTATATTCTCTGTCATGAGACCTATTGATGGAAAAGTGCTTTTAAAAGGACCACCTGGTGTTTTTCTCTTATCTCTACAGTTCATCAATAAGAATGTCAGGGAAGCTCAGTTTGCTGTTTACTTTATTCAGGGTGTAAACTGCCCTGGGCTTTCCCATCTGATGTGCACACACATACAAGTGATCAGAGTCAGAGGCAGGATGTGTGTATGCGTTTGTCTGCCTGTCTCTTTCATTACCTTTCCGTGGTTAATTTGAGCCAGAAAGAAACTTTTAAAAATGTTTGCTGCTGTCTTCTTTGATTGCTTCTGATTGCTTATTTGATTTAGGTGGAGCATTTTGTTAAGTTGGTTGCCTGCATTGGAATGTTGGATACAAATATTGCCTGGAGTCTATCGATTATTCTCATAATAACCTTCATCAGATGCTCAGTTTCCATGTCTTAATGCATGTTTTTCATGTTTTGCCTGTTTTGATAGCACAAAATGCTAGAGCTGGAAGGGAGCTCAGAGCAGATAAGAAATACTGAGGCTCCAAGTTCACTCAAGTTGAGCCTAGCTGGATCAGTCATGGTTTTGCTTAAATTGCAATCTCTCCCTTAAGATTTATACAACACATACAGTGTTCAAAGGAGCTGTTCCTCTCAGCTGTTCTTTACATATTGGCTTCCATACTTCGTAACTAGAACCTAATTGAAGATGCTGGTTTTTGCTTTGTGAAAAGCTTCTGAAGCTATAAATAAGTAATTGTGGGAAGAAGCTTGATAGCCTTTCAGCGGAAATAAACTTTTGGATTGATGGAGTTTCTTATAAATGCTAAAAGAACTTCTTTCTTATTAGCACATTTACCCTGTGGAACTACAGGGACAACTTTGATCATCTGATGGTTCAGAAAAACTTTGACCAAGGCGTTGTTGAATGACCCACTGGGTGTTCTGTCCAAGAGCTAAGTATTAAAGTATTGGGATTACAGAAATTATAAGACAATGGCCTGGCTTTTGGCTAGTTGTCATAATAAGATACACAATTATGAGAAAGAAGGAGAACAATGGGAGGCCTTATATGTCACTAAATTTTGAAAAATGGGCAAAGGAAATGTCGCAACCTTAGCAACAGTTAAAAATATGGACACAACAGATGTGGGAGGAAGAAGGGTGGCATACAGATTTCTGCAAAAACAAGGAAATTGGAGAAAGGAGAACTAGGTATAGGATAACAAGGTGTCAGCCACACAACAGAAGTTTTATTGGCCAAACTGAAAGCAGGAAGCAAGGGGACACCAAAAGGAGAAGGATAGAGAATGTGGTAGGCCAGAAAGGTTAAAATACAAATAAACTGAAGAGGTAGAAAATTAAAAACCGGTAGTATTGCATTTGCATACCACGTCAAGCTTTTTCTCACCGTATTTTTTACTTTCCCAGGTAATCTCTAAGGTTCATTCTTACTCCCACAATCATTTTCTTCTTCCTTATAGACTTGAGAGATAGATAGGGAGTTTTATAACCATTTTAACAGATGAGAAAACAAGGCCCAGAGAAGATAAGGACTTTCCCAAAGCCACATGCTAGGTTAAGTGGGGGAATATGGCCTAAACCAACTGAAGGTCTCCTGACCCTTCTGGAAACCCACTCTCATCATTCTACTTCCTCTTTTCCCCTTTTACTATCTCTAAGCCTATTAGAACTGAAGACCAAAACCCAGGTCTTTATGCAGCATTTACTAACTTACCTCAACCATTGCCTTGCTTGCCAACCAGGGAGAAGTACCTTAACTTCATTCATCTTTCATGATCTCCCTGCTGTATATATTTTAACCAAGGCAACTGCCTGCCTCAGGAACAAAACCTTAAATTCATAGAGTATAACTTTCTTGTAAGCGTTGGTTGTTTCTTTATGCAAGGGCATTAGCCAACATAAAGGCATGTGCTAAACAACACAGTGTTGAATGAGCTTAGCTCCCAGAGGTGAAATGAAAGGCAAAGGCTTTTCTACTTTCTAATGGCTCCAATCCTGCAAGGAATCTGTCATTTAAACAAATGGGACATGAAAATAGAAATGGAAAGGGCAACACAATCACTACCTTTTTCCATTTTCCTTCCCAATACTCGTTTGTATAATGTTATCAATGCAGTAGCCACTAAATACTTTTTCCTGCCGCCATTATTGTCTTCTGAGCTCAAATCCACCTTTCCAGCACTGCCAAAGTTATCAGCTTACCTGCTAAAACACTTCAGCAGCTCCCTATTTGCATAAAGGAAAAATACAAACATTCTTAGTTGGATATATAAAGACCCCATCACCACCCCCCCACCCAGCTCTACCACTTCCCCTCTTGTCACTCCTGCATTGCATTATATTACGATTTTACTTGTATTTATACAAGCACCCTATGAAAATTCATTTTTTCATACCTTTGCTGCTTCTCTCTCTGCCTGAATTTTCGTCTCCTCTATTCTTTTTTTTTTTTTTTACAAGGAGGTCCTAGGGATCGAACCCCGGTCCCTCCATATGGGAGACGGACGCCCAACCAGTTGAGCCACATCCGACTCCCTCCTCTATTCTTTTTTTTTTTTTTTTTTTTTTTTACCGGGAGGTACCGGGGATCGAACCCCGGTCTCTCCATATGGTAGACAGACGCCGAACCTCTTGAGTCACATCCGTTTCCCCCTCCTCTATTCTTAATATCACCAACAGCTATTCATCTTTCAAGATTCAGCTCAGGCTCCATTTCTTCTAAGAATTCTTCCCTGAATCATGCGTCCTTCCCATCTCTAGTTGGCCTGAGGGAGGGTAACATATCACTTTGGGTGTACTGTTCTACCAATGAAATAATATATTGGATATATTGAAATAATAATAAAAGTCTTTAAACTTTATTAACTGTTTTCCATGTGTCATCACTATGTTAACAGAGTAACAACCTCATATTTGGCCCATAGGTGCCAATCAGCAAATGTCTGTTGAAAAAAATGAATGAACCAATGAGAGGTGTTGTCACCTGGATTTTACATATAATAAAATTCTCAGAGTAATTCACTAATTTTCTCAAGGTTCATAACTAGGAAATTAGGGGAGCTAACAGCTATAACAACATTGCATACCAAAATTCTGCTTTTATTTTCTATCTCCTACACCAATTGTAAAGAACAAACTGTAAGGGCAAGAATGAAAATTTCTAATTCCCTAAAGTCAATCATATTAGCATAGTTAGTGCTCAGTAATGCTTAATGAATGTTTGTTTAATGGAATTGACCTGAATTCCCTTCTTATAATCTTTTGATTAGTTTTACTTCGGAGGTAGTACCGGTAGTACCCATCTCTAGTTTTTACTATATACTAAGGGTCTCTATTTACACTATTATACAGCTGAAAGACATTAAAAAAATACTTGATTGGTTTTTACCCCCTAAAATTAGTTTTATAAATCTCTTTATTGGTGACCTTGTCATATATCTCCTAGTGACTCTTTATATTATGAGAGTGACCATATAATTTATCACACTATTGAGAATGAAAGGCTATGCTCTTCACAATTGCACCCAGAGAACAGGTGCTACTAAAACTGTCCTGGAAAGTGAGGATGTTGTGCCCTAAGGACAATGAATCACAGATAGGGGGGTCTTAATTCAACAGCTTTAATCAAACCCTGAAATCAAACTTATGTTGTCTTCTGAGTTTCCCATATTATAGAGAAACATTGTAGATGTTTTAAGCCAGTGTATCACTATAGTTTGAATCCTAAAAGTTCTGGTAATTATATACTAGAATGTGCTGTGAAAACAAAAAAGATTAAGAATCACTCTTGCAGAGTAGGAATTCTCTATTGCCCTCCCCCACCTTGTATTAAGATTTTCTTTTACTTAGAGGCAATAGTATTATATATATTTATACCAACTTTGTCAGTATTAAAGAAAGTTCATTTGCAGATACTTGGAGTAGAAATAGACTACCAAGAAGTTTTTTTAGACACAATTAAGTTCATCTTCTTTGGTCCTCTTCTTTTCCTACAAATATATTTAGGACATGTACGTGGGATAATTTTACTGGATTCATTCTTATTTGGACTAAAATCATCTCTACAGGGGTCTTTTGAAAATATATGGGGTGTGTTTTGTTGTCAATAAATGGAAGAGCCCCATAGGTATTTAGTGAGCAGAGGTCAGGCAGGGAGAGTAAAAACCCTTCAATATGTGGAACTGTCCTACCCAATAAAGAATTGTCTTTCCCCAAATGTCAATAGGGCACCATTGTGAAAGGTCAAAAGTAGCATATATTCTGTTTTGGATAGCATGTATTCTGTATGTATGAAAGGCAAATAAAAGTTTTTCAGGTTTTTAAATAACTGAATCATTCCTGCATAAGCCTTTTTTCTTCTTTCTTTTTTATTAGAGAAGTTGTAGGTTTTCAGAAAAATCACCCTGCATAAGCTTTATATTCTGCTAGCCAGTGTAATTTGACTGAAACTTTTAAGATAAATATTTGTCAGAGCCCTCTTTATTAGTTTGTGCAATCTATCTACTTATTATTTACATTTTTAAAACTTCTCTCTTTGTAACAGCTATACAAAAGCCATTACAGATTAGGAGAAAAAAAAAAGAAAAGGCCATACCAAGGAACTAAATTAATGAAGGCAAGAGGAAAATGTTTTCCTCAAACTTTGTTACCCAGAAATGAGTAAAATAATATGCTTCCAAATTCAAATAGAACTGAAATTCAAAAGATAAGAATCCTATTAAAGAAAAAGAGGTTCTGTATCTTACCCCTAGGAGCTTAGATATCAGTGTGTTGGTCAAATATGTATGATTATCTACAACTAACTTGAATAGCAATGGAGAGTATGGTTCCCTTGACAAATTACCCAAAGTTTAAAGTAGTCTTTGCCAATTAAAATGTATATAGCTCGGGAAGCGGCTGTGGCTCAGTTGGCGGGGCTCCCATTTGCCATGTGGGAGGCCCCGGGTTCGGTTCCCGGGGCCTCCTGGTGAGGGCAGGCGAGGGCAGGCCCGCCCGCACGGTGTGGTTGGCTGACCCAGCGAGCACAGACAGCAAGGGGGGGATAAATGAATAAATAAATAAAATCTTAAAACAAAAAAAAAATGTATATAGCTAATGACATATGAAAGCAGAATAATTTCATAGGGAGAAAATGCTTAGCTGCTATTTCTTGACAGTTGTCTGAATGAATAACTAAATGAAAGAATGAATATTTGTTCTTTGTGACTTTTAGCAGCCAAATTTCTGTGGCTCTAAGCCATATCCAATAGTTATTAAAGGCAGAATTTTTTAATGGAAGACTTTGTTGGAAGTTATTTAAGAATAAGAGGCAAGACAAAGTCAACATTAAAAAAAATACTCCAAACATAGATCAGACTTGGAAAACAGACTTCCAGCTTCCTCATCCAAACCCTTCCCATCTCTAAAGCCCTGCTGTGTAATGTCTGCATTGAACTTTTTTCTCAGCCTTTCTATATTTTTATGCTATCCAGTTTTAACAATCCACTTTGGGGTCTGGGCCCTCCAAATAAAAAGCCACATTTTGACTAGACTCTGTCCTTTTGGTCATCAGGGTGTCCCCCAAATTAATTGAAACCTGTGGGTTTTAGATATAGACCTAACTGATACAACTGGATTATAATAATGAAGTTTGAATTTAGGCACAAATGCTATCTTTACAATGTAAGAGTGTGGTTGGATTTAACAGTGTATTATAAAAGGTTTAGTGGGCTGGCTAGTGCCTGGTTAGCATATCCCTTGAGTTTTGCTATGTGCTCCATGTAAGAGCTGGGTTTCTTAGCTAGCCCCTTAGAGCGAGGGCCTGAGATCACGGGACGTAGCCTCTGTCGTACCTGCTGCACCTGCCAAGACCCCCTTGTTAGAAGTACACTACCTCCCATCATAAGTAGGGCAAGTCCTGATTTCTCCACCCTCCTCAAATAGTAGGTGGTGCACCTGCAGCCCCAACCCCAAATTACCACCCCTCCCAACCGCAGTCAAGGTCACCATACTTTGCATGGAGTCCTGAGAGTTTGTAACCTTTTATTTCCTTTTTGGAAAGAGTTCCTCTCTTCTCTTCTCCCTGCCAAGTCTGGAGAAGGCCAGAGGCAATATTAACGATTGCAATGGTTTTATTTATATCTCAGAATCTGGGTCTTATATGTAAATGCTGCTTATTTAGAGGGAAAAGGATGTCAGATCCAAACGATAGCTCATTTTGACCCGGACTAATACAAGACACAATATATCCCTGGAAACATTTTCTTCATATTTGCCTAATCTATGGAACATTCATTTTATATGTTCTCGGTTGAATCTCGTATTTATACAATAAACGAATTGTTAACTGGGTCAGTAGCTGTACCATCTATATTCCGAGGAAACACCATAGCAATAAGACTGGAGTAGTTTTCTCTTTTTGATGCTTGTTCATAAAGCACCTTCTCTCATCAGCTGGACTGTAAGTCCCTGAGGGCAGGTACTTTCTTTGTCCCAGGTACCTATGTGGTACCCGGAGCATGGTGTTTCACAGCAAAGAGTTAGTGAGTAGTATGTGATTCATATAGCATATTGTTCTGTCTTTAAATAGCCTCACGTTGACATTTCATAAATTGGGTGATAAAATATGTCTCTGTGGTGTGTGAGAGAGAGAGAGACTATCAGACACTAACCCCACTTTGGGCACCTGTCCCAGACTGTTCTTTAGGTCTTTGCTACAGTGCATGCATGAGCCTGTTCTGGTGCAGCAGCTCCCTTTGGCTCTGCCCATAGTCTGGAGCCACCAGTACAATGCTTTGCTTAATGGTGTCAAGGCAGACATAGTCATCAGAGATCGTCCATGTAAGATATTTGATTTTTGTTATTACTCAGAGGTCATTGATTAAATCTGAGACTGAAATCCTTATGGAAAAGTAAAGGTAGAGGAAAGAAAAGCAAGGCTCTGAAAGGTTTGATGTAACCAAATAGCTTTCACATTCGGATTCTGGAGTTATCGTATTGTACTTTGATATTGTTTTTTTATTGAGGTCTGTGCCCTTGTGAAAGTGTGATTTTCCCAGAAAGTAAGAGTTCATTCCAAGAACCTGTTTTCTTAAAAGGCAGGTCCTCAGACCAAAATTCAGAAATTGGAAGGCAAGCTTAGGGCAGAAAGGACTCTGTTTCCTCCCTGTATGGTATAGGCCAAGAGGCTACCCAATATATCAACTCTAAGTCTTTCTTGCCCTTCTGACATTCCCTTGTCATTATCAGTGTCTTATTTTTGCAAAAGTGAGATAAGCCTCAAGGGGGAATATGGAACTCAGGGGCAGAATGACTAGAGTGCATGAGATTTTCTGCCAGCTCTGGAGAGCAGATGCCCCTTATAGATGGAAGTTGCCCAGCAGAGGCAGGAGTAGGCACAGGTCGGCTAACTCAGAGCCCTTGCTCAGTACTGTGATCCATGGTTTTCCTTCCTAGAGTTATAGAGTGTTGGAGTTGGAGATCATTTGAAAACAGCTCCTCACTGAGTAGATGAGAAAAATGAGTTAGGTGCCCGCCCAAGGCCACATTTCAAGCTAATAACGGAAATGGGGCTGAACTGAAGTTTGTGGACTCCTGGCCTAGTACTTTTTCAACTAAATCTGTCTCCTTTCAAAGACTGTGTCTTTAGAGCTTGTGGGGCATTTACCAATGTTTCCAAAACTTTAAAACTTCACTTAAGAACACAGATGTTTATATCTAGTAGAAGACTGCATTCATACATTAGCCTTTTGAAATAATCAAATTGAGAATCTGTATTTTAAGCTAAAACTGACACTTTAATTTTCATATTAAAAACATTTAGGAAAGAGATCTTTTCTCCTGATATAGATTGTAAGTATTGTAAGTACAAATGAAAATATAGACTTAGTATTTTGGGTTTTGATCAGTTTAAAAAAACAGAACTTTATTAACCTCAGGGTATTTTTACCTTTGAAACAGTCACTCTAAATAAACAGAGGAATTAAATAATTTTTAAAGTTCACTGAAAATTTCTCTTTAGGGTTGCCTGATAAAATACAGAACACCCACTTAAATTAAAGTTTGGGATAAATAGCAAATCATTTTTTTTGGTATAATTATGTCCTGTGCAGTATTTGGGACATACTTATCCTAATTTTTTTTTGTTATGTATCTGATATTCAAATTTACCTGGGAGTCCTGTATTTTCATTTTCTAAATATGGCAATCCTATTTTTTATTTATTATTTTTGACAATATTATTATATTTTAGAAGTTTCCTATTATACTTAGATCATCCACAGTTTAGGTCCTTCAAGGAATTCAGAGTAGACCTTAATGTTAATTAAGTGCTACGTGCCAACTATGAGAGCAAAGAGAAAGAGCATGCAGCCAACCTACTGATCCACGGCAGGCTTCCATAGGAAATGATAACTGGGCTCAGTGTTCATAGATCAGGGGAAGTTAGCCACATGATTAGCAATGGCCAGAGGGTTCTGTGCAGGAGCAATGGAAGCAGTAAAAGCTCAGAAGCATGATCAGCATGGTGTGTGTGTATATTTGGAGAAGATTTAGTAACAGTCTCAGACAGTTGGAAGAGCTTTTAAAGCATCATCTGAGTTACAATAGACCATTCTGGCTGCACCATTGAGGGTGCATTTCAGGAGGGCAGGATTGGAGGTGAGAAGATCAGCTTGGAGGATACTTCATTAGTCCACCTAGAAATGATGAGTCAGAACTACAGCTGTGATCACTGAAGGAGAAGGAACAGACCTAAGACATATTTTAGAAGTAGAATCAGCAGGCCTTGTAAGACACTTTCCGTTGTTGTTAATGAATGGTTAACTTTTTTTCAGGTGATTGATTATTTTGGTAGTATATATACATGAATACCTTTTTACCAGGCAGGTGAGACCAGTCTAAGAGTTTCCAGGAAAAAGATATCTGTACTAATTTTCTTATTGTTCCTTCCCCAAAGTTTCCTATGGGGAGTAGGATCTCATTTATTTCCGTTGGTCCTTGTCTTTGCGTCATCCATCTTCTGTTCCATTAATTGTGCCAACGAGCCTTCTGTGAAGCCACTTCATAGATGGCACCTCAACCTCTCACTTATAACATTTTCTGGGTCTGTTTGACCATGAACTCTCCCCGCAAAATGTATGTTTTTGAGTTCAAAACTATTATAAGAAACAACAAACCTCTACAGAATTCTGGTATTTTCGGGAACCAGGCTTGTGCTATTAAACTTGCTCGACACACAGATCGGCTTTTGGATATATTTTTATTCCAAGTTGCAAACTCTGACCAGGTCTATGACTTTTCTTTTAACCCTTGGGGCACTTAGTTTTCTTTGCTGGCCAAAAAGAAGCTGCTCTTTCTCACATCACCTGAATCTTGGATTAGTGATTTGTTCTTCTTTGAGACATGTTACAGACCCTTTGATGTCAGTATTCCCCCTCCAAGGCTCACTTTTTGCATGGCCCTAGAGATCTCCTATAGCTCTCAACATTTTTCTAGTAGACTCACCTCTGTTCATTAATGCAGTACATTTCTGTCTACCATGTGCAGCAAAATGTCCCACAGGAACTCTTTCTGCCTGGCCTCCTACTTCTTTCAGCTGTCCACTCTTTACCACTATGCACTTCCCTTCATTGTCACTCTCCCAGTCTCAAACAACAGAAGGGCCATTTTCTCTCTCAAAAATATGTTTGTTTGTTTTTTTTTAAATCTATGTTACTGTGCTATAATCTAAATATATTAAAATGTTCATATTAAAATATTATAATATCATCTACATAATGCAAAATATTCCATTTCTAAGTGTACAATTTGATGGCATTAATTACATCCCCAATATCCCAATATTATGCAGCCTTTACCACCAACCATTACTAAAACTTTTTCATCACCCCAAACAGAAACTCTGTACCCTTCGAGCAGTAACTCTCATTCCTCCCTCCTCCAGGTCCCCTGGTAACCTCTAATCAACTAAATGTCTCCAAGAATTGGCTTATTCTCAATATTTCATATAGGTGGAATCATACAATATTTGTCCATTTGTGTCGGGTTTATTTCACTCAGTGTAATGCTTTCCATGTTGTACTGTGAATCAGAACTTCATTCCTTTTTATGGCTGAATAATATTGTATGGTGCGCATATGCACATTTTTTATCCATTCATCTGTTGGTGGACACTTGGGTTGCTTCCACCTTTTGGCTATTGTGAATGATGCTGCTATGAACATTTGTGTACAAGTATCTGTTCAAGTCTCTGTTTTCTGTTTTTTGGGGTATACACCTACAAGTGGGATTTCCAGGCCGTATGTTCTATGTTTAACTTTTTGAGGAACCGCCAAACTGTTTTCCACAATGACTGCACAACAAAATGTCCAGTTATAAGTGTACAGTTTAGTGAGTTGTGACAAATGTGAGCCATATAACCACCAGTGAAATCACGATGTAGATGATCACTGCCCAATAAAACGTATAGGGATGATAAAAATGTGCTAGTTATGTGCTGTCCAGTACAGCAGCTTCTAGTCACACGGGGCTATTGGGCACTTGAAATGTGGCTAGTGTAACTGAGGAGATGTATTTTTAATTTCCCTAATTTCTAAAGACACAAAAGGAAAAATATTGTATGATTGCATTACTATGAACCAAATATATTGTGTACGTATTGTATGATTCAAAAAAATTTATATGCATCCAGTACATTTAATTGAGAAATGTATGTTTTTATCAACTGTGTTTTCTTTTTAGATTTTAATTGTTTATATTTTCAATTATTAAATATACAAAATAAAGTTAAAAAAAAAAATTTAAACAGCCATATATGGCTACTGCGTTGCACAGCTCCAACTTTCCCTAGTGCCCTTCATCTCTACTCACCAAGCAACCACTAATCCTGAACTTAATCACTTTAGATCTTCATGTAAGTGGAATCATATTGTCCATCTTTTTTTGTGCCTGGCTTCTTTTCCTCAGCATAATGTTTTAAAGCTTCATCCATGTAGTTGCATATAACAGTAATTATTCGTTTTTATCCATTTTGTCTTTTAATAGAAACCAAATATCAATTATGATTACTGTAACCCAAACTATATGTAATATAGCCAGTACCTTGAATGAGCAGGATTCATAGAATATAATCAGAAAACAACTTTATTTAGTGCCCCTAAGCCCACTGAAATCCTTTCTGAGGTGTTATTTTCTTTGCTGCTTGAGTGAAACTTTAGGGCAAGGCCATGACTTTTTTTGTTGCTCTCACATTACAAAAGGCTTCTGCTCACTTTTTGTCTCCTTTAAGAAATTTACAGGTCAATTCAAACATAGTAGTAAAAAACTCAGAACTTCATTGAAAGTCAAAGTCCTCTCTCTTCCAGCTTGAACCTGATTTGGAAACCTACAGTGAGGACAGGAATGCAGAGACTTGTCCCCATGTTCTTGCCTTGCATTTATCCTTCTTTGCCCAGCTGGCCAGCTCCAGCTCGTGGTCACTCTGGTATTGGAGCAAGTGGAGGGAGGAAAGGCAGGGGCCATAACTGATGTAATCTGGCAATGGTTTTCTCCTGGGGCTTGGCAGATGATCAAAGCTGGCCACTTCTGTAGTTTTATGGAGGCCCCCCTCTAAAAACATTCAGTTGCAGTTCCCACAACACAGGCTGACCACTCTTTTTGCCTCCCCCAGCCTCTGGGACATGTTGCTTCTTGCAGAAGTTCTCTTGGACAGAATTTACACTACCTCCAGACTGCCTGTTTTCCCTCCTGTGTCCCTCGACTGATCACAAGAAACACCTTTTGTGCCCTCTGGCCCTTGCTGCCAGTGCAACCCGTTCCTTTCTTTTCCATCCTGCTGCCCCTGGTCGGTAGCCACAGTCTCTTATACAGAGATTCCTCAAGCGTGTGTCAAGGACTGATCCATTCTACCTCTGGAACTCCAGGGGACCTGCAAGAAACTTCCTCAACATTGCTCTCGCAGACATAATGGGTGGGTGGGGATTACTCAGAGCATACTGACAACTTCTCCAAATGATTCCTCTCTAATCCAGCTGTCTCTTCTCAGCCTTTCTGTGTTATAGTCTGGAGGTGAGGCGTAAGCTAAGGTCCCACACTTTGCTCTCCTTGGCACATGCTGCTTGAGTGTCTAACGCCTCACTCTGAAATGTGGAGGTGGCTGCCACCAATTTTTATGTTCACAGTTTAAAGAGAGATTGAAATAGTCTCATTTTTACATATAAAATTTTGATGAATAGCATTTTGCCAACATTGTCCCTTTGACCCTTCTCCAGTAATCTATGGCAGGAGGGAGAGAAGGCACCATACTTTCAACCCTACCCTTCCTGAAAAGTCTGTTCCTTAACAGTGGCTTTCTTCCCAGATCCCCAAAGGAAATCTCCTTTAGAAATCCTGCTCCTTGTTTGTGCCACCTTCTTTTTTTGTAATCACATGTAAGAGTCTGCTTGTACTGTGTTTAGTTGAGCGCATGGCTTTTGTCTGTTGAGTTGCACTGAAAAATCAATCCTTATTGTATAAATAACCTTGTATACTTCTGAGAAATACTCATGACTTTGAATATTCCCGTTATGTTGTGGAGCCTAACCCACGTGAGAATGGGGAGTGCATTCAATGGCAGAATATAAACGGGCTACAGGCCAGCTTCTACCTCACCAGCATGAGGTAGGTTTAGGGGCTTGCTGAGAATGAGATTGAGTCAATTCAATAGATCTCTTGTAGGCATGTTCTGCATGATAAACCTAAATGTTGCTAAATCAAAATGCCGGTGTTTCTGTGCCATGAGAATAATAAAAACCATCTTTTGTTTTTCAAATTACAAATGTTTAAAAAACTGGGGGCAAATAATAGTGCCTAGATTATAATTTTTTTGTGTGTCCAATTTTGTTAGGAATTATGTGGCACTTAAAGGTATATTAAGTGTATATACTACATCTTTATTAAATACTTTGGCATCCTGCCAAATAAAATATTTGCAATTCTTTTATTTTCTGAAACAAAATTGGTTTTCTTCCATATTTTTGCAAGATTACATTCTAATTTTATTTTGCAGAAGTTCTTAGATATCCCAAAGGTTAATATGATATTTGATGGTGAAAGATGTTTTGGAATTCAGGTGATGGGCCTTATAGGTTTTCGCATTGTCTCCAAAAAAAAGAGAAATTACTGGGGAACTATCCTGGTAGCTAGAAGATTGTCAGTGTAATAAAGATTGTATTTATTCATCTTTCAAACACTCTTTCTATAGAGTTTTTCCTGAGAAATTTGATGTGGAAGTATTGTATGTACGAACAAAGAGCAATGTGGTAGCTACCACTTTCACGTATCATGAAGTCTTCACCTGCATGGCAGGTGCCAGAACGTCAGAAGAGGAAAGAGACTTTTTTATGAACTCCATATCATTTTTAGTAAATTGACCAAAAATAGTTTTCATGAGGATCATAAAACTTTAGTGAGGAAGAAGTGTTTAGAATTGCTACAATCTCCTTTTATAAGGGCTCAAGATTGTATCATAGAAAAATAATCATAATTATTTTGTACTCCACAGTTTAGTTTTCTGAAATCAGATTTTACTTTCCCACAAATTGGGGAGCACTGTTATTAATGTCTAGATTAAATAGTGGATGATCTGTCCTTTAAATCCTTGAATTCTTTCAAGTATTTATTGAGTCTCTGTTATGTACAGGGCACTGTGCTAAGAGGAATAGAAAGATTAATGAGGTACAAAATCTGCCCTCAAGTGGCTTCACATAGATGGGAGAGATAAGATATGCCCATTAGAAAAATTACAATCCTAAATAGAAAGCCCTGATTGCCATTAGAGAGATAAAAATCAAGCAGTGAAATATTTGTTGCACATTTTCTCTTGCTGGGCGTAATAATTAGCAATGGGGATACCATAGGGAGAATGCTAGACAGTGTCAGCTCTCAGGGAGCTGTTATGCCTCAACCCTCCCAATAGTTGGATAGCAACTGACAGCAAGATTTGCAACACTTGGACAGTTTGTCTACCTGGTGGCCGTGAACCACAAATGCCTCCCAACTAGCAAGCAAGGAGGGATTGCTCTCCGCACCTACCTTCTCACCTATGTCGATTTTAGGGCTCTTTTCTCACTTGCTGCTGCTTGGTACTCATCAGCTTTAGAAAGTCAAAAGTAGTTTCTCTCGAGGAAAAACTGGAGGACTCACTATAAACAGTCAGTACCCAGCTGAGATTAGCCACCCTGGCTTTCTTTTAGTCCTTGTTTGTTTTTTAATCAGACACTTTCATAGCACTTACTGTTTTGAGCACTTTACAAATATTAACTCATATTATCCCCATAAAAATACTCTGAGTAGTTTCTCCTATTTCCTTATTTCCAAATTTTGGAAGTGTAGAAACTGAGTGAGAGAAGACATAGGCTGCTTTCCTATGGTCATTCTCCTGTTAAGTGGTGGAGCCGAGTTTCATACCCAGAAAGCCTGGCTCTGGAGGCTTCGGTAGTATACTATGGCACGTTCTAATTGTGTTCATACTTCCCCAGGCTGGTAAGATGGGCACACAGATGCCTCATCCACAGCTGGGTCTGGCTGTCTTCTGTTGTCCCTATCCCTACCCCTCCTGAGTGTTGGAAGCACGCTGCCTCTAAACTGGTCCCTTCTCACGAAGACTGCTCTATTAAAAGTGACTGTGTTTGTGATGGTGGAGGTTGTTGTCTTATACAAACACAAGAACCAGAAAGGAGACAGAATCTAATTATCCTTAATAGCACAACAACTTTATCTGGCTTAGACAAGTTTAGCATTTCTCTGTCTAGGTTGCCCTGACAAGAAGGTACAGTTATTTCTAATCAATTGCACATTTCAGATTGGAATGTATTTACTTTCTGAACTCTAAATATAGCATAACTTTTTTTCCAAGTGACAAGAATATAAAATACCCTATATAAGAAAACTCCCAGGCACAGGGTGATAACTGCCTTGTCTTTCCTTTTTTCCACACTATTAGTGAAGTCATTATAACTGCTGAAACAAACACCCCCCGAATCTGACACAATAAAGATTTCTTTCTGGTGTATAACACAGTTCAATGTGGTTTGGTGGAGAGACTGTGCAGTTATTTGGAGACCCAAGCCCCTCCATTTTGGAGTCCTTCACCACCTAGGTCCTTGGAGCTCTCCTCTGGACTCTTGGTAGCTAGTCAACAGGTGCTGGAAGAAAAGGAGGGAGGGAGGGAGGGAAGGAGACAAAGATTGTATGTGAAGTGTTTAAGGGTCAAGCCAGGAGGTGCCATATATCATGTCAATCTGCATCCCCTTCCATTCTGTCACTTGGATTCAGCCAGCTGTATGGAGGCTGAAAAAGGTAGTCAAGATGTATGCCTAGAAAGAAAATGGAAGTTGTACAGAGAATAGCCAGCCAGTGTCTGCTATACTATCCAAAGTCTGATAACCACAAATATTCTTGAATCTTTTCCCTCTTTCCTTCCTCCTTTCTTCCTTCTTATCTTTCCTTCCTGTCTCCCCCCTCCTTCCTTCCTTCCTTTTATCCAACAAACATTTAATGAGGACCTTCTTTTAAGTACCAAACACTCTAGACACTATGGAATGCGATTATGAACAAATCCAAACACTGCCCTTTGCCCCCTAGGGCTTACAACCCAATGTAAGAAAATCAGGCATTAATTAAGTAATCACACACAAAAATGTATAGTTTGCAACTATGACTAGTGCTTTGAAGGGATGATATGTGATACTATGAAACCTATAACAGAAGGGATATACTTTTTCAAGAGATGAAGCATATATAATACTTCATGTAAAGGATGAGGAGGCATCATGTAGATGAAGAGTGGACAAGTGGTAATGGAAGGCCCCGCAGAAGACCAGAGTGAGGCAAGCATGGTGCAAGGTGAGGCTGAAAGGGCGTAGGGGTCAGATCACACGGGCCATGGGTGAAGCTGGCAAATTTCTGCCTTCTGGATGCTGGTGTCACTCACAGAGCTAAGGGACAATGATAGACTTGTGGGAAATACAGCCTGCATTTAATTTTGGACATTGCTGACTTTGTTATATTCGAGGGAAGATGTCACATAGGCAGTTGAATATTGGGGTCAGGAGCTTAAAGGAAAGGTCTGGACTATGAATCATCTGAGGTAGGTGATAATTGTAGCTGTGGGCATGGATGAAATGGCCTAGCAAGAGAAGGTAGAGTGGGAAGAAGAGAAGGCCCAGGAGAGACTTGAGGGACTTCCATTCAATGGTAAAGCAAACTGGGCCCACAAAGGAGACAGAAAAGCTTCAGGTTGCTGAAAATATAAACATAATTAGCCAGTGGAAAATTAAATGGCCAAAGCCTTTATATATTCCTCTTTTATTAAGCAGAAAGTAGCTCTTAAAAAAAAAAAAAAGAAAGAAAAGAAAAGAATTAACATACAAGTAGAAAGCTGTTTTCTATGATGTGATTGATATATACAGGGGATGTTTACAGCAACTTCATTTCAGAAAAGAGCCATTAAAACCTGTTGATAAGAAGGCTTAAACTATTAGTATCATTTTCTCTCTGTCTCTGTAGAACAGAGAAGTTGCTGTTGGGCTGGGTGGGAAGTTTCATGAACCAATCTTTCAAGCAATGCAAAGTGAGGCTGTATGACTATAGTAGTGAAGGAAGACATTTAAAAAAATCAAACTAAAAAATAGGAGACATCAGCTGCAACCCTCACTGCAGCAGTAGCTGAGTCTGTAATTTCAGGAGAAGGAATTTGAACCCAGCAGGCAGCTTGTAGTAAGGATTCTACTTTGCCTCCCCAGATATATTGACAATGCTGCCTGCTTAATGAGGGTAACAATGTCAGGCAGAAGCCACATAATAATAGCATTTCTCTATGCCTGTTTGTTTTCTGAACTCCTTACTGTTGTTAATTAGTTAAAGCACCCAGTGTTATTAGCTGATCTCAGAAGCACATCTGAGAAAGTGGAATCTTTACTCAAAAACATCTGAGTTAGTGTAAAAGCCTTGCTGCAACACAAATAAGAGAAGAAAGAGGAGGAGGAGGAAGAGGGGTCTGGTTGCAGGAGGAAGGTTTCAGAGGGCAGGCCCGACCCTCCTATCCCTGTGACTATGTGACTTGGGTTTTCCACAAGTGCTCTGGGAGGAAGTATCTCTTTGGTTTATATGTAATTTTCTGGGAGGAAGTATCTCTTTGGTTTATATGTAATTTTCTAAGGGAATTTATAAATGGACACTTTCTTTTCTCTTTAGTCCCTCCATGTTACGGTGACAGAGAAATCATGATCAGCATAGCAACTTGTTAAAGTATAATGTCAGAGTTCAAAGTTGAGAGAGAATTTTGTAGGAGAGGGGGTCCCTGATTCCTCATTGCCTTCCACAGATTTATTCCAGAGTAGCCAAGAATAAAATGAGAACACAATATTTGAGGGCTGTGGTGGCCAGTGAATTGCCTGAACAGATGGGGGTGGGGATGGGGGGTAGGAACCAGCAACCTCCCACTGCGTGCAGCGCAGTGTGGGAAATGCAGCAAGATGGCCATAGGAAATGAGCCTGCTGGCCCATTCCTTCACAGGGATGATGATCAAGTAGCAGAGACAGGACAAACATGCTAGAAAAAGGCAAAGCAATACAAACACTGTAAACAAATGATATGAAATAGCATTCAGAGTATTTATTAAAAGTCATCAGAATAGTTTACTAGATCCTATTCCTCCACTACAGCCATGTAACATTGGGAGATTTGTTAATTAGTCTTGGGCCTCAGTTTATACAATCTGTAAAACAGGAATATAAATACCTACCTTTTGGTAAAATTTCATTATATAATTTATGTAAAGTCTTTGTGTATTGATGTATGTGTGAATGAATGAGTGAAATGCTTAGCACAGAGCTTGGCACATAATAAATGCTCAGAAAATGGGTCCATTATGGTTAGTATGATATTATTTTTGTAAGTCATTAAAGAAGGTGGAAGAGGCCTCTCTTCCCCTATAACCTAATATTTGGATATACCCTCATAACTTCACTAATTAATTTGTTAATTAAGAGGTGGGTGGGTAATTTGTATCCTCACAATTTAGAATTATCACTAGCATTTTGCCGCCTCAATTTCTTCAAGGTATTTGGAAAGAAACCAAAGATAAAAGCATTCAGAGGCATTACACACTTAAGGAGAAGATCTGTTTTCAGTGGTATTTTAAAGAATGAGGGGGACACATAGGTAGACATTGAAAAATAGGTAAAATCATGGAAGTTGAAGAGATGGCCTGAGAGAAAAGCAAAAGCAGTAGTTAGCCAATTTGTTTGCTTGAGTTATGTAGTCAAGGAGAGAACTGTGATCTCAGTGTGATATTACAGAAGAAAACCTGCAGGGTTCTCAATGAATTTCTGTCTGAAAGCTAGCCTAGGAAATGCAGGGGAAAAGATGCATTACCATATATGTTGCAACTCTTCTAGATTTAATAAACAAACATTCTTCTATTCTTGGTTAATTTGGCCAAGCAATATTGAATAGTTTGTTTCCTTGTTATAATTCATCTAGGCCATGAGGTGTAGTGGCAAAAGCAGTGAATGAGGAAAAGACAAGGTAACGAAATAATCTTACATTTCCTGAGTACCTGCTATAATGCAGATACAGCACTAGTTACTTCTGTAAGAGCTATATAATTTAATTTTCCCAATATCCCTATGCAATAGGCAAAATCCAGGTTGGTCTGATTCTAAAATCAATCCATTTATCTCTTCCCTTTTAATGAAAATATCTGAATTATCATCCACAGGTCAACAAACCACAGCCCACCAGCCAAATCCAGTTCCCAAATGTTTTTGTAAATAAAGTTTTATTGGAATACAATCATGTCCATTTATTTATTTATTGTCTGTGGTTGCTTTCTTGCTATAAAAGCCGAGTTCAACAGTTGTGACAGTGACCACGTGACTTGCAAAGCCTAAAATATTTACTACCTGGCCCTTTACCGAAAAAGTTTGATGTCTTCTGATCTAGTAGTTTACTACTTAACTTGCCCTGACGCTTTGGGCAAAGTCTTTTATGAGACAGTTTCTTCAGCTGTAAAACAGACTAAGGATGCCAGCCTTGTATGTCTTACAGGGTTTTTGTGAGAAAGTAACTTGTACTTGAAACTTTTATGGAAAATTAAAAGTGGTCTACCATGTAATATCAGTTTTTCTCCCAACATGCTATTAAATTTTCAAATATACAAAATAGTTGAAAGAATTGTGCAGTGAATGCCTATATACCCACCACCTAGATTCTACAATTAGCATCTTACTGTACTAGCTTTACATGTCTATCAATCCATCTTATTTTTATGCATTTCAAATTAGCTTGTATGCCTTTGAGAGTTCAATATTTGTTTATTTATTTATTGGTAAAATGTATAAACAGTGGAATGCACAAAACTAAGTGAATCATTTGATGAATTTTGACAAGTGCATACACCTGGTAACACAAACCCCCTGTCAAGATAAAAAACATTCCTATCACCCCAGAAAATTCCTTTATGTCTTTTCTTAGTCAATTCTCACCTTACCCCACCTCAACAGGCAATCACTATTCCAATCTTTTTCACTATAGATTACTTTTGCCTATTTTAGAACTTCATATAAATGGAATCATAACAAGAACAAGAAAACAAGCTGTTTAATATTCCTCAACCAAATTATCAACCATAGAAGACAGTTCCATAAATCTATAAGAATTGCGTTGTAAATGGCCACGTATCATTTTCCCTGCATTTCCTAGGCTAGTTGTGTGTATGTGTGTGTGTGTGTATGTGTGTGTTTGTAAAGCTTCTTTCACTCAACATGTGTTTGAGCTTTAACCTATTGTGTATTACAGTAGTTTGTTCTTTTTTGTTACTCAACAATAATATTATATTGTAGGCATACACTACCATTTGTTAATCCATTCATCTGCTGATGGATACCTGGGCTGTTTCCAGCCTTTGGGTATTATGAATAAAACTGCTATGAACATTCCTGTATGAGTCTTTTATGGATGTATGCTTTCTTATCTCTTGTGAGTATATCTAGGAGAGGAATTGTCATAGGATAGGTGTTATATATAGTTTTTTTGCTTTTTTTTTTTAAATTTATTGAAGTATATCACTCATACATGAACCTACATAAACAATAAGTGTATAGCAATAGTTGTGAACTTACAAAACAAACACACATAACATTATACAGGGCTCTCATACCTCACCCTACCACCAATACCTTGCATTGTTGTTAAACATTTTTAACTAATGATTAAAGAGCATCCTCAAAATATTACTACTAACCAAAATATTTTCCCCAACCCACCCTATTATTATTTTTTTTATATCATTTATACATGAACATACATAAATAATAAGTGTATAGTAAAAGCTGTGAACTTACAAAGCAAACATTCATAACATCATACAGGGGTCCCATACATCAACCCTCCACCAACACCTTGCATTGTCGTGAGACATTTGTAATAAATTATGAAAGGATATTGTCAAAATCTTACTACTAATTATAGTCCTTATCATACATTTGGTGTATTTTTCTCCCAACCTACCCTATTATTAGTTGTAAACAATCATGCACATGTGCAGAATTCCCAAACAACACCCCTCTATCAACACACCACACAGTGGTGGAACATTTGTTACAGATTGTTATGTATAGTTTTATAAAAAAACTGCCAGATATTTTTTCCAAAGGGGTTGTACAATTTCACACAGTATACTAAAGTTCTGGTTGCTTCACATCCTTGCCAACATTTCTTGTTGTCAGTCTCTAATTTTAGCATATCTAGTGTGGTACTGGTGGTATCTCATTGTGATTTTAATCTGCATTTCCTTGATATAATGATGAGCAACTTTTCATGTACTGGACATTTGTAAGTGTCTATTAAGATCTCATCCATTTTTAATTAGGTTGTTTGTCTTTTTATTTTTTATTTTTATGAGTCATTTTCTTAATGGTGGCTTTTTTATTTTACTGTTTATTTTGTTTTCTGTGTCTATCTTAAGAAATGTTTACTTTCCCCCATGTCATGAAGTTATCCTCCTGGGTTTCCTTCTAAAGGCTTTAGAGTTTAGTTTTTGTGGTTGGGTCTATGATTCCTCTTGGATTATTTTTAGTATATGGTATGAGGTATGGTTTGAGGTTCATTTTTATCTATCTGGGTATTCAGTTTTTCTTACATAATGTTCAAAAGACTTGCCTTTTCCTAATGAATTGCCTTGGTACCTTTTTAAAAAATATATGGAGGCTATAAGTATGGCTCTATTTCTGTAATGTTGATCTATTTGCCTATTTTGATGCCAGTACCATACAGTCTTGATTATAATGGCTTTATAGTAAATTTTAAATTCAGATAGCATAAGCCCTCAAGTTTATTTTTATTTTTCAGGATGGCTTTGGATATTTTAGATCCTTTACATTTTCATCCAGGTTTTAGGTAAGCCTGTAAATGGGGAGTGAAAGTCTGGTGGAGTTATGATTGGGGTTGCATTGAATCTATACATCCAATTTAAGGGGAACTGACATTTTAACAATGTTGAGTCTTCCAATCCATGAACATGGTATATCTCTACTTTTATTTAGATCTTTAATTTCTCTCAACAATGATTTGTAGTTTGTTATGTGGAGATTTTGTATGTCTTTCATTAAATTTAATCCTAAGTATTTAATGCTTTTTATGCTTTTAAAAGTGAGATTGTTCTTTTATTAATTTCATTTTCCATATAAAATATAGTTGTTTTTGATATATTGATTTTGTATCCAGAAACCAAGCTAAATTTAAATTCACTTATTATTTCTAAGAGTTGTTTTGCAGGGGGCGGATGTGGCTCAAATGGTTAGGCATCCGTCTGCCATATGGAGGGACCTGGGTTTGATCCCCGGGACATCCTGGTAAAATTAAAAAAAAAAAAAAATATATATATATATATATATGTATATATAGATATAGATATAGAAGGTGCATGGGCTGCCAGGCTCTGTGTGCCGGTGAGCCGCCAGGCCCCGGGAGCCATGCAGCAAGATGATGACATAACAGGAGAGCGACGCAGGGGAGAGACAAGAAAAGATGCTCTGAAAGCTCCAAAAACCAGGAACCAAGGTGGTGCAGGTGGGAGAACACCTCTCTCCTACATCGGAGGTCTCCAGGATCGAATCCTGGTGAAGATTGGAGGAGGATGAGAAGAGATACCAGGAAACAGACACAGAGAATTGCCCAGTGAATGGACACAAAACAGCAAATGGGAAGGGGATGCTTAAAATGGATAAAGTAAATAAATAAATCTAAAAAAAAAAAAAAAAGAGTTGTTTTGCAAATTCCTTATGATTTTCTGTCATCATATAAAGAGTCAATTTTGCTCTTCCTTTCCAATTTTTATAACTTTATTTCTTGTCTTTGCCTTATAATACTAAGATCTCTGTTATAATGTTGATTAGAATTAGTGAGAGTGTACACTTGCCTTGTTCTCAGTCTTAGGGGGAAATCATTCAATACTTTACCATAATGCATATTATTAGTTGTAGGCCTTTCATAGACATCTTTTACCAGATTGAGGAAATTTCCTTCTATTCCTAATTTGCTAAGATTGTTTTTCAGATGATATTGAATATTCTGCATTTTTTGAAATGATCATGAGTTTTTTCCCTTTATCTTGTTAATGTGGTGCATTGTCTTGATTAATTTTTTTTTTTTTTTTTTTGAGCTACTGGAGCTGGGGGTTGAGCCCCCAACCTTGTATGTGAGGAGCCAGTGCTCAACCACTGAGCCACATTGGCTCCCGAGTTGTTTTTTTTTCTTTTGCTTGCTTGCTTGTATTATTTATTTATTTATTTATTTATTTATTTATTTTTATTTATTTTTTTAGGAGGCACCGGGGACTGAACCCTGGGACCTATGTGAGAAGCAGCCACATCTGCTCCCCTTGATTAATTTTTAAATGTCAAAAAAAATCTTTTATTCTTGGGATAAACCTCACTATATTGCTAAGTTTGATTTTGCTAATATTTTGTAAAGCATTTTTGCATCTACCCTGATGAGAGTTAGTATATAATATTTTTTTGTAAATTTTTTTTTTTTTAAAGATTTTATTTATTTATTCATTTATCCCCCCCCCTTGCTGCCCGTGCTTGCTGAGTCAGCCAACCACACCATGCGGGCGGGCCCGCCCCCACCAGGAGGCCCCGGGAACCAAACCCTGGGCCCCCCATATGGTAAACGGGAGCCCTACTGATTAAGCCACAGCCGCTTCCCTTTTTGTAAATTTTTTGTTAGCTTTTGGTATTAGGTTTATGCTGACCTAATAAAATGAAGTCTCCTCACTTCCTCTATTTTCTGAAATAGTATAAATATTGATATTATTTCTTCCCTAAATGTTTAGTTTATATTGTTTTTCTTTGTGGGATGCTTTTTTAAAATAATGACTTCAATTTCTTTAATAAATAGGCTCTTCAGATTTTCCTTTTTATCTTGTGTCAGTTTTGATAAGTTGCATATTTTGACGAATTTGCCCATTTCATCTAAATTTTCAAGTTGCAATAAAATTGATCATAATATTCACTTATCTTTTTAATACCCAAGGTTCTATTATGATATTCCCTCTTTTATCTTAGTATTTTTAATTAGTATACTCTTTTTTGTATCAGTTAATTTTGCTGCATATTGAGCCACTCCAAAATTAATGTCCTAGAATAATAATATATTTAGCTTACAACTCTGTGGGTAGCCAGTTTGGGCTGGAATCAGCTGGGAAGATTTTATGATCTAGGTGAAGTTGGCACAGGGGTCTTCAGTTAGCAACTAGTCAGCTAGGCAGCATGGGTGACTTTTGGTTTGGTAGGGACAGTGGGGTGATTGGATCACCTGTCTAATTCAAGCTTGTTTACTGGTGGCATGGCAGGCATCCTAGAGGGAGAGTGGAAGAATGCAAATCCTCTTGAGGCCTAGAGGAATAAATAAATAAATTTCTAAAAAAAAAATTTGCCATTGTGCATAAATTGTAGGTAAATCAAAGTTAAACAATTTACCCTAGCATAGGCAATATGTTTCTCTAGTTTTGTAGTCTTCTCTACCAAAGTTCAGAGCAATTTTTTGGACACAGTAAATATAAGTAAAGTTGAGAATGGGACTATAGAAGTCTTGTTTGACTCCTCCAATCTCGAAGTATAAATTTAAGCTGAGTGGTAAAATTTGTTTCATCTTTCTAGAAATCTACTTATAGAAATTTACCGCAAGGGACTTACGGGTGTGCACACTTTTCTAGTGATAAGAATGGTCATTTGCAGCATTGCTTCAGAGAAAATTGGCAGCAATCTAAGTATCTAATAGAAGAGGACTGGTTAAAAAAATATATATATATGGCATATTCCTCAAATGGAATAGTCTACAACCACTTAAAAGTTATAGATGAGTATCCAATGACCCGGATGAATGTTGAATATATATTTAATATTAATGTATATCGTGAAACTATTTACATGATTATATTTTTGGTAAAATAATTAAATCCAAAGACACGTATACAGAACGAAAGGCTTAGAAGAATATACAACAAATTATGGTGGTTATTTCTGAATAACAGCAGTGTGGGTAACTTTAATTTTCCCATTTTTTATCTAGGATTTGAAGTTATTTATAATTAATATATGTTGAAGACATACAGGAAAATAAATTAAAAGTACTTTTAAAAAATGAGCCCTAGGGAAGCGGCTGTGGCTCAATCAGTAGGGCTCCCGTTTACCATATGGGAGGCCCCGGGTTCGGTTCCCGGGGCCTCCTGGTGAAGGCAAGCCTGCCCGCACGGCATGGTTAGCTGACCCAGCGAGCACAAGCAGCAAGGGGGGTTAAATGAATAAATAAATAAAATCTTTAAAAAAAAAAAAAAAATGAGCCCTACACAGTCACCATTTTCAGAATTGTTTGTACTTTTTATTGCCACCCTGTATATAAGAAGAGCCATTGGAGCTTTAAAAACCTACAGAGTCACCTAAAACTCAATGATCTGTATATGCAAAAGACTGTTTTTTTTTGGCATCCAAATAGAACATGGTATCATGAAATGCAATACTTACTTAGGGATTTTTGTTTTTGCTTTTAACATTCACAAGTACTCATAAAGATGGGTGAAATGCCTTTCTAATACACATGATATTTTTATTACAGAACACAAAATCACCATTATTGTGAGGAAGACTTGTAGAAAGTTGTTTTGATTGGAAGCAAAGTCAGCATTCTTATTCCTTTTTTATAACTTGAATATTTATAGGATCTAGATTCTTTTGGAAAGTTAAGTTGACTGGAAAATTATTGTTAAAAATAGACACAGATATTGCATCTGTTAAACTGCTAGCCCTGATCCTGTGCTTTTCTTGCCGGTCTAGCAGATAGGATGACATCTATTACATGTCTGTAACAAAGTGGTATTTCCACTTAGCAAATCCCACCATTATCACCATTATCATTGGTGGAGAATAGACCTTGGTCATAAAGCTTACTAGATTTTGGTACCATGGATGCAAAAAAAATTTATTAGTATTGGAGTTTCTGATACATGTACTTTGTCACTGAATAGACTGTTTAGGCCAATTTCCATCCAGAAAATGGTGAATGTAGTCTGCAGATGTCCCACCATCAATCTGTAAGCTTGAGAATGTCCACAAGGGGTTTTAAAGCTTTCTGGAACTCGAGTTAAATTTGATTTAAATTAGACATACGTCAGAGAAAATTTTTAGAGTTGTGAAATCAGGTAGGGCATTTAGCAGAAAAGAGCCTAATTTGTCGATTTTGATTGATTTACTGTATTTAGTTCGTTGGGGGAAGGAACAAAGCACAGATACTGGTGGCTGGGTGTGGCGAGCGCTGAAAGGTTTCTTGGGGTGGGAGTACGCCCGGAATGGCTCTGTGCACCTGGGTGACCGTAGCGGCCCCGTGCCTGCTGCACCCGTTGTACAGGCAGTTTTTTCCATGTCAACACCTGCTCATTAGGAACTGGACCAAGACTCCCAAAGAGCTCTCAGATGGCCCTGATTTTGTATCCCTGCCAATCTGCAGTAGAATTTAATAACAACCTTGAGGTGAAACTTGGGCCTTTCCTCACTGCTAATCCCCAAAACCATCTGGCCTCTCCCTTTCTCTGAATAACAATTTAGTGTGTATGTGGTGAGAGGAAGGAGGATGGGTGGAAGAAGGGGGAATAAAACTGCTCTTACATTTCTTAAAGGACAATCAACTTTCTTTGGGGGCAGGTAGAGTTTCTTCTAGATCATAGACCTAAGCTTGTTCTTTCTGTAGCTTTCACATCTTGACTTGCCAGATAATTGTTTGAAATTTGTACCATTCATTAGCTATTGACAAACCTCCAAGTTTAGTTCTTCTAGTGAAATAATGCCAAAAAGAAGGCTGTAAGTCTGTAATCGGGTTTGTGATAAAAGAAAAAGATTATGCATTTTCTCTTTAATTTTTCAGTAGGCTTAGTACAATATTAGATATGTAGGAGACACTCTGTAACTATTTGCTTGTTTGTTTATTGCTCAAAGGAATTGAAGTAATTTGGTGGGAAATGTATGGAATAGAAGAGTAAATCACTATTAAAATGTAAAGCATCAGAATTTCCCGTGCCTTGCCCTAACTCCCAGGGGAGGAAATAGAACATAGATGTCACTTACATTGCCCAGAAAATATCATGTTTATGGTTCTATTTAAGGCTCACTGCAGGGTAGGTGCCTGTCAAATAGAATGGCATATGGAATCACCTGTTCTTCTGAAGTTGCTCTCTTACTTATTCTCGCCCTGTTGAGCACGTGCGGTTGTTGAGTTTGGGTGTCTTAAATCCATGTATAGTATTATGCTGAGCCAATGAAGGAGACACAATATATATTTGTTAAATTAGTGAATTAATAAATTCTATGTATACATGGTATAGAAAATGCCCTTAGCAACATGTCTTTCCATAGCTCAGAAGGCACTTATGTTCAAACCCAAAAGATACATTTCCATGTGCATTATGTATACACACACATCCACAAACATGTGCATATGCATACATGTGTGACATATACACATCTCTACACACACACTAATGATTCACTAGCAGAGCCCCTCAGAATGGTGCATCACTAACCACGTTGATTTCTTAGAATAGGGGTCATCACGCTGTGGTCCACAGGCCAAATCCAGCCCTTTTTTAGTATAGCCTGCAAAATAAATTGGCTTTTATATTTTTAAATAGTTAAAAACAAATCAAAGGAAGGAGAAAATCTGTTGTTACATGAAAATTGTATAAAATTCAACTTTCAGTACCCATAAATACAGTTTTATGGGAACATAGGCATTTTCATTGGTTTACACAATGTCTCTTGCTGCTCTAGCACCACAATGTAGTTTATAACCATGTGGCCTGAAAAGCCCAAAATATTTGTTACTCGGCCCTTAACAAAAAAAGTTCACTGTACCCTGCCTTAGAATATACAAAAAATAAGTAGAATAACATCTGTCTGAATCAAGCCATACCTCATAGTATTTGAAAAGACATTACCACTGCCCCTCCCCCATTTTTAAAAAGAGAAACTGGAAAACAATGAGAAAATTGTTCTCAACTTTTAACTTTTTTTTTTTTTTTAAGGGTTTAATATCTTTTTAAACATATAACCTTAAGTCCCAAGCATGACGTTTTGGATATTCAAACTTTAATAATTCTTGTGATTATATCCTGACATGATATAATGGAAGGACAAGAAAAAGTTTGCAAAATTGTGTAACATATAATGGTAAGCTTAATTTGTCTGATTTACAGTTTGCCTTCTGAAGCAACATGGAAGAGGAAAAACCTAGCATGGTTTGTCAAGTTGTAGGGCAGGTAGGAAGAAGGAAAATCCCAAATGCATTTAGGGACACGAGTGCCAGACGAAATTACAGCCTGCTGCGACAATGGAATGCCCTTTGTGTACGTGTCCTGTTTTGTTTTCTGTGGTACTCATATTGTTTCATAGACATTAGTTATTGAAACTTACTGGGAGGACAGGAAAAAAGCAGGAGTTGTTAATTCCATTTTACAGAAGGATGAGACTATAAACTCTGCAGGTAGCTCTTTGTATGGCAGTAAGTCCGTATCAAATCCAAGAAAATGGAATGATTTTTTTTCTTTTCATCAGACATAATCTCTGCATGATTGATATGGTCCACAATATGATAAAGTGTTATTACTTGAGTTTTAGAGTATTTGACTGATTTCCTAAATTTATACATCTGGCATATTAGTTGTCATACCATCTTTGGCCACTGCAAGTATGGCTTCATGAGTCAATAATTAACTGCTTTATTTTCTTTTGTTTCCTTGTGTGCCACTCCATCCCTCCTACAGAAGGACAGAAAATAATAACTGAGTTGGCCGGCATTTCCTTGAATTGTCAAATCCTATCTCCTTCTTCATACATACCTTTGACTTTTAGTTGCTTCTTAAGGGAACTAGTTTTCCTTATATCATGATCAGAACGTACCAACAGAAAAAAAGACATGTAAACCAATCATTGCATCCTTATCATAATTGTAATTCAGCATCGCAGAGTATGTCTGCTGGGAGAGAAACTTTAGAATTCCTTTCATTGTATGGATATGAAACCTGGTTCTCAGGAAGGATAAGAGATTTCTCTAAGGTCTCATAGCTGCTTAGGAAATTTGGGGTAAGAACTCTTTTGCCGTACTTGCTTATTTTTATTAGCTTTTCTTTGGAACACCTTGAATATAATTATTTTGTAAACAGTAAATAGCAGGCTCATTGAAATATCAAAAATATCATTTTATAGACTATGTGATGATTGACTACAAAACATCGAGACTTATTTCCACAAGCTACGCAACAAAATTTATTCCATTACTTGGTGGACATGCACCATCAATCTACATGGAATAGTTATTAAATTAAAAGGTAGTAAAAGATGATGGAAGCTATGATTATCCAGTTGGTTTAGAAGACAAGTGATACAAAACCATATCTGTTGTTTATCTTTAGTAATAAACAAATTAGAATCAAACACAGTGTTCACATTACTTGAGGAACCATTTACCATTCACTGTCAGTAATCACAATCAGTTTCTTGGTTTAGAGAGCTATATTGGGGGGAATTACTACCCTAATAGAGTGGAAGACCCAGTTCAACTGGCTCATCACTGACTTGATTAATTTTTTTCTGGGGATCTAAAAATAGAAAGAAGCAGAGAGGCCTTGAACATTTGTACCCTAACCAATCACTATTAATCTAGTCATGTTGCTTTATTTTCTGCATAGTACTTGTTACTATTTGAAGTTATTGTCTTCATTTATTTGTCTACTGATTTACTCTCCCTGCCTCATACACACAGAATGTAAGCTGCAGAGAGTGTGGTCTCCTTTGTCTCGTTCACCATTGTGTCACCCGAACTTATAACAGTGCCTGGAGCATAATGGGAATTTCATGTTATCTGTTCAGTGCATGAGCAACTGGCCATGTTGGCTACAGTATGAAGGAATTGTGAAATTGTATGTTCTATGGATGGAGAAGAGAGAATTCATAATTAACACAGAAAGTATTGTTCTAAGTGGGAGGCCCTGACTCCTTCACTGTATTTCATATGCTCTCGCCCCATCCCCACTTCCATAGTACTTGTACATGGGTGATCAGTGTTGGTTTACTTGTGTTTCTCTTCCATCAGAGATCAGGTCTCATTCACTTATATGTCCACAGTGCTGTGCACAGTGACCAGTAGAGTGAGTGAGTGAGTGAACCTATGAGTTCATGAATGCTTCTTTAACACCAGGCCCTGAGAACATAGGATGTTTTGGGGCTTCCTCTCTTCAATCAGAAAGTATAATGACTGACTGTTAAGTGTCCTCTGATCCTTGTTTGGAGTGATATATGATTCCAGGAAGACAATTTCTGCCAAATTTTGCTGTCTTTTTGTTAGTATAAGCTCTTTATATAGACCGGCACTGTCCAAAAGAAATATAGTGTGAGTCACACATGTAGTTGAAGTTTTTGTAATAGCCACATTACAAAAGCTTTTAGAAAAGTGAAATTAATTTTAACAATATATTTTATTTAACTGAATATATCCAAAATTTTATAATTTCGACATAAATCCATATATAAATTACCAATGAGATATTTTACATCATTTTTTTTGTCTTAAGTCTTGAAATGCAGTGTATATTTCACCTCAATTTCGATGTTAAATTTTCATCAGATGAGCGGTTGAAATACAGGGGCTTCTTTGGGAGTTGGAGGTCGTCCTGAGTACTGTTGTGGCAATGGATGTAGGCCATTTTAAATCAGCACACACCACTCAGAACTGAGTGGGAGAGAGTGTGGTCTACAGTGTGAACTGTGGTCTATGGTTGGTGGCAAGGCTCCAGGATGTGTAAGTTCATTGAGGGTGGTGGGCCACACTGTGGGAGATGTTTGTGTGGGATGTGGTGGGAAGTGTGGGAGGTGGGCAACATGGGAATCCCAGTGGGTTCCGTGTAATATTTTAGGTAATCTAAGCACCTCTTAAAATATATGTATATATATATAAAAAAAATAAAAATAAATTTCAAAAAAAAAAAAAAAAATTTTCATCAGAAGCACTTGATCTGTATTTTATTTCATAAAATTTAAAGTTGAAAAAGTAGATTCACCTATCCACATTATTCCAAACACAGTTAATCTACATTAGCCAATATCTGAATCCAATGTTAATTGTAAATTTAAAGATTTTAATTAAATAAAAATCAAAATTCATTTCTCCAATTGCTAGTGTCACATTTCAGCCCCAAAGCCATGTATGGCTATTGGCTACTACATTGGCCAGCATATGTTATAAACTCTTTCCTACGTATTTTCCTTTATCCCACCACCTTTATCCCACAACCTTTGCAGCCATCTGGTCTCCATATTTTCTTCTACAGGTACAGGGACCCAGAGAGGAGAAGTGGCATTTCTAGGACTTTTAGTTCGTACACCATTCTTAGTGCCTGGTTTTTGATCACTGCTCTACCAGGCACTCCCATTCTATTCCTTTGTTTTGAACAGAGGCCAGGGATGTGCTTGCATGGGCCTTCCCCATGCAGTGAGGGATCTCCTCACTGCAGCCAACATACGTGTGCTGGAGAGATCCTGGGGAAGCCATCCCTGGGTATCTGCCCCATTCTACCCACGAGAGGTCACAGAAGCAGCTGGCGTGATTGGGGCCAGCTGGCTCTCCCTCCAGTGCTGAGGTCAGGCCAGTTAGTTGAATGGCCTGCTTTGGTGAAGGAGGGCAGACCAAGTGCTAAGACAGATGGCACCAAGGCCACTGCTTATTTATCCAAAGGTGCTACCCGCTACGAGGTGTGTGGGAAGGACCACCAGTCACTCCTCAGTGTTATCCAGACAAAGTCTTCTCTCTTTTTTTAAGGACTTCATGTGTTACATCTGAAAATGAAGAATAATATGTGACTATAAGTTGAGAGTTTCCCAGAGTACTTTTTTTTTTTGTCATTTATAACCATTCACAGGCTTGTTTTCTTTCTTGTTCCACTCATTGTTCAGAACCTGCTCAAGGTCTTTTTTTTTTTTTTTTTTTAAAGATTTTATTTATTTATTCATTTATCCCCCCCTTGCTGCTTGTGCTCGCTGGGTCAGCTAACCACGCCGTGCGGGCGGGCTTTGCCTTCATCAGGAGGCCCCGGGAACCGAACCCGGGGCCTCCCATATGGTAAATGGGAGCCCTACTGATTGAGCCACTGCCGCTTCCCTCAAGGTCTTTTTTGACATCATCTTTATCTAGGATGCCAAAATTAATGAAATGGCAATAGTTCCATTTTTTTTGTGTGAAGGAAAAATATTTTGACTCTCTCTCATGGTGAGGCTGCTTTGCTTCACAGAAAACTGAAGTGGGTGCAGCATGAAATCATTTTTCCATCAAAACAGACACTTTACTCATGAACATGATCCCAGGGTGGAGTTGTGAAGGTACGCTCTCCCTGGCAGGCCTGGAACATTGTGCTTTTTAGTTTCTTTCCTGCCTCCCATAGTATATGAGAAGTATATGCTCCCCATCTCCACTGCTCTACTTCACTAGTATTTTTTTCAAAGTGCGCAGCTATTACAAGTTCAAAGTCTCCAAGTGACGGTGTCATCTCCAGAGAAATTCTGAACATTTTTATTTGGTGTCAACTTGATTCAACAATGTGGAGATACAATATAAAATGCCAACTGAGAGTAGTGAAGATATTAATTGGCTAAAGTAATATTTAAAACTTGTCTTGAAATCTTGGAAAGTTGCGTGTGAAAAATTGAGAAGAAAAAGGTTCCTGGCTGAGGTATCTAAAGTCTGTAAAATTCCCAGTGTGAAAATGAAATGAAAATATTTCCAGTGGAATATTTAGGCACCCTTTTTTAATCTCTGGATTAGAAAATAATTGGGGTATAAGAATTACTTCATGTGCCAAATGGGAAAGTGATTTTTTAAAATATTTTTTTGCAGTAAAATCTTATAATCCATGGACAGGAAGTACTCTAGTTGAAGCATGTCACTTCTGGTAAGAAATAAGGAATTACTTTGGACAAAATAATGAGAAAACGTTGAAGGGAAGTTTTGGCATACTCTCTGGTAAAAAAGGTGCAAACAAGGAAAAGTCCAGGGCTCTCTGCTACAGTGTGTTGGTTTCCAACGGTGTTCATTTACACTGCCTGCTATGGAAAGCCTGAGGGAGATGAAAGGCTTTCCATAGCAGGTCCCCTTTCCTTCAATTCCAGGCAGTTCCACTGAATTTTCCTTCAATGCCAGGCAGTTCCGCTGGTATATTTGTTTTAACTGTCTTTCCTCTAGGGCTTCTTCAAAGAAAGAGACCTGCAGCTAATAAAAGTGTGAAAGCTCATTCATTTACTGTATTTTGAAAGGATAGTTTGAAACCAGAATAGATTTTTCTCCCCTGAGGGAAATGGCTTAAGTATTGTTTTTCCTACAGGTAACTTTCAATAGCTTCAACACTCCAAGTGTAGGACACCCCTATCTTATGCAAGTCCTGTCCAATGCACCCTCGTGGCCAGTGGCAGGGAAGAGGAGGAGTGGAGAAGTGGCCCTGGGAGTGTGCAACCATTGGACTTACCCAACCTTAATTGTTGTTTAGATGGGGTGCTTGCTAGAAGGCTGGGTCTGAATCCCATTCTTCTTGCTGTCAGGGACCTGTCACAATACTCAAACACATAAGCTTGTACCAGCTATACAATCAATTTTATTTGGAAGATTCACACCAGTTGTGTAATCTCTCAGGAGAGAGCAAACTTGTGAGACTTAAATGGAAAAGTTTGATAAAACTTTAGTCAAGGAATAAAGGTTTTAAAAGTTCTTTTCATTTTTCAATTTTAGCTAAGGGCTCACTTTCTAGTATTATTGACAGAACTGTCTATTCAGTTGTTTGGTGGCAGGGGCTAACATTTGTAGCTATCTTGGGTAAATGCCTTTATGTAAAAAATAAGTACACAGAGAGCCTGGGAGTTAATTGCTGGAGTGTACGCAAGGTAGGAGAACATGCATCAGCCTTTAGTAACATAGTGCATCAAAATCTAGGATTCACAGTTCTACCTGCCCTGGTAGAGCTGATCTTTAAAGTTCTTCTAGTTTAGAAATGGATGACATGAGCCCACATTTTGTATAGGGAAGAAAAACTAAACAAGCTATGAATTTATTGTGAAATAAGTTTTATTTATGAAATAAAATAGAATTTATTATTGAGTAGATCATCTAAAATATAAGGTAAAATCCAAGGTACCAATGATTCATATTATGGTGTCATGACACCTTCTTACTTCGGGCATTTGGGGGAAGCAAAGAATTAGTCTATAGAGAAGTATGTTGAAAAATACCTGTGGCTTGTTTTCCTAATATCCATTTATGCTTTCTGATCAATATCAACAGAAAGGCACAGTGCATTGCCAGCCTCAAATGAAGCAGTTACTCTGACCAAGTATAAATATTTTAAATATATCTTAAAATATCATTAGTGTCGATAAAAGAAGACAAAGAGAAGGTCCAGGAGCCCGTAGGAAACCAGCTAGTTCTTTAGCTAGCTATATTCTTGAACTTGTTGGAAATAAGAAAAGGTAATTGTATGAATGTTCCTCAAAAGTACAGGAATTTTTACTTAGGAAGAAAACATGTAAAAGGTTTTTTGTTTGTTTGTTTTATGTCTGTTTGCTTGCTTGCTTTATTCTTCTCTCTGACATACCTATTATAATAAAATCAGGCTGAAAAATACTTTTTGTGCTATGTACTATGTACTATGAAGAACCAAATATGGTTTATCTGCTTTGGGATCTGGATGGTTTCATAGGCAATAGGGAAACTTCCCTTGACTCTTACTTCCTGAGGATAGTTTCCATGGCAAGGCAAGAACATGAGCACACAGTAGGCCCTCTGGAACTCTTTGACTGGAGTGGTTCTCATAGTTCACCCTAAGGCCCACAAGAAGTTCTCAGTCCTCTCTCAGTAGTAATGGGAGACCATTACCCCTACATATTTCCCTGCCCATTTTCTGTCACTACCTGGCAGAGACAGTGAGGGAAAAAGAACTTTGGTCTCCAAATCATAAATATAAGCAGAAGTTGTTTCTAGGAACTCACACCCGGCACTCTTTATGAAGCAAGTGACAAGCATCACAGAGAACCTCAACCAGATCATCAAGGGCATATTTGGACTTTGTGCTCCATCCTTTGTGCACTTTAGCAGTCTGCCCTGCAAAGTCAAACGCACCAATTTCCAAAGTAATGACCTTTTGGTACAGGAAGCACATATAAGTATTTCCTGCTGATTTCCTTGATGAACTTAGGATTTCTTACCAGGACTCACATGTTTTAGGCCCAAGATAACATTTCAGCAGTATCTGGGTGAAGTTGTGTGAATACTGTGTGTGTAAATGATCCCTGACTTATTAAATTTCTTCCAGCGTGTACATCCTAGCAGAAGATGCCCCAGCAGGCCTCCAGCAATGCTCGTCCTTCCCTTCACATAATGAATATTCAGAGGCTGCAGTCACTGAGGACTCAGGTGGCAAAAATAGTAAGGTGATTGAAGCAAACCCTAACATAAAAGCTAAATCCCCATTTCAGCTCCCCAGAAACACTGATTATAGCACAGATTCCCCATTCTCTGGCCCTCAGACCACATTAGAGAAGAGTCCTGGGGAACCTTCTATGAATTAGGCATCTGTTCCATACACCAACATGATCACATCTTTCTGTATGATGCGTTGTAATAAGCATGTTGTTTTTAAAAGACAACAAGCCCCTCTGTAGTCCTCTCCCACTAAATGCATTTAGGCTGATAGTTCAGCATAAAGGACACACTGTTGAGAGAGGCAATGCATGTATTGTTTTCCCCATAATGCAGTCAGGATCTCCACAGCAAAATGTGGGTTTTTGAAGTCTTATTTTATATATTTTGTCACCATCAGCAGTTAAACTAAAGTAGGAGCCGCTCCATTCTATTATGGGTTAAATTATTCTCTGTGCAAATCTAGCAGTGATGTATAAATTGCAGCCCTTTATTTTTTTTCGAAGGATTCTAAAATAGATTTTCAGAATTAGTGCTGGATTTTTGCTTCTGCATGTGTGGTGACTTGATTTTTTTCCTTCCGGAGGAGCATCCTTTGCAGCATTCCCCCTTCTGAGGGCTCACTTAGACACTTCCAGCTGGTGGCAGGGGATACAGCCATAATACAGCTTCCTCTGTCCCAGCTGCCTTTTTCACTACGGTAAATGCATTACGATGGCTGCACTCTCTCGTGAAGGTTCAGGTAGAGGAAGGTGTAGGATGAAGTCTGGAAACCGTCGTTTTGGTTTGTAAAAGCTTCAGCTCCTACAGCATCTTTGCATTTTGAATGTCTTCCTGCTTCTAGTCAGAGGTTTCTCTCCAGTGATTGGAATGTTGCTGTCAGCCTGATCAAAGGTGCCTGAGGAGATCACCTTTTACAGGGAAGCTGTGCTTAAGAGGATCTTTTTAAATGCATTATGGCTCATGCAGCCTCACAATTAAAGAAAAACAGGGATTTAGAAATCAATGCTGAAGAGGAGACTGAGAAAAAAAGGAAACACCGGAAGCGGTCCCGGGATCGGAAGAAAAAGGTAACTATGTATTCCAGAGCATATATCTCGCCTGGACTCTTAGTTTTAATCTCTTCCTGGTGTCTGTTAGAAGCCCTCAGGTCTAATTTTACATGCTGAGTGTAAATTGGGTGTGTAAATTGAGAACAGATGATGAAAGCCTATGGAAGACCACGGCCATAGGACTGGCAAGCCTAGGGAAGGCGTCCTCCTTCGTGGGGGGTGATTGCAGTGCCGATGCGGAAGGTGCGCCTTCGCTTTACATAGGCATGGTCATGTTTCCATGACGCCGAGATGCCAAGGGAGTTAAAAGTAGTTTCTTCACAGCCCAGTCAAGGTTAAATGTACTACGGTGACTTAGGTTTGAGGGAGAGGCCACAGAGTGAGCTTTGTACTTCTCGGAGGTCTGTCTTGTAGAGAAGGAGCTTTTGTACCGGTTTTGTCACATGTGTACGTTCCTCAGGCAGATCTGTGACCTGAGAGACGTAGCAGAAAAGTCATTTCCTGCTTTGCCTTTTTTTTTTTTTTTTCCCCTTTCTTTCTTTCTTTCTTTCTTTCTTTCTTTCTTTCTTTCTTTCTTTCTTTCTTTCTTTCTTTCTTTCCTTCTGCCTCTTATTTCTATAAGGTGCTTTTAGTTAGGGAGCATGTTGGAAATAAGCTGCTAGAAATAACTTTCTTCTGTCAAATAAAGCTAAAATCACTGGTTTGTTTCTCCCTGCTGGGTAAGAGTGATTATTCCCAATGCAGGAATTCCCATGACAGGCTGGGACCTGCAGCCTTCAGCATGCCGATTGTTCTAGCTCAAAGCATGGGTATTGATGGTCCCCTACTGATGTTCCAGGGTAGAGGAAAAATGGGAGGAATATTCCAGGTCACTGGTGTTTTATTACAGCCAGAAAGTACTTACTGTTAGGTAGCTGTGCCCTTAAATATGACTCCTAGGTACCCAATGAGGCCCCAAAGCACTTTTCCTCTGTGACCATTAATAAAAATTGACTAAAACTCTGCGATCTGAATACAGAAGTCAGGTCATAAAGCATTTTTATGTGTCTTTGTGAGAAATCCCAAGGGACAGATTGTCTTAATTTGCTCTGAGCAGTGATGCATGTGCTTTCTAATGATATGCAGATTTCATCCACCACATGTACCTACCTCTCTTTGGGGAGTGACCATGAATATTTTTGGCATCTAGAGGAAGCCTCCTCTTCCTTTTGTGGCATGGCATATTTTACGGGACTGAGTTTGGAGGGCTGCAGTGGTTTTGCTGCAAGATGTTAAATATAGATAGTTCCCACTTTAATATTCTGGGGGAAAAAAAACTTCTTGAATATATTTTCACAAAAGTGTAAACTTAGATTAAGGTCTGTACAGGCATATTTCAAAGCCTTTCGCAACATAGTGGTTATGAAATTGCCATAGTTTGCTTGGTACTGGTCCAATTTTATTAGGTTTGTCTCTGGGTAGGACACGAATGATCGCCCTGTCTCCAACATCTCTACCCCACCCCCACCACATAAACTGGCTTCTGAGAGAACATGGAAGAAGGATACATATATTTTTATAAAGCTACGGTGTCGTCATTAATGCTGATCATTGATATGAGAGTTGTTAGCCAGCCCAGCTTCTGTAAAGCAGTATCTATATCAGCGACAATGGACCTGCTGCCTTTGTGCCTGGGGCCCTGTTTGACTTGGAAGCAAAATAGGGAAGGGGTGAGGCAAAGGGAGTTTCTGGTCTCACTGATCTGAAGCAAATGCTTTGTGGACCAAAATGCTTTGTTATGAGTACAACAGAGTCTGTCCAATGTAAATCTCTTAGCAACCAGAAGGGAACATGGGGAAATATCAATATCGCCATTGTAAACGTGCAAACCGATTTAAATGTTTTGTTCTCAGGACACTTACAGAGTAACGCCCAAAAGTGGCTCATGGATAATACTTTCTCTGCTGTTGTACTTGTTAATTCATGATGCAGCATAATATACACCTTCCCAATCAAAGATATAATTAATAATAGAAGATATGTTATGGTCAAATTATTTAATGTACAAAGTTAAGATTAATTTCATTTGAAGACATAGGCTAGATTTCTTTCAGTGGTATGGCATCTATAACACTTCTTCCCTAAAAAGTGCATTTTTTGGATCTTTGAGTTTCTCTTTCCTACCTTTTTTCTAAGATCCTAATTAAGGCTGTGTGCTACTTAGCACCATATTGTAGGCCCCATGTCAGTTGAAAATGCAGCCTTTAAGTGTTATGTCTGATTATGGGAAGAGTTGCTATTGTTCATATGCAGAAATATCCTCTAGGATCTTTTAATTACATAAAAGTAATAGTGAGTACTCTCAAAATCACAAAATAGAAAGGCTTAGGAAAATCCTAAAGAGCATCTAATTTATAAAACCAGGAGTTTGGTCCATAATAGCCCTTACAATTCAGGTTTGAGCAAATCCAAGATATCTCTCTCTTGATTATACCTATATGATACAGCATCATACAGTATGAGATATTAATAAGTATTATAATAAAATCATAATACATATGTAGACTTTACATTGGATTCACATTTCATCAGATTTTTAAAAACCCCATGAGTTGTACATTTGGCCTGTTACGAATATTGATAACCGTGAATGAAATACCGGCTGAAAGAGGAAGGAAGGAAGGGAGGGAGGGAGGGAGAGAAGTAGGGATCTTCTAGGAATTTATAATATAGTAAGTTGAATTTCAATAAGGATGTGTTTTATTTTTGGCACAATAATTAAAGTAGTATCAAGAAAAAGGAAAGCTTCTTATATGGTGAAAGGATTGGCATTTGGGTGGATGAACCCTTACCAGCAATTATTCTGGTTTGAAGCAACGATGAAAAAAGTTTTGAGTATCTAGTTTAAAAGTTGCTTACAAATGCCTTTACAAATATCCTGTGCCTACCCTTTCCCACTGCTCTTCCCTGACATACTTTTCCCCTTCAGACTCCTTCTCTCCTGATGGGCTTCTTAGGTTGGCAGCAAGTGGGAAGCATGCCAAACGCAGACAGCGTGACTTTGGGTGGTTTAGCATTGGATCCCTACCCTGACTAAGCAACTTGCAGAGAAGAGCACTTTATGTCCCCTGCCCACAGGTGGAGGTCAGTAGATGGCCCACTCTACCATCAACCATGAGAGCCGGACATCACAATGCTTTTCTTGTGGTTCCAGCTGCGGTCCCTGCACTTCCCTTGTTGCCACTGACTTCTCGTGCCCTATGACCTGGATGTTTTGCCCTCTCCCCATTTAAACGATAAAATACATTTCAATAGTGATGGAAGGGGCATTGATTCTATTCAATAAATGTTTTAAAAATATATTTATGAATGTATGCTTGTACATACATTGCTACATTCTGCCAAAAAAATCCTTGGTAACCTAAGGAAATCCATATTAAACAAGGAAACATTTATGGAGTATCCCACTATATGCCTGACACATGCTAGATACTGGAATGAGGTGGCAGTTAATTCCATGGATTAATATCTTTCTGATTATCATACAGTTAATGAGGGCAAAGCAGGAATGAATATTCATTACTTCATCCTTGCAGCATGCATTCATTCAACAAACATTTGTTGAGTGAATTCTGTGCATCAGGAATTGCATTAAATGTTGGAGACAAAGCTAAACAAGACATGGTGGCAACCGTAAAGTCCTCCCAGCAGAGCAAGGGAGAAAGATAAGAGCACCATGAATCACCCTTCATAGTGTATGAAAAACGAGCCATAGGGGCCCTCAGACGGCTCCCAGTTTGACTCAAATGGGCAAAGAGAAGGCTCTTAGAGAAGCTGAGCCTTGTAGGAGTTAGATAGACAAGCAGAAGGAAGGGAATCTCATGTCCAAAGTGATGGAAATAGGAGAGTACATTGGGGTGTGTGGGAAACAGTTATTTGGAATGCCCAGAGCAAAGAGAACATGAGTGTTTGGCAGGAAAAGTGGTTGGAGATTTAGGTTTGGGCCAGGTCATGATGACCTTTGTATGAAATCATAATGGGTTTGGACACTATCGTGGTCAATGTTGGGAGTGACTTTAAAGAACCTTAATGGTGTTGGTAGGGAGAGGGGGTGTCAGTAGCTTGATGGTTGGGGGTGATCACTCAAGCATCAGTGTTGTAGACAGCAGCAGGGAGAGCAGTCAGGATGCTGATCCAGGCACAAGATGCTGAGCGACCTGAACTAGTGCACAGCCTCTGCCAGTGGAAAGGGGATGATGCATACAAGAGATATTTAGGGGAAAGACTTGATGGAACTTGGCAATAGATTGTATGTAGGAAGTGAGAGGGAGAGATCTGTATCTAGGGTGTCTGCCAACTTTCTGGCTTGAAGGGGAAGATGAAGAATTAATTTTCCTGGATTCATATATCCTTTCTCCTAGGGCATGTATTGAGTACTTATTGTGTACCAGATAGGGTTTTAATTGCTTTATAGCGGAAGGCTCATTTAATCTTCACAGAAACCCTATGAAGAAAGTACTTTTATTATACCCATTTTACAGGTAGGGAAACTGAGGCATGTGTCTTTAGGCAGTTCACCCAAGGTTCCCTGTAAGTGGTAGAGCTGGTAATTCAATTTGGGCCCTCTGACTCTTTCTCGCTTGTGCTCTTAACCACTATACAAATGAATATGTAGTGTGTAGCATTTTTTCCCAGCTACATATGAAAGAAAGTGCACTTGATTTAGAGAATCTTCCAAATGATAAGCTATTTCTCAGGTATCTGGGGTCTTAGATAACAGCCTTGATGTCTCCAAGTACCCCAGTATTCTAGTGTCTTTTTTCCTTCTGCAATAAAAAATTTTAATGTTTTGTTAGTGGTTTTTGTTTTTTACTTTTGGAAAATAAAAATGAAAAATTACTAACACCTGGACTTCAAATCCTCAAAGACACATTGGTGCATTAATAACACGACAGTGTGTTAGGTACTTGCTGTATGCTAGGCAATGTGCTGAGTGATTCCCATGGGTTTATTTTATTTTTCTCTCACAATATCTCTATGAGGAAGGTATTTTTTTCATCCCCATTTTTCACAGATAAAACCAAGGCTTAAAGAGAATAAACAACTTGCCTGAGAGTCATACAGCTAGACTTGAACTTGATAATATGACTTTTTCTTTTTTTTTTTTTTAATATGACTTTGAAATCTGTATTTTAACCACTGGGTTTATTGTAATGAAACTCTAAGAGTCTCTTTTAAGAGTAAAGCAATTCAAGGGTTTGAGAACAGATTTCAAAAGACATGAATTATAGTGTTTCTCTCCCTGTGGAAGCTAGGTGCTTCTTGACATTTTGCAGGCCTTAACCCAGGCCAGGCCAGGCACTTGTGACACCCATGGTGGAAGATGCCTGGTAGGGTGAGGTTTTGTACTGCACCAGCTGATGTTGTGAGGATAGGATAGTGTGGACCATTATGAGATGAAGGGAGCCTACTCTGTTGACAGTTTAAAATACTTCAGGTCTCTAGTGAGCCTGATGTGTCTATGAACATACTTGATATTCCACACTGTAATCATGTATTTACGTGTCTCTCGCACGTAGGAGTCTATGAATTCCTTGAGGGTAGTGGTGGTATGACCAAGCCGGGGCTTGTTGAGTAGGTGGGTGGATGGATGATAGATGAATGGACAGATGAGAGGCAGTTTCATATAATAATTAAGAGCAAGGACTAGAGAGTCAAATTGTCTGAGTTCAGATGCTGGTTCTATCACTTAGCTGTGTGATCATGGGGAAGCTATTTAACTTGTCTATACCTCAATCTCCTCCCCTGCAAAATGAATGTCATAATAGTATGGTCTTCACCATAGTATTGTAATGAGATTTCAATGAGTTAATATTAGAACAGTTTCTGGGACAAGGTAAGAACCATATAGAGATGATGGTTGCTGCTGGTGCTGTTAAGAGTGAGTAGACACATGAAAAGAAGAATGAATGATGTGAGCCTTGAGGGATTGTGCCACAAGCCAACTCACGTAGACTGCCTAGGAGCACATCCAGCATGTCTCCATTCTTCCATCCATCCCGAAAACAATGAATGGAAGAAGACTTGACTCTGTCATAGGAAAGCTGGTAAACCTTTTTCCTTTGATGTTCCATGAAATTTAGGAGTGGGGCACCAGTTAAGGAAAACTCATCAGCTGATTAGTTCTCTAGGCTCTGTGTTACTATCATGGTACTTTTTAATTTTTTTCAATAAATTCATCTGTTCATTTAAAAAAAAAAAAAAAACGCTAACACTTCCTTGCTCTTGATCTGTTAACATTATAATCAGTGAAACATCATGTTAGGTATAAATTACACATTTTCTGGAGGTGTTATTTTTATATTTCTGATTAGTTTTGTCACCACCATATTGTAGCTGTTGAAGAACTGTTTTTTGTTTGTTTGCTCTTCAGGCCCTGGATCTTTTCTGTCTCTTAATTTTCCTTTGTCAAGATGATATATTACATTATTGTGTGTGTTTGTTTTTGTTTTATTGAATTTTTTCTTTTTATTTTAAAAGAAGCTTTAGATTACATAAATGGTACATAAAAAAATATAGGGGATTCTCATATGGCCCGCCCCCTCCCCCTCCCACACTTTCCCACATTAACATCTTTCATTAGTGTGGTACTTTTGTTACAATTGATGAACACATATTGAAGCATTACTACTAACCATGGACTCTAGTTTACATTATAGTTTACACTCTGTCCTGCACAATTTCGTAGATTATGACAAAATATATAATGGCCTGTATCCATCATTGCATTGTCATGCAGGACAATTCTAATGTGCCAAAAATGCCCCCAGGTTACACCTATTCTTCCTTCTCCCTCCCCTTAGAACCTCTGGTGGCCACTGCCTTTATATCAGTGATAAAAGTTTTTCCACTGCTAGAATAATAATCTCTTTAATAGAATAATAATAAGTCTACTTTAGTCCATTGTTCATTCCCCCACCTTGAGGATTTGGGGATGGTGATGCTCACTCTGTTTCTAATTGAGAGGGGGCTTAAGCCCCACGGGGCAGATGGATGGAACTATCTTGCTTGCATTTGTAGACACTCTCTGTTCCTTGGGATGGGCACTGTCTATCATCATCTCCTTGTTAGTTGTTCTGGGTGAGTCTAATAAACTGGAGAGTAGGTGTTGCAACTCTGCTGAGATTCAGGGCTCAACTGGCACATGGATGGATCAAAGATTTAAGTCTCTGGGACATATATTTAACAAGTATAGCACTAATTACAGGTTTAGATAAAAGGGGAGGAAGAGCCATGTGTAGGGAAACTTATAAATGAGTCTAACTTTTTTACACTGGGGAACATAAACTCCAGAGTAAGGCCCACTGGCAAGATGCCTAATTCCTGAGCTTGTTTGCCCTGATTATAGTGTCTGAATGTCTCTAGAGCCCTCAGGAAATACTAACTTTTCGTTGGTATTCCTGGGGTAAAAAACTGAAGATTTGGTGGTACTTTATTTTCTTTCTAGTTAGATTATTAGAAAGACATATATTCACAATGTCACATTTTACCTGCCTCTATTCATTTAATAAAAATTTATTGCATACCTACTATGTGCTAGGGAATTGTAATATAAAGAAGGAGAACTGCAGGCCCATCTTCCCCATCTTTCTGCTTTTACATAAATTCTGCTTTACTATTCTACACAGATAGGGGTAAAGGATTGAAGGGGAAAAAAGGCAAATATCATTTGGTGGATCTCCTAGGCTTTTTGCATTCCTCATCTTATTTAAATTAAATTTATGTCAACACTATAATGACATAAGTGTCTTCTCCCTGTACAGAGGCGTTAACCAAAGTTTAAGTTTGTTATGTAACTTGGCTCAGGTCACAGAAATAGCTGGGCTTGGGACCAAGGTCATGTGGTTCTAAGTACCTTGCTTGGAATGGGAGAGGTTTTCTTAAGGAAGGTTCTTATTAACGAACATCCTTGGTGAATTCTTATGCGAGAGAAGTAACACCTTTGGAATGTTAAAAGTAAACTTGTTTAGTAATTGGAATTTTAATATATTGGCTATTTAAATATAACTTGAAACTCTGGATACTATAGGTCATTATATTTACCCTACTGTAATTCTATATTTAAAATACTTTTAAGAGAAATCCAGTCACTGAAAAAAAAAAAAATAGAACTGTTGGCTTATATATATTTATTGTCGTAAAGTTTCAGTATCAAAGAACAATATCTAAATACAATGTTAAAGCATCAGTTCCATAACCCGAACTTCATTCAAAAGAAATATTTGTATAGAAAGGTAACATTAGAAAACAAGCAATCTGTTATAGTTTTACCCAAAGAAGTGTTGCTAGTTTGTATAAATCAAAAGCAGAAGAGTTGAAAGCAAAGCAATGGAAATTAAGCTGAAATCTTTTACTATAGGTCACATTTCTTTCTAGCATTTACCTCATTCACTAAAGATCATTTTGTCATGGACCCAAAGTGGCATCATGAAAGAGAATGGGCCATCATTGGCAAATATGAGCTGCCTATAAAATATATAGATTTCAATTTAGATTTAATTTGGTCTAGTAAATTATTTCTCAGTCATAGGTGACCTCCTGACTAATTAGGATCATCTTTTATTGTATTTGAGTTTCGGTGATGACCATCAGAATGGGTAGCGTAGAAACTTTATCTGCCAGGCCCATAGCTTGCTGTTTGGCAGAATAAAAGCCAATGAGCAGCGTCAAAATATCAGAATAAGGATATATGGACTGTGTGGAGGTAAAGAAGGGGGAGAAAGCACTAGGCCAGAGGAGGGTGGTAATGAAGGAAGTCCAAGATTTACTACCTATGGAAATCCAGTGACATTGAAACATTATTTGTAGTCATGTGTAGATACCCCTTAAATGCTTTCTGTGACCTCGGTCCTCTGAATAGCATTCCTTTATCCTAATGAAATGTGATTTTGTAAGAATTCTATCTAGTTGAAAATGGTATAAAAACACAGTAAATTTTGTTTGAGGATCAAAAACATTAATAAAGCAGGCAAACGATCAAGAGAAGGCTGCTGGGAGGATGGGCTCAGCAGCTAGTACAATCATCCAGTTAGTGAAAAGAAAGGGCGTTAGATGTGGGTTCATATACAGACGCTACTGATTGGCTGTGTCCTTGAACTAAATTTCTTTGAGACTCAGTTTCCTCACTGATTAAGTGGGTCTATTATTTCTTGCATGCATGTTGTGAGGAGAAGAGATACCATAAATAAGGGCATCTTCTTAGGTTCTTGGCATTAACTGAATTCCTAGCAAGGGTTTCCAGCTTCACCCCTCTCTTATACTATGGGCTTTCAAATGTAACTGAGAGACTGCAGCTGAGAAGGAGGTGAAGGAACTGAGCAAACAAAGGGTTATATTTAAGAACTTTTGTTCTTCATAAGCACTCAAAACATTATTGGCTGAACTGATTTGTTGAATGAAATTTTACTCATAGACTAATATCCCCTAACAGCCATTTGAATCCTGCAGTTCAGCCCTTTGCAAACTTTTCCACAGCCTTCAGGGAATTAAATCTGTCATTTTGAGAAATACTCCCAAAGACTCATATGTTAACTACATTTGCCATTCATTAACACTATTATTAATTAGCTTCTCTAGATAGTTACATGATAGCATAGGTAGATATTAAAGAAAGTTTAAGAGCCACATGTACTGATGAAGGAGGTAACAAAGGATTCTTTTTAAAAATGCAGATTTGGACATAAATGTCAAAATATTTATAGGGAAAAAGTACTTAATTGTAATGAAAGATTCTTTACTGTATATTGTAATTATTGAGAAGAAACAATGTTATCTATACAATATGTCTACAAACTACAATATATGTAATTTCCTATCAACCAATTGTTTGTTTGCTTTAGGTAGAATCACCATGATAGAGATGGTGTGGCTACAGTTTCAGGATAGTTGAGGATGGAGGGAGGAATGAATAAAATCTGACGGATGTAGAGCTATCATCTTTCTTTTTTTTTTTTTTTAAGATTTATTTTTATTTTATTTATTTCCCCCTCCCCTTGTTGTTTTGCACTGTCCATCTGCTCTCTGTGTGCTGTCTGCCCTCTGTGTCCATTCACTGTATCCATTTGCTGTGTGCTCTCTGTGTCTTTTTAGGAGGCACTGGGAACCAAACCTGGGACTTCCCATGTGGGTGAGAGGCGCTCAGTCACTTGAGCCACGTCAGCTCCCTGCTTTGTTGTGTCTCTCATTGTCTTTCCTCTTTGTGTCTCCTTGTTGTGTTAGTTCGCCGCACCTGCCTGTGGTGCCAGCTCGCTGTCTGGCTCATCTTCTCCAGGAGGCACCGGGAACCGAACCCGGGACCTCCCATGTGGTAGGTAGGAGCTGTCGCTTGAGCCACATCTGCTTCCCGCTATCACCTTTCATACCATATCACTTTGGCTTCAGAATGCAACGTGACCTGTTGGCTGTTTTCCTTTACCAGTACGTTCTCTTCTCACTGCTTTCCCAGATCTTAACTTGCTGTGGTATCTAAAATATTCAATCTGACACAGCAAGTTCAATAACTGCCACTTAGAACTGCCACTATGGTTAGACACTCCCATCCTAAACTAACAGAGCAGTTGTTTTCTAAACAACACTGAAAAAGAGAGCCTGAAACCTGAGCATCTTTCCTTAGACGTTTTCCAGATAGACTCCATGTGATTTTTCACTTTTCAAAGAAGTACAGTGAGGTTCCTGATACCAAAAGTATATGAAGCAGAATTTACCCGTCATTTATTTATTGGGCTGTAGTTCATTGAGAAAAAGACAGCCTGCAGGTACTCTATTGCGTGCTTTAAGTAGCTTATTATGTTGACTCCTTGTGACCTGGGAATTGTTGTCCCAATTCTTTGGATTAGGAAAGTTAGCTCCAAAAGTTTCAACAATTTGCCCAGGGTTGCGCAATTAATAAGTGTAAAGCAGGAATTCACAACCAGGACTGTCTGATTCCTAGCTTGCTCTATCACCCCTCACTCCCTCCCAGACCCAGCATTGCCTCCGAGCTACCACTGGGAGCACCATTTTCCATGGAATACTGGGCTCTCGGAGGTCAATCTTCCCTGTACCATGAAATGCCAAGCTGGACTAGCTCTTCCTAGAAAATCCCTAATAGAGTCATTGTGATTTACCTCTTTCCCTGAAGAGCAAAGTATAGAATGAGGTATGGAGGATAGCGGTTTTTGTTTTTCTGTTCTTTTTTTTTTTCACTCAATGCAATAAATGAATTTACTTCAAACCACTTTTCATTACACACATTTACTTGAAATGCACCCTTCCTTAACAGGATCATAATCATATTAATGGTAAAAGAAAGAAATGCTAATATAATCACTTTTCAACAGGTTTGTATTTTTGAAGATAAGCAGTGAAATCATTTTGTGTTTTCTGATTTATTAGGGTTCAAAGTTGGTGTATTCCCACATGTTTGTTGACGTCTTCCACTTTCTGCTTATTTTTAAAAGAAAACTGAGGAAGAAGCTGGCTTTAAATAACTCACTCAGTGCTTCAAAACAGGCTATTTTTTCAGAGCTCCAATTAGAAATTAAAATGCAGTTTGTAAAATGGTAAGAAAATAAGACTAATAGCAAAAAGCTACTTCAACCCATGACACAGACAAAATGTTAGAATTGAGTCACTGTGAATTTTGCCAGATTGAGGATAGAAAAGAAAAAGTGATCTTTTTTTTTTTTTTCCCTCTTTGACAATAGAAACAATAATAAAATGTTTAATTTGGGGAGAGGGGACTTGGCAAAAATTGGAATCCTCAAAAAATTTTTATTATTTAGAAAAAGGTGTTTTTAACACTTTCCTAGCAAGCGTCAATTGGAATCAATAGGAAACCTGTTACCAAAAGTTACTTTCCATTTACAATAAAATAATTGGTATATACCAAAGGCTGTTGTCTCAGTTAATGCTTGAATGAACTCTCTGAGTTGAGGCATTATTCCCATTTGGCAGAAGAGGAAATTGAAGATAACTCAGAGACAGGGCTTGAAATTAGCTACCAAACTCCCAGCACCTACTGAACTATTCTGCTTGCAGATTATTCACCAATCTTATCAGGTTCTCACATTTGAAGAAGGCTTTTTACTTTCATTTTTCGTTACTTTATTTCTGAATCAGTTTTTGCATCATTCTTAGGCCTCTCTCATTACCAATGCTATTGTTTATTTGTTTTATAGGTAAAAAATAGATAAAAAGTGCTTTTTAAATAATGGTTTGTGGTATAAGCGCTATGTTTTTTATCTTCAAATGTTCCACGGGTATGTTAAGTATCATTACAAAACACAGAGCAATTTTAAAACTGGCACAAAAAGATCTTAATTGATATTGGCACCGGGGATTTACCATAGTCCGTTGAAACAACATTTGTCAAAACAATAACCTTGAACAAACATTTTGTTTTCCATTAGTAAATCCCTGAAAATCCCAGTCTCCTAATTCCTGGCCACATCTCTGCTATCTGGCTGGCTGGGTTGGAGGAGACAGGATGTGCTGGAAGTCTGAGGTCACTGCATCCGTACTCTGCCCCCTCCTCCCTTCCCGCCTTCTGGAGGGACCTGCTGTCCCTCTGTGCAGTGGCTTGGCCACTGTGACCTGATTTGATAGCATCATGAATATATTTACTTAGCTCTGATAACACTCGAAATACATTTGCCTGCTCCTTAAGTAACAGGAAGATAAGCATATTGATGTTTAAAAATGCTGAAGGTAATTAATTTCTTTCCTTAGAAGCGTGGCCATTGTTAACGATCCCTGCTTTACTATGCCTTTTCAGCTGGAGTCATGCTTTGCCATCTAAAAATAAATGGTTTCGTTATGCCCGTTGATTCCATCCACATTCAATCCAAATAGAATTAATATATTAATGCTGGGAATTCAGGCATATGAAATCCACACATTCACTTGTCTTCATTAGCATAGTATTAGCGATCCTGCTAATCCTCCTCAATTGCAATCTATGATTCATTTCAAAAGATTTTGAATGTGTTTGTTTGGTTGTTTTTTTTTGCCTATTATTATTATTATTAGAATAATGAAAATGTTCTAAAAGATTGAAGTGATGAATGCACAACTGTGTGATTGTACTGAATACCATTGATTGTACAATTTGGATGGATGCATGCTTTATTAATATGTATCAATAAAATCGATTTGTTAAAAAATGCAAATACAAGAAATACTTATCACTAAAAAAAAAAAAAAAAGGTTTTGAATGTGCCTCGTCTTGCCTGAAATTGGATCTTTGAAGGTGACCATGAATACATTTAAAATACGCGTTACCCCTGCTGAATGTGTTGTGACCTGGCTGATGTGAACCCTAGTCTTGATTTTCCAGAGACCTGCGGCGGGTTAAGGCAGAGGCCTTTCTCTTGCTCCACTGTTTCGGGCCAGAGGTCTCCATGGTTGAACCCTGTCTTCTGTGGTCCGCTGTAATTACATAATGTGTTTCAATGGATTCTCCGTGGGAGAAGATGAAAATAATTATCTAGGCATCCATTTGGCATCTGATAGACTTTATGCATTTATTTGCTTTCTGGTGGATTAGTTAGGATTTTGCGTGTGGCCTCAGGAAAGGAGAGTATTCTTACGTGCATCTGACACTCTCCGCTTTGACCTGCTTTCCCAGAGTTTCATTTCAGCTTTAGTGGAACCTAAATTATTAATATGATATGTGCTATTCCTGCACATAGTGCTTCATCCACTTTTTTAAAAAAGTGCTGCTGGAGATCTCTGAAATAATAGGGAATCTGAATTTTGGAGGCTTTGTGGAATGAGGGAATGGACATAGGCATGAGCTGTGTAGTTAGGCTTGGGTTTGAATCTCAAAACTGTCAATTCTTTCCTGTGTAGTCTTAAGTCAGTTACTTACCCTCTCTGAGCCTCTGTGCTCCTTAATAACCGTTATGACACCTTCCCTAAAGAGAAGGTGTGAAGGCTGAATGAAATTGAACATGAAGCCACACAATGCAGTGATTCGACAACTGTTAATTTCTTCCACTTCCCCACTCCTTTCCTCTTTCCTTGGAAGAAATGAGAATTTGTTTTATGCTCAGCAAATTTAGTGAGAGATGTCGGTTGAAACAGGGAAAGACAATTTGCTGAAATTAATTAAAATCAGTGAGTGAATAAATAAATATTTGTGTATATATACATCATATCCACATATATATGCACATATATGTGTGTATGAATCTATCACCTACATCTACATCCATATCTTCCAAAATGGACAGTTAAAACCAGAGCCAAATGCCTGTTTGAAAGAAACGTGGTTTGTGGAAAGAACATTAAACTTGGTGTAGGGAGGCTTGGGTTATAGAGAAGGGCAGTGGCTTTCTCAAGTTCACTGTGGCTCTAGCTTTTTTTGCAGCAGTTCCCCTGCCCCACTTTTCCTGGTCTCCTTTAGAGATTTTCTGTATTATGTGATAAGCCAGTCCTGGGTGGGCCTTAATGGGTTTTCCTTCACATTCCTGGCAGCTGCTTGACTTCCAGAGTAAAAGTCATTTGGAGAAAACTAGTCAGTAGAGATTCAGCTTTAGCAGCTCTCCCAGAAGTGTTCTGGAGGCTCTCTCTGGCATGCAGCTTCCCAGGGACAATTGAAGTAGGCAAACCACAAAGATAAGTTTTCTTGCTAAAGATTACTGTCAAAGCAAAGACAACCTTTTAGAGAATTTTTGACAGTATTTAATACCTAAGTAACGCTTTTGTTCACTGTGTGATTACTAAAGCATTCCAGGAATGTAGCCCTTCTTTCCCACCACTGATCTTTGCGTGGTCCACTCTACCTACAATGTCTCCTTCCCTTGTTCTCACATACCCAGATCCCCCTAACTATTAGGGCTCATCTCTAATCCCACCTTCTCCCTGAAACACTGGTATACCTGAATGGAAGTAAATTCTTTCCTCTAAACTATTATTTCAACATTTTTGTATCTCTTAGGAAATTTAAGATATTCTACATGGAATTACAGTCTCTTGTGTATGAAGACCTCTAGATGAAAAAAAGTCAGAAGTATTGATTTTGAATCTTGGCAAGGCCTCTGGGTTTTGACTACAGCCCCTTTTTTCCTTGTCTGTTTTATGTTGAGGCCCCTCATTCAGTCGTTTTGGGAATCCTTCCCAGCTCCAACGGTTCCTCATGCTCCTCCTGGACTACAAATTCCCTGGGGCAGGACCATGACTGATTGACAGGCATTTCCTTCTTCTGGGCCTCCTGGGACCTGTCCAGTAGAATGAGTAAATGCCTGGGATGCCCACTGCTGCCTGAAGTTCCATCCTTCCTCTAGCCTACATTAGCTCATCTGAGATTCCTTTAGGCCAATGGCTGTCAACAGGTGAGAGGAGAGGCTGTGTCACATGCACCTGGGAATAGGGTGACCAGCTAACTCAGTTTGCCCAGGACAGAGGCCTTTCCCAGGATGTGGGACCTTCAGTTCTCAAACTGGGATGGTGATGCCCATCAACCTGTCCGCCCAAGGGCATATCAGAATTGGCGGTTGGGGAGGGGCAGGTAGTAGAGCCAGGGAGAGTCCTATATACTACCTGTCTCTAAAACCCTCCTAGCTTTGCCCCTTTTGAGGGCCTTGCCTCCTGTTTACAATTAAGGTACCCTTGTTCTCCTAAAGGAGATCATTTCCCATTTTTTAATTTCAAGTGTCATCGATGGGCCATTATTTCTTCCTAAATTTTCTTCCATATTCATTTAAGCACAGCAAACTCTTCCACATGCCATGCCCTGGTGAGTACAGGAAAGTCCATAAAAATCAGCTTTGGGCAACAACTCTTTCTTTCATTATTTAGGGATGAATTTAGGGCCAGATTTCTGTGCTTTGCTTTTACCTCTCTGGATTGTCACTCTTATGTGCCTGCCTTCCTATTTTGATTACTCCCTTCTTTGACTTGCTAAACCTGCCCCTCCTCTCTCACACCCCACCTTGGCCTAGGCTAAGAGATTAAAGCTTCCCCCATCCCACTCCCTTAGAAGTCCCCTGGCTCAGCTGCTGTTTCTTCAGTCCTGCCTTCCACCAGGAGACCGGGTGTTGGATATAAACCAACATAAAGATGTCACAACTCTCCAATTTAGTTCTAGTTCCGTTTATCCTGTCCAAACCAAAGGGGGCCCGCTATTACTTTTGGGGGGAAATGTTTTGAATAGGGTCACTAAAAACTTACGTTACTAAAATTTTTTATGTACAAGAGAATCACATTTTACTCAAATTTACATGATTGAGACAGCAATCATTATTTCAAGTTGTTTTACAATGAATACTGGGGTAAAAATACATCCACTTAACATGCCTCTATTTTCCTACCAATCACTCTAATCATACTTAAAATATTAGTAATGACTTCTGTGGACTGTAGATTAAAATGCATGATGCAGTCACTTCATTAGAGTGATTAAATGAATGATTTCACTGTAATGTAAAGAAGAGCTACTGAGAAATCCAAATTTGAACCTATAGAACTTATGTAAAGGACAAATACATCGGTTTTGAAGGACAAGTTTGTGTGGAAAATTCCCAAAGAGGCTCTTGAGTCGTGGACTCTTTGAGGTGAAAGGGACCTTCGAGGTCACTGAGCTGGGCCACTGCAGTGCCCGCATCTCTTCAGCAGTCGCTCCATGAATTGCTTGTCAGTCTCACTTTACCCATTGCCTGTGACTGGGAATGTCCTACCTCTAAACATAGATCACCCTATTTCTGGACAATTCTAATTTTTGTGAGAATATTCTCTCTTGTTTTGAGACTAAATCTAGCATCCTTGTATGTCCACCTATGTGCCAGCTATTTATATAGCTGGATATGGTGATATGTTGCTGCCATGTTTTCTCTCCAAGCTAAACATTCCCCATTTCTTTAGCCAGTCCTCAGAGGACCCTTCTTAGACCTCATCTGGTACCCAGAATCAACACGGGGATTTTCCAGCTCCTACGATATTGATGGAGCACATCCTCTGCTGTTGCCACTATCAGTAAAAGGGCCAAGATCAGAGTTGTTTTGGAGAGAAGGCAATTGAGAGCCTTTTCAGTCTTTCATGGGAACTTTGTTTTTGTTTTGCATGTAGATTTTATCTTTCCTTTTTTAGTTTTATAAGTCAATTGGCATCTGACATATATGAATTTGACTAATCTGCAAATATATTGGAACATACATAAACAGCAGATTTATAAAGATGCAAAAACTTCAATCTAATATTTTACCTTCGGCATTTTCCATTACAATGTCTCTCATTACTTTACCTATCACTCTGAGAAATCATGTACTAAGTAGTTGAGTACTAACATATGCCCTACTTGGTTCTCTTTTTTTTTCTTTTTCTTTTCCTACTTGGCTTTGCCCTTCCATTTTTGTTTCTGCCTTCTTCTCATACCTTCTTTACCATGAAAGTATTCACTAGAATTCACTAGGACACATAAAAATATAGAAATAGTTCAGTATTACTTGTATACCAGATTGGAACAAATTATGTAAAATGTTAAAATTTATCAAAGGTTGATTTTTCATATATTTCAAGCTAACCAAATTAATAGGTAAATAAATTCTTAGGGAATAACTTTTATGGATTGATTGAAACCTTAGAAATTAACAAGTATATGGAATTATTTTGATTGTCAGAAAAATTAGCCAATAATAAGGAGAGAAAAAGGACAAAATTCTGAAATATTCATTATGGCGCAGTGAATGTGAAACATACACATTGTTTTATTAAATAAAGATTTATTTATTTATTTATATATCCCCTTCCGCTGCCCCCCCATTGTTTTTTTGTGCTCGCTATCTGCTCTCTGTGTCCATTCGCTGTGTGCTCTTCTGTGTCTGCTTGTCTTCTCTTTAGGTGGCACCAGGAACCAATCTTGGGACCCTCCAGAGTGGGAAAGAGGTGCTCAATCTCTTGCGCCACCTCAGCTCCCTGGTCTGCTATGTCTCTTATTGTCTCTCCTCTGTTTCTCTTTTTGTTGTGTCATCTTGCTGCACCAGCTCTCCGCTTGGACCAACACTCCATGTGGGCCAGATCTCTACCTGGGCCAGGTCACTGCATCGGCCAGCTTGACTTCTACCAGGAGCCTGAGACTTGAACTCTGGACCTTCTATATGGTAGACGGGAGCCCAATTGCTTGAGCCACATCTATTTCCCCACACATATTGTCTTGATTCCACAACATTTCAGTTCAAGAAATATTTATATGCCCTGGGATACAAAGACAAATCAGACATGCTTCTGGTCCTTTGGGAACTTGCAGTCTAGTAAAGGAGATAGACAAGGTAAAAAGAATAAATATAGTCTTATAACTGATGGAGAAATTGAATAAAGTACAATGGAGGCCCCTGGATGGGGTGTTTGTGCCTGGGCAGAGGGTAGAGACATGGCAGAGAGATGAGGATTTTTAGAGAGAGAGAGATTTGTATAAGAAGCACCCTTTTCTCCTGCTTTCCCTATTCTTGTAAACTATTACCAATATTTTTGTAAAGTAAAAATTGGTATCTTATGTTGGCTTTTGTCTTGGGTTTTCAGTACCAGTTCACAAACACAGAAGTTTTGAAGTTGGAGCACTGGAGAAAACAGAAATCTACTGAGCTGATGAATTAGAATCCTGGAGAATAATTACTAAATTATTTTGGAAAGTGTTGAAACCATTCATTTTTTTGTGTGTAAGCTGTCATTCATTGGGAATGATAAATATTAGAAATGCTAGTTAAAAGGCTTTTCAGATTTAGATTATTACAATCTTCATGATAAGAATTGTGATGTCATTTTTCATGCTCTCCCATACAGCGTAATTATTTTACTGTGGTCATAATAAATTCTTAAAGCAGAGTCATGTTTTATTGTATTTGTGTGTGTGTGTGTGTGTGTGTGTATATATATATATATATATTTTTTTTTTTAAGATTTTATTTATTTATTCATTTATCCCCCCCTTGCTGCTTGTGCTCGCTGGGTCAGCTAACCACGCCGTGCGGGCGGGCCTGCCCCCACCAGGAGGTCCCGGGAACCGAACCCGGGGCCTCCCATATGGTAAACGGGAGCCCTACTGATTGAGCCACAGCCGCTTCCCTGTATTTGTATATTTTGAGAACAGTATATTTATAGTGATTTTTAAAAAACAGTAGAAAATATAAGAATGATCTATAATAAATTCTGCATGATCATTTAGTACATACATTTCTTTTTCACATATTTAAAAGTTTTAACATCTTTAAAAGTTTAAAATCTGTAGTTTAAAAAAATGAAAAAGAAAGGAAATATCTTGAACATAACTTAATGGAATAGTTTTCTCTTGCAAATATGTTCACTAGCAAAAATAGGCATGATTACCCTTGAGATATAAGAACACTCTGAAAATTTGCCACATGATTATAAACAGGCACCAAATTTTACTTTTCTGAAATGTGCTATTTTTTTTTAAAGAATATTTCAAATTTGAAGTTGTACTTTAAAGACATCTGCAAGAATATTAAAATGTACTCAGTTGACCTTTTATAAAACACTCTGCAAATGTATATATAACATATAGTTTTAATATATTTTTATTAGAGAATTTGTGAACCTACAAAACAATCATGCACAATGCAGAATTCCCATACAACATCCCTCCACCAACACATTACATTGTTGTGGAATATTTGTTACAGGTTGAGAGAACATCATCAAACTATTACTGCTAACTATGGTCTATAGTATACATTTGGCATATTTTTCCATACTCATTTTTATTTTCTTTCTTTGACATTGATGCAAGAATATTGCAATATTGCTGTTAATTACAGTCCATAAGTTACATCAATTGTATTTTTCCCATGCATAACTAAAATCTTATCACCTTTGTAATAGTGACGTACATTTGTTCTAGCTCATAGAAGAACATTCTTGTATTTGTATTGTTATCCACAATCCTCATCCACCTCTGGGTTCACTATGTTGTTCAGCCCCTAGATTATTCTCTAGCTTTCTTTCCATTGACATTTATATCCCTAGACCCCTTTCAGCCACAATCCCATTTATAAATCAGCTGTGTTAGTTATATTCACTATAATATTGTATGGTCTCACTAAAAAGAACTAAAACATGAAAAATTAACACATAGAGTTAAAACCTAGAGTATACATAATATTTTGATGAAAAAATGTTGCCTCCATTGTTAAAGCCAGCATAATCAGGAAGGGATGCATTACTCCAAAATTTGTGGGATTAATATGTTTTCTAATTTTCTTATATATTTGTATTCATGTGTGTTTGTATATCTATCTGTATTTTTGTTAGCCTGACATTTTTTTTTTTTTTAAGATTTTATTTATTTATTTATCCCCCCTTGCTGCTTGTGCTCGCTGTGTCCATTTGCTGTACGTTATTCTGTGTCTGCTTGTCTGCCTTTGTTGGGCCGTCCTGCTACGTCAGCTCACCGCGCCGCGCGGGCTGGCTTGCCTTCACCATATGGTAAACGGGAGCCCTATTGATTGAGCCACATCCGCTTCCCAGGCTGACATTTTTATATCAGTATTTGCAGTTATTAGTTTAACAGAAATAAACACACACCTCATCTGATATGAGGAGTTTAGCATAGTTGAGAGTCAAAGTAGAAAAAAATGAGAGAAAATGGTTCATGGTTTATTGGTTTTTTTAAAGATAAAACAGATATCTTCTGCTCAGGACTATAGATAATTATGTAAAACAGAAAGTTCTATGACTGAAATGATGCAAAATACAGAGTAGCATTTGGCAATTTTAAGGAATCCTTTTATATTAGAATTCTTGTGTACCTGTTCTTTGAGTTTGGATATTAGATTATCATAAAATAGAGCACACACATATTATGCAGAGAGAGGTTTTCTTAGACTCATTCTTTTGTGCTGTAGACCAAGTGGGGACATTGCCTTCAGATATAGTTGGGAAGTCCCATGGTCCCTTATGTCAACAGAGAAAATGCGGTGGAGATGCCTTCCCAGAATTTTAGTTTGAGTTTGCAATTTAATGTAGGGATTTTAATTGCATGATGAGCAATATTTACTTACATCTCATAACAACAAACTGATCATGATAACATCTTCATAAAGTGGGAGTGTGTAGTACTGGGAACCCCACAGCTTTAATATATATTATATTCAGCAAAAGGCATTCTTTTTAATTTCTATTTGCCTTATAATTATATGCCCAGAAAATTCTGAAAAGAATTCTGTGCTTAGAATCTTTTTAAAATTTTTAATGCTTTCAGGGAGATTTTTTAAAATTGAGAGATAATTTACTTGCAGTCAAATGCATTGATCCCAAGCGTATAGTTCAATCAGTTTTGACCAATGTATGCAGCCATATAACCCATTTCCCAACAAGATATAGTACACTTCCATCACCCCTAAAGGCATGTGCCCCTTCCCAGTCAATATCCCTCCTCCACTTACAGCAACCAGTGTTAGGATTTCCAGCACCATAGTTGAATCTTAATGTTAATTCTTAGAGGCTTATATATCAAAATGACATATCAAAGAAGGGACTTTAAAATTAGGTTTTTCTTTTGAGGAGTTTTTTTCCCCCTTGTGAATCATACAGAAGTACATGTATAAGCCAAAAAAAAAAAGGGATTTTAAGATTTGTATAGAATTTCAGTCCATTGCTTCTCAAAAACATTAGAACATCCTCAGTGTCTAACTGTTACTAAAAGGATGAGCAGGTCAGTTTCTAGTCTGTCAAGAAAATATTTCAAATGATAAATTCTTGCTGAATTTTTATTTGGCTATATTTTAATTTCCACTTCTGGTAAGAATAAATATTGCCAGCAATCCTTTGTGATTATACCCTAACTTGATTTAGTATATATACCCTCTGTGTAAAGTGGAATAAATAATCAATTATATTAACTTAGTAAAGTGATCAACAAATGTTCTGGATGGAGCTGAACAGCTCAGCCCTACCCCAACCCCGTATTTGGGGAGCAGCAGTGTTTGTCTTGGTCTCCTCTCACCAAGATGCCTCTGTAGGGTAATAGGAGAGCAGGTCAAACACTCTTCCTTTCTCTTCCCTTTCCATGCCTCATGTAAGGCTATATCATGTGGTTTTCATGGTAACCAGACAGAGTACTTCTGTTCTCTCTCTTGACAGGGATGTGTGTGGAGGTGGGTGGGGAGGGTGGGGGGTATGTGTGTTAAGCATTCCATATTACCCCTAGAGATATTCTCTTTTTTCCTTTTAGCTAATTTGCTCTTCTGGATGAATAAATTTTAGAGCTAGGGTTCGAGTAAACTGAACAATGCAGAAAGATATAATATTCCAGTATAGAGGGCTACTTTTATTACAATACTACAACACATGGAGTACAGAATGAAATGGCACTGCTGTTGTAATTTATTCTCTTTATTAAAATAGGCAAGCATTAGACAAGCCATAAAATCTCCATCTGTATTCCCAGCATGCTCCTACCCTATGAAATGCAGTTTGTTTTTTTTTCCCTTTTTCTCTAGAACACCTAGGACTGAAACACTTTAATATTAGGCACCGACATAATCATAATATTTAATTTCTAAAAGCAATAGATATCCTCATCTGCTCTTTGAGTTGCTGCATCAATCAGTCTTAAAGGAAAGCTTGCCTTCTATACTTAAATGTCACTGAGGACACAGGGGTTGGGTCAGAAAGAATCTGCAGTGCAGCAGAGGGAAATGAATGGACTCACAGCTTGGCAAGCCTGCTGTAGTGCTGCTTTCATCACCTCGCCTTGGGGAAGAAAACAAAAGTCATTTTTCCACAGTGTGCTGAGGCTCCCATTGTCATTTTAACACATTTTTCTCCATTGCCTGAAGGACAAAGGCTTTTTAATAATGAGAAATTGCCATTCCAAGACATGTAAAAGTAAATGATTCCTTCTGGGCCTAGGGAAAGAATTCATCTTCCTCTCCTTAATTTCAAACCCAAACTCTTCCTTTACATGTTAATCACAGAATACGAGTCCAGAAAAGATAGTTTAAAAAGGTAACTGCAAATTCTAACTTCTATATAGCAAACTGTTCCCCCACTTGGAGAATATTCTGTTTCAATTTTTTTTTTTTTTTATAAAGGCAACCTGATGAAAAAATTGAACAAACTTTTAGGTGTAAGTCCTCTGTTAGAGGTTGCACCAAGCTTCCATTTGGTAGGATGGCTTATGCCAGTTGGGCTGCATCATCTAAATCATAGATTCTGCCCTGAATCTGGGGCTAGGGACACTCTAACGTGCATGCCTCTGATAGGGTGCAATCTTCTCCTTTCAGACTTCATGTTTATGGCATTTCTGCCTCAGTGAACAGAAGCATAAAAGAAGACGTTAATGTTAACCTGTTGGAAAAACATGGTGGGGGTTGTCCTCAGCCTGGAGGGTAAAATAAAGTGTCCATACATATCATTATGTAAATTTAGTAAGAATGAAAACAATGTTGGAGCAGATTTTCTCTTGAATGAAGGGATACGATACTACAGTGTTCTGTGAAGGACATCTAAGGACACTGAAGAGAAGCTGTAAAAAAAAAAAAAATGAAAATTTTGAGATCTCGACATGTGTTGATTTGTTATTTACATAGAACTTTCATATACATTATCACATTTGATTCTTGCCACACTGTGAAAAGGATATTCTCGTTTTCACTGCAGTTATACTACTTGCTCAAGGTTAATGAGCTACCAAGTTACTCTGAATTCTGAGTCAAATCCCTCCTTCTGGCCCTCCCTCCTTCCCTTCCTTTCTTCTTCTCTTCCTTCCTTCCTTAGAGTGTAGAATCTCATCTGAACAGGAGTTTCCTCCATGAAGAGGGAAGATGAGCGTCCTGAAGCCAAGCAAGCTGAAGTCTTTAGAATTCCAGGGTTTTTCCAGAGAATAGGAAGCATTGAGACAAGGGAGTAGTATTAGGGCCCAAATTTTAAATATAAATTTAATGTGTGTGTGTGCTTCCTACATGGAACTAAAACTGGAGATTAAAGGAAACCTCCCTGCTTTGGTGATAAAGAATACTATCAAGCTGCATTCCCTAACATCCGAATTAGTTTATACTTCAGCAACATGTTGACCTTATTTCACCCTTTTCAGCATTGGCTATTAACTTTTTCTTTTATTTGCCAATTTCATAGTTGAAGAATGTTTATGTCATTAGTGTTTCAATTTGCAATACTTAATTATTAGTGCAGTTGAATAATTTTCATATGTTTCCTAGCCATTTCCATTCTTCATTTATGGATTGCCATTCACATAAGTCATATGTCTCCTGCGGTTGTCCATGTTTATTTTTTCATTTTGAATAATTCCCATCCCTCAGAAGCAACTAGGAAGGCTGGTTTATGTGGTTCTAGTATTACTATAATATGTCATAAGCATGTAGAGAGTGAATTGGTACCAACACAAAACTCTCCTGGCAGGGTCATTAACACTAAGGTAAAAAGAGAGAAAGCAGTTATTTTTTTTTGTTTTTTTGTTTTTTTTTTTTTTACCGGGAGGTCCCGGGGATCGAACCCGGGTCCCTCCATATGGGAGATGGACGCCCAACCAGTTGAGCTACATCCAACCCCCGAAAACAGTTAGTTTTTGATAAAAATTTCCAAGTGATTTAATACTTTGGTCCTAAAATACAGCTATTTTGCCTTTGGCAGCAGAGAGACACCTGAGGTTTGGTATAACTTACAAATATTGAATATATGTGCAATGGTTTCATCAAATATATGAGTGTGGTAATTTTATTAGTAGTAGTAGCAGTGTTGATTATTATTGTTATTGTTAATTGTTATTACCCTTGCTACTGCTGGCACAATATTAGTTTATCATGGTGACGAGGAGTCAGCTCTGGTACCAGATACCCTGTGTGTGTGTGTGTGTGTGTGTGTGTGTGAGAGAGAGAGAGAGAGAGAGAGAGAGAGAGAGAGAGAGCGAGCGAGCTCACTTAACTCTGTGGACTTTGGTTCCTTAATTAACCTAACCAAGCCTCTGTTTTCTCATCTATAAAATGGAGACAACAAAAATTCCTGTCTCAAGTTGATTGCTGGGAAAATTTCCTGAAAAGGCCAACATAAACTGTGTAGGATGTGCCCAATAAATCTCTGATGCTTTGTTATTATCACATTAAAGAATGTACATTAAATCTTGGTTTATAGCTTCATAGATAAATTTCTCCAAAGTAGCCACCAGAAGGTAATTCTTAAACGTTAGACAATCGAGAGAAATGCACCTAACAAGTGGTAAATGCTTGTAGCCTCATTTTTTATTAAAAGGTCTTCCCTTCTAAGAGCAGTAGCCTCTTTTAATTTTAGAGATTTCTACAACAAACATTTGAAAATTTTTCAGTGAAAATGTTGGTAGATGCCTATCAATTTGATTAATAAAATCTAGAATGTAATTTGAGAATGATTTTCAAAAGTGTAGGTCTGTAACCTACTTCATAAGACTACATTGTTTTTTATTTCTTGAATATCATTCACTAGCTTACGTGTATTTTGAGTATATCCCTGAGACTAGAAAACACAAAGACCTTTATAAAGCACATCTTGCTCATGTAAGAAGTTTTCCATTTTTCTTTTCTCTCATTCTCCTTCTATTCTTCCCCCCGCCCCCCAACAGGTATTTGACAGGCACTGTGTGAAGTGCTGGGGAAATAGTGACAAGTAATAGTCATTGGCCTGCTTTCATGGATGTTATAGTCTATGGATTCATGCCTCGAAATTTATTATACATCACATATTTCATCTTCAAATATATGATATCTTTTTGTTTATTGGCTCTCAGAGAAATATATCCACAAAATGGCACCTGTTAGAGTTATTTCGCCCTTTGAAAATATAGAAAATATCTCTATGTTCCATTGATTTTGTTGTTGCTGTTATTTCCTTCAAGACACATGGTTGTCCCCATTTTTATGATGTTATAAATTGTCCATATTAAAATGATTAGTTTTTTCCTTCTTAGCAGAATAAAATTTGCTAAGCCATTTGATTTGTTATAATAACAGCCTGCAGGTTTGTTGTCTTATTTTTCTAACAAATTATATACAGTGTCATCATTAGCTCTTTCTGTTCATGAAACACCTTGTCACATCATTTCTAGACACTTTGAGCAGCCTTAAATAATCATATCTTTATTGGCCAAGGTCATGATAGTTTAGATGCTATTTTTTTAATCACTAGAAATTAAATTTTAAATCCTTCTTCCTTCCTTTTAACTCTAGTAGGCTGATTACACATTGGCTGTTAGCTTTTTTTTTTCCCTAAGGCCTTATCTTTTCATATTAACTTTTAAGATTTTTGCAAGAAGAAGAAAGGCATTATATTTAAATGTCTATATTCCCTTTGTCTGATTGTACCGCTTTTCCCCTCTCATTTTTTATATCTACATTACATATATATTTATTCTTTGTTTTTTGGTACTATGATTCATGTTAAGGTGTTTTTTTATTTTTTTATTTTTTTTTATTGGGGGTAAAAATCAAAATTTTCACAATACATACCAATATTTGTAAAATGATATATAAATATATATGCATATATGTGCATTTGCTTACAAAAATGTTATTTATATATATATATATATATATATATTTTAAGAGGTGCTCAGATTACCGAAAATATTACACGGAACCTACCGGGATTCCCATGTTGCCCACCTCCCACACCTCCCACCACATCCCACACAAACATCTCCCACAAGTGTGGCCCACCACCCTCAATGGACTTACACGTCCTGGGGCCTTGCCACCAACCATAGACCACAGTTCACATCGTAGACCACACTCTCTCCCACACAGTTCTGAATGGTGTGTGCTGATTTAAAATGGCCTACATCCGTTGCCACAACGGTACTCAGGACAACCTCCAAATCCCAAAGAAGCCCCTGTATTTCAACTACTCATCCCCTCCCTGCCCCAAAAGTGTCAAGTGGCCACTGGCTCCACCTCATTGTTATAATTTCTTTCATTGCTAGAATCACCATATGTGTATGACAGAATACCATCAAGTCCACTCTAGTCCATAGTTCTTCCCCTGATCCAGAGGGGACTGGGATGGTGATCATGTTAAGGTGTTTTTTTGCTTTGTTATGTTTTGGGAGTTTGGGGGTACTTTTTAAGTTGGTGCAACTTCAGGAAACCATGGTGATTTAAAATTCATTACTGGACAGTGTCTACACATTATTTCTAATAAAATCACCCGTACATGCCCTTTGAGCCTTCACACTCAAAAGAAATGCCACACTGTACACTTAACCATGCCTCCTGTCTTTGAAAGGACTATATGCTGAGAGCATATCTAAGATAGTGTTTAGGTCACACATTCTGGACTCTGGCATTTCTCCCTGTTTTGCCCTATCTTGGTCTCTTATTCTCCTCTAATTCCCCTGCCTTTCTCCAGACACTATGTTGGTAAGAGGAGTGATCTTTTGGTTAGGAATCACCCCTGCTACAAATAGCAATACATCTGGCTAACAGTAGTGTAAGCAAAGAGGGATTTCTCTTTCCCACAAAACAAGCAGACTGAAAGTATATGGCTGTGGGAGGTAGTTTAGAGGTTTCATGATGTTGGGTTTCAGTCCTTGGTTGCCCAACCTTAGGGCTCAAATCTGCATCTAAAAAAACAGAAAGAAATAGAAAAAGTCAGGACAACTACATCAGTGCCCTTATCAGAAAAGGAAAATGCCTTCCCAGTAGCTTCAAGCATAGTTCTGCTTAATTTCATTGTCCAGTACTTATCTTTCTTATTACCTCCTCCAGGAGAAAGGAAGGCAAGAAAAGTGAATAGTTAGCCTTTCTACTGTGGAAGTAGCAAAAGAAAAGGGGGATGGGAATATGCCATGGATAACCAGAGAACAAGCCCATTTCTGTTCAAGGTTACCCAACCCATTCACCCTTCCAGGACCAGCTCAAATGTCCCTCATGAGCAGCCTTTCTTAATGTGCTCAGGCAGAGTGTTGCTCTATGAATTCACCTGGTCATGCAGTCATCATTTTCCCCAGCTGCATTGAGCATGTTGCCTGGGCAAGGACCACATCACAGCACACAGTCCCTGAGAGATGGTGTTCAGGGAGGCTTTGCTGAAAGAATGAATGAATGTGTGGAGTGTGTGGAGCTTTGGATATTGCCTGAAGCCAGCTGCTGGAGGGAAACAAGAATGCTGAATGAGGAAATCTCCTTTCCACCTGACATTCCATCCTTGTCCATGGGCATTCCCTTGATGAAATGTGAAACCACAGCCCTGACCACTTGTATTTGTTTAAGGTACTATTGGGAACTTTCTGCCAAAGCTCTGTTTGTCTCACGGGTAATAGGAAAATTCTAGTTTGGGACATTTGGCTTTCTGCCTCCCTAAAATTTTATACAGTTTTAAATAATTATAGTCATTTGGTCTCTTGATAATATAAATCTTAGCTCAGCATAACAATCAGTACAGTCCTCTGAAATGAGAAAATGTACAAAATATCTGTTCATAGGAAATATTTTTTGTTGTGCCTGAATAGGCATGTAATTTAAAATATAGTTTATACTTCCTGGAATTTATCCTAAGAAGATAATTAAGTGTGCAAAGAAGTATTCACAAAGATTTTTTTATAGCAGTAGTTAATAATCATAAAATTTGGAAACATCCCAACTCATCACTAGGAGTTGGGTTAAAGAGATAATGGAGGGAAATGGATGTGGCTCAAGAGTTTCGGCATCCGTCTACCATGTGGAGGGACCGGGGTTCGATCCCTGGGACCTCCTGGTAAAAATAAATAAATAAATAAATAAATAAATAAATAAATAAATAAGAGAGATAATGGAAAACTATGAAAGGATTAAAAATGATCATGTAAGACATTGCAATGGCATGGAAATGTTGCTGGTTCTATCAAGCAAGTTATTTATTTGGGAGGTATAATCTCGCTCTCAGTTTACAAAGCTGGAATTATGCATGTATTAATATCTATTCACCAAAATGTTAGACAATGATTATCTCTAGGTGGTGGCTTTTACTCCTTCTTTTAGTTTTTTGCATTGTTTAGTTTGTTTGTTTTACAATATGTATGTTTGATTTATAATCAGAAAAAAATAATTTTCACAAAAATTATATTATAGGTTAATGGAAAAATAATGCATGAAACTTCAGCTGAACCAAGCTAACAATAAACTTGAATAAACAGATCTTTTATTTTCACAAGAATGGGAAATCAGGACAAAATAAACTGTAACCAGAAACATATTATAAACAATGGCCTTCAGAATATGTCTTGGGTTCAGTTTCTTCCATTTCCCCCTACACCTATTTTATAACAATGAATAATATCTGTGACTATGAGTTATGGCCAATTCCTTTCTCATTGAATAAAGTAACCAAACTCTATGAAACACAAATGGGCTAATGTATTAAAGAAATATTTTCAACATCAAGGGCTAAACAAAAAGGATTTTCTGAAATCTATTGAGTTAAACCAAAAATCACATTCAGAATTCCATTCCCTGTACATCCAGTTAATAAAGCATTCATAATAGAAACTTTGGAGAAGTGATTTACAAATTCCTCTTTGAAATTCCAATTTATCAAAAGTATTATTAATACAGATCACAAGCATAGGTGAAAACTAAAGCAATTCACTTAAGTTATTGTAGTGTTGTGGTTTTTGTCAATAGCATAATTGTGTTATACCCAGGCAAAATTCTGATCTTCTTGATTGTAAATTGTACTAGAAAAGATAAGACCATGGAATAGTTCTATGGAATATTCAATAGCTTCTTTAGGTAGTTGAGAAAGAAAAGAAGGCCTCAGAAGAAATATTTCCAAGAACAGAATTGATCTAATGTCTTGATTCTAGAATATGTCTACTATCATCTTGTTGACATTCAGTCTGCAGGTGAATTTTGAAAGTAATGTTTTCAGGTTAGAGAGCAATGATTGTATTACTTAAGAAAATAGATCTATCTGGAATTTTTTTTTTTTTAATTGACAGTCTATGCATCTGTGGTATTTTTCCTTTTCTCATTCTTTCTTAGAAAGAACTACTGGTAATCCCTCCCAGTAAATGTCAACTTTCTTTTCCTTCTATAAATAGTTCATAGGTAGAAATTTTAAAATCCTGTGTTTTTCTTTTTATATAAACATCTTGAAATATTAGGTTCAAAAGTTAAAAGTGATTTTTCATCCTAAATATTTGTTATAGCTTCAATAAATCTACCTACCTGTCTCCTTGGAACACCTGTCACTAGAAAGGAAAACAGAGTAATTTAGATAGTACTATTCACTTTGCTGCTTACATGGTAAGAAATATTTCAAATCTACTTTATAAAAAATGAAGCAAATATCACACTCTAAATTGCTTGACCTTTTAGCTGAGCACGCTTGTTCATTCAGTTCTCTGTAATAAAACAATTGTTTCTAATAAAAAATAGATCTGCACTTAATCCCTTAAGGTCTTGGTCAAAACAGGTGAATACAGTAAGCCTAAAGGTGCAGTCTTTCCTCACCCTGCAAAACACATACACACACAGGCATATATATACACACAAGTACCAGATGCATTGAGACTTGAACCTGTGGCTAAGAGGCTCTATAACTATCAGAACTGTTCCTTAGATTCTGAAAAGACTAGGTATTTTGGACTTTTTACACAGATAGTTAATTTATTATCTTATAGTACTTCAGAAGCATGGAGAAAATTGCTAATACCAGATAGAAATTTTAGAAATGAATAGTAGAGTTGTGCCTAATTTTCTAAATTTGGCCAGATTAGATTGCTTGGCATATGGTCAGGAATTTCATAATTCCAGGTAGCATGGTCAAACTCTACATTCAAACAGGTGTGTGATTTAAATTAGCATTGTTTTCAAAGGAGTTGAAAATGGCCAACTGATAAGGACTTAGATCTAGTTAGGTAAGAAAAGCATAAATTACACTAATAAATTTATTTTTTTATTTTTTTGGACAAGAAGGTTTGTGACATATTGAAAAGAACCTCAAAAGTGACAGAAGTATGGTGATTTAATGAATAGTAGTAGTTAATTTAGATGTGATTTTTAAGAGACACTAATAGCTCTACTGTACATTGGGCTTTGTATGTATTTGTGGGAAGAAGTTGTTCCAAGAGAGCCATTTTGACTACCATGTCCGATCAAGGTGGTGTCATGCTGCAGCTAGAGGGGAGTGCTGTCAAGGCTACCAATATTAGTGGGTCTCAGCCAAGTACTGAAAGTAAAAACTGTGGATGCTTATAGAATAGTACGGTCAGAATACTTTGCTAACTGATGTTATTCCTCATTATTATTTACATAGACATGGTGAGCAGTCAGGCCCAAATCCTTCTTGAGCGCCTCCTTTGTGTCTGATTCTGTTCTAAGTACCAGGGATACAGCAGTGAACAAGACAGCCTTTGACCCAAGGATCATGGCACTTGAGGAGAGCCAAACAATAAACATGCAAACAAATAGGGCAGATAAGAGCTATGAGAAAGATTAATTTGGCTATGGTGGTAGGTAGTGACTAGGAGTATATTTATTTGGGGTGGCCAGGGGAGGCATCTCTTATGAGGAGAAAAGTATTTTGTAAAGGAGGTTGTGGCCAACCATGCTGGATGTAACAGAGCATCTAACTGGGAATGGACATCTGGCTTTGTAAGATGTAGGTTACCAGTGATCTTGCTAGGTGGGTTAAAGAGAAAAAATCCAGAAAGTGGAAGAACAATTTATTGAGGCATTTTGTGGTGAAAGAGGTAATAGTCATAAGAGAGGTAGGGCCAAGGGAGAGCTTTTTTTTTTAAAAGGTGTGTATCTACTTTGATGGGAGTGAGGTTGTAGAGTTAAAGAAATGACAATGCAGATGAAAGGGGGGATAATGGAAAGGGCTAAGTTTTTGAGAAGGCAAGAAAGCCCATGAATGATGTGCTGGAGCCAATGCACACAAGGAGGGGTTGGCCTTTGATCAAAGCAGGGACACTTTTTCCATTGCAGAAGGAGGGAAAGCAGAGTACCTGGGAAAATGCAGGAAGGTGATGGAAGTGGTGGTCAGAAAGTGAAGTACGTACTACTCATCCCATTGTGTATATTTTCTCCATGGAGCCAGGGACAGCTGGAGGTAAAGGGTAAAAGGGCAGATGAAGTGAGAAATGATTGTCTTGTTTGAATGGGAAAGCGAAATTAGTAAGAAAGTTCCATGAGCTCATCTGGCAGTATCCAATGTCCATTCAAGAATTGTGACAAAAGAAGATATACAAATGGCCAATAGCACATGAGAAAGCTCCAACAGCATTAGTCATCAGAATAATGTAAATCAAAACCACAATGAGATAACTACTTCACACCTAGTAGAATGTCTATAATCAAACAGACATAATAAGAAGTGTTGCCCAGAATGTGGAGAAATCGGAGCCTTCAGATACTACTGGTAGGAATATAAAATGGTGCATCCAAAGTGGTTTGGACAACAGTTTGGCAGTTGCTGACAAGGTAAAGCACCGAGTTACCATATGACCTAACAATTCCACTCCTAGGTATACCTGAGAGAAATAAAAACTTATGTCCACACAAAAACTTGTACCTGAAAAAAAAAAAGGAATAATGGTGACAAATTTGAAGTGAGTCCAGTTTGAGTGGTAGAGTGGTTTTCTCCAGCATTGTTCAACTGGTTAGATGCTGGTGCAACTGCATTTGTTTAAACATGTTCGGGGGGTTTTCTAGAGGATATGGCTGAAATGAGGAGAACAAACTAATTAGAGGTACTGGTTGTAATGCTAGGTCATGAATATTATTAGCTGAGTAAGGAAGAAATTGAAGCCAAAAGCAGCGTAGTGGTGGTGGTGATAATGGATAGTGAAAAAAATGGGATGGTCTGTGGATTTGGAGCTCTGTATCAAGTGGAGTATTAGAACAACTGAGCCAAGAAACATAAAGAGATCGTTTTTAAAATTAAGATGCCCTTTCCTTTTGGTGATGCGCAGTGGCAAGGTGGCGGTGCAAATTTCCAAGAAGAGGGGTTTGTTGCTGATGGCATCTTCAAACCCATCATGGAACACAGAATGTATTTTTCTGTAAAATTATATTGTCACAGTGGAGGGTGTCATATTTTAGGGAAATCTATGAAGGCATATGTGTTAGCCAAAGGGGTGCTGATGCAAAGTACCAGAAATCTATTGGTTTTTATAAAGGGTATTTATTTGGGGTAAAGTTTTACAGTTACAAGGCCCTAAAGAGTCCAACTCAAGATTACTTTCTCACCAAAGTCAGTTTCTACATGTTGAAGCAAGATGGCAGGCGATCTCGGCCTTGTCTCTCCTACCTTCTTCCTCTTAAGGCTCCGTGGGCCGAGCTTCTTCCAATTTCAGCTGTAGACTGGCATAGGGCTCATCTCCCAGGATTTCCTATATCAGTCTGGCATAGGGCTCGTTTCTTTTCTGGCTTTCTCAGCTGTTCTGCTCTTCTGTTCTCTTCATCTACAAACTATCAGGTGAATGGCTCCTCACTCTTTAGCTGTTTGAGCCTTCTCCTTTCTGTCACATGACAAGACCAAAATGACCAAGTTCTCTCCTCTTCTATGTCTTCTTGAGTGGAGTGCCTGTTTATATCAGCCCACCAAGGGAGCAGGGACTCAAACCTGAGTCATTCCCTACTGACGTGGTCAAATCAAAGCCCTAATCTTAACAGGTAATTTAATTAAGACATGTCAGCTGAATCTAATGCATTCAAAGAGTGTCACACCCAGAGGAATAGATTAGTTTACAAACACAATGTCTCTTTTGGGGATTCATAAATAATCTCAAACTGCCACAACATATTTCATATGCAAGATGGGTAAATCAGAGTTCTGATGTGACTACTGTGCTAACTCTCCTTGAGAACATTTCTATTGAAAAGTACATTCTAATAACTGCCACTTCTCCACATAAGCAGTTCAGCATGTAACTCATTCTTTCCTGCTAACTTTTTGTGTATGTATTGTTGTTACTAGACTGTAAGTTCCTGGAAGGCAGGACTACATCTCAATCATATCACTAACCCCACATTAAGTTGCTCTGAAAGGCACTTTGAAATGTCTCATTTCTGTTTCTCCATTGTTCTTTGGGGGAAGGCAAGAAAAGAATTGTGAGAAAATTGGAAGGAGAAATAGAAGAAGAACAAGGACCCTTCTTGGTCTCATTTTTTCCCCTACTTTTATCTAAAATGTGGAATGAAGTTATCAGAGGGCAAGATGGAACTGACTAAATTTAAGTATATTAAGAAAAATAGCCTGGAGGAGATATTGGGAATGATCTTTAAGTGCAGCTATAAACTGTGAACAAGTGTGTATCTTACAATTGCTATGGAGGTGGAAAGGGCATTTTATGGTCTTTTGAGAACCAATTTGAAAATGGAGTCTTCAGGGAGCTGGTCAGCCAGCTTGTCCTTTCCCTCAATTAGAGTTACGTTTCCTGAGCTATCCTTGGCCTCAGGATACATTGCAGAGAACAACATAGGAAAAGGCCTTGCCCTGTATCCAAGCGCAATTGATAGGGTCTTATTTTGTGAGGGCATGGGTTAATAATACCCAAATCAGGACTACTTATGCCAGGGAACAGGGAACAGGCTGTTCAAGACAGTTGCACAAAAGCCAAACTTGGATAAGAAAATTTGGTCATTGATTTCCTCTCTTTCAGTGTTTTTGAGGGAAAAGCAAAGATGTTGACTTCTTGACAAGATTTGGTTTTGATTTACTTTTTTTTTTTTTTTAAAGATTTTATTTATTTATTCATTTATCCCCCCCTTGCTGCTTGTGCTCACTGGGTCAGCTAACCACGCCGCGCAGGCAGGCTTGCCTTCACCAGGAGGCCCTGGGAACCGAACCCGGGGCCTCCCATATGGTAAACGGGAGCCCTACTGATTGAGCCACAGCCGCTTCCTGATTTACTTTTAAATTAAACTTTTTGGAGGAGAGGAATTGTTTGGGTTTTTTGTTTGTTTGTTTGTTTGTTTGTAGATTAATTCTTGAACATTTCCCCAATTCTTGAAAATTACAGAAAATACAAATTATAAAAGAAAAATTAGCAATCATGCATCATCTCAACACCTAGAATTAGCCATTATTAATAATGTAGCATATTTCCTTGTAGTCTTTTCTATGCTGTATTTTTCAAGTAGCTAAGTTATATTCTATAAAGTCTTGATAAAATAAGTTTTAAATCTCTGTTCTTAGATTAAGCCACAAGACATAAGATTTTTTAGTTCTAAAATTAATTATGAAGGTCACGTGATTCAGATTTGTTTCTTTTGCAGAAATATTGAATCTAGAATTTTCTCTGAGAATTTAAACCACTAATATCTAAAGAGTAATATAAAAAGAAAGTTTTTTTATTATTGAAAATCCCTAATCATAAGATAAAATTGTATTACAATAAAAGTTGCCATAGTTTATACAATAAAATATTCTACATTTTATACAACCACATTTAGTGGAGTACTTCTTTAAAATAGAGTAAAAGCAAGAACTAACACCCAATTTACATCACAGTCCTTTCTCTTGATCAGTGTCTAAGTAAGAGTCAAGAGAAGAACTGGGGCAAGGAGCTATTTTTATGTTGTATGTTCTTTATTTCTGGGATCTGCAGGAGAAATGGTGGCAAAGAGTTTCCTGATTGCTGTCCTTAACTCCAGTTTCTTTGGAAAGTGTTATTTAAAAAATAGCCTTGGTTCTTTATTTTTCATGATGGATTTACCAAACAATGTCAAATTCAGTGCTGTGTTTACTTTGAAGAGAGTATCTGCCTTATTTTGGGGTAATGAAAACAAGTTACTGCTTTTTTAATGACACCTGTAATTCCTGGAGAACTGCTGAGTTTTCTGGAAGGCCTGCAGCACTATGACTTAAAGGCTTTTCAAGTCTCCTTTCCCATTTCTTCTAACAAATATGTCATCTGTCTTGGGGAAGGGGGAGAATGGCTTAAACCCTAAAGCTTTATTTTTGCAATCATTGAACAATTCACAATTCACAAAGTATTCAGCAGGCAAGTCCAGCTGACTATAAAAGATGGAATGGAACTGAAAACTGGGCTGTTTGTTCGATTTGATAGATGGTAGACAATGCTCTGCAGAAGACAACACTGTCTCCATGACCTCACAAACTGCACGTGGGTGTGGAGATGCACAAGCCAAGTACAGCCATTGCGTGCTGGCCACGGGCTGAGCTGATGATGATGATGACAGTGCAGGGCTCTCGTGGCCCTGCTTGCTGACATCTATGGGAGAGAATGAACAGTCAGGGATCTCCCTGGGGAATCCTAAGAAACCAGCCGAAAGGTCCATGGGGTGAAACCTTGCTAAGGCAGTGTTTATTTTAAAATCTGTCTTCATTCTGAAAATTGTCCTTGTGACCTTTGTGTGCTTTCTGTGGTGGTTGAATGTTGCTGATTTGCCCTTTCCCCAGAACAAACAGCTGCTGGACATGCAGAGACTAGAGTGAGGGGATGTGAGCTGACAGCTCCTGCCACAACTGCTCAACCACGGGCAGTGGGCCACAAGTCTCAGTCATACCTAATGTCTTCGAAAGCACACAATTCCCTCACCTGTGGGTTGTCCTCGTTTGTATTACTCAGTGAACAAAGTAAATGATAAAAGGAAGGTTGTGTGCAGAGAAATCCAGTAGGTAACAAATAGCTTGGGAAATCCAGAATACAGAAAGCTATGTTGGGCAATGTTTAATCAAAGACATTTTTTAAAAAGTTGCTTATAATCGAATTTAATAGGTATTTAGAAGATAGTCTTACCTTGGTTTACCTACAGGTAAACAATTATGGGGGAACTCATGTAAACTAAAGGAGCAGTAGATTAAAGATTCATAGCTCCTGTTTTGCACTCATTTATTCATATTCTCTTTTATGCTTTCTTCCCTCATTCCTTTCTCCCTCTTTTCCTTCTTGCCTCTGCCAGGGAAGTCCAGTTTAATTTACTCAAGCTAAATGCACTGTGCACATGTACATGTAACAACACAGTATTTTCCACCCCTGACTCTCAGAAGTTTTAGTTGAAATAGAAAAGTAAATGGTTAAGACAGTTGTATTTTGTTTATGCTAAAAATCCTATTCGCTCTTCTTTTGAAAATAAAAGTAAGGAGGCCAGGAACCAATGTTAAAAGAGTTGAAGGAGCACAGTCCAAAGGTGGTCATTCAATAAGAACGTTGTAACTTGGAAGTTCTCACCCCTGCTCTCAGCGGCCATCATGTTATCAGTAGATGTTGGACACCGTAGTCTCCTGGGATTTGGTGCCACACATGCACAGCGGCTCACTAACTCCAACTTCTGAGTCCTGCAGTTACTATGAAATTAGACAATATACATTTGTCCCCATGTGAACTTTCTTTCTCTCTCCCTTGGCCAAAAAGTTGATCTAAATCAGCCAGTCCCATGGACTAGTTCAGGACTCGTACCTGTGTGAATGGACCCCACAGGCAAGCCTTCAGTGAGAGCTTTATTAATGAAAAGTGAGGATTTTTATTTCAGCTCAGTTTTTCCAGTTTGCTCCTTATTTTATTCATAATTCAAATGAATATGAGAAATACATTGCCATTGAGCATCTACACTTTATTGTGCTGTTTTGTTTTTTTCATTTTGAATATGTTTCCAGATGTCTTTAATGCATTGACACCTGAACTTTTAGTTGCATAATCCCCCTTAGAAAGTGGTAGGGATGTACCTTTCAGTTCCGGATGCTTGCTGAGCTGCTCTGTGGGCTCCTGTTAGCCTGAGCAGCTCTCTCTGCCTATCTGAGTCATCTCTGGTTGCCCATTCCCTTCTCACTTCCCTGTGCCTCATTTTGACTCTTCCAGAGCCTGCATTCTAGATAGCTGCCTGGTTACCTTTCCTGCCATACAGTTTTCTCCTATAGTCTCAAGGCAATGAGGTTATGACATAACATTCAAAGTAGAATTGGGCATCTTGACATGGTCTGTGGTTTTTGCATGTTTTAATACAAGAAAAAGATGCGTATGAGTGGTCTCTTATTTCCCCTCCTCATAGGGAACTTCCCAAATGTTCCTGCTCTTGGATGCAGCAGTCTGTGATTGCACTGGAGTGAATAATTCTATATTTGGCAGTTATATGTCAAAGCAAGTCTCACAAATGCAGCAGATGTACATTCTGGGTAACTGCCATGTGTGTGCATCTGGGAAATTATTTACTGGTATTGCGGATTTGGGGAGGGGGGATGGGCAAGGAGGGGGAGATGAAGACTTTACCCCTCGCTCTATTTCCAGAGTGATCTTCCCAAAAGAAAAGCCTTCCAAAACCTTATTTTTGCATTTAAATGTTTGTGATCCTGTTATATAAGATTTTGGATAAGAGATTTTCCACTGACCTGAGAGAAGGAAGCCTGGTTTCTCTCTCCTCATTTGAATTCCACTTGTTTCTAAAAGGAAAGGATTTGAGGAAATAAGTTTGTGCCCTCTTGAGTGGCATTGTCTGGCTTTTTCTAAAAGTCGACTTAGGGGATTTTCTCCATGAAACGATTAAAGCAGCTTAACTAATTGGAGCTAAATTATTCTTCCTGAAACTCAGCCAAATCAGTGGCCCTGGGAAGTATGAAAGGGCAGGGAACTAAAAGGTAAGCCTGCTAGTAGCAGCTTTGTTATCTTGGTCCAGCTGGTTGGGAGCTGCTGATTTCATAAAGACAGACCCCTGGCAACCCAGCCCACCTTTTCCAGCACTTCTGTTCAGGACACCCTTCCTGCTAGAGCTGATCTAAATTGTTCACATTGTAATTTTTCTTCTCTTCCTATATCCCCAACCTTCTGTCCCTCTTATCTTTACAACAGTTACATTTGTAGCTTTCTGTAGCTTCTTCTTTTCCTTTGGAAATTCCTGAGAGCCTCTCTCAGGTTTCTAAGGTCTCTTTCCTGGAGAAGTAGGGTTAAGAAGATTTGCCTGAGAAGCCCAAGAGACCGGCTTCTTTTATTCTGCAACACACATGGAATAGTTTCTACTAGTAATCTAATACCTTCCTATTTCGTGTCATTTGTAGAATACCAAGAGTTAGAAGACCCTATATTGCTTGCTCAGAATGTGGTGAAAACATTTTTCATTTTCTAATGTGTTTTGACCACATTCACTTAAAGCCATAGCTCTTTCTTTGCTTCTATTCCTTTAGGCTGCTCACTCCCTAATTAATTTTTCCTTCCCTCCTATACCCATCAGTCTGTTCTGAAGGCCAGAACCATTAGTTACCATCTAAGCTCCCTAATTAATTAGGGAGTACTTACTAAGCACATTTTTGAGTGCCTTACTATGTACCCTACCATGCATATTATAGTCTAGATATTTGTGTACAATGTCTTATCTCCCCTAACAGAGTGGAAATTCCTTATGGTCAGGGACAAGACATTATCCATCTTTGACTCTCCCTGGTATGATGCCTTACACATAGGAAGTGCTGAATAAATGTGGCCAGTACTGTGGTTATCAATTAATTTGAAATGTGTAATAGATACATTAGCTATTAGGTATACAGGCTTAGCGCCATTGTGCCCTTCCCTTACATTTCCAGGAAAATAGATTTTTTCTTTTCCATGCTATTTTCTTGTCTTATCACTTGTTCCCTCTAAGACCCTACTTACTTTTGAGATACATAACTTGCCAGAGACCAATGTTGCTCAGAAGCTTCTTATACTTCCCTGAATATTTGTACCTATTAGGGGTAGAAAGGATGGGTATTTCTAATTCTACCCTCATTCCAATGATTGCTACTAATTAAATATTCTCTCCTCTGTTTCTTTTTATTTAGAAAGAATTAGGGTAGATTTGGGCATTTAGCAGATAAAATGAATTATTTGAATACAAAGAACCTGAGTAATGTTGAGTCTGTCTTTTTGAGAAGTATTAAGAAAGCACTGATTGTAAATGAAGGGAAGGATAAGATTTTCATATATTTTAGAGGCTTTTTTGATTAAAAATAAGTATGGGAGTGGATTTTAGAGTCACTGGATTTGTTTACTGAGCAATTATCTTCATCAGCATCAAATTATTATCCCTAACTAATCTTTGCTTACTATTTTCATGAGAACTGAAAGATATTTCTTCAGTTTTGAATTGCCTGCCAGGGCTGACACACATGATGCCTTTGTACCCTTTCTCGGGTATTTGATGAAACCCGGCATTCAGATTGTCTGCATAGACATCTGGCAGAAAGAGATCTTTTTCTCATTTCTGTGGTTGAATTCATGAGATCACACATTAGAAGAAAGGTTGAAGTTCAAGTGGCAAATAAAAGGCCAAGTGTAACATTAAACAGTTTGCACCAGGAATGTTCTCCATTTCTCTCCTTCAAGTAGCTGTCCCTCGGCTCCGTTGTGCTCGCCCCTTTCCTTATGTTTCTCTCATGAGCTCATGTTGTTGCCACTTGGTCCTGGTGCAACGCTTTTTTCAAGTATCAGTTCATGCTGTGGGGACTGAAATGGCAGCAGAAAACTGTAAATTGGCGTGAGAAACGTGCACATTGCTTCAGCATCCCTTTTGTCTTTACAAGTTATAGTCAAAATCTTTCAGCAGATAACTGATAAGTTCATTTTCAGTCAACATAGAATTATTGACAACATATTATGTTCCTGTCACTGTACCAGCCACTGTGGGCCCCCGTGGTCTATATGAAATTACTGTCTTGTCTTGTGTGGCTTATGAAATCAATCTCATTTTCTTTTAGAAGAACCCCTTCTATAAAATAGAATTATTTTTATCTCATGAGTGTAAAAACTACTACTATTAATAATAATAATAGCACCTCCCAGATAGAGGGGCCTTACTCTATGCCCAGTACTGCAATAAACCCTTGAAGTATAATATCTCACTTAGACCTCCCGGCCCTCTGAGGTAACTAATGTACCCTGTTTAACAACTGGAGCTCATGAAGGTAAATGACTTGCCTTGGGTCACATAGCTAATGAGTCTCAGGGCTGAAATTTAAACTCACGTCTGTTTTACTCCCAAGACTGTGTCCTTAGTACCTCCTACTTTCTGCTGGAAGTTGTCCAATGCCACTACTTCCTGAGACATCCAATTCTTTATCTGTTTGTTTAGTTCTGGGATTTTATTTCATATGACCAATAAGACAGGAACATGAATAACTATAATCCAAAACCCCAGATTCTGTGCCACCGAGAATCAGAATGGGCTACTTGGAATGACAGATACTTAAGACTGAAAGTGAGTTTGTTTGGGCAATGGCAGAAAGTAAGATAGCCAAGCCACCTTTGGCCCCTCAGAAAATTCATAGTCCATCCTTACCCTTTAGTTGTTGCTAACAAGGCTAGAAAACATTTGGCACTGTAAATCAGCATAAGAAACAAAGCCTGTTTCCTGGCTGACACCCCCAGCACAAGGGAAGCAAGAAAAGTACAGTCTTTGTAGTGAGGGTAGGGGATTTAACAGGTTCAGATTTGCACCTGAACCAGAGCCTATCTCACAATCTCTTTCACTAAGGCTGAAAAGAAGCTATGAGTCAAGGTAGTAAAACATCATTGAATGTTAAGGAATATCTCAAAGTGTCATCCCTAGGTCAGCAAATTCAGCATCCCCTGGGGACTTGATGGAAATGAAAATTCTTAGGCCCAACTCCTGACCCACTGAATCAGAAATTCAGGTGGTCAGTCTCAGCTACCTGTATTTTCACAAGGAGATTCTGATGTACAGTAAAGTGTGGCCACCACTGGTTTAAGGTGTACCTTTTTTTTTTTTTTTTTTTTAAATCATTACAAATCAGTCTAGTGTACAAGCAAAAGGGGCTGATAATAGTAACAACTTACCTGTCTGGAACTTAACCATTCATTCATTATTTATTGAGTCTCAACATTTTGACAGATATGAATATATTTCCTTCTTATAACAATCCTATGTGATATTCAATGTGCCCATTTTACAGATGAAGGAATAGAGGTTCAGAGATGTTAGGTGGTTTGTCCAACACCACATATCAAAGTTGTCCTGGGATTTGCCCCAAGTTTCTAGACACAAGTTTTGAGAATTGGACAAAAAAATTCAACCCCAATGATCTTGCAGCCAAGCAGGAAGATAGATACACAAGCAAAATTAGAAAGTTCTACTATCTATATGGTTTCATGGTAGTGAAATTAACCTTGTCAGATAACAAAGACTTACCCAAGCTGACTTTCCCTTAAAAATTCCACATTAAACCTTTTTTAGAAAAGAGGTAAGGTAAAGTGATTAAACTTATAATCTTCTTATCTGTAGTTTATAATCACAGAACGTTATGTAAATTGTTATAGTTTAAATCCGTGAGATTTTTAAACACCTGCTATTGGGCAAATTTGTTCAGTAAAGATGTTTCTACTGTGTACAGCAATACTGCAGTAGGTTCTGGGTAAAAACTAAAAACACAATAATAGATGGTCTCAAGTTGCTTAAAAGACTCATGTACAAAATCATTAGAAAACAGTAGAAGATAGACTGTCAGGGCCTAAGTGATATGATGTAATAGTGGTGAGTAAAGGATGAGGTCAGTGAGGGTCAGAACATCTAGTCTCTGAAAGAAATTCAACCCACCAGTATTTTCCAGGAAAATACTGTATAATCAGTAAATTGAAGTTTGTTACCCCAGGCCTAGGGCAAAGAAGCATGAGGCCTAGCTTACTCTGAGTCCGTATGTGTGTGTGTGTACTTATATGCATATATATTTGCATATACATTTCCAGATTGTGAGAGTAGTTATGTATAAAAGTAAAATTTCCATAATAATTGTTAAATTGCCTCCCAAATAGACATATCTAGTTATACTTTCTCTAACAATGTGTGATCATCCCTCTTTCTCTTTGTCTTTTTCAACACTGGGCATCTATTATCAATATTTTTAATCTCTAGCAATTTGGTGAGCAAAATAATATTTTCTGTTTGGAAAGATTTATAAATTGAGTAATTTTTCATATGCTTTTTTATATTTATGTCCTCAGTTTTCTTTTTTTGGTAAGAATTCTTTGTATTTTCTGAATGGCAGTCCTTTGTTGGACAAGTTTCATGTACTTCTTGTTTGTCTTTTGAAAATTTATTTAAAACAATTTTTGTGCCATGCAGAAGTGCCATATTTTAATGTACACAAATGTAAAAAAATATTTTCTTTATAATTTTTGGATTTACTTTCTGCTTAGAATTCCCTGCTTCAAAACTATTAAAATATTCATCCACATTTCATCTAGTTCTTTTATGGTTTTATTTTGCACACGTATATTTTTAGGAAATCTAAAATTTATTATGGTATAAAGAATGAGGACAAGACCTAGCTTTTTTCATCTACTGGCTAAAGAGCTCTAGACCCAATTATTGAATAATCCATCTTTTGCTCCCACTGATTTCAAATGTCTCTATTATATATTACACTTCCAAATTTACATGAGTGACTTAATAATTTTCGAACCAGTTTTGAGCCTCCTGGAATCTTCCCCAGATCAGCCTATGCTCCTAGAATGAATTACTAGTTAATAAGGGACCATGCTTGTTAAAATAGTTTCCTATATACTTTGCAGAAAAGGATGCATCAAGAATGTAAGGTCCCTGGTTTTTAATGACATACTCCCCAAGAATGTAAGAACCAAGAGGGTGTGAAAACAGTGCTTATGGTAGAGTAGATTCTCAATAATACTTGCTGAAGGAATTGAATGAATGCAGTAGTTCTTTGTATTTCCTATTATGCTCTTCTTTACTGTCTAAAAGGTTGATATATTTTATCTAGATAAAGAAGATATAATCATAAATGGATATAATTTGGCTATTTTGAACTTGGCATTATGTGTCAAATGCCATAAACCTTTTCATACCTTTTTTTTTTTTAAAGATTTTATTTATTTATTCATTTATCCCCCTCTTGCTGCTTGTGCTCGCTGTGTCCATTTGCTGTGCGTTTTTCTGTGTCTGCTTGTCTCCCCTTGTTGGGTCGTCCTGCTGCGTCAGCTCACCGCGCCGTGCGGGCTGGCTTGCCTTCACCATATGGTAAATGGGAGCCCTATCGATTGAGCCACATCCGCATCCCCTTTTCATACCTTTTGACCTGGTAAAACTTCTAGAAATCTAACCAAAGGAAATGATCAAAAGGGAGGAGAACTATTACATGTATAAAAATTCTTGTTCTTTATATTAGCAAAATATTGGTAACAAGTAGCCTAATGCCCAATAAGATAAATAACAAAAAAAATTACTTAAAAGCAGAATGCAAAAATCAGGTATATGGTATGTCAACCATTAAAAAATCAAAACATGTACACACTTGCAAACACGCATTTATGAAGAAAGCCTAGAATAAGCAATATCAAAATGATAAATTTTGGTGGTAGTATTTTGGACTTCCACCCCATTTTTTCAAAATGTTTATAATGCTAGCCCTTTACTTCTGTAACTAATAAAATAAATAGCACCATGAATCTAATTTAATGCTTGACTGAGGCACAAGCACATGCACAGAAACAATACTGACTGCTGATTCAACACTTTGAGTAGTAAAAAACATTTTATGCAGTGAGTAAGGAGTGAAACAAAATGACTTTCACTAGCAAGTTACTTTGCTGAAGACTCATCTATACAAATGTCAAAACTTTTTGCTACTCTTTTGAGAATGAGGAAACCCAAAAGTGGGTTCTATTCTATTCATTGTGTGTTCAAATAACCAATTTATTTAAATCCTTTTTGCCTTTCAGAGTTAATCAAATATTTCATATTAATGTATGATCACACAGTAAATTAGCTTGTTGCACGTAGCCACAGATTCTTTTATGGCAACAAAATAAAAAGGAATGAACTATCTCCCACTGATTTTCCATTTCCTGTTTTCAAAGTTGTGTACACTTAGTAAAATCTTCCTCTTGGTAAATATCATAGTTCTGTATTTGTGATCTAAAAAAACTTTAACTTTTTAAGTTTCATATTTAGTACTGATAGCAAATGTGAAAGATATTTCCAGGGGATAAAGTAATTACATTTTTAAGAGGAACATTTTTGTAATGGGCTGTGTCCATGCTAAACCTCACATATATCACCCAGAGGAAACTTGACTGAGAATACCAGGGAGATTCCGAAGGCTGCGTGACTTTAGCAGTGCTTCTCAAACAGTACCCGTGGAACTGTTATCTGCGCTCCCCACATCTCTCACATGCCATCTTTGGCATTGGGACACACTAGCTTAATAACTATTCCGTTTTTTTCTTCAGTTCTTTACACCCACAGTGGAATCTTTCTTGGATGATACTTGTCCTGCCCCCATGTGGAACAGAAAGCTCTGGACGCTATGTTAGACACCTGAAATCAGTTCACAGATTACTCAAATGCTTTCATTCTATCTGTAAAAGTCATTACTCGCAGGATTTTGGATGTTGAAAGCAGGTGATTTAGGTGGAAATGGCGGTGATGGGCAGGCAGGATCCGCCTTTACGGGGTTGTTTTAAAACTAAGCAGTTGTGGAAGTGGCTGTGGCTCAATCAGTAGGGCTCCCGTTTACCATATGGGAGGCTCCGGGTTGGTTCCCGGGGCCTCCAGGTGAAGGCAAGCCCGCCCGCACGGCGTGGTTAGCTGACCCAGCGAGCACAAGCAGCAAGGGGAGGATAAATGAATAAATAAATAAAATCTTTAAAAAAAAAACAAAAAACAAAAAACAAAACTAAGCAGTTGTTAGGATCTGTGTCTACCTCTGCCCCTTCACAGTTTGGGTCTGGAGTATCCACTTCTAATAATACAGGCCCAGGACATGGAATGTTGGAACCAGCTTTCACCCTAGAGCAGTAGTTCTAAACGTTTAGTCCTGGACCAGCTGCATCGGCTTCACATGAATCTTATTAGAAATACATATTCTCAGGCCCCAGCCCAGACAGACTGAATCAGAAACCGGGGTGGGACCCAACAGCGTGCGTTTCCACAAGCCCTCCGTGTGATTCTGACGCACACTCAACTCTGAGAACCACAACTCTTATTAGAACAGAAAGGTAACCCACAACGACAGCAGGATGCCAGTGTCTCCTTGCTTATGTTTGATTGCGTTATATGTAAAATCCAATTTCAAGCTTTAGGGCAAGGGACCCCTAGACCTACCTTCCTCCAGTCTGATTCCTTAGAAGGACCACTTTTGATGATTTCTACTTTAGATATTTTGGTATGACTTCCCATACTTTAACATATATTTACCTTAATATATTATTATCAAGAAATATTTATCAATTTCTTCTTTGAGAGATGAGGATTTAGCCTATTTGTACTCCCCTTCCGTTTCTCCTGCCTCTGAATTCTTTTTTATGTTAGCTCTAATTTTTATTTTTCATTTTTTAAAACAATTTATTGAAGTTTATCATTCATACATGAACATACATAAACTGTAAGTGTTCAGTAAACATCGTGATCTTACAAAACAAACATGTATAACATTATACAGGGCTCCCACACATCACCCCACCACAAACACCCTGCATTGTTGTGAAACATTTGTTAACAAATGTTGAAAGAGCATCGTCAAAAGTATTACCACTTACTATAGTCTGTATCTTCCTCCCCTATTCATTTTTTCAAGGATTTATTTATTTACTTTTATCCATTTTTACCCCCACCCCCTGTTTTTGCTGTTTCTGTGTCCATTTCTAGCCCTCTCTTCTTATCCTTCTCCTCCTGTCTTCCCTGGGATTTGATCCTCGGAATCCCCGATGTGGGAGAGAGGCATCCTACACCTGCGCCACCTTAGTTCCTGGTTTTTCGGCATGTCTCATCTTGGCTCTCCCTTGTGTCACTCTCCTGTTACGTCATCATCCTGCTGTGTGGCTCGTGGGGCCTGGCGGCACACCTGCGGATGGAGCCCGGTGGCTCACCTGCACACAGGGCCTGATAGCTCACCTGCTCATGGGGTCTGGTGGCCTACACACCTTCCATATTTTTCTTTTTTCAATTTTTACCAGGAGGTCCCGGGGTTCGAACCCAGATTCCTCGATATGGGAGACGGACGCCCAACCACCCAAGCCATATCCGTACCCCTGCTATATCTCTTAAGGTTGACCAAAGATACCCAAATTTACAGTCTTTTCCCATACAGGATGGTCCTATAATAAATCAGGCTTAGTTTATCGCCAGCATTCAAAAAACCAAACCTAGGGAGAAAAACTAAGTCTGGGGACACATGCATGGTTTCTAATATAGTGAATGTTTAGCCTACCCTGATTATCACAAAATCAGGACAGCGAGAATAATTGTGTGAATTTTTTATTACTTAAATTTTTGTTTTTTGGTTCTTCCAGAAAGTACCTTTATAACTTTAAATGATATGCTTTCAATTCCTAAGTCTTCACCCTTGAATTTAGTCCTAAGTAAATGAGAAAATGAATATCCGCCACTGCCCTCTTTCCTCCGTCCTCCCTCCTTTCCTCTGTCAAATAAACCACTACTTTTAGATTGTCAGCATTTCTAATTAACTGTGATAAGTTATCTCCTAATTAATTTGTTTATTTGTTACTTCTGGAAATGGGAAAATGGGTTTGTAAGATGATGCTTATGTCCACAGTAATCACCCAGCACGAATGGGTACGGATGATCTTTGACATCAGGTCTTGCCTCGCCCGCCAGGGTTTGTATCCCTTGCACTTGGAAGGCTGGCCTGGGTTTGGCACACAGCCCTATGTTGCCCCATGACAGCATTTCCTAATGTGCTTTCTGGTACCTAATGTGTAAGTATTAAGAAAAAGTTGGGCAAAACAAGTTTAAGAAACGCTCAAATAAACTTAAATCCTCTATTGTAGGATTCCTTAAAGCCTTTAATCTCTAATGACAATTATCAACTTCAAGAGAGGGACGGCTAAGCAGCATTTCTCAAATGACCTGGATCAGAGAAGCCCTTTCTCTCAATGCCTCTTAAGGAATGAGTCTTAGATTGAACATTTTGGAAAGTGCTGCTCTATGGGACCTGCAGTTTCCTGCCTAGCGTCTGTGTCCAGCTCACTTCCAGCCTTGCCTGGCCTCGGTGCTCAGACTTGGTGAACCAAGATCCTAGCCCTGACTCGTTGCACCAAGAAAGTAATTTTCTCCTCAGCAACCTCCTTAGCATCTAAGAACCACATGTATATGATCCATTACCAAGTCAGGTAGTGCCAGCACCAGTCAGTGCTGGTGCACTGATTTTCTTTTATCAGGTAATGATTGTGATTTTCATGTTTCCTAAATGCTTTCTCTTTCTCGTGTGTTTTTCCACCTTCTCCTAGAGAAAGTGACCTTAACCACCTACCTTTCTGAAGATACCTTCTTTCTGAAAGAAGAGCTCTCTAATACTAAGCCCAATTGACTCATGTAATAATGAGGAAACCCCTGAAGTATATTTGCAGTTCCTAAGCTTTCATGATTCAATATCTGAATTCTTATGTAGTTAAATTAAAAAGGTTCTTTATTTTAGAAAGGACTGTTTTTGGAATGTGGCAGTAGAAGAGAACATCTCATTTCAGTCTGATTCTGGCTGCTTAATAATAAAATACACCATTCTTGAGGACAAAGGACTTGTCATGTTGCTACATATTGCAGGATAGGCAAGTACAGTATTGGACACAGGGTATATATATATGTTTAATAAAATCTTTATGCCTCAATTTTGACTGAATGAAGGCCTACAAACTCCGTATAAACTTCCCTCTCCCCTCTCCCTTCTCCCCTCTCTCCTTCCCCCTCTCCCCTCTTCCCTCCCCTCTCCACAAATGTGTCATTTGTCAGCCAGAAGGAAGCAGGTTTATAGATATCTTTCTGGAAGGTGCTCCCATCTGAACCACTTTTGAGACAGACACTTTGTTTTGAAAACTGACCACCCTACTCTAAAACCTGACATTCTAAAATCTATGCCCCATGTGGATTAGCCTGATCATGGGATACTTAAAAACCAATCTAGATATTTTTAACCTGAAATTAGCACTCCCTGTTTCCTTTGACTAAATGGTTTATTTTGCATAACCATTCATTCCAAAAGAAAAAGCGTCACTCAGGGCCTGTTCTGTTTAAAGCACAGTGCAAACACGGAGCAGAATACAGAGATGAGCAAAGCATGCTCCCTGCCCTTTGGTGCTCACTCTTTACATGGGAAGATTGGCTGTGCATGTAAATAAATAAAAACAAAGCAGAGGCCATACATCAGGACAATGGACACAGTCCTTTTGGAGTTAGGGAGTTCTCTGAATAAAAATAATAGTATTATTTAGCTTGTTTTAATGGAAACTCTGATATTACCTAATCATATCAACTGGTGATGAATCTGAACTGTAGATTCTGGGAGGAATATCAAGAAACATAAGACTTGGTTAGTGCCCTTGAAAAACTTGATCAAGCCATGAATGCAAAAATTTAGATGATAAAAGAAGAGGTAACCAATGTAAGGCAAAAGATATATGAGCTGTCATAAAGCAGAACATGATTAATCACCAAATGATTAGATTTGCATTTCAAAACCCTCCCTACCAGCTTCCAATGGTCTTTTACACTTTCTCAAGAAATCAGAATGTCCCAGATGCTTAATAATGAAGGGGTAGGGCTGAGTAGCCTTTGTCAAGGCTGGAGAAAATTCTCCAGAGCAGAAGAGTCACTAAAGAAGTGGTCACGTGGCAGTGGTTTTGAGCCCATGCTAGAAGGGATAAGAGGCAGATAATACAGAATAATAGTTCAGAGTTTCTGCTCTGGAGCCAAGTAACCTTAGGTAAAATCTTATACTTTGCTCATTTTGAAAACGTGGGCAAGTTTCTTTACCTCCATAAGCCTCAGTTTCCTTGTCAGTAAAAATGGGAATAACAATAGAATTGATAGGATTTTAGGGAGGGTAAAATGAAATACTGCAGTGCAGTTCTTAGAACAGGATTTGCATGGATTATGGGCTCAGTCTGTGCAGGCTGTTGGATGCTGCTACCATCTTTACTATGACCTCTACAGTTTCCTCCCTGATCTGTAAAAGGGAGACTAATGGTACCCCCCTGCAGAAACTTCTTTCGGTGAGGATTAAATGAGATTAAGCATGGGAAATGCTTACTATTGCACACATGTCCAGAGGGCAGCCGTTGCCTCATTGTCATCACAGACATACGTTGTTATCAGCACATTTTCTTGAGGAAGGGGCAGTCCTTTCCAGTTTGCACAAAGGTACCCTATTTGCTAGCAGTGGGCTGGCAAAAAGTAACTTAATAAACCCTAGCCAGTACTGTCACTGTCACTTCTAGAACTCCGACTATTTGTACCTTCACTGCCACTCCTGTCCCCTGTTCCCTAAAGCCACTGTCCTGTCCTGGAAGGAGAAAGTTGTCTGGACAAGTCAGACAAGCTACTTTGGTTTTAATATCTCATTTAATCTTATCAAAAACCCTGTAGGATAAATAACATGTGTTGCATTTCATACAAGAAACAGTTCTGTCCCCTGTTGAAAGGTCACAGCCATTATGTGATAGAGTGATAGAGCTGGAATACACACCCAGGTCTATCTAGTTTTTTCCATGAACACATTCAGCCTGCCCAGATGAAATATCTGTCCTTGCTTCAACGCACAGAAAGAACAGACTCAAAGGACATGTGAGGAGGTTATGGTCAAATAGGGACGTGGCTGTGCAGTGGCGACATGCTTATAATCTAACGGGTAGGCGCTGAGGAATTCCCACTAGCATGTACAGGTGGAGGTCATAGGTAGACTCTTTCCTAAAAGAGGAGCTTGGGATTCCAAGAAGGCTAGCTGATGTTTTATCTCTCTGCTAGCGTTTTCATTTTATTTCACAACCCAGAAATATCCTTGGCCTCTGAGTAGATTACATTTTCATAGCAATGCGGAGGATTTAACTCCCACAGATGTTAACGGAAGCCATATAGCTATGCAGCGCTTTCAAAACGTACCACTTAATGTCTGAACCTTTTAATCACGCTAGAAAATTTTTTTCTAGCAAATAAACACAAACCTATTTTTGTACTAAGAAAGAAAAGAAACGGGTACACATTCTGTTTCACTCTGCTCTTGGTGTATGTACTGATTCTCTCTTTGGAAATTCACTAAACATCTGTGAAGCTTGCCACCAAACCTGGTGCTTCCAGACTCAAACACGACTCCCATTTATCTGGAGACAAACAGCCAAACAAACAAAACCCTCAAACTACTAAAAAAATTTTTTTCATTAAACTTCTATGGGGAAAAAAAAAAATCAAGGGTGAGTCAGAGCGCAAGCTTTCATCCGGGATTTATTTAGAAAACCAAGATAAAGATTTTACCAAGGGTCGGGCTCATTCAGCATAGTCTTCTCTACCTTCTAGTTCACCGCAGTGGACAGTGAAAATCGGGGTGGGCACCCGCCCCCTGCGGGTTGGGAGCACAGGAGCCACCCTCGTGTCCCCCCTGCTTGGCACAGGCTGACAAGCCATGACTGGGGCCTGGCGCCACTCACACTGCAGAGCAATGAGAACAAAAAGAGTCTATATGCTGTACAAGCTGAGAAATGGGTTTACTTATTGCTTATTTTTTTTCTTTCAGAATCAATTCTCTGGCTCTCAGTGGTTCCCAAATTTTGGTCCCCAGGCCAGCAGCATCAGTATTAACTGGGAACATGTTAGAAATGCACAGTCCAGACCTACTGAATCAGAACCTCCCAGGGGGGGACCCAGGAGCGTGTGTTTTAAACAAGGCCTCCCAGGTGATTGTGATGCCCACGGACATTTGAGAACCACTGGTCTGTCACTAAAAGTACTATTCACCTGATACTATTTTCTATGCTTCGTAGCTAGGTGGAGGTTTATTATAGCCTGTTGCCCATTCTTACTCCGGTTAACTGTGTCTGGTGGCACTTTATGTGAGTCAGTGCTGCTTCCTGCTGTATTGACCCTCAGTGTGAAGAGCAGTGGGATCTAAGAGTTCAGGCAGAAATCGAGGCTGGAGGAGAAGCAAGGGAGCAGGTACAAGGGGCTTTGTCCTCAGGTACAAGGGTTCAGGCATCAGCCTGCTTCCTCATTGTTTAGGAAGAAGGCCAAGAATTTTTGAACTATGTGACTAAGGTTAACAAAATGGGGTTAAACAAAATGTCACATGAAAAGTCAAATATAAAAGCAAGTAGTAGGATAACTTCAGTGCTACTTCATCGACAGTTATGTGCAATCCGCTTTTAGCTGATACACCACTCCAGAAATACATAGTTCTGCTGTAGTACGTACTGTGATGTGGGGAAATTACTTGTTAACCTGCTTCTATAATTCTGTGAAGGCAGAGAATACTATGGCATTCATTTTTGATATCCCTTAGTAGTTGCCCAGTGGATTTCTGTTGAACTGAGAAGTACTTCTGGTTTGGGGGGAGCTGAATGTTTGCCAAGTGTGAAATAGCAGATACTAAACTGAGAGTGAAGGGGTAACAGACAAATAACACAAAGCAGGGAAAAGCTGAAGAGAGGGGTCAAAGGGAAAGCATAGAATTTAATAGGGGAAATATGCAGTGGGAAGACGATAAGAGCAAAGGCTGTGATTGGAAGTACAAATCTGGGACTGAAAAAGGAAAAGAAATAGAAAAATGTGATGTTTGGAGGAAAACAAAAAGGGTTGTGTATGAAGAGGAGAACTTAGATTGTAGGGTTTGACAAGAATAGAGGGCTCAGAAAACAGAAGGGAGCAAAATGGGGGCGGCAAAGACTGGATGGAAGATACGAAATACCATGAAAAGTGGGAGAGAATGTAAAAAGCATGGGGAAAAATGAGCATTTCATCTTTGGTCAGCTCTGGTGACTTAAAGTCTTTAAAGTTCTTTGTTAACTTATTGTTTCATCATCAAAGGAAAGCCCAACTCACACAAACCACGTGTCAGTGTCCCCCAAGCTGCCCAGCTGTCTTCCCTGAGCCCTTCTGGATGTTTTGGTCATTGGCCACCCAAATTGCTTCTCTGGATGACAAGGCCTCTGAGCAGAGCTCCTTTTCTGCAGCTTTGCTAAGTATGTCCCTGAAAGCCAAGAAGGAAGGACCTGTGGGCTCAAGAGCTCTTAGGTGCCATCACCTGTTTACCATTACACGGCAAAATGATTCAAAGAATGGTTTCTTCGCTGTCGCTGCACTGGGAACTGCTCAGTGATTACATGCTTTGTACTTTGGAGGAGCTCTCAGCCGTTCACAGGGCTGCCGCAGCGCCTGAGCTGAGCGATCAAAAGCATCACCCAGTATTAGGAGATTCTCCAGCTGTCTCCTTAGAGTTGTTTTAAGCAAAATTGCATTATTTCTTTTTTAATAAATCACTTTTACTTTCTTTCTTGAAGTACATGTTAATTTGAGAAAATATAGATAAGCAAAAAGAACATAAAGATCTCCAAATCCCACCAAACCAAAAATAACTACTGTCATTATTTGCCATTGCTCTTTCTTATGTGCATGTGTGTGGCATATATTTGAAAAATGCATTCCTTCAGGAAACTGCAATGACAGAATAAAATACTGGTCTTAGGGTTCACGTTTTCTGTGGTGTGATTATCAAGCTGAGGAATGTACTATGAACAATTAAGATCTGGGTTTCCATTTGTCCCCTCTCACTCTTGCATTTCAAAGAAACTTTTCTCCTTCTTGAGATCTTTCTCATCTACCTGCAAATATGCCACTTTTCTCCCAGCCTAAATTAAGCCCTGGTTGCCCCAGGACCCCTGTCCAATGCCTCCCTCTCACTTTTACCCTAACTTTTTGCAAGAGTATTCTAGTTATGGCCTGTATTCCTCAACTTGTTCCAATGTGACTAGCCTGGACCTTGCCCCCAGGCTCCCCTTTCCCCACCACCCTGCCCCCAAACTGGGTTGAAAATGCTCTGAAAAGCTCATCAGTGATCCTCAAACTTCAAAATCCAAAGGGGGGAATGGATGTAGCTCAGTGGTTGAGCACCTGCTTCCCATGTACGAGGTCCCAGGTTCAATCTCTGGTACCTGCTAAAAAAACAAATCTAAAGAACATTTTCTGGTCCTTTTTTTACTGGGGCTTCTCCACTGTGGTTGACCCTTATAGTTATTACTCTTTGAAATTCCAGTCTCTTGGCATCTGTGACCAAGCCTCCATTTGCATTCCATCTCTGCCACCTGCAGGTAGCTGTGCAACCTTGGGCAAGTGTCTCAACCTGTCTGTGCTTTGTTTGCCTCACTTACAAAATGGAGGTAAAAATGGAACCTATTGCATAGGATTAAATGAATCAAAACTTACAAAGCACTTAGAATAGTACCTCAAGACATAATGACAGCCGTGATTTAGATGATGTTGTCCACCCATACCTTTTAATTTCATAAGGTTAGTTTTTGAATGAGGACTAATGAGCTCATTAAAATCCTCATCCCTCCATCCATAGTTTCTCAAAATGCTAAGTTTCAAGAACTGCCTTCATTTCCAGTATTTATAGAGTTTTTGCTTTTTGCCCTTATTTGCTATTCTACAGCTGCGTAAAGGCTGGAATTTAGGTGGGCCTACTTTCCTCAGCTACTCTGCCAAACAGTAGGAATGAGCCAGGCCTGACTTTCCTCATTTGCAGGGGACAGAATATTTGCAAATTGCCAGAAAGAGAACATTGTTCAGGTTGTGCTACTGAAAATGTTTCCTTTACTATGCAAAAATTGTTTGTTCCATGATTGTTTTATTTTTAAGTGTCCCATAGTGGCATTATTCCTTTGAGAAAACAAAAATTTATTTTGTGCTGCTCTGAGGTTGCAAGTAAAGTATGTAAAGTAGACAAGTTTGTCTTGAGGCCCTTTCTTGTAGCCCTCACTTCGCCGAATGCACATAGCCTCATTCTCGTTCCTGGCTGCTCACTTGAGAAACATCCTATACTCGGAATCTTTCTTTTTCCTTAACACCCTTCAAACACAAGCGTGCGCGCCCACACACCCACACCTTTTCTAAAGTCCCATTTTCTCAAAGTGGCAGGAGTTTTAATAGATTACTGATCCCCAGCACCTTGTCTTCGATAAAAAGCTGTGTCCCCTTGGAAGTGATGCTAATAGTGGGAATTTAAAAGACAAATAAGGTCTGTATTTCAAACCTCTGAAAATCTGATGAAAGATATAGATTCCACCCCCATCCCCCTCTCCCCAAATGTACATTAACCCTTAAGAGGCACATGATTTTCCAGGGCTCATGGATCTCCTGAGGCTAGTCCATAGAGTTTGAGTTAAAAAATAAATAAAAATCCCAAGCATTAGATGATTATTTCTACACCTATAAAATGCTAACCTATAGATGTCTTTGTCATCCAGAAGGGGACTCTCCCCCAGTTGTCAATTTTAGGACGATTCCTATTTTCCCTAGTTAAGTCAGAAAGGAAATGCATCATCTTAAGGTAAAAACTGGCTGCAAAGTTACATGTGGCCGTTACTTCTTTATCCTTCCTGAAGTCAGAAGGAGTCCCTGGCCCAGCAACTTATGGACCAGTTAGAAAACTTGCCAGAGAAAGCATCTGAATCTTTTCAGTTCTGCTACCAAATTGTTTTACTTTTGCACTTCTCTGACTAGCATATCTAATGAAGCATGGGGATGCTGGATTACTAAGAATGAAAATTTTAACTACATCGGTAAATACTTTGTGGGGTGCAAGAGTAGGGAGAAGAGTAAAGAGGCTTTTGGATGCTATGAAAATAAACCATTTTTTATCAGTAGGCATATTTTTCAACTGAAGTATTTTGAAATTAAAGTTTTTTTTTTTTAATTAGAGAAGTGAAAAATCCAGCATAAAAAGAGCATTCCCATATACCGCCCTATTGCTAACACCTTGCTTTGGGTGTGGTACATTTGTTACAATTGATGAAAGCACCTTTTATAATTGTACTATTAACTACAGTCCTGGTTTAACTTAGGGTTCACTGTGTTGTGCAGTTCCATGGATATTTGTTTAATTTTAGGTTTTATGTATGCTACTAGAAAAAAAGATTATTTAGTGTGATCAAAATATAAATATAGGAAGCCATGCTAATTATGTTAATTGTAGGTAAAAATCTTTTTTGGTGACAACAGGATAATTGCTATCCACCATATCCAAGACTGCAAACATTATATAAGGGCTATAAATGCTAACAGAAATGAACCTAATTGCCCTCACCTGTTTTTTTCCCTTTAACCTTTTATATTTTAGTGTTAATTTCCCTACTCTCTTGAAATTCCTGTGAGCACTTCACTAGAAAATAAGACAAAGCACAGCCAAACAATGCATATTAGACATCATTAGTAGACAATTGATAGAAATGGAGAAAATAATAATATAATTAGAAATTAAATATTATCAAGATTCATAATTGCATAATATATGTGTCTTGGCTGGCCCTTTGAGTAGAAAAGAAATTTTACTTTAAATATACCATTGAGATTTGGGGAATTCAGTTGTATATCCATATGTCCCATATTAGAGTTCTTAATCAGAATAAAAATAGTTAAGACCTATACCTTTTCAAAAATCTATAAAATTATATATTTTATGTACTTCATTTCCTGAAAAGGATATATATGTATATCTATATATACACACACATACTTTAGCTAGGTCCTGCTCAAATAAGCCTAAAATTTGCTCAAAGTTTTAACATTGAAATTGGTTTATTCTTATTTCTATTTATCCTCCAAACCGATCCATCCTTTTTGTGTTGTAATCACTTTTCACAGTTCAGTGATTTCTCTGATACTATCTTAAAGCACTGATTCTTAGAATGGTCAAAATTAATCAGTATTGCAGAAACCCTGGAGGCAGCACGCAACCTCAGACTTGTAACAGAAGGCAATTATTCAAATACAACAATGTGTTTATTTACTACGGGTTTAGAATAAGGTACTTTTATTTATATATTTACTTTGGATCTTTCCTGAATGCTCCTCTCCCCCCACCCCACCCTCCAAGTCACTGCTGCCAAGCAACGTGGCAGTACTGACAGTTGCCACTTTAAAGCAGCCTTGCCATTCCCTTCTGTCCCCACTCCATGTGTCCCTCTAGCTGGGCCAACTGTGATGTGACTACAAAGGGGTACAGCTGGCAGAAATCAGTAGCTATCATTCTAAACATTAGGAAAACATATACACTATATGTGCCACATGCTTACGTCAGACCAGTAGAGCCAAGGGCTGCAGACAGGCCCTTGCAAAATTTGTACTTACGTTAAGTGAATATTTGATTTAACGTGAGCTTCTAAGGGAAATGCACTGTGTATCATTTCCTTTCTACATTCTGTTAAAATATTTTACGTATAATTCAGCTGGATATGTCTTCAACAGGAAATCTCTAATAGTTCTGAATAAAGCCCTGAGTTGCTTCTTTATATACGATTTCTTAGTTTTGGCACAGAACATTAAGAAAACATGTCCATTTGCTTGCACCAGTAATGACAGAGAGAGAGAGGGATGTCTTAACTAGTTTTAATCATGAGAAAAATGTTAACTAGCTGATATCCATTTATGCTGAGCTTAGCACAATAGGAAATGGGCTTAGACTCTAACGAAAAATAATTTGAGTTGCTTAAATGGGTGAATTTCCTGAATCTCTAAGTTGTTCAAATTACTAAGAGACTAGATCATTGGTTAGTTTGTTTGTCTTTAAATTTGTAGCCCTAATTATTGCAAAGGGAGAGATGAGTCAATTTCTTTTTTCTTTTTTTTGGTCCTCTACCTTTAAAATAGTTTCTCAGCCTTGGTAAATTAGGTCAGTCATCAGTTCTATTTGATAAGGCTTAGTGTTATAATTAACTTGTTATAAGTTAGTATTTTTAGTTTACAATATGAACTATTAATATTTTAAATCTACTGAAAAAAATTTTGGTTTATTTATCAGCACATGTTAACTTAAAGTCAGGCTAATCTGTTTATCATAAAGACAGAACCTGTTTGGGTTCACAGTGGGTAAGACATGGGTAAAAAGCAGATTCTGAATAATAAGCAAGTTTGAAGAAGAGCCTGAATATTAGCCACAGTGACAGGTGTTTTTTTTTTTTTTTTAATGAGGCTGATTTCATTTCATGGCAGATTTTTTCTCCACATTATTGGCGTCTTAACTTTTAAAAAAATTATAGAAATAATCATCGTGGGAATTTTAAAATAGGGTAAGTAATTAGTTAACCCACCAACCAAAGAGAACCACTGTTTCATTTTGATATTGTTTTCTTCTAGTTTTTCCTTTGGTTGGGTGAGTAATATATTTAGATTTATAAAAATAATCCCTGATCTTGTTTTTTTTTAAATTGGTATTACATCATAAGCATTTTATCAGATCATTAATATTTTTATAAATAATGTTTTAATGGCTGCAGATTATTCTACATTAGGGATATAATCCTTTTATTTAACCTCTACTCCATTATTAGACATTGCTTCTAATTGTTCCTTATTATAAATAATGTTGTAATGAACATTTACTGGTAAATCTTTGTTCACATTTAATTTCTTTAGCAATAACATTTTTAAATCCATCTTTATCCCATCATCTAAAGTTGACTCTACCTTATAATTGAGTTCATAAGTCTACAAAAGAGATACATGATGTTAAAATGTCACTGGAATTTTTCTTTTTGTTGTATTCACTTTCATTGTTTCATTACCCATTGTGTTTCAGAAGTGTCACAGTTTCATAGACTTAATTTTCTTGGAAATACCTACTTTAAGTGAATCCATCCTAAATTTGAATAGACAAAACATAAATTTGAAAGTCATTGCTCACCTTTTAAAAGGATTCTTTTAAAAGAAAAGATTCCCTTAATACTTGCTTTAACTGATATCAACTCTAGTGTGTTTAAAATGTAGCCAAACTCACCAAACTTCAGTTTATGCACATATTTCTGAAAATAAATCATTTGGATTCTAAAGTCGTAATTTGTGAACATGGCTGATAATCCAGGTTATCTGAAGAATCCCCCCTAATGCAGTTTACTAAACCCACTAAATCAGAATACCCAGGGGTGGGTATTTTTCAGTCGGTATTTTTCACATCTGACCAGTTGATTCTGATGATCAACCAGGTTAGGGGGCTACTACTGTAGAGCCAGGGACATCTTTAATCCTGTAATTTTGATGCCCTTTGAGTTCAAACAGACATCAAGCCAAAGGAAGGAAGCATGGAAGAGGCAGAAGATTCTAAGGCAAAACAGCCTTGAACTTCTCTTTTGCTTTCAAGAAATGCCAGTGACACTATCCTGTATCCTCACCTTTATTCATTTCTGGCCTATTAAAGAGGACAATTAGGGACTCCTGATCTAGATGATTGTGTAACTATTATGGGCTATTTTGCTTCACTATAAGGAGGAAAAGTGATTAGTAGAATGTGGGAGTAAGTAAAAGGGAAAAAATTTTTTTTTCTTTTTTTATAATGCAGCATTTACCAACCATCCCACTGTTCTAAATTTACACTTTTATGTTTATTGTATCTCTCTGCTTAGAAAGAAAAAGAAAAAAGAAGCCTGCTATCTTAACATAAGGGAAATTTATTTGCCCTTTCCCTATCTCAAAAGGGAAAGAAGTCACTGTCTCCCTAAATATTTCTTTACTGAACCCATTGTGTACACTGAGCATCCGTAGCCTCAGGCACCTTAAAGAACAGAGTGACCTTGACGTGACTGCTTACACTCCACTGATTGTCACAATTGAATCAATTGATCTAATTTCTCCCCTTCTCCCTCCCCATTCCATGAATATTTGTACCAAAGCTACAGGCTCAGATAAAAATAAAAATATCCAATCCCTGCTTTGCTGAAGCTTAATTTTTAGTGAGGGAGAGAAGGCAATCATCATCTACCTTTTCACTTGAGCAACTGAACAAAGCCAGTGGGAGGGTCGGTGAGGGGCTCCATAGCTCTGTGATTTGGCTGATAATAGAAAACAGGTGGTGATAGTGAAGGAAGCTATCCAACAGAGCCCTGCATATGATTGAAAAGGGGGTGTTAGAAAATAGAGAAAGTACTCCTAAGTCCAAATACTCAGGGAAAAAAGGAAGGATGGAGACCCATGTCAGGATAGAGAGGGATCTGGAAATAAAAATAGGTTGGTAAGATGGACGTTCCTGGTAGAGACTTTTCAAGGTAATAATCATAAATTTTCCCTTGAACTTGAAGAAATGACATATGAAGCCTTGGGAGATGCAATATACTGACAGCAAATTTGACTTTCTTATGGAGAAGATAATTTATTGAAAAGTATCAGGTGTTTCCTTCTATAAGAATGGAAAACCAGGCTTGGAAAACATCGGAGCATCAAGAAAAGGTTATCGCTCATGCTACATATTGGGCATGGGGAGTGTGAAAATCTGCTCCTCATAGTTTATTTCAAACCATTTTACCAATGCTTATGGTTCATTGCAGCAGGGAAAGAAAGCCCTGGAGAGTCTTGTACTGACGATTAAATGCTCCAGCCCAGAAATGACATGCAGTATGTCCATCCACAACTCGTTAAACCAAACTCATCATTTGCCCCCTCCTGACTGCAAGGAGGGGGTACGGGGACAAGTAATGCCCCTATATCCACAGAAGGAGAGGAATGTCGGTGTCACACACAGAGGCCTAAGAAACAGAAAGGACAAGAACCGTGTCTGGGATGGTCTTATGTGAATGATTCTGCTGAAATGGATAAAGCCAAACAAGACTCAGACTGTCAATGTTACTGAGATTCAAGTGTCAGGTAGGAAGTGTCTGATGGCCTGGCTTGGTTCAGATGCTTCCCATGTAACAGGGTGTGAGACAGGGCACATTATGGGAGGTAACTATGGGTAAGAATTAAAAAGGGAATCTAGGTACTGTTTGGAAGCAGCCTGTGATATGAATAGTTTGCGGAACAGCAAAAGTATCCACCTCATTTGAGAGGATGCTGGGAAGCTTCTCATGCAGTATTCACTGAATATTTATGGAGCACCCACTATGCTATGAGTGCTTCTTGGCACTAGGGATACAGCAATGGGTGATACAGAAAAAGTCTTACCTCTCACAAAGCTTAGATTTTTAATGGTTCAGGTAATCATAGATGGTGGGTTGTTTGAGGGTGTAGAGAATATTCTAGAATCATTGGGAGAGGAAAAGTGCATATGTTCTAGGCAGCCATAGTGAGAGTGCTCCAAAAAAATGAAGCTTTTAGAAGGCTTAAGGGTCTTTGAGTTTCCTACTTCTGGAAGCTGACTGCCCATTTACTGGAAATGTTATAGAGGTATTGCTTGTGCAAGAAGGAAACTGAGAATAACCTTTACTTAGGTTCTTTCCAGCTCTAAAGTTCAATGAATTAATGACAGCCCAGAGAAATAAAGTTGTCATTGTCTTCCTCTATTTGCACCTCATTTCTCTGTCCCCCTTTATGGTGAATCTCTTCTAAATAGTTCATGCTCAAAGCCTCCCAGCCTCTCTTCTGTCGAAGCAGGGATTCTCCCTTATCACCCCAACAACACTGCTTCTATATAGACACATGTGACCTCTATGTTGCTAGGTCCCATAGCCAATTCTCAGCTTTCGTCTTACTTGACCTGTCCAGCAGCATTTGACATATTTGATCACTTCCTTCTCTTTGAAATACTTCCTCCATTTCCCTTCTAGAACCCCTTCCTCCTGGTTTTCTTCCTACCTTGCCAGCTACTCTTTCTCAGTCTCTTTTCTGATCCTTCCTCATCTGTTCCAACTACCAGTTGTTGGCCTACACCTGAGCTCAGTCCTTGGATGGCATTGCATTTCTATCTACCTTTCTGTGTTGTTCAAGTCATCCAGTCTCATGGCTTTAAAAACCTATCCATATATTGATGACTCTCAAATGTATAGTTCCATTACAGATAAATTCCAGTTTACCTACGCAAAACTCCATTTGCAAGTTGGGATAAACAACAGTTGCCCCATCCACATTTCTCTGGAACTCACCATTTCCATGTATTTTGTCCTGATTTTGCAGTTGAAAGCATTTATGACTTGGCCGGAAGGCTTTCTCTGGCCTGGAACTTACTCAGCCCCTGTGTGGGGCCAGGTTAGCTCCTTCCAGGAGCCCCCATGAACCAATAACTGATGGGAGTTGAAGAAGAAATGCCTTAGCTCCCTCAGCCCTTAGGGACAGTAACACTGAGGTATGTTATATTTCCCAGAGTTCCCCAAAGATAGTGATCCAGTTGCCCATGGTGTCAGCTGGCTTGGTATACACTCTAAATTGGAGTCCTTCACTTACCTGGCTCACTTCACAAATCCCTTACAGTATTTCCTGGCATCATGCCCCACACATACTGCTTGCACATGAATACTTGTCTCACTGTCTGCTTCTTGGAAAACTCAAACTAAGACACATAACAAATAGACATCTCAGGTATATCATGTTCTGAACCCAGCTCAAGAGCTTCACTCCAAACTGCTCTTTCCACAGTCTTGTCTGTCTTGGTAAATGAGTAAATTCTTTCAGTTACTGGTCAGAAACCTTGACACCTCTCTTTCTCTCACACCTCATACTCAATTAGTCAGAACATCTACCTTCAAAATGTCCCCCAGATTCTTTTGTTTTGTTTGCTGCTATATCTTCAGTCCCTTAAATAGAGTCGGGTTCACAGTAATCACTCAAAAAATACTTGCTGAATGAGATGTATTAATACCTCCTTTGCTGGAAGAGATAGTTAATGAGAAAAGGCTTTGGGGATGAAAGGAATAAAAAGATGCTACAGAGAATGCTTGAAGATGATTAATGCAGGTTTTCCCATACCAAACATCTGTGTTATTAAAATATTTCTGCAACTAGAATAGAATCCTCAGGGGATTTCAGATGCCTGTGGTTTATCACCATAGGTCCCCACAGTAAGATATTATGTTATGAAGCTGGGGAGATCAAATGACAGATGAATAATTTTTAATAATGAAGTCTACCTTCCCTTGCCCTCACTGCCACCACATATTTGTGCATGCTCAGCTTTACAGGAACATACCTATTCCTGTGAGTATTTTGAGAACATATTTGCAATTTGCCAGGATCTCTTTAAATAAGTCAATTCCAAGGGTCAGTAAGCACAGTGTTTCTGGGACCCTGATGACCACCCAGGGGCAGCCAGAGAGGCAGGTGACCTGCAGGTTAGGGTCATGAGATCTGAAGTCAGCCAACGGGTTCTAGTCCCAGCTTTGCCCCTTACTAGCTGTGCGACTGTGGGCAGGTTTACCTGACCACCCTAACTTCAGCTTCTGCTCTTGCAAAATGGGACTAAGAGCAGTGCCCATCTAACGAGGTTGTTGTGAGGATTAAATGATCTAATCCGGGTGGGATTCAGAGCAGAATGCCTGGCACAGGGTAAGCACTGAATAAGTGTGACATCTCCTTCCCTGTTCTGTTAATGTCCATATATACCTACTTGCATGGTCTCCCAGGCTACAGTGTAAGTTACAAAACATGTAAGCTATGCTTATTGAGCAATGCACCAATATTAGGTTTGCATAATGCTTTCTACATTTGCCGTTCAAAATGCCATTTCTGACGTTGGAAGACTAGTATGTAGTATTATCCTGATTTTGCTAAGGAAGCACGGAAAACCACAATAGTGGTTTTCAACTGGGCTCATGGGACATTGCAGAGGAGCTTGCTGAGACGATTTGGTCATTCTACACAGGCCTACCAGAGAATCTGAATCTCTGCCACATGGAACCACTCTTCCCGATTAGGGAGAGGGGGAGAGTATATGTTCTGCAGATCAGGAACTCCCTGTTCTGTGGTATCTCACAGTTGTTTGCACCAAATCAACTTTCTTCCACAGCTCATACTGCATCCCAAAATAGACACAGGTTTACCAGCTGTCTGCTCCCTTCTGGGGTATGCCCACGTCTTTGTAACCACTGAGACTAGTCCACTGTTCTGCACACAGTAGGCCTTCAGACATGTTGGTGCTTCGAATATAAGAACAGAGAGAGCTGGAGCAGTGACCTCCTGTTCTTTACCCAGCTTTGTATTTCTGTGCTTAAAGGATCCCAAAGTGGGTAAAAGGTGGGGGAGAGCCAGGACAGTCATGCAGGTGGTTCTAGGCCCCTCCAAGAGGGAAACTGTGTATGGTAGTTGGACTACTGCCACCTTGGTAGCACAGGGCATGGCTCTTCTGCTATTCCAGAAAAGAAAGTGATTAAAACCTGGATGTTGGTGATTGAATCATGCCCCCCACAAAAGCCATGTTCAGGTCCCACCCCTGGTCCTGTAGGTATGCATCCATTTGTAAACAGGACCTTTGAAGATGTTAGTAGTTAAGGGGTGTCCAAACTGAATAAGGTGGGCCTTAATCCAATATGGCTGAAGTCCTTATAAGCAAAGGAAATTAGACACAGAAAAAGAAGCTATGGGGAGCAGCCAGAAGCTGGAGGTCAACAGGACCTGGAAGAGAAAGAATATGTTGCTATGTTCCCTGTCATGTGAGAGAAATCAAGGCCCAGAATGTCGAGCAGCCAACTGCAGAAAGCCACAGTCTTCAGGGAAAAAGCATATCCTTGCTAACACTTCGATTTTGAACTTCTCCTAGTCTCAAAACCCTGAGCCAATAAATTCCTGTTGTTTAGGTCAACTCATTGTATGGTATTTGTTTTAGCAGCCGGGAAATGAAAACCCTGGGAGAAAGTAATTTTAAGGCATTCTAAGAAGGGGAGCCTTGCTTAGGCAGGCCTGATTGAAGTCTTAGTTTGCCAGAGCTGCTGTCACAAATACCACGCAGTGGCTTGGCTTAAACAATCGGAATTCATTGCCTCTTGGCTTTTGGAAGCTAGAAAGCTTGCCTCTCCCCCAGGGTTGGTAGCATTCTGGGGTCAACTGCCAGTGGTCGCTGGGGCTCCTTGGCTTTCCCGTCACATGGCAATGTCCTCCCTTTCCTGGGTTCTAGGTGACTTCCAGGTTGTCTTTTTAAGGCCTCCAGTAATCCCAGTTAAGGGTCACCCCATGTCAGTCCATACACCTCCACCAAGGTCCTGTTTAAGATGGATTCACACCACAGGGACCTGAGTGTTGTTGGGGTACATAATTCTACCTACCACCATCCATATGAGGAGCAGGCAGAGGAGACAGGGGGGAACTAAGGTTCATTTTACCCAGGAATTCTTCTAGATCACCAGTTTGCAGAACCGTGACTTACAGTGTCTTGGGAGAATTTGAAGTGAATAGGGCAAAGAATATAGGAGAGTAGGTTACAAATAATCATAATCAGTAATGAATAGACATGGCTTATAAACAAGATAGAGGTAGAACTTTTAGGCTAGTCAATATATTATCACTTTTTTCCAAATCTGAGGATCATTACTTTTAGAAGCCAAGTAGAGAAAGGTTTCTTCGTTGTATAGCTGTGTCTCCAAAACCTCTGCCAATTAACTTTAAGTAGAATCTACCCCTCAAAAATGTATGCTCCTTGGAGGCAAGGCTTGGCTTACAATATATTCCCAGTACTGAGCATAGTGCCTGACACCTAGTAAGTGGTCATTATATATTTCTTGAATCAATAAATGAATGTGCTTTAGAGAATGCTGCAGTCTCTTAAGCAAAATGCATATTAAATCTATTGAATATTGGGTACAGAATAGAAGATATATTTCATTACAGCAACCTCTGTGGTGCCATCCAATTGTTTTTCCTCAATCTGGCATTTGTTGTATTGTTTTATCATCATCATGGTGGGAGACTCTTTTAATCAAGTGAGGGTAGAAGGTAAGACCTGGTTCTTGTCCGTGCTATGCTTCCTAGCCAGGCACCTGCTCTGGGGAAAGGTTTTTAATCTCTCTGAGCCTCAGTTCCCTTGTCTATTAAAGAAGGGACCTAGCACCTGCTCATAGTACTTCATCACTCTGTTACAATAATGAACAAATCAGTTATTATCAAGTGAAATAATAAATGTAACAAAGCTTCAGAAGCAGTAAACATCCCTTCACAAATGTATTGCTTTTATAACTGTCTACGCACAGTTTTTTGAAAGCAGGAAATTACTATGCAGTCCTGTAATACTTGGAAGTAGTTGGTATATCTGTACCCAATATTCAATATCTTTAATATGCATTTTGCTTAAGACTGTGGCATTCTCTAAAGCACATTCATTTATTGATTCAACAAATGTTTAATGGCCACTTTTGTATTAAGAACACCTGCTCACTGATCTTGCATAGAAGATGAGTGGGGGTCGAGGAATAACAGGGGACAAGCCTGCTCATCAAGTACGCTCTGCTCCGTGAGGCCATGTCGCTGATTAGTGAAGTGTTCTTCAGAACTCACAGCATTAAAGGGCCTCGTACTTAGGATCACACTGGCCTTAAGTGCCTTGGGCACTCGTGGTAGTCGCCAGTGGTCCTTAGTGCATTTAAACCGATAGTTGGAGGAAAGTTTTCTGCCATAAATTATCATGGTATTTGGTTCTTTTCTAAACCAGAGATTTAAGTATCATATCACTATTAGCATTAAGAGTGTTTTTGAAAGAAAAGCGGGGGTGGAGGGGGTAGGGAGCAGGGGGTGGGGGGCAGACATTTTCTTCTTCTTGGCATTCTGGAGTGGTGGGTCTAAATGTTTTGAGTTATGACATCCCTCGACGCCCACATGCACAAACAGGAAAACAGTTTGCTTTCATTTCTGAGGGTTCAGAGACCCACTAAATCCTCTTGAGGTTAAGATTCCCTGGTCTGGTTTATTACAGAGGTGTTTCTTTTGGAGCCTATTTGTATGTTGTCATAAGGCTCTACAGTAACTAAGAGCTGTGTAGGCTTAGGCCTGTGAGACCATGGAGATTCCATTAACTATTGTCATTGATTTGAAAGGCTAGTCTTGGAAATTCAAAATTTAAACTGCAAAATTTTATTTACATGGCTTTAAAACTTGTAAAAAGACATATTACTGATTGTCTTCTTTAAGTGAGAATGCAAGGTAAACTAAGGAATGAGACTGAATGAGACTTTAGAAAAATGTTTATAAAATTGAGTGTTTAATAGGTAATTTGAAAATTAGTTTTTAAAAAATATGAAATTGGTATAGATGATCCAAGGTAAAGTAGTGAGAATGCAAGGTAAACTGTAATGAATGAGACTGAATAACACTTTAGAAAAATGTTTATAAAATTGGTTGTTTAGCAGATCATTTGAAAATTTGTATTTAAAGATATGAAATTGGTATAGATGATCCAAGGTAAAGCATTTGTATAAACTGCACATAGTAAATGACATTTCCTTGAAGCTTATGTGCATTGTTTTTATGACCTTATGAATATGTCAAAATTCTTTCATGAAGTTGATATTTGGGGCTGATTCATTATATAGCTGATTATTTCAGGCAACCTTTCCAACTTTGGCCTACTCATTTGTCAGATGGGGTAAGAATGCCTATTTTATAGAGCTGTTGTATTAAATCAAACTTCATTTATTCAGTGACTAGTTTGACTAAATATGTAAGTAAACTATTTAATATGGTGAAGGTAATAAGAGCTGTAGGGGAAAAGTAAGCAGGCTAAGAGATGGGGAATGCTGGGGAATTAAAGGAGGTTGTCTGAGTAGATCTCTCTGAGTATGCAAAGTACTTGGCACATACCAGGTGTTCAATAAAGGTTTAGCATACACATATATGGATGAAATTTCCCCCCATGTTGTGCAACTCTAAGCCCATAGAATGCATGGAGTATGTACAGATAGATAGACTGCATTTATAATATAGATGTATATAAAACAGTGCTGTGTTATCTTTACTAGTATAATTATAAAAGCAATTTATCTTCCATTTCATAAATAGAAATAATGGTAGTTAACTCTGTACATATTACATATATTTTACATATATTGCATTACATATATTACATATATATAATATTATATTACATATATTAATTTATTTATTCTCTTAAAACCTCCATGAAGTAAAAATCTTATTACCCTCATTTTAAAGGTGAGGAAACAGGTGTGTAGTTAGGGAATGGGAAGTTAAGACGGAAAATGTACACAGTTCCTGTTTGGAATGATGGAAATGTTTTGGTACTGGATGGTGGTGATGGTAACACAACATTGTGAATGTAATTAAGAACATCAAAATATATATCTGAATGTGGTTAAAAGGTTAAAGGTGTTAGGCTGTATATATGGTAACAAAATAAAATAAATCCATGGAACTGCACTGCACAAACAGTGAATCCTAAGTTAAATCATGGACTAGAGTTAATAGTACAATTATAAAAGTGTGCTTTCATTAATGGTAGCAAATATTCCACACCAATGCCAAGTGTTAATAATAGGGTGGTATATGGGAATCCTGCATTTTATGCATGATTATTCTATAAACCCATAACTTCTCTAATACAGAGAACAAAAGGGTGAAGCAACTGAGAAATAGAGAATCTGAGTAACTTGCCCAAGGTTAATAGCTAGGAAGGTGCAGAACATACTTTAAACCAAGGTAGCTGGCCCTAGAACACATATTCTTAACCACTCTACTTACTGCATCTATGTTTTAATGAAAACATGGGGTTTTCTAAGAGATCATAAATTTACAAATCCATCCTTGTTCTGTTTCTGCTTACAGTAAGCAGTTTTTCACAAGGTAAAGAGCAGTTGGTCTTTGTTATTCACGGGTTCCTTATTCTCAAAGCCACGTATTCGCTAGAAAGGGCTCTTGATCATTTTGCCAGTAGTCTCAGACTTGCACATGCGCAGAGTGGCGGAAACTGCCATCAGAGGTCGAACAAGGCTAATTGAGCTTTCCCTAGTTCAAGCAAGGGCTTTCTGGAGTTTAAATGCAACAAATAACGAGAATCAACTGCCAGGCAAACCCCAGAACCCACCTTAATGGCAGCTTAAAATCTGGGGGTTCATGGGCGTGTCCTCGTGGTTGACCAGGCTGCATGGGATTCTCAAGTCCTCCCTGTCTCTCCACAGAAGCTGTGGCACCGGGAAACAGTTTCAGCAGGCTTTTTTTTTTTTTTTTTTTTTTT